>JAQJVK010000001.1:204398009-205004837 GCA_035578135.1 Flexamia atlantica | reverse complement strand
AAAATAATTTATGACTCAAATGAAAGCCAATAGTATACAGAGTCGATGAAGATCTTTACGATTTTTGAGTCTTCTTTTAAACTAGAGAAATCCTTCATGAACTGTAAAATTATGCAAATAAAACAAATTTATGTTGAATGAAAGCTCATAAGTCACCTAAACTTTAATCTGATTTTCTTGAGAATTAGCTCACCTGAAAGCTGCTGGTTTACTGAGTGATTTAAGACTAAAATGAACTAAATACTTTAATCAGAACCGGAAATATGGATAATTAATTAAAACCAAATTTCCAAAAAGTTGATTTTTGAGTTCTTACTAAGCCTTATAGCTCATCTGTCACTCGTTTAAAATTGATGACTAATATCTCAAATGAGAGCAACTATTTCAGTGAGTATTTTAATACTAAAATTAACTACATATCTTAATTATAATGAGAGAAATAAGAAAAATTATCCAAAAAATGCTAAAAATATTAAACGTCCATAAGAAATGTATAGGGGTGAATTTTTATTTGAGCATATCTTTTTAACAAACGCATATTTTCAAAAACGGATTTCAGCATTGTAATCAGCGTGAAAATCTAGTCTGTAATGATGTGTCGCAATACTATATTTAAATTAAAAAAAATATATTTTACATCCAATTTTGCGGAGCCAAGATGGCGGCTAAAAATTAATACTCAATAAAAATGACGTATTTACTACTCAGCAAGTAAGGCGGTGGTTTTAAATCGATATTTTGGGACATATTAGCTTGGATACGCATAAATTAAATGTTTTCAATATATATTTATCGGCCATTTTGGATTATGGTGCCGTGTATGGAAATTTTTAAAAATTCAAAAGGGCTCCTAAGCTAAAATTTATCAGTATACCCTAAGGTACCTTCATGCCAAATTTGGTGCTTTTATCCGCCTGGTAACGGTATTCTTAAATTATAGCCCTAAGCAACCTTACTATTACTAACTTAACAGTTTTTATGAGCAACTTGTCTTACTACTCACTTTTGTAAGAGTTTTTTTTATCATTGACTATATTGATAGTAGATGATAGTTGATGATATTGACAGAAGGAAATTAAATCACCCTTATGTGTCAGCCAGGGAAGAGGTTGTATTCTCCAACGGAGTAAAATGCAGTCAACTAGTAATAATAACACTTAGAATATGAGTTATATTGGCAACTTGGTATTCAGGGAACAAACGTAAACCAAAAAAACTCTTGTTTTCTTATATATAAAATGATTAAAACTTAAATAAATGCCGTAGCTGAAATAAATAATTAATTGCAGCACTAAAAAAAATATCTCTAATCAACTAACAATAGATTATGCAACTCCATTTCTCTAGATTAAATGCTATAATTGGTACTTTACTAATATGGTTTTACTTGCTTTAACACATTAATGCTTCTTTATTTGAAATTCATTATTGGTGATGGTGATTTTATTATATTTTTATTTTGATTTTTGTGGACATTTGCCATCAATGATTAGTAAAAAACAAGTTTCACGACGTTTCGGAATCAGTGATGGCAAATGTCCGCAAAAATAAAAATAAAAATGTTAATGCTTATTATTACATGCTTGCAAATCCAATTTAAACACATTTTTTTGTCAATAACTAAGTTTCTCACCAATATATTTTTATAATAAAATGTTTAAAACTAGCCCCAATCATAGAAAATTTTAATAGTTACAAAAAATAAAATCTAAAATGTTAAAATCATAGTGGTCAATTGAGGGAAGAAATACAGTGTGTTAATCTTTTTGTGCACACCATTGGGATCTTGTAAACTACTGTATAAGAGATAAAAGAAGGGTTAAATTAGCAAGGTAATGTGTGATAATAAGACAAGTAAAATAGTGGTGAGCCATTAAAAATATTAGACCAAACTCGTTCACAACGCTCAAAAAACCATTTTGGCCCCAAAACTAAAATTGCCCATAACTTTTTCTAAATTAACGGAATTTTTTCCAGGTCTAACCATGTTTTGACTGGAATATTAAATTAGTTTATTTTTGTCTATATGTACATATTTGTATATAATGTATATAAAACATGGTGAAGGTGTGTTTTTAACTTCCAACCTGTTTGCAGAACAATTCTCAAAGTTTATTTCAAAAAATGCAGCCGTCTTTTCTGGTACCCTCTCTGGTGTCCAACACCCCTATGTCAGGTCAGAAAGACCCTCAACAAACAAATCAAAAAGAAAACCAGAAAAGAGTAGCCTCTGATACATCAACAAGGTCAAATTCACCAGATACGGACAAAGATGCAGTTGTGTTTCCTCCTCCGTAGTGGAGTAAGTAATAATACAGTTTGCTCATGTCTTCTGAGTTGTGGCTCAGTTATAAATAACTCCACTGATGTGTAGAGGAATTTAAATGGTCATCAGCAGAGCCATCTCTAGCAACAAGGCTGCAGCGCTAGTAAATGGCAACATCACACCTGAGGGTTCAGCTGATTTGTTTAACTTCAGTTGTTGACTTGAAATCAGCAAAAACTATGAGAAACCCCATTGAAAAGCGGCGTTGCCAGTTAGAAGGGCGCTGCCTTATTACTAGAGATGGCCATACTTGGTTAGAGATGAATTTTGGTTACAGAACAAAATCAGTTAAATGATAACTTTTACTTTGAAATACAAGGCTTAAAGGGATAGTGGTGCAAGGGCTCTGGGATCCACGGACATGGGCTTTGATATTATCCCCCTCACATTAAGTTATCTTATTGGCCAACAAGGTCCCAGTTACAGTAACATATCGAGATACCAAGAAATTAAATTCTTATATGCAGAAGGTATAGGGCAAGCTGTTGAAATTTGCTGGTGTAAGACGAAAGTTTTGACTTTAAAAAAGCAAATGAAACCTATAACAGGACAAGAGCTATACTTGTGTAAATAATGAACCACCGGGATTCACTTAGATCGCCATGTAAATATATTTTTACTGTGTAGTTTATTACTCTTTTCACAGAGGTGATGGAGATCATTTCCTGTTATAATGAATTACACTGTACAGTAGTTAGTTTTACTTTCCAGCTCTGACAATGGAAATAATTAATTTAAGTTTTTTCTTCAAATAACCTTAAATAAAATGTAGTTGCTTGAATGTTTTTTTAACATTTACTTTCATACTTCCAATGTTAGTACCTTTGACTAAAAGTCAATGGTACTAACAAAGCAAGTGCAAGATGCAAGAGTGCAAGGGTGCAAGTGCAAAATTTCATGAGGCCTGGGCCTAGGGCAATTGGTCCCTTTGACCCTCCCCCTCTCAGTGACCTTGGTTGTGTGCATTTGGAAAAAGCTGTTTCCTCATATTTTTGATGTTAACTTAAGGTTTTAGGCAAGTATTTAATGCAACAATTTCACTACAATGGGCCCATAACCTAGTTACACACCATGTTTAACAACTTGAATTTTGGATTGAAATGTATAGGCTTTATTGGCGTGAATGCGAGAAAACTTAAAATACCGTTTTTTTTAGATATATTCAAATAATTTTTGTGAACCTCCACATTTTGCAGTTTGTTTGGAAGTAGATAGTGAGATATGCTCTCAAAAGACCTGAATAAATTCATAAAAATTTCAGTTGTTTGATCTTTAGTTAATAAATTCCAATAATAATAATAATGTAAATTCAATTAAAGCAGATTTATTTTTCTAAAAATAGTAAAAACTAGTAAACCCGTTGCTTGGAATCGAGCAATTATCTTGACTTCTAAATGAAAATAATTATGGTACAGTATTCTATATCTTTTTTATTAATGATATGGTTAAACTTCAAAGTCACTTCCAGTAATACTGAGATTATTTACTAAAGTTCTTTATAAACAATATTTCTTGTGAATACACTATCATCTTTCAGGAAATGATTTGATTAGGTTAAATTACAGATAGTTTAAGATTATATGGACCACCCTTACCGTGCCACACATTATTGAGTACTAACACAGAATAGTTAATTTATTTTTGTTACTGTTAAGGTTTGTGGACAGTCAGCTTAGCAGAGTGTACTAGGTAATGATGACAAGATCATACCCAGAGATACTGAGATTTTACTAAAGTTCTTTATAAACAATATTTCTTGTGAATACACTATCATCTTTCAGGAAATGATTTGGTACTGTACATTGATACATGATGATTACATAATATTTGATTTTTTCAGAGACAAGAAAATTTTTACAGACCGCCTCAACATTTCTACCACCATCACCCTCCACCGCTGGCGCCAAAACCAACTTCGGACAGTGGAATTTTCGGATCAATCACATCAGGGTTCAACAATCTGGTATCTAACCTTTTCGGCTGAACAAAAACCAACAGAAAAATTCTCAATCAAACTGTTTATAACCATAAATACCAACAAAACCAATGTATATAAAATAAAGTAATTGAATTATTTACTCAAATTACTCATAAGATAGTTTTTATGATACTTAATTTATTGAAAAACTAGGTTTACTTAGCTTTAATAGATAAACAAATTTATCCATTAATAATAAACTCATTTTGATACATTTTTTGTAAACTGCATGTACTATTACTTACTGTATATAGAACATTATTTATTACCAGATCTCATGAAGGTTCCCCTCAAAGTTTCTCTTCCTAGAAATGTACAAGTAAATCTGTAAATTTTACATCTCCTATGATTTGGAACACTACAACAAGGATTAAACTAGCTGTTTTTATGCTATTTTATGTGTCTATTGTTTTGATATTATTTATATTATTAAAAAATCAATGATATTACATTTATGTGGTGTTTTGTTTACAATACATGACATCTTTTTTTTTTACTTTGTTTATTAAATTGTACCTTGTTGATTAGCTTTCTGTCTATACTACACAAATGTATGAAAGACTGTTATGTACATAAAGTTAAAGAGCTCTTCAATGTCTTTCAGCTTTTACTGAAAATATGATTTCTTTTCTGCGATATTTGTTGTGAGTTAGAGTGAGATGAGCATGAGTGCTGTGTAGGTTATTTTATACAATAAACTTTTAAAATATATCATTCAATATATTTTACGCAGTCCTTACAGTTATTTCATTGACCTAAGTTGCATCACCAAAGGTACCATTGACTGCTTCATCCAAAGTTGAGAATGGACTGGCAGTGTAGAACATCATCTTATCTATGAGGAATGGGTAATGGGTAATAGGAGCGTAGAGATGATTTTTTTGCAAGTTGCTCATGGAAAAAATCTTTTTTTACATCATTGATGTTTTGCCACTTTTTTATCAGCCCACCCCTTTCAATCATCAAACTGTTAACTTGGAGGTTGGTAGGACTGAGGTCTGGAAGTGTTATAGCTCCGCGCCGGCTCCATAATTTTTACTTAAAAAGTGCAGTTTTTTGTCTATACGGCCTCTTAATTTCCGTTTAATTTAACAGTACATCAAATTCCAAGACGATCGATGCATAAATCTTAAAATCCGTCCGTTGAAAGTGTTAAAAATTGAATGTTAACTTTTCACGAATTCGCTTCAATTTCAATAAGGTCTAATATCGCTCAACCGCCATCTTGAGACATTCGAAGACGAAGCTCTACAACCAATAGAATCAGGCGACGCCACTTCACTTCGACTTCATAGCCAATCCCATCACGGCTTCCTGCCATCCTCCAAAAATCCTGTTTGCCAAACCATTCTCCTCATATTTCTAAACCTCAAATACCCATTTTATTGACTAGGTTAGACGTTACCTAAACGAGGAAAGTTTGTGATATGGTAAGATTTTATATTCATTATCTTGACAATAATTAATGTGAGCAGAACTTACAACTGTTGAAACGTGGCTTTTCTCATTCATGTCCTGCCTTGAAAGTTTGAAAGACTGAATTTCAACTTGAGATGAAATAAATATAGGAATTGCTAAATTAAACTGTAATTTGTTGTGTCTTGTTATAAATTTTATATCATGTAACTGTATGTTCTATTTGTTGAATGTAGCCTATGTTTTTAAATATGTCAATTGTTTAATTGTCTCTTTGTCATTGTTCATTCAAATCTGGAACCATGTTTCATAGGCCTATTGCAACTTTGCCTATAATTATTGTTACACTGTCATTCATAAATCCGAGAGAGTTAGGCCTATCCCAGGCATAGAATTCTATTTTTTGTAAACTGTCCACATTATCTTGGCAAACAGAGAGGTATTTTTCACTGGCTCTTAAAGCCTTCTTTGGTAACAACTTTGTTTGACCCTTGCATAACCACAAACATGACTATTTCTGATTCTTGTCCTAGCTGCAAACTTCAAATAATTGATGACATATCAGAGTCCATAAAATGTGATTACTGCAAAAAACGGATACATGCAGATAAGAGCTGTAGTGGTTTAACTAAGGTAGTTTTTAGGTATCTGACTAAAAATCCTCGTTTGTGGGTTTGTAAAGATTGTTTTAATCCATGTAAGGAATTACTTGAAAATTCTCTTGACTCGAGAAGCGATGTTGTTAGACCTGTGCCTAAGTGGGCAGTTTCAGAGTTAAGCAAAGAAATTGAACTAAATCAATCCCTGCAAAATAAAAATAAGCAATTGCTCAATGAACTTAATGAAAGGGAGGCAAAATCAAATCAAATCAAATCAAATCAAAATATTCTTTATTTGTACATGTATAAAATATACATAAATAGCGTCAAATGTTTCTCATATAAATACTTATATATATGAATAAAGTTTTAAATAAAATTGATTAAAAGTTAGATCAAATTACAAATATAATTAATTCATAAAAAAAATAATAATATAATGTTATTTTACAAAAAAACTAAAACATATTTACCTATCTACTGTCTGACAATTTTAAATTAAAACTAAACATTCACCCTCCAAAAATCTTCAAATGAATATAGTGACAAGCTTATAAGAAAATTTTTAAGTTTCTTTTTGAAAGATTTTAAGTTTTGTTCTTGAGAAATATTTGTTGGCAAGGAAAACAAAAATTTTGTACCTATGAAACTAGCTTTCTTTTCATAAAACTTAAGATTATGTTGTTCCACATGTCTATTATGTCTAGTATTGTAACTAAAAATAATTGAGCTAACTGATAGGTTAAGAAGATTAGAGCCTAGACTAAGTGAAACTGCAAATCCTGGGCCTTGTACTAGTAAAAACAATATTTCTGAGACTTGGCTAAATCCAAAGAAATGTGCGAGGACGAGTGTCCTGAATGACGCGAGTTGGCCTCCCCTAGTCTCAAACAGGTTTGAGGTTTTGGGACAGCCGGACGAAAACCCTTCCGGGAAGGAGGTTTTGCAACCTTTGCTGCAAAATCAAAATCAGAAACAAAAACCTAAATCAAAATCGTTGTGTAGTGAAAAAGCAAAAGTGAAGGTGCAGAGGCCTAGCATTGAAGTTAGGGGTGATAGCCATGCAAGATACTGCGGTACGATACTCCGTGATGCGTTGGGACGCGATTTTGAGGTCGGCACCATCTTCAACCCGGGGCATCCCATGCTGCCGTTGGTGAGGCGGGAGCTGGGCGAGACTGCGAGGACACTGAGGCCTGAGGACTATCTTGTGGTCATCGGTGGAGTGAATGAAGTCAGTGAGAACTTAGAATGTTACCGAACTTAGACAGGAATTAGATAATCTAGCTAGCAAGGTCAATGGCGGTAGGGTCTTGTGGGTGGAGTCTCCCTTAAGGTTTGATGATGTAAGCCAGAATCAAATTATTGTCAAACAGAACCAACTTATTAAACAAAAGTGTGCTTCCAATAAATGGGGATTTATCAACTTCAACTGTTTAGCTGACAGGAATATGTACACTGGTCATGGGCTTCATCTAAAACAAAAGGGTAAGGATCTTCTTTGTAATTTAGTCGTAAATTATATTAGGAACAGTTCTCCTCCTGAGGTAGGTCTAGAAAAATCCAATTATGCAAAAAACTCTTTGGTCATAAGTCAAGAAGTCGTAACTTAAATATATTCTCAGGTAGGGTGGGTAGCAGTGGCCCTGTAAATCAGAAACCTCTTCTTTCTAGTTTTAGTAAGTGTAAATCAAATGTAATCCATCTTAATGTAAGAGACATCACAGGAAAAATTGAAATGCTTGAAATCTTCTTGGCTGAGGAAAACCCTGATGTTTTTATTGTTAGTGAGCATGGCCTAAATCATGATAATCTTGCAAACGTTAACTTAAATAATTTTTCACTGTTGCATTCACATTGCAGAGAGGAAAATCATATGGGTGGTGTAGCCATCTTCTGTAATAACAACTCAGATGTAAAAGATGTAAAGATTTTAGATTTCACAAACAGTATAAACCAAGATTTTGTTTTTGAAAGCGTTGCAGTAAAGTTAAAGTTAAATGGGGAATCTCTTCTACTGGGTGCAATTTACCGCACACCTTCAGATCAAAATTTAATTCTTTTTTTTGAAAAACTTAGTTTTTTTCTTGAAAAAGCTTGTTTTCTCTCAGATAAAATACTTGTCGGTGGTGATTTTAACATTGACATTTTAAAAAAAGATAATAAATCTAGATCATTTATTAATTCCTTAAATATGTTTGGCCTAACTCTAGCGATCAAAACTCCAACCAGGGTTACAGAAACTACCAGCACTTGCATCGATAACTTCATTTCAAACTTCCAATCTATAAAAACGGGAGTAATTTCCCCGCTAATCTCTGATCATGACGCCATTCAGTTGTTGATACCAGCCGCTTACAAAAAGAGGGAAAAATTTATCCTAGTTCCTAGGCGTGAAGTTAAACCTCAGAACCTGAAAGAACTGAGGCATAGGCTGAGTAGGGACAGCTGGAGTGAGGTTTACCAGGCTAGGGATACAGATTCTATGTATAATAACTTTTTAAATAGTTTTTTGTTTCATTTCAACATCTCATGCCCCAAAAAGAAAACTAAAATTTTTAATAACAATAGCTGTAAATGGATAACAGATGAGGTACAATTTAAGAAAGCACAAATGTTTGAACTTTTTAGTAAATTTAGAAAATCAAATAACTTAATAGATAAACTTAACTACCAACAATCCCGCAAGGAATACAGACAAACCATTTTAAAAGCCAAAGCAGATTGGATGGAATCATCCCTCACAAATGCACAAAACAAATCTAAACAAGCCTGGAAGATCATAGATAGTTTTAGGAAAGTTAAGACCCCAAACCATAAAAGTCTAAGTCTAGTCATTGATGGTAGGAAGGTAGATAGGCCTGGGGACATTTGTACTGAGATGAACAACTACTTTGTTACAATCGCTGAAAAAACTAAACAAAACATTTTTGTTAGCGGAACAAACAGCCCTAAGGCCGCGCCCCCAATCTGTCAATTAAATTATTTCAATCCAATTTCAAAAAGTCAACCTTGAAAAAGTTTTTTCCAAATTTTTACCGAAAACATCTTCCGGTTACGACGAGATAAGCATGCTGGTCTTGAAGTTCTGTCAAGATGAAATCATTGATCCTTTGCTCTTTATCATCAACAATTCACTTCAAAATGGAATCTTTCCTGAAAACTGCAAATTGGCCAAAATAAAACCTCTCTTCAAAAAAGATGATGAGACGGTTCTCGGGAACTACCGCCCAATCTCACTCCTTCCAGCTTTTTCAAAAATTTTCGAACGGGTGGTATGCGAGCAGCTGACACACTACCTGGAGACAAACGATTTATTATGTAAAAAACAGTATGGATTTAGGAAAAACAAATCCACCAAATTGGCTTTGATTGACTTTGTAAATCAATGTAATGACGCTCTCGATGCGGGTGAATCCGTAATAGGCTGTTTTGCGGATCTCACTAAAGCTTTTGATTGCGTTGACACAAAAATTCTTTTGCAAAAATTAAATTCTCTTGGAATAAGGTCTCGAGCCTATAAATGGTTCACCTCATTCCTTTCAAACAGAAAACAATTCACTGAAATCCAACATCAGTCAAAATCCAAAATTCAAAATTTTAGGTCCGATGAAAAAATAATCTCATAAGTGGGGTCCCTCAAGGGTCGATTCTTGGGCCGGTGCTGTTTCTGGTATATGTAAATGATATGCCAGAGGCAGTGCCGGACAGGAATCTTTTCATGTTTGCGGATGATACCACACTTTTTACCAAAAACAGCAACTTTGAACAACTGGAAATAGATACTCACATGAAAATAAATCAACTTGCTCAGTATTTCTCAAACAATCAGCTCAGTTTGAATTCAAGTAAAACCGGGTACCTCCGCATTCAGACCAAACAGAGGAATCTCACAAATGTAAATTCAACTTTTGATGTTTTTATAGGAGAGGATAGACTGAATCCTTCAGACTCGGTAGATTTTCTCGGAGTGAGGTTGGACGGTGGTCTCGCATGGACTGATCAAATCGAAAAAATAGAAAAAAAGATATCCTCTGGGCTCTTTGTTCTAAGGAGAACCAGCAAACTTAACCCAAACTTAAATTTGTCAAAGTTAGTTTATCATAGTTTGATAGAATCTCACATATCTTACTCCATAGTACTCTGGGGAGGCTGCAAAACCCATTTAGAAAAGATTTTTATTCTCCAGAAGAAAGCTTTAAGATCAATTTATGGCCTACCTCCTTGGAAACACTGTGGCGATTTGTTCGTAAAAACAGGTATTATGACAGTTCCTTGCCTATTTGTTTTCGAATTAATTATGTATATTAAAAGTCAGAATCTCAGTTCATATGGGCAGAGATCCCACTCTTACAATACCCGGCACAAAAATAAATTCTCCGAATATCATAGACTCTCACTGTTTGAAAAAAAACCATTGTATTTAGGTCTTAAGTTCTTCCAAAACCTTCCATCTTTTGTATCAGAAATAGTCAGCTTAAATAAATTCAGAGATACTCTAAAAAATTACCTTATTTTTCATAATTTCTATAATGTAGACAGTATTTTAGATCATTTTAACATTTGTACCCCGGCCTGTGAATATCTAACTAGACCTACCCTACCATTCCTAAACCCTACCTAGTGGCTAACGGAAGAGTTGGCACTATTGACCTGTCTACCGCTCATGAAGAGCCTACGGACGGCGCAACTAAATAAATAAATAAATAAATAAACTTTTAGTTAATCTCCTCCTTCAAAATAACATCATATTTTTTCATGCCAAAATTTTAATTCAAATTATTGAAGTCTTAAAAAAAGGAAATTCTTTGTTTTTTTAGAGAATTTTCCTAATGTGGAAGAATCAATTGGCATGGATTTCATAAATTTTTGCTTTGGGGTCATCAGAAATCAAAAACACCACTTGTTTGCATAGGTGTGCACAGACCTCCAACATTAGGAGTGCCAGGGGGTTGAATTTGACAAAATACCCAAACACAACGAAGCTTTCTAGGCAAATTTTATCTTAAAAACTTGAAGATACCGTATTTCTGACATAAAAACTAAAAATGTTATTTGTAAATAAATTTTTAAAAGCCAATATTTTAAGTTGGGTTTTCGTAGTCTGTAACTAAAAATAATGGGTTATTAATGACCAATCTAGAGTATACATATAATAAAGTTTGCAAATAGATTCAGTATGGTTTTAAATTACCTGTTTCCGTCTCAGTCCAATGTTTAGCCGTTTTATTACGACCTAGGTTTCAACACATACGTGTCATGATCACATAGTAGTCAGTGGAGAGTAGAGAAGCTGTCATGATGACGGCGTTGTCAAAAGTTTACAAAACACGTACACGCACACATTTAAAAAAACAACACATTACATAAAAACATATAGACACCGGACGGTCAACGGGCCGCTCAATGTCGATTTAATTTAATTTCTTCCGCACGCGTGCAGTCACGGTACCAGCGAGACGACACTGGCGACGGCAGGGTGCGGTGTTATAGCCTATAACACCGAGATTGTAGGCTATAACACCGCACCCCGCCGTCGCCAGTGTCATCTCGCCGGTACCATGAGTGCACGCGTGCGGAAGAAATTAAATTAAATCGACATTGTGCGGCCGGTTGACCGTCCGGTGTCTATACGTTTTTATGTAATGTGTTGTTTTGTAAATGTGTGCGTGTACGTGTTTTGTAAACTTTCGACAACGCCGTCATCATGACAGCTTCTCTACTCTCCACTGACTACTACGTGATCATGACACAATATGTGTTGAAACCTAGATCATAATAAAACGGCTAAGCATTGGACTGAGAGGAAACAGGTAATTTAAAACCATATATAATCCCACCAGTCCAGGGGCAATAAATCCAAAAATGAATAGATTCACAAATGTCTATTTTGTCTATATTTGCAAAGTAACAGAAATTAGAACCAATCAGTAAAAATTCATCCTTTTGTTTACTAATCTGACAATACAAAGTTTTAAACGAGTTTGACAAGAAAATTATAAATTCGGAGAGGAGAAGGAGGGGTTGCAAGAACTCATGGGTAACTATGACTCATTCTTCTGTTGACTCTTCTCGCTTGTAGAAGAAAAAGGAACACTCAACCATTTTCGGACTTTAACCCTCCGTTTTAGAATATGACAGTGGCGGATATAGGATTAATTTTTGGGAAGGGTCCATCTCAAAAAAGGGCCCTTTTTAAAGTGATTACACTGAGAAAAATGTTCAGTCTAGTCGGCATGGTAGATCAACATTACCATGCTACTATACGTAACATACGTAAATACGTCTGTTTCACCGTTAGTACGTAGGAAATATCATGATAGCAAATAAGCGGCATGATGTTTCACCATGCCACGGTGTGGTATTACAGAAATAACAGGATAATGGCAAAAGCTACGTATGTAATGGTGTTACATATTGCCTCTGCATTCGGGACGTATGAATTACTATTGCTGTTCTAGACTAGTCCGTAAAGTCATGACAATCTGACTGCACAGCACGGTATTTCAGAGTAATCTAACTAGTATGTACGAATCTTGTGTAAATAATGTTGTTTTACCATGCTTACAGTACAAAACAGCGAATCGCCAGAATGCAGTTAGATTGCACTCCTCCTCGCAAACAGGAGCAGTCTCAGTCGAAACAGGCGAGTTATGGTTTTGTTGGAGAGTGAGAGTAACTTTTCTTATGTTTATTGTGAAGTGTTGTGTTAATTTCTGAAAGTGCTGTTATTATTTAATTATCATTGATTTTTTTCTACGACTGAAGCACTTTAATATTTTTGATCGGGACTTAAAACCGTTCGTAGTGATATTATTGTTGTGGTAATGTTAAACTGAAAGGAATGTGGATATTTGTTTATTCGATAGTAAATGTCGATAAGACTAAAATGCCCATTGTGTAAAATTTACTCCAGCGACTTGAGGTCCATTTTCACTTTCCGCATCACATTTTTATTTTTACCTGTGAATTAATTTTATAGAAACAAATAACTTAAGGGATGAGTGATTCAATCAACCGCCAACTCACCCATTTCAAAAATAGAGTCCAAGGCCTGTACTGATGGTGAACATGGAACCGAGTGATTTTACTGGTTAACATCAACATCAAATTGTAAGTTAATAGCTTACATGTGTTACCTGATGAAACCTTTGACCCTTTACATTTACAACCCCCCCCCCCTTTGACCCTTTACCTTTGACCTTGATGACCTTTGTGTACCTGTGTGAGTGGTGGAGCCTTTGAAAGTGTGTTTAGTTATTTTAAGGAAACCTGAGGAGGTTATTTTCTTTTAATATGTCAAAAGTTTAGCAGTGTCTCTGAAAACAAAATAGCTTGACTTCATTTTGTGTAAAATGACTGTATGATCACAGTATACAATCATTATGATGAGTCTTTGAAAAGTTGTAATGTTGTAAGGAAGTATATATTCAACCAATTGTGATCTGCTAAAAGCCGAAGCTGATGCCCAAGGCCTATACTGGTTCATCGATGTATAAAACAAACTGGAGCCGTCAAACTGGTTGCGTTTTATATTTTGCAAGAGCTGTTGAGGACAAAAACGTCTCGATGCTATTCAAGTTTCTGCTTCGCTTGCAAATAACTCGTATTTTATATCACTAAGAATGGAGGCAAATGGTTGAAATGTTGCATGTAAGAGGCCAATTAGTTCTGGACTGTAAAGGTTTTAGTTATATTTTTAGTATATATTTTCTCTATCTAAAAAAAAATAAAACAAATGTTTTTAATTCATTTTAAAACAAAACATGAAATAAGTAGTTGGCTGCTACTCTTTTAGTTTTTTTGGTCAGGTATTATAAAACTGGTGGGAATTGTCGCCAAAAAATTAAGCTATAGTTTAGTTGTGAACTTAGTTTTTGTGAGAGAGTTTTATCCGTGCGGCGCCAGGATGAAAACAAAATAAATTCTAATCTGCTGTTTACAAAAATATAGTAGAGTATTGAAATTAGTATTGAATTAAGAATCTCACCATCACTTTGGTACCAATTATAAATGGCTTAGAGACAGTTAACACATAGTAGGATTCGTAGGTACGTTGCAGTTTATACAGTTGTGGCAGCATGTCTCAAAAATGTCACGACAAAATTCTAGGTTATTTGTGTTTATGAAGTATAAACTGCCTCTCAACCATTTATGAGTAATTGTAAGATTTTGACCTTTAATTTGATACTATATTAGTGATTTTTTATGTATTTTCCTTTCCATACCTAAACATAAATTTTCCTCACGTCATGTCTCATGTACTCCATCTATTGGTCTATTGTGATCGTTGACTGGGTTTTCTCAAATTACTTTTTACTTGCAAAATACAAAATACTCAGGGATACGGCAAAGCCGACCGACCACCAGTAAGGGGTATTTTAAGGCAAATATGAGTGAAGGATGAGTGTGGGATGATTGTGGCACATTTGCTCATTGCTATGTAATAGGATACATTATACATTAAACATCGCTTGAAATGGCGACCAACCCAGGTAGGTATTTTAAGCAAAGTATGAATGACGGATGAGTGAAGGACAATTGTGGCGCGATCTTGTAGTCTTGTTACTGACTATGGCCAACTTGTTCCTTAGATAGGACTGTTAATTAATAGCCCAACAGCCAATGGCAACTAAGGAATCTACATTTTAACATGGGATCCGAACCACAATTTCGCTTGGTTTACAATTTACGAACTGGTCTAATTATGAGGATGGTCCTATGAACGTAGTACCACAGAGAAGAATCAAACAGAGGTCGCTTTTAAATGGGTCTTCTGTTGCGCCCTTGGGTCTTAAGTTACTAGTTAGTAGTTACATTCAGTTTCTAGTTGCAGTTAAGTTAAATTAGGAGAGGGCAGCGACGGTGCTGCTCTCTTGCGGAGTTAATGGTAAACTAAGCCCTCGACACACGCTGGGCAGCGCTCGACACACTCTGAGCGCAACATTAGAAGATACCTCTGTTTGATTCTCCTCTGTGGTAGTAATCAATAGTGCGGATGTTAATCCCCAATAAGGAATACCACGTCTACAAGCCATCGCTCATAACTATCCACAATTTGTGACCTCCAAGTAGCTGGATTACAGGACACACCACTGTTCCATTCTCATTTAATAAGTGATTTCCACAAACGATTCATCCTTGAAGCTTAGAACAGCAGCCAATCGATCATATTCTGACCTAAAAACAGGTAAACCAATAACAAGACAATACTGGGGGAAAATGTATCCCCCTTTGAAACTACTTAAATAGTTCAGGCAAAAATTCTGTCTGGAGGTGAAGAAATAAAACCAATTAAACCAGTAATAACGAATAACAATTTATTTACCAATTCAAAATAAATATATACAATTACATACCATATAAATAGTGACTGTTACTTAATCCAACAAAAAATGTACAACTAAAAATTCCATCAATTTTGGAATTAGAAAAATATTATTTAAAAAAACAAAACACAAATGCTCTACTAAAACAATTTTTTTAGATTAAAACATTACAATCAAACAATCTATTAATTACAAAACATCTAACTTTTAGCTACAAAACCATCTAACCTGAGTAAGAATTGTACGAGCTTTCAGGAAATTTGATTGAAATCATCATCAGGTGATATCAAAGGAAAATGAAAATTTTAAGTTTTACTATTCTATTTTTTGTGAATACATAAAAACATATCATAGATAACAGACCGCTTTGAGTTAAAAAAAACAAAAAAAAACAATTGGTATTTAGACCCCATTTACCCTATATTATTACCCAAAAATTGCTGTCACACCAAGTAGGCTTATAAGGCTGTGGCATGACTGCCACAAATGTTTGGCTTATATGTCCACGGCACGACTGCCACAATCATTAGATCAGATTAATTAGGGCCAACCAGGCCCGGACTGGCAATAAGGGCATCCGGGCAAATGCCCGGTGGGCCGCCACCTCCAGGGGCCGCTGGGCCGCTTGCGGGTCGGCCGCTGAGCCAACTCCAAAAAAAGAAGACTAGTCTAGTTGTCTGATGATATTGTAAAAAATACAAATTACTTTTTATACTGTACATAACTAGATACTACAATTTACAATTTGTAAAGGGATAATACAAAACAGCATTTTATACAGTAATCATGCTTATGTCAGGTGAATTTTTAATCGTTTGCCACAGGTTGCATTGTTTGTTACTCTATGCCACTACACCGTCCGAGCGGCTGCGCTGCATCCATGCTGCATCAGCTAAGTGTGGTGTGAATTTGCCGCGTAGCCGGCTGCCAAACGTAAAGAGAATACCCGAGTTACGTTTAAGTGCGGTTTGTATTACAGTGCGAGTATTTAATAAATACAGTACAGTGATTTATAAAGCAGTTTATCTTTGATGGGCTATGAAAGACAAATGCGGAGTGGTAGCAGCAAGCAATGTGAGTAAAATAATAAAATAACTACTTTACAAATTATACTTTGTACAACCACAGAGAAAGAAGCGGACGCAGAGAGTCAAAGCGCATCACACGCTGAGTTAGCTCTCGCGTAAATCAAGGCAGAGCGCCACCGTCAAGAGCTTATCTGCGAGTAAAAAACGTGCACCGGTTGCTGCCATGTTGAACGCAAACCGAGCCAAATTCAAACGATGTAACTTGATTGGTGGGGCAGTGACGTCAGCATCGTCGCAGTATGAGCGACCTTGGCTGTACCCTTATCTCCCCGCGCTGTCGCCGCTCCACGGGCCTCAGCAGCTGATTGACTTGGCTTATTCTTGTGAACCTGTTACCGTTTTTCCCTTAAGATTGATACGCAAATAAATTTTTAACAAACTAGAATATATATATGAAATCTATATGAAAACATATATGAAGAATCTACAGTATTTTTCCCGAGTCTATATTTTCCTTTTTCCAAAATATATCCAGGAGAAAAACACCGGAATTTCTACAAATTTACCTGATCACGTGACATAACGTAAAACGTCTACCATTTAAAAAGGATTGGGACTCAACGTCTGCATTGTTTACATGAAAAAAATGTGGTGCTGTTGTTTGATTTTGAACCATATGCCATATATTATCATACGGTGGATCTAAATGCCAGAGAAGGATTGTTATATGAGAAATGTTATCTTGCGTGGGTTCGTTCTTTCTTGCATCATTATCTCAAAAACGGCTCCGAGGATTTCCTTTGAAGTCTGGAAATCAGTCACTTATGACTTAAAAACGTGTCCAATGCAGATTGTTCATAATATAATTGATGAACTAGCTGATAAGTCTAGCCTCTAAAGGACTATGTTGAGATATTGAATCTATTGATGATGCTTTTCTGAACTAAAGGCTGTTTTTCCAGTTCATTATGTGATTAGGAAGAACCAAAGATACAAGTGCAACAGTAAAGTTAAGTAGATTTTATGTAGTTTTTCAAAAACCGTCTCTATCTTTCTTAAACTTTGGGCCCAAGAGGATCCAAAATTAAAACTCAAAATCAAACTCCTAAGTGTTCTAGTTTTGAAAACGATAAAATTGTGTTCTGAAGCTGATCTCTTTTATCGATATATAAAATGCTAAGACATGATTATATAGGTGAAACGTGAAACTTTGATACATTTTTATGCTTTATACCTTTCGTATCTTTATATTTAATTGGTGTTATTTCTTAATAAAGTTATTAAAATACTAAACTAAATACATTCTTTACTATTATTTTCCTTTTTATTTTCTCCTCTTTATTATTCAACTACCTATTTTTAATCTAAAAAAATAGGTTAAAAGGTTAAGTACACTGAATGTTTGCCAAGTATAGAAACAAAGTGGGCTGGTGTGGAAATGCAGTGGGCCGGTACGGCATATAAATGCCCGGGCCGAAATTTCTTCCCAGTCCGGCCCTGGGGCCAATACGTTTGGTATGAACTGGCATGACTGCCACAAACACCAAGCCAGGTAGTGAATGCAAGGTGGCCTGCCAATGAGAAATTAGGAATTATTTTGTCCCAACGGACCCTCTGATTATTGATCTTGTTTCAAGTTGGTTCAACCAAATTAGGAACGTTATTTTATGACTCTGCTCTTATACCAGCTGTCTACTACAAGAAATCGTTCTCATGTTTATACATTACTGAACATATGGGATCAATAATTTACGATTGTAATTTTCACACATGGTTTTGAACACAGTTGGTTGATGGTTGGTTTTCTCAGTTAACCCCCTCTTTATCAGCCGCCATTTTTTATATTTTATTTTAATACAAGTGGTTTTTCGAGATATTACATAAATAACTCGACTATAGATTGATTATATAGAAAACTTAAATCATATTGCGAAAACCCAATTTGTTACGCTGTGTATACAGCTGCATATGTAGCAGGGTAAGTACTTAACCTTCGAGCGGACGCTAAGCAGAGGAATCCTCCGGGTTAATTTTTATTTTTGCAGGAAATTTTTATCTTGGGGTTGGCAGCGCTGCCCTTTTGTGCAGCTGTCACCCCCTCCCTCCACTAGCATTTTACCGCCCCCTCTCCCGATTTCACCGCCCAAGGTCAGTTTGGTGGTTGATGCCCTGAGGTGCTGGACGATTCCTCCGTGAGCGTTAGTTTACGTTGATTAATACCTTGAGGAAACCTCCGTGAGCGTTATTGTGTGTTACATAAAACACGGAGGAAGTGTCCGTGTGCGAGTGTTTTTTCATTTGGTTATTCATATGATTAGTATGTACAGTTGCTATTATATATTTCTTTGTATTTGAAAATGGAAAATGAGGAAGAAAGAATTGCTAGACTTTTTGCGAGTGTGGAAAGAGAAGAACAGTGTATAAATGAATGTAGGCCTATTGGACCTTTTATTCGTGAGCTGTTCCCGGATGAAAATCTACTTGATCCACCGTCTGACTCT
Organism: Flexamia atlantica; assembly: GCA_035578135.1. NCBI lineage: Eukaryota > Metazoa > Arthropoda > Insecta > Hemiptera > Cicadellidae > Flexamia > Flexamia atlantica. Next base: position 204,985,660 of record JAQJVK010000001.1, on the reverse strand, counting down.
GAAGATGAAGGAGTGGAAGAGCTGCCACATGAGGAACCAGACGATGCATTTTTTCAAAATGTAAGTGAAAATGTTACTTTTCATGATGAAAATGATTTTGATGATATAGAATGCACTCCACTAAAACAACGATAAACAGCAAACATTGTAACCAGACGAAATGGTAAAGCAGCTCATTTTAGTAAAGACAGAAAAATGCTATGGGATTTGCAGCCCAAGAATGCACAAGTAAGGACACCTCTTAGAAATATTTTGTGATTGAGGATGGCGTGTGTGGCCCAAAGTGCAAAACATGCAAATTCCCCGATTGAGGCATGGAATCTATTTTTCAATGATGACACAATAAATGATATTACAGGCTACACCAACATATATATAAACACAAACAAGGGAATGTTTGCCCGTGAAAGAGACAGTAAAACAACAAATCCCACAGAAATTCGAGCTGTTATTGGCTTACTGTACATGGCCGGTGTAATGTGTAGTAGTCACCATAATTTAGAGGATCTTTGGGCCACTGATGGGACTGGTGTTGAATTTTTTAGATGTGTCATGTGTCGCTAAGCCGATTTAAATTCCTTTTAAGATGTATGAGGTTTGATGACATCAGGACAAGAGCAGAGAGAATGACAATTGATAAATTGTCACCTAAAAGAGACATTTTCAATGACTTCGTCGACCTATGCCAGAAGCACTATGTTGTAAGTGAGTTTGTAACCGTGGACGAGATGTTAGAATCGTTCCGTGGCCGATGCTCATTTCGACAGTATATGAGAAATAAGCCCGCCAAATATGGCATTAAAGTGTATGCTATGGTATGTGCAAAAACCTTTTATACCGCAAACATGGAGGTATACGTAGGGTCACAACCCGAAGGACCATATGTTGTCGACAACTCTGGCAAGGAAATTGTAATTAGAATGATCGAACCTATCTCTGGTTCCGGTCGTAATGTGACCGTAGATAACTTTTTTGCTTTCATTCCTCTATGTGAAGAGCTTACGAAGGACCATCGGTTGACGCTCGTGGGAACACTGAGGAAAAACAAACGTGAAGTCCCATGTGATTTCCTTGACACAAAGGAACGCCCAGTTGGAAGTTCGTGCTTTGCATTCAGAAACAACTGCACGATGGTCTCATACAAAGCAAAGAAAAACAAGGACGTTTTACTAATTTCATCGATGCATGACAACGACACTGTCGATATGACTGAAGACTCACGCACATACCTAAAACCAGAAATGATTTTGTTCTACAATTCAAGCAAAGGCGGAGTAGACACCGTAGACAAATACAAAGAGAGCTACTCAACTGCGAGAATCACTAATAGATGGTCAATGAGATTGTTCTATACTCTTCTTGATATAGAATGTCTCAACAGCTACATTATTCTAAAGAAGAATATCAACCAGCCTATTTTGAGAAGGAAATTCATTAAAGAAATAGCATTTTCTTTGTGCAAGGACTATGGTAAGCAAAGAATTTCTTACCGTAACATATCGAAACCAATAAAAGTACGGATGTGTCAGATTCTGGGTATAGAGCAGCAACAAGTGCAGTGTGATCCACCACCCGATGAGATCACTTCGGGGCGGTGTCACATTTGCAGCTGGAAGCAAAATCGACCATCAAAGACAAGATGTATAAAATGCAAGCGGTTTATTTGCCGGGAGCATTCGGTTGTTACATGCACTGCATGTAACACAGAAGAAGGCATGGTGGTAGAGAGCGACTCAGCATAGGTCTTCTTTACTTCCTCTTCAAAAAGCTGGCAAAAACAAAAATCTAACTGAGAGGGCTTGTTTTTAGATTTGGTTTTTTTCAAAGTACGTTTTAATTTAATTTAATTTTTTTTATTTAAGTACATCATATACTATTTGCATTAATATTAGTTTCATTGTAACAATATTCAACTTATGATTTATGCAGGAAAATTTCATAGGAATTATTTTATATTTTTGCAGATTTTATATAATTTTTATATTTTATTTCAAAAAAAGATTTTTAAATTTATTCCACTACAGTTTTTTTACTATTTATATAAAATTAATACAAAACTGTTATTTGAAAAAATATGATTTTTAGTAAAACAAGTTAAACATGCTTTGTATAATTCATAACAGTTAAAATACGTACATTAACTATGAAATTTGTACTCTTTTTTGTGTTAAAACTATTTTATAATCATTTTATATTTTTCTTTTAAACAATAAAAGTATTTAGAATAAAGTTTGTGCATTTATTTAAAACCCGGAGGAAACCTCCTTGAGCGAGAGACGGCGTTAAAAATCTTAAGCGACCTCTGGAGGGTTAATTAGAACATTCCAAACTCAATTGGTAGAGTAAGTTGAATTTAACATTTCATGACACTGTGAATCAAATTTCAAAATATGGACTAATGGGTTTATTTTAAGCTCAATTATAAGATATTTTGTTAATTGGATATCTATATTATTAATACAACGGACATCTAACAGCCAAACAGATAAAATATAACAGAGATGTAAGCAGAAGTGATGGGGAATAAAATTTTGACGGGGCAGTTGTGGCTGTCATCCTAATCCCGAACGAGTTTACCCTAATTAATCCATCCAAATATATTATGGCTAGTGATATACATATGGGTCGGCAGGAGTGGCCCTCGCCACAGGCGCAAGAGTATGAAGGGCGAGAATTCATAGGACGGCCAATGCTGTGTGCCGTATTACGACATTTTAAACTTCAGTTGGAAGTTTTGACCTAGTCACCCTGAAGCGCATATAGAAAATATAATTCTGAAAAAGTTTGGAAAATGTTTGAAGTAAATTATATTAACAGAAGGGTTCTATAATTCAGAGTAAATCTCAGAACTATCGGCCATTTTATCAACCACTCGTGATTGGCGCGGTGTGGGTAGGCCTTTTATCCGAGTCTAAAAATGTGAGTGATCTTAGAATACTATAACCAGCAAACGACAGAAATAACTTTACGAATGATGTGTTCTGCTGTAAGAGACAATTGCAGAGGTACATTTCTGAAATTGCTTCAATTGTAAGTATTCGGCAGGCGTATATTATTAGGCTGGGCCAAAAAAAACAAATTTTATCAGATCAAAAACATGTATATTTTAAAAGTTGTGTAGTAGCTTAGTATGAACAGCACAAAATGTGAGGTGGAAAGCGAAAAGTGACCTCTTGTCGGCGAAGAAAAATTTTCAGTATGGCCGATATAACCAATTAGGGTAAAAAAATATCGAAATTCGGGTCTCTATCGATTGTTATACCTCATTTATCATAGAACAGGCATGCATCGGTTAAAATATCAAATCAAAGTTATAAAAGGTTGAAATAAATCATTTTGTTAGCCTCTGCATGGCTTGAGAAAAGGGACCTATTGTTGCTTAATGTTATTTCACCATAACAACAAGAGATCCCATTTCCAACATGCACTTCATAAGCAGACTTTGGTCCGAAAAATAAACTCTGCTGAATTCCAGCGGAATTTTAGAGAACTACAACAAAGTTTGGTGTAGAGAGAACAAAATTTCTCACCAATTTCATATGGTCCTGACAAGAGTCCTTTTTAAAATCGATATTTTGGCTTGTCTCTTTAAGAGACTATTTATACGTAGGGTAATAGTAGTTATTTTTATTGTAATAAATGAGCAATTAATTATATTTTAGTGCTCCTTGAATGCCTCAATGATGAGCAAGATTAAATATAAACAGGGTAATTTGATTACAAAAGATAGTGTTGGGAATTTGTTTTTTTGTGGCTGCAGCACTGATAGCGATGCAGCCTGTCAGGTGAGCTAGTGTTATCACGGTAGGTGATGTCTTATCGGTGCGGGTTCAACGGTTGTTTTGCCAGTTGTTTATGAGTGCGACTTTATTGTTGTCTTGGCGGTTGTCTATTCGTCTTGAATTGAGTAAAAGCAAAGATTAAGTGCTGAAAATTTTAGGTGTTGATGGTGGTATTAATGCCAAGGATCATGATGTGTTCGAAGACTATTTTACTCAAAGAACACTTAGTAGTGATGAATCAAGTGATGAGGAGTTGGAGGCGAAGCATTCTGAAGATGAATCGATTACCGTAATCTATGTGATTCATCGCTAATTCAAGACAACCCCAAGTTTGATGACTTAAGTAATGTAAGTAATCTTAATCTTATTGATTTACATAACGTCATTGTTGAAATAGAACAAAGTGGTATACCTCAGGAAATTGAAGACGACGAAGACGGTGGTATGAATGCTGTAGTTACAGATACTTGCACAAATGTATGCAGCACCTATCAGCCAACTGAAGACTTAGATGTAATTCTAAAATTCATTGAAAAACAGTGTGGTTGTAAAGACACTTGTTCAAGTGAATTTACTTCTGATGAACATTGTTTCATTGTTGTTGTCACGAATGCGCCAAGAGTGCGCCGAAATTGAGTACTAGATCATGACAATAACTTAGATCAAATTATCCTTGCACAGTTACAATGTTTAACTCTAGATACGCCAAAAACTAAGCGTACTCATAAAAAGAAAAACAAAGTGACAGGAAAGAACCCTGAACAAAGTATTTAGTAAAAGGTATTTCAGTGTGCAAAGAAACATTCATGTTTGCTAACAACATTAAAATTAAATGAATGAAACATCTGACTAAAATGTATAATAAAACTGGTTTATTGTCAAAAATACACGGAAATGTATGGAACTTGCAAAAAATGTTTCTACCTTTTGTGATACTAAGTACATAGCTAGTTTCATTCATAACTACGCCGAACACATGCTGTTATTTTGCCAGGAAGGAGTAGTACAGTATACAAAACGAACCTTAAACTTTTGCCGTCTTCTGACCGTAAAGTTAAAATCTATGAAACTTAAAACAAGTCTTCTTTTACAGAAGATATGACTGTAAAACCAGTCTCATGTGGACTATTCAGGAACGTTTGGGACCAACTATGCCCACAGATTCTAGTCATGATACCACGATCTGATCTCTGTGCCATGTGCCAGAGGCATTTCTCTTCTGGGGCCGCAATGGCCTTGTTGCCAGAAGAGACTAAACTGAAAACCATTGAAAAAATTAGATCTCATTTGGATCTCGTGTCAAAAGAGAGAACCTTCTATAAGAACACCATCAAACAAACCAAAGAAAATTTTGAAAACATAACAAAAAATGTGTCCATTATAGTTCTGATATGGCTCAACAAATCCATATCCCAAGCAATCCGCTACAACCTGGCCCAATCTACTTCCTTGCTCCATTCAAGGTCGGGATATTCGGCGTCATGTGTGCACGGTAAATGAACAAGTCAACTATTTAATTCAGAAAGTGTTAGTACAACAAAAGGATCAAACCTCATTGTTAGCCTTTTCAATAACTTTCTAGAAAACCACAGCCATGGAGAGGAGACAATGTCTATTCATGCTGATAACCGCGTTGGCCAAAACAAGAATAATATCCTACTCGGTTACCTAGCTTGGAGAGTTTGCAACGGGTTGAACAAAAGAATTGTTCTCTCTTCCATGCCGGTAGGACACACCGAGTTCTCATGCGACTGGGCATTTGGACTATTGAAGAAGAAATTTAGAGTGACTCATGTTTTAAGTCTTGACGAAGTTGTTGACTGCGTAGAACAGCATCAAAAGTGAACAAGGCGGTTTCAGTTAGAACTGAATAAGGAGAAGTATGCATCAAGGTGTACGATTGGCTGAAATTTTGAAAGACAATGGAGCCACAAAGGTTCCACATAACACTCAGTACAACCACTTTGAATTCTGTGAGTCAAAAAAAGGAAAAGTAACATGCAAATCTGACTTTGAAGGCAATGAATTTGTTAACCCAATTTTCACTAATGAGACTGGACCACAAGGATTTCCTTGCATGATGCACCCACAAGGAATGACTCGTGTCAGGAGAGAGTATCTCTTCAAGAACATAAGGACCTACTGCAAAGAGGAATGCAAGGACTTGCTTTGTCCTGCTGTACCACCAGAGGAGAACCCAGGTCAGCCCGAAGATGATGATACAGATCAGCCCGCAGTATCTGTTGAACCAAAGCCTTTGAAACAAAAAAAAATCAGAAAAGAAAACAAAGTGTTTAAAGACTACGAAATGGTCTCAGCAAAAACAACATTTTTATGATTTTGTTTTGAATGTAGTTTTCAAGCCAGTTTCAATTTTGATATTGTAAAATTTTAATAAAAAGTAGGTTTTTACATTAAATTAATTTTTAACCAGAGATTGTAAGTTTTATTTTTTATTTTTAAATACCTTTCTATAGTACAACAAATGTTAGTATTTTTATTTATTTTGAATATTGTTTCATTGTTGTTTATAGACGTTTTAAATTATGTTTAATTAATTGATAACCAGAGGTTGTAACTCTTATGCTCTATTTTTTATCTATCATTCTATAGTACCACAAAGGTGAATATTTTTATTTTATTTTGAACCTTGTTTCATTGTTGATTAAAGACGTTTTAAATGATTTTTAATTAATAATCAGAGATTGTAACATTTTTAAAATTTTTTTGCTTTTATTTTAATTGTCTTTAATTTTTAATTGTTTTCTTGTGGTACCACGAAATAACATTTTTCATTTCCTTTTTAGTCATGTTTCAAAGCTAAATAAAAACTTGATGTTATCATGTTGATTAAAATGTTAAATAAATAGATTTTTACCATAGTTTGTAGCTTTCATTTTTCAACAAATTTCTTGTTCATAAGGTTAAAATACTTGTAACTAATATCACAGTTACTTAATAAACTTACGGTTTATGTAACATTTTAATTTATATAATATATAAATATAACTGTTATAAAGGAAAAATAAAGAATTAATTTATTAAAAAATAATTCAAGAGGTTCATTTTTTCATACCAATGGACTACTTTTGCTTTTGACTTTTTTGTCATAAAATAATCCATTTAATTTTATAAGTTATACTATTTATTATATTTTATCATTTTGTATATTTCAAATTACAGTTTGGTTTCAGTTGTTTGATGATAAAAAACTTTATCAAACAATGAGATAACAGTAAAATATTCAGTTTTAAAAAGGGACCTCTTATTGGTTATGGGGAATAACATAAGGCCGACAAGAGGTCCCTTTTCTGGAACTTTTTGCGAAATGCTTCAATAAAAATATTATTTTCCTGAAAACTACTATGAGTTAGACAAATTGGTATTCCCTTGAAAGAAGACATTATAAGCTTTCTTTTGATACCAAAATCATTTCTTAAATACAAAAAATAGAGGTTTTAAGCTTATTTGCCATTTTCAAATAGATTTTTCTCAAAATACCTGTTTCCCTCACAAAATTTCAAAGTCCAATAACTTTACCAAAAAAAATGATAGACTCCTGGGACTTGTGCCAAATTGTTAGGAATTAAATGAGGAATTCAAAAATATTAATAACTCAAAATCGAAAATTCCCGACAAGAGGTCCCTTTTCGCTTTCCACCTCACAAATGTTAAGCCTGAGAGATCATGTCTTGAGACTACAAAAACTAAATAAGTTTAATTTTTGTATAAAAAAACTTAAATTTTGAGAATTTTTAAAAATGTATCTAATTCTGTTGGATTATAAACATGTATGTACCAAAAGTACCACAAACGAGTCACAATGCCTATTGTAAAGTAATAGCCCAAAGTGATAATAACTTTAGACTGCGCAATAAGCTTAAAAATTCAGTTTTTGGAAAAAAATCAATTACACTCTGAAATTATTACTGAAATTACCTTATTGTTATTTTTAAGAAATACTTAACCAAACTAGTAAAATTAATCTAGAACACTAATAGACGGCAAGAGTAAATTCGCTAAACTCGCCAATGGCTGTGAAAATGATCATGCGGATTTACCAATTGAGTTAAATGTCAAAAAAATGTTTTGGGAAACTTGTGAACACTGTGAAAACGATGGGGTAAAGGGCAAGAGTGTATTTACATATAAAGACTGTAAAAAGCAGTTGCGTGTATTTACCGATAGCAGGTTAACTATGAGATTAATAATATTAAAATCCTTTTTATTTGTTGTTATAAGGGGTATTATACTGAATTCCACCAGGGAAATCTTCAAAATAGTTTGGATTTAACAAATTGACTGCTAAAAATGCTTAAAATTGCGTCCCAAAAATGCTAACAAAGATAAATAAATCTAATTATCTGAAGATGGTATAGTGAATGTAGAAATGTGGTTTATTGCTTGTAAGAAACATTTTCGCTAGACGTAATTTCTGGAACGCGGATCCGCATCGTCAGCGTCTGGGGCAATTTTACCAGCTTTTGAAAATTTGTATTTCCAATATATTACTCAAACTCAGTCAACAATACAACCTGGGTAACATTTATTTTGTGTCCTAGCACCTCACAAATGCAATTTCTAAAGTTTTTACCATTCAAAAGATTTTTCTATTACATACATGTATCTAGAACAAAAGGTAAAAAACTATACACCAAACAATTTTATGAGATTTTGTTGCCAAAAACAAGTTATGAAATAAAAATTGAATTTGTAACAAATAATAATGTAAATAAAAAATAATAAGCAAATAAAAATAAAATATAACAATCAAACGATCGCAGAAACCAAAGAAGTCAATTGAGCGGGACGCGGCAAACACAGAACAAAATGGTGGGAACTGCCCAACAAGCACAAGTGACATATATCTAACCCGAAAACCGCTGAGCTCACATAAGCAATGAAAAGTGAGTCGGGCAGTGACGCGGATCCTCGTTGTGCGCAGCCAGCGCTAGTGACGTGTCTTGAGCGGTCTATGTGTTAAGGAGTTAGACTATGTGTTGTTGTACCTCCAGATCGCCTAAAAAAGCGAGTTGAATATTATAATTTTCAAAAATTTCTCGTGGGAGAGCATTCAAACCCGTCTTCATGCATAACTGTCATTTCAACTCATTTTTCTGTTACAGTTGGTTTTTGAATATTTAGGTCTAAATCCTGGCTCCACAATATTATAACTCACTTATTTTAGAATGACAGCTCTCCTTTGTGGCAAGTCATATACAAAAGTCTCCATAGTGGTAAGGGTTGGTAGGGTTCACTAAGGACACCACTGATAGTGGCAGTCGTGCCATGTTTGGAAATGCAAAATTTTTGTGGCAATCATCCCATTCCCGGCCTATTGATCATCCTGTCCTATAAACATTACAAATGGGGATAGTTACCTCTTTATAGATGAGAAAATTTCGACAATTAACAATTTAATTTTAAAAATAGCTTTGAAACAGACAGTTTATCTACAGAAAATTATTTAAGAAAAAAATTTTTGATCATACATTTTTCACTTGTCTTGCTACCACTTTGTTAATATTACTATTTACTAAATTTGTAAAAAAATGATTTTCATATTTTCAGCCAAGATAATTTGTTATTAAATTTAGTTTTCAATTTAATAATACGCTTTGAATTTGTTCATGGACACTGTTTTTAAGGCATTGTAGAAACTTGATACTCCATATAAAAAATCTTACTAGTCAAATTACTAAAGTCCCAAGTGTAAAGTTTTATAAACAAAATACATAAGCTGGTTTAACTCTTAACTACCAGCCAGCACAATGACCTGGGATATCTAGTAACTGGAGCAATGTGAATGAAAAAGTTAAGAGTACGAAAGAAATGATAAGGAAAGATTTTCCTTTCACAAAAAGGTACTTGAAAAAGAAAAGAAAACCAGGCACAAAAGGTACTTGGTAATGTAGTAAAATAACAAAGCCTCCAGAGTGTTTGGAAACACTATTTATACAATGTATTCACAAAGGTATGTCAACAATTTCAGAAACTGGTATGTTATTATATAATGGGACTAATGTGGCAGGAATGTGACCAAGCATAAAAATCCAAGTAATCTGAGGGTTTTATAACAGTATTAAATTTTAATTTTTTTAACAGGATTCACGATGCACCTGTAATAATTGTATTGAAAATTGTCTGATTACAATTTATAGAAAAGAAAAATAAATTTTTACTAAGTTGAAAAAGAACCAAATTAATGTAGTTATATTTTTTGTCTTATTTATTTTTAATGAAGAATGTAGGCTTCCACGGTCAATTCCACACGATGTTAATTCTTGACTTCTGGGTAGGTCTGCGTCGTACTGTCGAAGATTTCCGCCGATGTTTCGGAGACATTGCAGTACTCCATCTTCAGGGTGAATATTGTAGTCGCACACAACACAAACTACTTTATTACTGATGGAGCAGTCCGCATCCTCGGCGATGTTAACTCTATTTCTAGAGTATTCGAGGCGAGAATGTTTTCTGATTTCAGAAAAACATTCTGAAATCAAAAAACATTCTAATAATTTTAACAGAGACCAGGGCTGGGAATTGAGCAATACTTGGACACCGGTTTTGCAAAAATTAAAACATCTAGAAGTGTTGCGGACGGAAGGTGAAGGAATTTCTCCGGCCCAAAATACAACGGAGGCCGACAGCAAACAATTCGCAGAAAGGCTAAATGCCTCCACCCCCTCACGCCCATTGATATCTCCGGAAAGGAATGCATCCCAGTCGCGCCTCGAATACTCTAGAAATAGAGTAAACATCGCCAAGGCGGGCCTATATAACCTGAGGCCCCGAACTGCTCCATCAGTAATAAAGTAGTTTGTGATGTGCGCGACTACGTTATTCGCCCTGAAGATGGAGTACTGCAATGTCTCCAAAACGTAGGCGGAAATCTTCGACAGTACGACTCAGTCCTACCCAGAAGTCAAGAATTTAACATCGTTATTTATTTTTGATTAAAAGCACCGCAACTGTCCCCATAGCCAATAGGCCTTGCAACAACCTCAAAACACCGAGGTACTTTAGAGGTGACCACTCGATAGTCAGAAGTCAGCCACAGCTAAGATTGAACCAGCAAAGTTTGACTTATTGACTTATTGAGCCACCATTTTACCATAGCACCAAAAAAGTGCTTAAGTGGCAAGAACAATTTCTAGGCTTTACATTTTAATATATCATACAAACAAGATGTATTGCGGATGTGGTCTCTTCTAAAAATAGATGGTGCAATACATTCAGAAATAAGATGGTGCAATACATTCAGAAATAACTTTCAACACCTTTTAATAATTAGGTGTTAATAAATTTTCAACACCTTTGCCACTGAACAATTTTATCAGGATAGTTGAGTATTGAGATTCAGATAGTTTGTGTGAATGTAAACTGGACTGCATTGGCCTTCATTTACAAATTTTAGTATTTTTTTAAAGAATCATATAAATTATAATTGTAATGCTAAATTTTAAATTTGAATGATTATTGATTGGTAAAACTATTTTTTTAATTCATCAAACAGTCCTTTTAAACCTATCAAGAATTCACTGTTTGCCTTAGTCATAGCCTCAGATTGAGCTTCTATCAGTCTTTCCTCCCATCTTTGCTGTTCACGTTTCTCTCTCTCCCTTTCCAATCGGTCTTGGTCTCGTTCCTTTTCCGCCACTCTCATCATCATCAACTCCCATTCTTTAGTGAAACTTCTAAGAGCATTTGAGTAGGTTCCTTCATTTGATTTCTTCAGACGTCCTGGAGGATTTCTAACTATTTACATAAACACAACAATTAAGTTATATAGTAAATATATTTTCTCCTTATTTTTACCATATACAGCAGCGGTTCTCAATCTATTTTTTTACACAAACCCCTGACTGAATATATTGGGATCCATGCATTTGACCGATTCGGCGTTTGACCAACTGGGCCGACTAGGGTTCCCCATCACGGTGTGATCTCTCACCTTAGACGCTAGTACAGAGCGTTTGGCCAACAGGCTCTCTCCATCACTGTGACGCAGCGCTTGACCAATCAGAGCACACCGCTCGACACTATCGTCGAACGTCGAACGCTATTGGTTGTTGTTTAATTCATTCATACATCACCATCCAGACGATAAACGAACTCACTCACGACGTTGCTGTTGCCAACTCGATGCCAGAATAGAATTGACAGGATGGAAACCTTCGATTCGGCTTATATAAATCCAAGTTTATTATTTGTAATATGTTATGTTTCGTAATCCAAGTTTTTGTTTAATAAAATGTGTTAAAATTCGGAGAATCGTTAGAAAAGATAGGTGATTATTGAAATAGTCGACGTATCTATAAACTTAAAATTCTGGTATTTTGTATCTTGCTGTAGTAGTTCTGTTTAAATACGCATCCCCGAGATACGTCTCGGTCTTAAAGGCATTTGTAGGCACTCTGAACCATAATAAGCCATGTGAACTTTGGTTTTGAGGAATGATCTTAATGAATGCCTTAATACTATCAATCCATTTAAGTTAGGCTCACCGGGTTTTTGGCGATGAATGATAACAACATTTTGACTTAGGCCTATAATTATTAACGTTAAAATCAATAGATAAATGTTTTGAATTAGGGTAATTGAGATTTTCGAAGGCCATAAGGAACCTGTATTCGGTTAAGTTCCTAATCAATATATTCTCTTGAAAAATATGTCTTTGTTAATAAAATTACCAAATGATTACTTAGATTTAGCTGTTTTATGTACAAGGGTTTACTGAATTAATAAGATAATATAAGGCCTACAGGTTTTCTTGGTGCCTAAAGTTAATGGATGTTTTAAATTCGTAAGTAGGCCTCAGCGTTCACTGACTCAAATCGTACGACTTCAATAATGTAGGTATTAAATTCATTTATGGAATTTTAATGTAATAATTAGTTGATAAATTAACTGAAAGAAGGAAAGTAAAAATTAGAGAGGCTTCAACGAATCTAAATAAGGTTGAAATTTAAGTTCAATTTAATTTATTGTGGAGTCATTTACTTACTCCCAAACAATTTTCTTTGTGCCGATTACTATGTAAAAATTTCATAGCAAGGCGGAAATCGATCCCGGGACCTCGAAATGAGTGGCCAAATGCGTAACCACCGAGCCACCGCGATTTAAGCACAGATATCAACGTTAGTGCGGGAACAAGATTTTTGAATCTTCACAACTTCAATTTGTTACCGTATGGTTAATATACCCGTAGAAAAAAATTATTTTCTATTAAAACCATCGAACTGTTACTGAGATCTGGTCACTGTATTTTTATAACTAGGCCTTCTGTGATCATAATAAGTTGATATACTGATGGTTAGACTTAAAATTTATTGAAAAGCGACAGAAGTACTTTTGCTAGTACCTGACCCGTTTCACTACTGATTTCGTACAACCAAATACGGAGTTAATATTATTTGTATAGATTCTAAGCACGTATTTCCCATTAGTATGCACCATATTAACAAACCTGTAACTTATTATCATATAGGTAGGTTTATATTCATATCATATCATATAGGTAGGTTCATATAAAAAATAGGTAGGTTTATACTAACTTTCAGTGAGGTACACCATACCATACACTTTTTATTCTCATCCCGTCTGATTGTATTATCATTAAAAAATCAATCAGCATGCAATGTTAGAAATATCATTTAAACCCTATTAACGTGAGTTGAATTCTCACAAGAATCCCTTCAAATAATTACCCTGAGGCAATTATTTGCGATAAAAAATAGCCTACTTAAAGCTAACACTTTACAATAATCTTTATGGATCTATTTTTATAACTCAAATCCGAGGGACTTCTATGAGGGTTTCCAATAGTTCCAATTATCTTTAGGCCTATTGAACTGCCCTTATGGGACCATTGCATTGTGTGTTATGAGCTGGGGGAAAACATGAAAGCATATCATAGGTTGTTGTTTATAGTATTTCTTGGTAGAGTAACCTTTTGTTCATTAAATTTTCTCTTTAACCAAAAACAGTAACTGTTTCCAGTGAAACACTGCAATCAAAATGTTTTTCCCTTGACCATAATAACACATCTAAAATTGCCCCTTAGCTGACAACATCAAATCTGCCACTTGCCACTTCACCACCTTCGATAAAAATTAATACGGAAAATAAATAATTCTCCTATAAAATAAATTATGGATTGCAAAGTTTGTAATATTTTGCTGTTTGTAATTAATTGTATCTTTTTAGAATTAAATATTAACATCAAACCGCTTAAACCATAACATTATCATTCAGAAAATACAATAATTATTATTCATGAACATTCTGATGAGGTTGGCACACCTGCTGCTGTTCAGTCCATAAGTCTCCCGTGTGCCCTGCCGGACATCAAAACGATCCTCAAGTCTCCCGTGTGTCCCGCGGCCGGAGCCTGTCTGACAGCTGTGATCAAACGGCGTCTATGGAGCTAGCCGTTCTACGTGATGGGGAACCCAGTTGGTCAAATGCCGAGTTGGTCATTTGTCTTGTCCCCAATATATTTTTCTAAATTATACCCCCTTCCCATACTGTACTAACATATTAAATGTACAAAATTTCAGCAATTTCAGTACTTTCAGCAATTAAAAATCAGAATTAATAAGTAAATATGGCGAGGCAATGAATCATTTTTATGAGTCCTTTATTTTCAATGCTTCAAGTAAATTTTGATGTCAAATACCATAAAGCATATGACAGACTAAGTAATTTCTTGGTGTATAAAAAACTTATTTTTCTAGGGGGGAAGAGGAAGCCTGGATTGTTACACCCCACAGGAAAATCCTGTGACAGTACTTCAGCCATTTTTTCGTCTTCTTTTACCAGCTACTGGAAAAGAGAGGAGGCTTCCCCTGTAATATTCCTTAGAATCTAGCCTTTAGCAGGATAATACGGGGAAGGCTAAAGGGAAAAGGAATAGGTTGATGGAGTGGGCTCGGTCAAGGCCAGGCTTCAGTTAACCATGGTATTGGGGCAAGCTTGGCTTTGATCCAATGAGTGCAGTGCCAGATTTACCACTAGGTCCACAAGGGGTCTTGGGCCGCATGGCGATAGGGGGCTGCATGCGGACGAAAATAAGGCACCCAGAGGGAATCAGAGGGGAAAATTGGGCTTAAATACTTAATTTAGCGACTAAAAAAAAGTCACCACTTTTTGGGGCCTCAGGGGGGTTGCATAGGGATCTAGTCCTAGGGCCTGCCGACCATAAATCCGGCACTGAATGAATGTGGGCCTCAAGGGATAATTGACTCTCATTTTAGTATCCAGTACACCACCGTCCACTCTACCATCAATCCCAGCCTCTCCTGGTGGGGAACTGAAGTTCAATGAAAGGCAGCTACAACAATATCTCCAATCGTGAAAAATTCTGTTGCTGTAACCAATATTACAAAAGCCAGTTAGGATCCCACTGGGGGCGCAAATTCTCTTAAAGGGTTCTTATGAAGTAGAAAAGTTAATTTGTAAGTCTTTGGCACCTATAACCAGACCTATAGCACCTGACACCTATAGACCAGATGTTTTGAAACTTGCTTTGATTAATACAGTTTTTAAAGTTTGGCATGAGGGAAGCCCTGTGTCTGGGGCGATGTTCGATTTATTTCAATACTTAATTATGAAGAAAGGTTAAATTACCTTGTATCCATCAAGTGATATTAAAAAAGAAAAATTGCTACCACATGATTTCAAAGTTTAAAGCTTCATTGGGGTTATCAGATGTCACCTTTGGTGGAGGGCCAGTTAGGAGTAAGAAGAAAATCTTTTATGTTAGCATATGTTGATATGCACATCAAATTAAAGGTCTAGTTGAACTAAAAACAATGCCCCATACTCAGCCTCAAAAGTTTGATTCAGTTTCTGTCATTGTAAAAATTTTTAATACGCTACATTGTGTATATTAATAACAGAAAGTTAAAGTTGAAGGCAATACTTACTGAACTCCATTTAAAGCAGGTGTTCAAAATGTTCCTGGCAATATCTTAACCAGTTATAAAAGCTGCCGACTGCATTTTTGTATTCTCGTGGAATAGCTTGGGCTTCCTATGACATTCTGTGTCTAAGATCTTTCAGATCTGCAGCTATTCCATGAGAATATGAACAAACTTTTCTGAAATTTAAATTGACCTAACACTCATTACAGACGATCCTGATTGTGACACACCGATAATTCATTGGAAGTAATTTGATGCAACAACTAACGTTAAAAACAACCGTTACAGTTTTATTATTAACCTCTTAAGTTTGAGTAATTTAGTACCCCTGTAAACCCCGCAGGCCAGGTATTTTTCCAAGGAACCAGTAAATTTTTCACTTCTCTGTTTTGAATGTAACATGTAGATATAAACCATAATAGATTATATGATTAATCTTTCTTTCTGCAGTTTATTAGTTCTAAAATAAATTTATCGTAAATATTTACTATTTCCTTAGAATAATTTATCACCACCAGGCCCAGGACGAACTGGAGGGATTGATAATTGGTTCATCTTGCAGTATTCACAAACGAACACACAATTCACAACTTCCCCGATCTATTCCATCATCACTCGCACTATCTGTGTCGTCACGAAAATCATTTAGGCCACTGATTTCAAAGTATTTGCTGATTTCACGGTCACTCAAACGTTTTCAATCTGCCATTGCGTAATGTTTACAAACACGGGCCAGCTGTCAATAAAGCAACTCGTAAAATTGGAATATTCCAGAGATGCAGTCTGCTAAGATGCAAAACAAAATATCCCAAAGACAGCCTCACTATTCCAGAATGTAAACAAGGTTAAATGAAGCATAATTTCCCCCATAGCCGAAAAAGCGCCAAGTTTTAATCAAGATTTGTGTCGTGTATACGGGATTATGGCCTGGCGGCGGGGCTTGACAAAACCGTGGACTTTAAGAGCTTAATATTATTATTCATTTTTATATTAGGCTAATCTTTTTGCTTTTACACCAGTACTATTTTTTAAAATTTTGATTTAATAGGAGCTCCTACAAGCCAAATTGTAAAAACTTACACATTCTTCTCTTCTTTATTTTCTTTGGTGGTGATAGTGGTGATGTTTCAACAAGGGTGGTCTCCGAGTCAATACCTTGGGATAAATCTTGTTGAGGTTCCTCTACCTCCATCAGGACTGTTTCGTCATGACCACTAGGACCTGAAATTTTGAAAACATCAATCATTTAAAGACAGATAGTTCTTTTGATTTATTCTAGTTGAACAAAAATTATTGACTTATTGTTCAACCTAACTTTTGGTAGTATAAAGCTTTTTGCAACTTTAAAATTAATGTGTCATGTATGATTGAAAGCTTAACGAATTAGCTCAAACTTAAGAACTTTTTGTGATTTAGTAAATAACTTGCCATTATATGAACTTCCTAAATACAAATGAGCAAGATGACATGAAGGAGCCAATTTTGATTTCAGGGCTTAAATTGCCCATTTTAGATAAACAACCAACAAATTATTTTGGTTTTTCCAAACCAACAAAACTTTGTTCGTGGCTTTATCTAGAAGAAACATAATGTAAAAGTACAGATACTCTACATATATGAAACACACATATAGACAATAGACAATTGTTTGGGGCGATATGAGAAATATTATTTAATTTTAAGGCTGAAGGACCACCTCATTTCATGTAAAACAAATGAGGAAAATAGCAGATAGAAAGGTATTATAAAATTACCTATATTTTTAAAGTAAATTAAAAATAAATAATTATAGGTTCATTACAAGAACAAAGGGAGAATATTTAGAAAAATTTTTAATTTTGAAGTGTTGACATGATAATAGTTTTATTAGAAATGTTTATAACTTATAACAAAACACATAGATATATGATTCATTTTACAACACAAGTTCATTGAATAATTGGAGTGGACTCACCCAGGGTTACTACCAGTTTTAGTAATGTCCTTTAAATTAATTGGATATTTTTGATTAAATACTTTCTTGAGTACTTCATGTTATCTTCTCTTCATTTTGTTTGTTCACATACACAACACTTTTTTTATTACCATGTCAACCAGGAAAAAAATAAAAAAAAGAACATATGTATTGACCGATTTTCTTAACGGGACCACTTTTTTAGATACTGTGCGAGAGAGATGGAGAATCTTGTGAGGGGAAGGGTTAACCAAACACAATCCCTAGTGGCGACATGCTCGATCACGATTGGCTGAAGCAAATATGTTTTTTTCGTTGTTTTTTTAATTTAACAGTTTCGTGGCATCTGTTACATACGTCACTTTGATACGATAATCTCTGAACCTAATACTTTGTAACTTGTATTAGTAACGAATATATGTTTTCATATCGTCGGGAGAAGAATAAAATGGTTTTCAAAATAAAACAGCTGTTGATAGCTTTTAAAATTAAGCCTATCGGCAAGAAAAGAAATATCTATGGCCGAATATAAATAATGTTATAAAAATGGATAAATTTTACACATTGAATATGTGAATGCTTTTTTTAAGGGATAATGTTTTGTACAAAATGGCTGTTACAATACTTATCTAAAAATAATCAGAGCATAATTCAAGTATTAAGTTATATTAGGTTTTTATTTAATTAATCTATTATTAGTTTTTAGTTTATATTTTTTAAATTATGAAGTTAACTAGATAGGGGTTTAGCAAATCGTATATAAAACAAGAGTTCAAACGGTTCAAACTAATGGTATTTGATCCTAGAACTCGGTAAGCGTAACAGTAGCCTACCCTTATGTTCTTAGGTGCTTGCTGTAATTCGCTAGTGTTCACGTAAGAGAATGGGTGCAGTCACACCAGACCAACGTAAAGTGCTACTAGTTTAGCGATTCAAACTCGCGAACCAATAAACATAAAAGAAGGCATCAGAGCGGGATTTCCTAATAAGTGATGCAAGCTCTAGTTTATGTTTAGGGCTTTAGGCCTACTAGATTGAGTGCTGACGAATGCGAATGCGATCTATATCGAGCAGGAGTAAACGCCAAAAATGGTGGGAGTTCACTATCGTCGAACCAGGGTGAACCTGACTTGCCCTGCAAACATTCGGCGGATTATGCTGCTTGAGGCCTTGAAATAGCACTTATACGAGGAAAGATCCATGCTGAAAATTTGTTTAATCAATGAAAAGAGGCTTTTTCAAAAAGTTTTAATTGGTGTTTAACAACCAAATAGGCTCTGCATCTGGTATCATAAACTATATGTGTTTTTAGCGAATTTCCCCTATAGGGAAGAAGCTATTACCGTAGGTCTCATGGTAAGACCTAAGCCCGAGACCATGATAACTTTTCGTTTTGGGGCTACCAGAAGCAAAAAACACCATTCGTTCAAATTTTTATTTATCTATATATATATATATATATATATCAGGGCCGGCCCCAGGGGTGGGCGGGCAGGGCGGCCGCCCAGGGCGGCAGATTTTTGGGGGCAGCAAATTTTTCGGGAACGGCAAATTTTAAAATATGAATAAAATAATAAATTTATTATATGAATGTGAAGAGTAAAATTGTCTGCATCACATTTTACCCAAAGAACAAGCCTAGGAAAATATACGGCAATGCAAGCATCGATTTACAATTATTCAAGTCCAAATATAAAAACAAACCACTCGGCTTGTATCTAACAACCGTCGCGTCACCGCCGCTGACAGCGTCAAAGCAACAGCGCAGCGGTTGGGAGTCGGGAGTGACCTTGATGGAATCCTCTCTTCTCCCCCGACGTTGTGTTTATTATTGTGGTAGCAATAAGATTTACATTTGCCAAAGCCTTTAAATAGTTTAAACCTAAAGCAAAAGCTATTTGAATTTATACCACAAAATTTAAATGATGAACTACAGTATAACCTACTTGGGGCGTAATAAATTACATCTGAAAATTCACGTTTTTAGGCAATCTAGAAGCATAACAACAAACAGAATAACTCCTGAAATTTGAACTAATTTGAGGCTGCTCGCAGATTAGATTCTGAAAATTTTAGATCACTTTAAAATTTTAGAAAAATGTTTTTTTCACAATAAAAATAAAATATTTTTATGAAGTAGGCCTAACACTAAAGGACAAATGAGAAAGTATTCATGAATTATACGTTTTTAACCTTGGTAAAAAAGAATTTTTTCTGTTAATTTAAAAGTAAAAACTATATCTCACATATTGCAATAAAATAAAAATAATCAAATTTTGGCTTGCACCATTGAATTCAGCTCGAAAAACAAACAATTCAGTGTTTTGCATCGTTGGTCTATGTTCATTGGTTACCGAGATATTGAAAGTGGTAAACACAGTACGTTGTCCCAATGTTAACCTTATGGGAAATAAGTAAAATTCCATATCTCGGTTATTTCCCAACATATCTTAATAAAACGGTTTGGGGCTTCATCTGGGTGAAATTTGATGTACTGTAGTCTAAAATCCCCGAAGTTTCCATTTTTGTGGCAGCAAACCTACATACTCATTCCCTATGTTATCCGCATGGGAAATAAAATAAATGCTATATCTTCCTTATTTTTTGACATATCTTGGTAAAACTTGGTATATGGCATCTTCTAGTTCTGATCTACTAAATATTGAATTAAAACCACCCAGTTTTAACGGACCTATTGCAGCAAATCTGCATACTCATTCTCCATGTTATTCTAATGGAGCTTACAAAAACATGTCAAATCTCACTATGTTGGATTGAAATATGTTCTTTTGCATTTGAAATTCACTGAGTCTGCAGGTCTGCTACAACGGGTCTGCAGGTCTGCTATTATTAGTACATCCTAACTTCTGATATTTTACATAATCTAATAATTGGTTCATATTCACTTTACCTAATTTGTTCACTAATAAGCCTACACCAGGCAGATACCTAAAGTTCTATTTTAACATGTTCGTCGCGAATGTTTTCTAGACCTGGAAATCACGCAGTGCCAAGTTCAATTTTCAATTGTGAGTAATCAAGTTCAATCACGTGCACCCCCCCAAAAAAAGTTATTTTGTAGCCGCCCACCAACATTAAAAATCCAAATAAAAATTATTTTTCTACCTTTCTCTAAAGTCGTTTCTCTACTCACAACAATTATTTTTGTTCTTCACCACTACAAAGATGGAAAAATGTACCACGCACACTCTACGATTGTCAAGCTAAACGTTAAAAAAGTGGTTAACATGAAAAAATATGCTCTTAAAATCTGCTATTTTATATAGTATGCTCGACAAAAAAAACCTTTCTGTACTCGTAATTTTCTTTTCATCCTCTGATCTAAATAAGAAACCCAAAAAATTATTCACAGCAGCTGTCTTTTGAATTATAGTGAAACCAAACTGTTGCAACTGCAACCGATAAATGAACAGTTAACATTAAAAACATGTTTCTAAATAGCAGTTGCATACGAAAAAGGAATAGTTTCTCTAATCCGTTCCGTAGTTTGAAGGGGAAAGAGGAATGACGGGAGGGGTTTTACCTCCCCTACATGCGCGGAAATTGTCTGCGCATGGACTCGTTAAGAAAATCCAAGAATAGTCCTGCAGCTGACAGCAGGACTATTCTTAATACTTAATTTATAGTGGATAATAGTTTTCAGCCGCCATCTTGGATCCGTCATATTGGTTAGAATATACTGGAATTTTCATAAAATTTAAAATATGGAAAACAGCTGATTAGTACTAAGCAGCTGATTGAATGGAAACAGCACATTGGCAGCGAAAGAGCTATTTGACGGTCAAATACTTATTTTAATTTAAAACAGCTAATTTGATTGTAAATTACCTTTCAACTGTCAATCAGATGTTTTTAGTCAATCATCCGTTAACTATTAATGAGCTAATCCCCTCTTCTTTATTTTTACTATGAATCCAATATAGTAATCCATTAAATATTAAAAATAAATTTATATTTATGTTAGTTAATTATTGTCCATGATTATGGGTTATGATGAACTGAATTCCTAATAAAAATAAGGAAAAGGGGAAAAGCTGATTTAATGTTATCAGCTGATTAATTAGAAACAGCTGATTAATAGTAAAAGGCTAAATTACAAACAAATCACCTGTTTTGAGTGAAGGTGCTTAAAGTATTTGTCCATAAAACAGCTTTTTGTTGTCAATCAGCTGTTTAGTAATAATCAGCAGTTCCTATATTTTTCATTTTTATGGAAAGTCCAGTACATTATAACCCATTATCATTTATACAAAAAATATTTTCTTTGCAAACGCAATTGATGACAAAAATCCCATAGTTCAGGGAAAAATATGTTTCGAATGATAGTTTAAATTTTACATGTTGGGCATTTAAAATTGTTTACTTGGGCATTATTCTAAAAAAAAAAACATAAATAGTATCGTAAAAAAATAAAACAAATTGAATGTAAATTTGACTCCTCATACAGCCTCGTATCTTTTAAAGTGAGCGATTTAGTACATATTTAGTTATAGGCAACAACAGTTTTTCCAGCGTGGAGAACGAGTTAGCCGAATATTTTTCAATGCTCACCAACGTTTTACTTGTTCTTAGATTACTCATTACTTAGCTAATTTAACCTTCCGTTTATCTTTTATAGTTTAAGAGATCCCAATTGGCGGTGTTTTCAAATCAATATTTTGGAAAATATTCGTATGGATGTCATACATGCAATTTTGTTCAATATTTGTTTCTGTGTTTTCGGCTCTGTAACTTTTACCATCGATATTCAAAATGTTCCATGAGTGCCACTCTGGAACCCCTCATAATCTTGTTCAATTTATCAAATAGTACAAGAATCGATCAGCTGTTTCTAATTAATCAGCTTTTCCCCTTTTCCTTATTTTTATTAGGAATTCAGTTCATCATAACCCATAATCATGGACAATAATTAATGAACATAAATATAAATTTATTTTCAATATTTAATGGATTACTATATTGGATTCATAATAAAAATAAAAAAAGAGGGGATTAATAGTTAACGGATGATTGACTAAAAACATCTGATTGACAGTTGAAAGGTAATTTACAATCAAATTAGCTGCTTTAAATTAAAATAAGTATTTGACCATCAAATAGCTCTTTCGCTGCCAATGTGCTGTTTCCATTCAATCAGCTGCTTAGTACTAATCAGCTGTTTTCCATATTTTTAATTTTATGAAAATTCCAGTATATTCTATCCAATATGGCGGATACAAGATGGCTGAAAACTACTATCCACTATAAATTAAGTATTTACCATCCAGCAACTATTGCAGTGTTTTCAAATCAATATTTTGGAAAATATTCGTATAGATGTCATACATGCAATTTTGTTCAATATTTGTTTCTGTATTTTCGGCTCTGTAACTTTGACCATCGATATTCAAAATTTTCCATGAGTGCCACTCTGGAACCCCTCATAATCTTGTTCAATTTATCAAATAGTATGAGAATCGATCACAGAGTGTGAGTTGGACCTTAATTCAAAGTCATATCGTTGGGCGACCGGACTAAAAGAAACAGAAAAACTAAGAATATATTATTAAATAATTTAATAATAACTTGAGAACAGTCAGAGATTTAGAAAAACTGATTACAGCGTTGAGTTTGTCACAAAAAAGTAGCTTGAAATGATGTGTCACAACCCCATATTTAGATTTAAAAAAAAATAACATATCCAATATGGCGACCGGATGTGAAAATGTAACCAACATTAAGTGTTTCCCCTCTCCAAACTGTTTATTTGTTAAAACTGCCGAATTTTCATCAAATGTAGTGAGGAAAAGGTAAAAAAAAACTAAGCCTACAACATTAATACGCCATTTTGTCCGCCATCTTGGATTCCTGGTCCCCGCACCAAATTTGAAGGTGGCAAACTCACTCTTTGCATTCAATAGGTCAAAAGGAACAAAAAAAAAAATGGTTGCCACCAGTCGCAAAACATAGCCTACATAATCACAAAGAAGACATCTTATGGCCTGCTTTTTAACCTACTATTAGAAAATCATTAAAATACTACTTTTATATTGCAATTTCGTATTGTTTATGTTTATTTGATGCATTCCATCTTACATTTTCTCGTAGGAACTTTAACAAAGAGTAAAATAAAATGAAAATATAAGTGTTTACTGCAACTGTTAGGCGGAAAACGCTCTGGCAATTGAAAACTAATATAAATTCAAAATAGCGAATTATTTCCCAAAAAAGACCGACAACCGGTGAATGTATTATGAAATCTTGTCTTAGATAGTTATTCATATGCCTTGAGATTAGTTTCGTACATTCTAGTTCCTTTATTTCCAAAAAGGAGGCGTATGATTCGTTGTTAGCAAAATAATTCGTAAAACACGAAAATTACATCGTCAATTTTTTAGGGACTTGTTTTACATTAAAATTACACATTGTTTTCACTAATTGGCTGTATTCCATCTGACATTTTCTTGTAGGAAATTTAATTGGCTTTAAAATAAAATGAAAATCACGATCCTACGTTGGTTTTGAGCCTCACTATGATTGATCAATTAAAAGCCTACATAAATTCAAAATGGCGGATTATTTCCAAAATGGTGGACATGTAGTAATGCAACTTTTGAAAACGAGATTTTAATCGTTAGATATATACTAAGTGGTAATTTTCACCGATTCTTGTTATGTTAAATCCACAGATTGGGCGATGGCCATGATTTTTATAAATATAATGGTAAAAAAAGATAATTGGCGGCCATTTTGAAAACGTCATCCTGAGAAAACGTGGGGGGTAGGAGAGGTCCACCCAAGTTTTTTAACCTCCCCATGTAATAAACTAACAGGTCCAGCAATAAAATTCAGCCTACGCAAGTTTGCACACAGAAGTGCTGTCAGCTGCTGGACTAATGATAGAATAATTCATAATGTAATTTGGTTAAACAGGGATTCTGGAAAATAAAATAAGGGATTCAGGAAAAAGGAAACAGAGGAAATTAATATATATAATAAATGAAAGTAAAAATAAAAAAGAAACTATATGAATGTGATGGCCAAAGCTCATTGTGTCTCAACAACAATAGACAATAGACAATATTCTTTATTTACAAGACGTAAAGAATTGTAACAGCGTCAATCATACAGATAAAGTTTATCTGTATAAAAAAGAAGTTGTTGTATAAAAAAGTTTTCTTGTGGTATCTTCTACTTCATGAGTAGTTTTCAGTCCGGTATGTTAGTTCTGGTACGTCCCATTGAGAAATTCTTCTAGTGAGTAGAATGGCCGGTCCAGGAGCCACTCTTTCAGCGCCGATTTCAGTGAGTTTCCTCTCTTCAAATGAAATTCTTGAGGCAATGTGTTATGGAGTTTTCTGCTGATATACGATGGTTTTGATTCGAATAGCTTTAGATGGTGCGCTGGCAGGGGGTAAAGCTCACCTTGCTGTGAGGTATAAATGTCGGGTTTAGATACGGGTCTTAAATGTCTAATACGGGTATAAAATGTCCTGTGGAGTTGATGGAATTCCTATGAAAGTTGGTGAGATAGTGGGACTACAGTTCTCTGGAGCTCATCTAAATTAAATAACAAATTACCTTTGTCAATTAGCTCGTCAAGTTGTAACAAATGTTACGGTCGTTTCAGCATCACTGTGCCAAGTGCATCAAATTCAGCCGTAAGGCGGCATTAAAATATAAAACCGTCACATACACAAAACCCATTATTAAAACAAATTTCATTAAAACAGGCCTGTTTTGTACCGCATATTTCCACACTTGAGCAAGTAGTCGACTGGGGTCATCCTTGCCTCGTTGTGTTGGCGGCGGCGTTGTCAGCTGTACTTTACTTTGCCCACTCGGTCTTGGTTCCCTCTTCTGATTTAAGATACTATTGAAAATTAAGTATGATTTGAATTGTAATTTATCGTTTAAAATAAGTTTACTACTGATATTTTGTATGTGGGCTTTGTAAATCTCAAATTCTTCCAGGGTGTCTAATCTATTGCAATTTGTGCGGGTGTGAAGGATTTCCAAGCCATTGTTGAGGTCAAACAGGCCTGTTTTAGTGTAATTCGTATTTATAATGTGTTTTTTGTATGTGACAGTTTTATACTTTTTTATTTATTTATTTTTTATACTAAAAAATTTTGATTTTAAGATAGCTCATCTCAAGAATTGAAGGGGTCCCCCGTAAAACGTTCTAAGCGACAAAAACTTAGTTTTGAGTAATCAAGCGTTGAAAGTTAAATTCTAAAATTTGTACTTTTTTTCAAGGTTGGTTGGTTGATTATAATCATGTATAATTTTGTAATAACCTATTTATAACACCATAATTTAGCCTTATATTAAAATTATGCTTGCCATTATACATTTTAAAACATTTTACGTGTTATTTTTGGGGTTATAACGTTCTAAATGACTGGCGTTTGAAACGTTTTCTGACTGACTGCTCTTCTGCTTTGGATGAAAACATCAGGGAGTCTAGGAATACTAACATAAACAAAAATAAAAGTGAATATAAAAGAATTTTTTTGATATAAAAGTACAAAAATGTAATGTTGTTACATAACGTAATAATGTCATTTTGCTAAAATTTTTCCAAACGTGGTGCTTAAAATGTTACTCTACAACTTCTTTTGGGGTCAATTTTTCAGGCCTTGGCTACTTAGTTTTTGAAATATAGGGTAATACAGCTTTTCTATATTCCTTCGTGGTCTTATCCTTCCACTTTCCAATATCTACTTCATGTGTTTTATTTTTAATTACCTGATTTTGGTCGCTGGTTGACAACGCAACGACCGGTGGGGAGTCCATCTTTCAGCGAATAGAACGTTATTCCCCAAAAAGTCTGTGCAGTCCCACGAAACACGCCAACTTTGACAGACGAAATCACTGCCGCCAACTCAAATATCTTCAAAACAAAATATACCATGTTGTAGCTCGTGCCTTAGAGAACCTTTTTCACTGAATAACTCCGATTTTGAAATTTTGTCGCTTAGAACGTTTTACGGGGGACCCTTTCAATTGATGCTTTATCTGTAGTAAATTCCGTAACACGCTTAGAATATCCAAAGTTTTACCTATTTTTAAAAAAGGTAATAAAAAAAAAGTTTTAACTATAGACTGATTTCTTTACTACCGTCAAGAGCCAAAGTATTTGAGAAGGTTGCTTATAATAGACTTGTATTGTTTTTAGAATACAAAAACAAATTAGAACTTATTCAGCATGGCTCTAGAAAAATAAATTGACAATTACAGCAGCAGTCAGCTTTGTTGATTCCTATAATTAACACGCTGGATAAAGGGGAAAAAGTAGTGGGAATATTCATGGATTTATCTAAGGCTTTATAGCATTTGTCATTCACAATTAATTTGCAAATTACTAGAACTGGGCATAACAGGTGTTAAAGCAGGGTGGTTTGTATGTATCGACACTCCCATTCGATTCAAATTTTAAAATTGATTTGTTGATTTTACATGATTAACAATAAATTTAGTAGTAAAAAATGCCATGTTGCCATTTTCCATCTCATCTTCTTACCTTCGATATCTAATATGGGGTATAACCTTATTGTTGAGCCTTAAAACAGAAGCGGGGTATAGTTGAGGAAATAATTTTACGATAGAAAAATTTCTATGAGGGCAAATTGTGCCATTTTACGTCATATTTGTGTTGAAAAATTTACTTTATTATTATTTAATTTAATTTATTTTAGGTTATGTTTATCTAAGATGGACAAAAAACGCCAAATCTTATAAACAAGTACTGTTTGTAAATGCAGATAATATATTAACATATGCAGAATATATTTACATATTTATTCATCTGTATACATCTTTTAACAGTAGGTGTTTTCGGAATTCGGGGGACCCAAAACAAAGTTATTATGGTCTCATGCATCAGAGCCACCTGCTAAAAACAGAAACCAATAATAACTCACTATTCCATAAGAAATTCGCTGGCTGTAACAATTAATTAACATATTTGTTATTTATAATAAATAAATAAATATTTTTGTTTTCAGGAACTTAGGGTAAAAATAATCTCTAAGGTGATTGAATTGATAAAAAGTTTGAAGTTGAAATTGATAACTTTGAAAGTTCAATAAAAATGTTGGGCTCAGATGGCAAAATCAATCAAACAGGCTAGAAAGAAGTAGTATTCGGACGCACATGTGAAATAAAATTAAAGGATAATGTGTGCTCACCAGGTAAACTTATACCAGATTCACTTGCATCAGCTTGGATGACTTCAACCTGACTGAAATCAATTTGGCTGTATTCAGTTCCACTAATTTCCAGTTGCACTTCGTGACCTATGAAGCCCATATTTTCATTGTTCTCAATTTCATTATTTTCAATCTCATGTCTCGGTTCCACACCATCTTCTGGAAATGATTCATAAATACAAAGTAAATTGCATCTTTGCCTCCTTAATCAGTATTAACATAAAAAATCGGTGATGTAATAACAGCTTTAAGGGTGGGTCTACCCCCGGGTGGTTTCCCCGGGTGGGATGAAATTCCATCTATATTGATAAAATACCCCCGTTGCAGCAGACCTGCATACTCAGTGAATTTCAAATGCAAAAGAACATATTTCGATCCAAGATAGTGAGATTTAACATGTTTTTGTAAGCTCCATAAGAATAACATGGAGAATGAGTATGCAGGTTTGCTGCTACTGGTCCTTAAAAAATGGGTGGTTTTAATTCAATATTTCGTAGATCTGAACTAGGAGAAACCATATTACCAACTTTTATAAAGATATCTAAAAAAATAAGGAAGATATAGAATTTTTTTATTTCCCATAAGGATAACAAGGGGAATGAGTATACAGGTTTGCTGCCACAAAAATGGAAATTTCGGGGGTTTTAGACTAAAATACATTAGATCTTAACTAGATGAAGCCACAAACCAAGTCTTATTAAAAGTGTGGAGAAATAAGCGAGATATAGAATTTTACTTATTTCCCATAAGGTTAACATTGGGAAACGTACTGTGTTTACCACTTACAACATCACGGTAACCAATGGATATAGAGCAATGATTCAAGATACTGAATTGTTTGTTTTTTCGAGCTGAATTCACTGGTGCTAACTAAAATTGGATTATTTTTATTTTTATATGTGAAAACCCAAAAAACCCCATTTTTGGGGGGGTTTATCCCCCTTTACCCCTCCTTCCAGTGGTCTAATCGGGCTGGTTTTCAAACTCATCCGAATAATTACTACTTTACACGCCTATGCCAAATTTCATTCCGATCGGACCATTTTTGCGAGCGCTATTGTGCTTACACACACACACACGCACACGCGCACGCGCACCTACAGTAGTACAGTACAGCGCGCACGCGCACGCGCACACGCACACGCACACACACACGCACACACACACGCACACACGCACACACACACGCACACACGCACACGCACACACACACGCACGCACACACACACACACACACACACACACATATACAGGGTGTTTCATGATAAGTGTAAACAAATTCACCAGGCGATTCCTTACATCAAGACAAGAAAAAAATGTCATCTGAACACAGGTCCGAAAACCAGTTGTTATGGAGTTACAGCCAAAAATTGATTTTTTTCATTTTTAAGTGTATTTATCACACTTTTTGGCCTCTAGATTCAAAAATTATTAAGACATTTTGATGAAATTTTCACAGTTAAATAGATAACAAAATTCCAAACAAATATCATTACTTTTCAATAGTGAACTTCTAAATTTGGCAGAGAAAGAATTGTTAGAAAATAAAATTTTTTCAAAAAATTCAATACCTCAAAATTTTTTTTAATTTTTTATTGTTTATTAAATTTTGACTATTTAAGTATTTTGGCTGCAACTTTCCCAAAAACTGCGGAATTTCATGGAGAACAAAATAATATAAACTTGTTTACACCTTCGCCAATGACTTTTTATGTTATTAACCTAAATATTGGAAGGTGACAAAAATTAGAAAGTAAATCATCAAAAGACCTGCCAGTCAAAAAAATTGCATAGAGCCTGAGGAATGTTTTAGCTTCATAATTCTTTATGAAACCTTCCAAGAACTGTCGATTGTAAAATTTAAGAAATCCAAAATCCCCAAATATCCAACCACAAGACCCGCTACAGAAAATTATTCAAAATGGCGGCATTTTCCCTCCACAGAATAGGCCGTGAACAGAAACTTACTCATGTCTTTTTTTCACACATTTTATTTTTCTCAGCATGAGGAATATTGGACTACCACAATAATTTTTGGTTCGTAATGTACTTTATTTTGATTAATTTCTGTATTTACTCAATTACAGTCGCCATCCTGGATCCGCAATATTTGATAAGAGCTCTTAACGTATGTAAAGAAACTACCTTTATAATTCGATAAACTTTTTTTCATTCCAGATTTTGTAAACAGTAATTGGGAATTATATTTACTTGATAAATACTATGCTGAAATCAGTTTGAAAAAAAATTAACCTAATGAAAAAAATAATTAAATTTTAAAATAACGAGTGTTTATTGACTACGCTTTAGATAAAACATATTTTATCAAGGAAACTAAATGTTAAGTAAAAGTGTTGAACTGACCTTAGCAATACCAAAACTTGATTAAAACTTTTCTTTTTTTACAAAATGTTATTTGTTTAAGATAAAAATTGAATTTATGCTTGTTGAAAAAGTACAACAAATTTAGGTTTATTTTTGTTTAATTTATTCAATTTCCGTTGTTTTGTCTTGTATGTATTGTTCCGTTGTAGTTTTTGTAAGTGAGTGGCAGCACTATTTCCGTAAGCCACAGGTATCAATAAAAATAAAGTACATTACGAACCAAAAATTACTGTGGTAATCCAATATTCCTCATGTTGAGAAACATAAAATGTGTGAAAATAAGACGGGAGTAAGTTTCTGTTCACGGCCTATCCTGTAGAGGGAAAATGCCGCCATTTTGAATAATTTTCTGCAGCGGGTCTTGTGGTTGGATTTTAGGGGATTTTGGATTTCTTAAATTTTACAATCGACAGTTCTTGGAAGGTTTCATAAAGAATTATGAAGCTAAAACATTCCTCAGGCTCTATGCAATTTTTTTGACTGGCTGGTCTTTTGATGATTTACTTTCTAATTTTTGTCACCTTCCAATATTTTGGTTAATAACATAAAAAGTCATTGGCGAAGGTGTAAAAAAGTCTACATTATTTTGTTCTCCATGAAATTCCGCAGTTTTTGGGAAAGTTGCAGCCAAAATACTTAAATAGTCAAAATTTAATAAACAATCAAAAATTAAAAAAAATTTTGGGGCATTGAATTTTTTGGAAAAAATTTATTTTCTAACAATTCTTTCTCTGCCAAATTTAGAAGTTCACTATTGAAAAGTAATGATATTTGTTTGGAATTTTGTAATCTATTTAACTGTGAAAATTTTATCAAAATATCTTAATAATCTTTGAATCTACAGGCCAAAAAATGCAATAAGTACACTTAAAAATGGAAAAACCCAATTTTTGGCTGTAACTCCATAACGACTAGTTTTCGGACCCATGTTTATATGACATTTTTTTCTTGTCTTGATGTGAGGAATCGCCTGGTGAATTTGTTTACACTTATCATGAAACACCCTGTAGATATATCCCCACACACACACCCGGGAACTGCTTTTATGGGGGTTTTAATGCAAAAGAGCATATTTGAATCCAACATAGCGAGATTTGACATGTTTTTGTAAGCTCCATAAGAATACCGTAACATGGGGAATGAGTATATAGGTTTGCTGCTACAGGGACGTTAAAACTGGTTTAATTCAACATTTAGTAGATCTGAACTAGAAGAAGCCATATACCAAGTTTTATTGAAATATGTTGAGGAATAAGCGAGATGTAGAATTTCTAGTGTTATTTGATGGAACCCCCCGGCAACTACAAGTACTAAAGAATCACCTTAACAACATAGCTCCAAAACTGCAATTTACTCTAGAAATTGAAAACAATAGCCAAATTAATTTCCTAGATCTTACCATCAAAAAAAGTGGTAACAAGTTTGATTTCAACATTTTCAGAAAGCCCACTACCACCGCTCAAACTATACATTCTTCATCTTACCATCCCCAAAGCCATAAAATATCTGCATATAACAGTATGGTATACCGCCTTTTGAATGTACCGCTATCTCCTGAAAATTATCAGAAAGAAATCAACACCATCAAATATATCGCTTTATCCAATGGATATCAAAGTAAAATGGTCGATCAACTAATAAACAAGTACCACAGGAATAAAAGCACAAAATCCCCTGATGAACAACCCCCTAAATACATTTCCATAGAATATGGTCATAGACTCCACAATCTCCTCAACAAAGAATTAAAAACATTTAATTTGATCCCTGCTCCTAGAACGTCAAATAAACTGGAACGAATTTTATGTAAGCCTAATGAAAAATCAACTCTGGATAATAATAAATTAAACAAAACAGGTGTTTATAGGCTAAAATGTGGAGAATGTGATAAATACTATGTAGGCCAAACAGGCCGCTCTTTTGCTACAAGAATAAAAGAACATAAACCGAATCCTAAACTTGTACAACAGAAATCCACATTCGCCCAACACCTGATTGACGATGAGCACAGAATGGGGAAAATTGATGAAAATATAAAAATTCTTAATTTATGCAAAAAAGGTTTTCTGTTAGATACGATGGAGGAATTTCACATCTATCGAGCTGCTAAAACGGACGCTGCCAACTTGTTAAACGACCAAGTCCACCACAGCTCTAATTTGATTTTCAATAAAATCATAGAAAACCAAGCGGCGCCAACGACGCAATCTAGGAACAATGGAACACCTAGACAATACAGCAATCAAACGTCAGGTCGTCCGCCCCGAAAGCGCATCAGTTGTGAGTTGGATGTCCTCCGCCGCGGCCGGTAAACAAGTTGCGTCGTGTGTCCGTTAAATTTTATACGTCTATATGTCCGATCGGTTTTTGTATGTGTTGTGTTTAAATGTTTTTCGTTAAACTTTATGTGCAAGTTTTAATAATAACGACGTCCAATGGACTGAACTTCTCGTTAAAGCCTGAAGATGGTGCAAACCCGCACCGAAACCTAGGTCGCTACTCCGACCTACACCGAGCTGGACGACGGAAGGTAAAATTATACCATTAAATCATTATATTCTTAATATCAGCATTATTGAATTAAATTTTGCCACTTTTTTGTATCTTGTATAATTTTTCTAAAAAAATACGGTTTTTAAGATGTTTAGCTTTGAAAACAAAAAACAGTTACCATTTTGAAATGGTACAAAGGAGAAATTTGATACATCTGGAAAAGATAGTCCTTAATAGTGGTAATCCATATACCAAGTTTGAAGTTTATGTGTTAAGAGGTTCGTGAGATATGATTAAATATGTAAAAATCACAAACAGACACACAGACGGAAAACGAAGCACTTTAGGACCTATGTTTATATAAACTTTTTTTCTTATTTTTACCTCTACTATCATATACTGAAATATTTTACCATAATTTCCGGACACCCTATATATATTAATGAAAATGAACGAATGGTGTTGTTGGCATCTGGGGACCTCAAAACAAAAAGTTATGATGGTCTCGAGCTTAAGTCTTACTATGAGACCTATGGTAACAGCTTCTTCCCTATGGGGGAAATTCACTAATATATATACAAATTAGAACAAATGGTGTTTTTGGTATCTGGGGCACCAAAACAAAATATTATGATGGTCCCGCGCTTAGGTCTTACCATAAGACCTACAGTAATAGCTTCTTCCCTATAGAGGAAATTCGCTAAAACTACTCCTGCTATCTAATTCAACCCTTGCTCCATCTAATCAATCTTAGTATACGGACTGGAGAATTTCCAGATGCTTTTAAAATAGCAAAAAGTGATTCCGATTTTCAAAAGTGGTTCAAAATCTTCTATGAATAATTTTTGGCCGATATCTTTGCTGATAGTCATTGATAAAATAATTGAAAAGTGTGTCAAAATCCAATTGAACAAACCTCTCCTCCTTTATGATCCTCTAGTTGCGGAGGAAATCATAAAGGAACCATCTAATCAGTTGCGGATTTTGAAAAGGTAAAAATACTTCAGATGCACTATTTGACGTTCCAAAACTAATTCTGGAAAAAATGGTGAAAATTATAATGTAATGATTACATTTTTGGACCTTGCCAAGGCATTCAATTCTGTAGATAGAAATAAACTTCTAGAAAAAGTAGAACTAATTGGTGATAAAGGAAATTCGTTTAAAAATTATTTTACAATAATATGTTACAATTAATGGTATTAATAGTCAAACTGTCAATGTAGACTATGGAGTGGTGCAGGGAAGTACACTTGGTGCATTTCTTTTCCTTATTTACATAAACAACATAGCCAAATTGAATATTCAGGGAAATCTTTTCCTCTTTGCTGATGACACGGCTCTAGTGTCTTATGGTAGGGACTGGGAGGGGGCTTATGATCAGGCATCCGCTGACCTGGCTAAGATAAAAAACTGGTTTGATTATAATATTCTACTGTTAACATAGACAAAACAAAATGCTTGCCTATATATTTCAAGAACGATTCTGGTCCAGGTCGGAGGGTGCTTCAAATGCACTCTTGTGGCGATCCGCAGTCCTTCACCTGTGGCTGTGGTGTGATTGAGCAGGTGACTCAATACAAGTACCTAGGTGTAATATTTGATCACAAATTGACTTGGGAGTCACATGTTCATCACATTAAGCAAAAATTGAGAAAAATTATTTATTCATTTAAGCAGCTAAGTCAGGTGTTGGCCGTGGATCGCTACAGGAATGTGTATTATGCCTACTGTCAGTCCCTGCTGCAGTATGGATTGCTGGTTTGGGGTGGCGCCTCTGCCTTGGTACTTGAGCCCTTGGCGATCACCCAAAGGTCTGTGATAAAAGCAATTCTTAAATAAAGGCCAAAGATATCCAACAAATCTCCTTTTCGAAAATTTTTCAGTTCTTAATATTAGGCAATTGTACCTTAACTCTCTTGTTGTAACTCTCTTAGTATATGTTAAAGATAATAAAAATAAAATCTTTAACCCAACTACCCATGGCTACCAAACTAGAAATAAAACAAACTTTGGCTATTCAATTCCCAAACCTAAATTCAAATCAGATCTGTTAAATGCATTTTACTTGGCTCAAGAGTTGTATAGAAATCTTCCATTCAATGTAATTAATAAAGAGGGTGGTGGCATGTCTGTTTACAAGCGAGAGATTGAGAAGTGGCTGCTCGGTGTTGGACCGGGGATGGCAGTGCTGCTGATTCGTTCGCCATATGCATCATAGTGTTTGTTGTCTGCGTGTATTCTGATGTGTTCTGATTAACTCTTTTTGTTTTGATTCTAAATAATTGTACGATATTTGATTTTTTTTCTCCTTTTGTTTTATATAATTCCTTAAGTAATAATTTGTTCTATTTTTTATGTTTGTTTTTGATGGGTAATTTGTTTCTTTTTTAAGTTTTGTATGTATTCGTGTTGCCAACTAGTGGAAGAAGGACTGGAAATATTTTTGTTCGTGCCTAAGAACTCTTCCCCACACTCAGACTTTGGTCTTGTGGGGAATAATTTCCTTTTTGTATAGAAAATAATTTTCTATGTAACTTAATGAAAATAAATTATCTTGAATCTTTAAAAATAAGAATATTTGGAGGTCAATGGTCAATGTTCAATGTTCTTGCGATCATTTACAGCTAGCCAATGTTTTCTACCCTTGATGTTTTTATCATGAAAATAGTTTTTGACTGTCACTTTTTTTATCTCAATAAAATGACAAAGCGAAAACTGACAGTGACAGTCAAGAAGTTATTTCCACCCATATTTTCCCATATTTTGCTTGATGTTTTGTTAAGTGACTTAAACAAAACACTTAACAGCTAAATTCCATTACTATACAGCTATGAGGCTATATAAGAAAGACTAATCCAACCGATCATAAACTTACTGACGACGTGATTTTAAAGAGTGTTTTATAATGTTAATTATAAGATTAAACAGTCATCAATAACAATTGCTTATAGAAATTGTTTACTTTTTTACCAGGCTCGAACTGGGCCACCTGCCCACTTGCCCAAGGGCAGGAGTACCCTCTGGGGTTAAAAATAAAATTCAGAAAAATCAACCCATGTCAAACCTCTGACAAGAGCGCCTGGTGATGAACCAGAGGCGGGTGTGTTGTCCTAAAGGTGATTACTGAAGTCTTCTGACTCTGAGTGGTCTGAGTGGTGACTCTGAGTCTTCTGATATACTGATATTCGTTGTCTTTGGTTGCCTTTGTCCAGTCAGCGGTGCATCGGTTCACGCGCAGTCCAAGAGAGAGAGGGAGCCGGCAAAGCTGTCGCAGCGCAGAGTTACGTCCGCAACGGCTCCTGTGGAGCTTTTATAAATGATTCAAAGTACTAAACATGTATTTGGCGGCTTTTGAAAGCGCTCAGGGAGCATTTTCAAATAGTTCAATGTACAATACCCCCGTTGCAGCAGACCTGAGAGTTCGTTACTCAGCGAATTTCAAATGCTTAAATAAACCACTTAAATGGAGCCACGAACAAGTAAAATCTACCTAAATCCCTAAATGAGCATATTATGTAGTGTCTGTGTCATAGATTAAATGAAATAAGAAGACATTTTGTAAGCAGAATATTGTATTAGATACTAACGTGACAATTGTAAAGAGAAAACATAAACAATCAAAAAACAAACAGAGTAGGAAAACCAATTTCTATAATATCAGATGATTAAGTATACTACATCGTCCCCCCTTCTTCTAAGGACTAAGCCTGGCGAAGCTGATCTGCGTGGCATCGTCTGTTTAGTCTATTTGTGTTGACTACGTATGAGTAGGAGCCATTCACTTTCACAATTGTTCCTTTCTTAAAACCAGACCCCGATTGGTTCAGGACCCAAACAATGTCGTTTCCTTCAAACATTTTCAATTTGTATCCAGGTTTTTCTAGTCGCTGCTGAACCAACTCGTCGTCGATTTTCTGCTCAACGTCAGGAAATATTATGTCTAATTTAGAGCATAACTCACGACAAAACGTCATGAATGCTGGAGTTTTCCACATAAACCTTCTCGGTGATGTTCTATATGTGAAGAAAAAGCGAGTTTTTCCTGGACAGTCCCAGTATTTTCTTTTGGTATTCATGCGCTCTTTAAATGTCAGCACACATCGTTCCGCTAACCCATTGCTTTTAAGGTGGTAAGGAGTGATTTGAGCATGTCTGATGTTCTGGTTCTTACAAAAGGTTTGAAACTCGTAGGATGTTAGCTGTGGTCCATTATCGCTTACAATGACCTTTGGGTAGCCGAACCTTAAAAACAGTTGAATCAGTGGTTTTGAAAAGGACATCAGTCCATTTTTTTTTATTGAGATTATAGCACAAATGTGTTGCTGAGGAGTAGATCTATATATTTTTTGAGAAGGACATGAGTCCAATATGTATCCAAGGCAACTTAATTTGCTTTGAAATTCTCATAAGTTTTGAACGCGGCATCAGTCTTGGACTGATGCCTTTTTCAAAACAACTGCGCTAGCACTGTCATGTGACCATCTGGAGAAACGCCTGAAAATTCCATTACTATACAGTCAGCAAGCAGTTGACTGTGATTGTTTCTTGCACATTTTGAGGTCAGTGGTTTATGAGGCCAAAATGAGTGATTCAGATGAAGGTCTTGGTGGGCTACCTGAATAGGCCAGTAGGGTTATGGCTCTGGGGAGTCGGGTATTTCCGGTGGGAATTTTTCCCTCATTTTTTTATTTATCCTATTTTTGGGGCGAGAAATTCAATGGAACCGTCGCCGTCCCCCTGCGACCCCCCTTATTTACCTAAAGGGGGTATAGCCCCCTAATTATTTTTTTTATCTTATATGGATTCCTCTTATTTTTCTGATAACAAGTATACCGGATTTGTACCATATATCCCCCCCTTATTGAGCTAGGGGGCTAAAACCCCCCTTGAACCACACAAATAGGGGTCTGGGGAGTCACTATGTTCCGGTTGTGCTGTGAGGCTGAAACTGGGTATGCACCCTATTTTTGGGGCGAGAAACTCAATGGAACCATCGCCGTCCCCTAAAGACCCCATTTATTTATCTTATTTGCCTAATGGGGGGGGGTTTAGCCCCCTAATTTAAAAAAATATTTTTTTACCTTAGATGGATTGCCCTTATTTAACTAAAGGGGGAGTTTTAGCACCCTAATAGAGAAAGTTTACCTTAGATGGATTCCCCTTTTTTTTATTACAAATATACCGGGTTTGTACCATCTATCATCCCCCCTTATCGAGCTAGGGGGCTAAAACCCCTCTTGAACCACACGTATAGGGGTCTGGGGAGTCAACATGTTCCAGTTGTGCTGTGAGGCTGAAACTCGGAATGTACCTACCCTATTTTTTGGGGTGAGAAATTCAATGGAACCGTCGCCGCCCCCCTAAAACTCCCCCTTATTTACCTAAAGGGCGGAGTTTAGTCTTAGATTATATTAGCCTTAGTTTTTTTTAGACTTTAGTTTTTTTAGCACATTAATTTTGAAAAGGGCATCAGTCCACAAACTTCAAAAACTTTTTACCAACTCACAAATAAAGAATTATAAAAAAATTGTTCAGAATGCCTTTTGTACATTACAATCTAGGGTAAAATTTTCATTTATGTACAACTTTATGTAAAACTATTTATGTACAACTACAACAAAGTCAACAATCAAAGCTCTGGAAGAATTATTCTTCCAGAGCTTTGATTGTTGACTTTGTTGTAGTTGACGACGCTGGTATTACTTCAAGCCATTTCGACCGTACGTCCACTATGAACAGCCACATTTTCCACATAAAGGTTCCGGCAAAGTTGATGTGGATCCTTGACCAAACTTCTGCAGGAACAGGCTATGAGAATAATGGCATTACAGGGTCTTTGCTTCTATATTTTTGGCTGCAGTTCCGTAAGCAGTCTATATTTTAACGATTGAAAATATCGAACTGTTACCAATATATTGATTAAAAATATATCATAAATTTATATCATAAAAATATATCATAAATCATATATATAAACCTGTTTTATCATAAATTCGACTGTCCCATAAATTCTCAATGTAAAAATTGCATTAAAATTGAAAAAGTAAACAAGATAAAGTACCGTATCTAGGAGTAATAATAAATTCCAACCTTAATTGGAAGGACCATGTAAGCAAACTTAAACAAGAAATGTATACATCAATTAGAAAGTTTTATTATTTACAAAACCTCTGTCCACAAAAATTATTAACTAACCTTTATCATGCCCTTGTAGGAACAAGATTAGGATATGCATTATCATGTTGGGGAGGGACGTACATATCAACCTTAAGACCACTAATTACACTTCAAAAATGTATAATTAGAATAATACTAAAAAAAATCTAGATTGGAACATTGCTGGCCACTGTTCTCCCAATTAAAAATATTACCAATTAGAAATTTGTATATTTATAAAGTTCTAAAAATATTTTTTGAGAGAAGTATTTCTAAAAGAGAACCCCTATGAAGACCCTACGGTTTAAGAAACAGACATGCTATCCAATTAACACAACCAAATTTTACGATTTACCTTCATTTTTACACATACAATGCCCCAAGATTATATAGTTTAACTATAAATAATGTAATGAATGTTCAGATGAAACTAAAATCTAATTACCTAAAAGGGCTAAAAACTTGGCTTTTGGGAATTGAAAATGTTGAATTTTTATTAAGGAGATAACCTAAATAAATAATTTACTTTTCAAATAGATTTATAAACCACTTACCAAATTAGTAGCAACATAAATATAAAAATACTTATATACTATAAAACTAAACATTGCTTAAAAGAGAAAATTACATATCAAATAATTATGAGCAACACTGATTTTGATTAAATTTTATTAATTTTGTTTTTGGTTTTTATTAAGGTGACCCCTTATGGGCATTTGCCTAGGGAACTTAATTATTCACCAGAGTTTTATTAAATTTCTGTTTTTAATTAAAAAAAAAAAAATATGTACATATATGTATTCATAGATACGGTAATTATAATTCAGATGTAACACTGTAACAATGGTGAATAAAGTTATTGTTTATTATTATTTATTTATATCAAACTAATCATCTCTTTTCATATTAGGCTATATCGAATCGGCTTATTATTAGTATTAATGAAATAATCGGGTTTATAGTTCCAATTCAAATAAAATTTACAATAATGATATACGGGGTTTTACTGTTTAATGTTTGGTTTGATTAAGTTTGTCATTAAAGTTTGTCATTAAAATGTATAACTTAACTGAAAACTAATCTAGTAGTAAGTTAATACAGTAACTAGATAACACGTAGCTCGAAATCAAGCAAAAAATCATAAAAATCATTAAAATCATGGTAAAAGAAAGAAGAATAAACAGCCTACTTGTATACTTTTTAAATTTAATCAAAGGGCTAAATTCAATAGCAAAATTATGGCTAAACCATTTAAACTCTAAAAGTTCATTTGATTTACTGCAGGAGTTTCCGTTCACGACTTTTTAGGAAACACCTTAATTTTCCATGTTCTCTTTATTCTGAAATGTATATTTTAATACCGGCAAAAGATCGAGCTCTGCTTACAGCAAAATGTAGCTGACCAAGAGCAAACACTGGCGCCGTGAGCGTTTAAGGGACTGCCCCTGCACTTAATTGATAGTTATCGCCAAACCGGAATCAGGGAACGGTTGTCTTTGTAGGGGTCCTTTTCCATGTGGCAACAACGCATAGTAAATGACGCACTATCTCTACCAGTCTTTTAATTTCTGAAATGCAACACACCGCGATGAAAACATTGTAAGTTCATTGGTCTGAGGTTGGAAACAGCATCAAATATGTTACATCGGGAGGGTGATTCTAGGTGGTTGTGTTCGTGTTCCTTCCGATCGG
Organism: Flexamia atlantica; assembly: GCA_035578135.1. Taxonomy (NCBI): domain Eukaryota; kingdom Metazoa; phylum Arthropoda; class Insecta; order Hemiptera; family Cicadellidae; genus Flexamia; species Flexamia atlantica. Next base: position 204,945,054 of record JAQJVK010000001.1, on the reverse strand, counting down.
TCAATATTCGCCTTGTTCTTATTGGCATTATTACTGCACCATATCAAAAAATAAATTGGCTCAAGTTAATAAAACTTCAAAAAACACTATGCTGAAATGTATTGGGATATCGTAAACTACATTGTAAAACTGGGAACTGCAATGATTAAGCCCTTTAAAACACTTCATAACATATCCTAAATTACATAATTAATCTTTTTGTTGAAAGCCAAAGCAGCTGGAAAAACAAAAAACTGTTCTTTTCAAAAAAATAAAGTGCTGCAATCTGTGGTTTACCTGTAGAACTATTTCAGAGCTTGACAGGCTTGACCATATGTTCAGTTTGTAAACAAAGTGATCTGAGCTTGCTCAAATTTCGATGAATACCGCCACTGTTCCTAAATTTCAGCCCTTTACTGTACTTTAATGACGCCCTTTTTTAAAATTCTGAGACTTGTTGACAAATCTACATTAAAATCCCTTTAATTTGACACCTCATACGTAGAAATCCGCCCAGCCATTATTGCGGTTGGACTGTGAAAAGAAAACTGCTTGCGTATTAATATATTGATAATTTAGCTTTCAAAACTATGATAACTAACTTAACCATAACCAAACTTCACAGAGCTCTTAATTTTCTGTCAGTGCCATGTCAATCGAAAACCAAAAACCAAAACTAATTCAAAATGGTGGACGATATGAAATAAGGTGTGTGTTGTTTAGTAATGTTATGTTGGTAATGTTTTAATTTAATAACAAGAGTGGAAAACATGTTTTATTATTAGTTTTATTCTAAAGTTTAGTTTTTAAACATTCAGTTCTAGTTAGGCTGTATCGTTCTAAGTTATTAGATACCTTAGACTAGGGAGAGAGAATCCCTATTGTATTGTCCCTAGTCTTAGTAGATACTGATGTTTTGTTGTGTTTTGTTTTATTCTTGATGCAATCGAATAAACTTTGTTTTGGTTATTCATATCGGGGTTTCAGTTTGATATTTTCAATCGTTAAAATGTAGACCGCTTACGCAACTGCAGCCCTATTTTTCTTCACATCCAGTGCAATGCTTAGTGTGTTATTCTAAGTCTTTGTCTAGTTTAGGCCACCACACTTGAAAACGTGCTTTTCCCTTCATAGCTTAATCACTTAATCACTTTAATAAGACAGGTACCTCATTGAGGATGTTACCCTGAATATGAGTGAAGGATGAGTGTGATGATCGTGATGATAGTGGTGCGATCTTGTAGCCTTGTTACTGACTAAGGTTGGCATGTTCCTTAAGGCCCTTATAGACGGGGACAGTAAAACGGTCAGAAGACCGGACAGTAGAGACCTGTTCACATTGCTCCTCTTCCATTTAAATTAATGTTAAAATAATCGGAGCGATACTAGCGCTCCATAAATTTCTTCTGTCCGCTGAACTAATTTACTGTCTCCTCCTATCTATTAACATTGCGAGCGGTCAGTAAAAATACTGGACAGTAAAATCAAACATGTTTGATTTTTGGACAGAAGTCTGGACAGTAGAAAAATGAAAAATATCAAGCAACGTCGGGCATGGCCAAAACTTAGATGGGTGACCGCACGGAATCGCGACGCTGCGCCGCGCCGGCCGCCACAATTTTTTGCACAGGGTGTTTTGAAACTGGATCCATTTGTTATCAGTGGCGGATCCAAGAGGGGGGGGGCAAAAGGGGCGATTGGCCCCCCCCAGAATGTGGGGAAAAATCGTAACAAGAGTGTTCACGAAACTTGCGATCCACCGCAAAAAACGCGCGTATTTGCCGATCGCGAATAAACAGCAAATTCAGCTTTAAGAAACTCGTGATCGGCCGCAAAAAGTATCGCGAATAAAAACTAGCAATCGGCCGCGATAACAATCAAAACGGCTAAATAAGCTTTGCGGAATTCGTGAACGGCCGCGTAATACGATAGCGCGTGTCAGCCGATCGCGGATAAATAGCCGATCTAGCTTTGCGGAACTGCGATCGGCCGTGAAAAACGATCTTGAGTGTTTGCCGATCGCAGATGAACAGCAAATTTAAAGCTGGTTAAATCTTGGTTACGGACAAGAATTGTTGAAGAGAGGTTGAACGGACTATGTCTTTTTGCATACATCGTTGTGAATGTTGATAATGTAATCGAGCGTTATACTAAGGTAGAAAAAGAAGTCCCGATCTAGAACTTATTATTTAGTTTTAAGTTTTCTGGAGAAAGTATTCAAGTATTGTAAATAATAAACTTATGGCTTGAACCTCTAAACAAGTCTTTTCTTCCCTAATTACCTACACTTTAATAAATAAATCCAATAAAAACTGTAGTTTTTAATTGAAAATTGAGCACGTTTTTGTCTCTAGATAGTTTAAAAACACGAGTTTTCAGTTCAAATTTTCAAAAATTTTCCGGGGGGGGCCCCGTACCTCCCAGACCCCCTGGAAGGTTACCCTCAAAATCCTACTTGCCCCCCCGAACTTATGCTCTGGATCCACCACTGTTTGTTAATTCTCTTTAGGCTATATTTTAAATTATGCCTTTTAAAAAATGGCTATTAGGTAGTGAAATAGGCTAGATTTGGAGCTTTCCCAATCAAAACACTTAGAAAAACACTGGCATTATGGCGTTACACACACAAAAAAGCAAAACACGCTCATGGCTAATTCTGAGGCTTTGTCCCAGCATCTTAAAACATAATTTACTTTTTAATAATTGTTTTCAAGCTTCATATCTTTTTTCGATTGGTTTCTATATACCTTTCACATATTTATTTATAACCTCTGTAGGTATCTAATTTAAATTTAGGACGTATAGTAAAGCCTGATCAAACTTTTAAATTACGGAGTATCTAGTTTATGGCTATTACCATTAGTTACTTTGGATTTTAAAGCATAATATCCTAAAAAGAATTAATTTATAAGATTTATAACGTGACGATAAAAATCTTCTTGATTTGGTTTTAAAAAACGACCTGACAAGAAGCATCTAGTAACATTGAACTTCTGTTTTTTCTGTAGAATCGTCCGACAATGGGTGCGTTTAGCCGCAGTCACCGGTGGCTAACCGGTTACCATAGTCACTAATAGGCAAATCCACCGCATCTTGACAATCAACAATGTCCGGTTACTTACCGAATCCACCGTAAACACAACATCGGTGGATGCACAACAATGGTCGGTAGGTGTTACATCCACCACTACCGCTCACTTATAATAGGTTAGTAGATTACCCACCGGTGACTGCGGCTGAACGCGCCCATTGTGTTCAGATCCAGATTAGGTCCTCTTTAAGCTAACTTCAAAATATTTATATTATACAACAATGTAGCAGCTGATTGACGTTGTCCTCTTATGTAACAAACGACATTTGGTTATTACGTAGCCACTATACGAGATACGTTTAAAAAAGAAATTCGCTATAATAAAACTAAAAGGTGGCAAGAGCACATTTTAAAAGATGTAATGAAATGTTTAACGAATTAGTATTTAACATATTATTTCAGTGCGTAGATCTCATCAGGATTTTCTAAATTTAATACGCACCTTTATTTATTAAATTACTTCAGATTATTCCGTTGAAAATTTCGTAATTTCATGGTATCCGGATCCTACAAAGAAAATACAATAGAAGATTGTTTTGGGAAAAGAGGCTATCCAAATGTATTTCTCTCATATAATTCAACATATCGCTTGAACCTAATTGAATTAGTTACTTAAAATATACTTAATCAATGACTATAATGGTTTAAATTTTGGAATAAATTACCAAGTTTCTACCTTGTCCAACAACTAAAAATGGGGACCTTTTTATATTTATATTCTTAATATTTCACATTTATGGCCTTTGTAATATGCAAAACATTTTAAAATTTGTTAGAAGTTACCTTATGAAAATATAAACATATTAACTGTGAAAAATTCGTCATCGTAATATTAAGTGGACAAGTGTTTCGCATTAATTATTTATATTGCAATAGATCACCAATCGCCAATTGAAAAAAATGCTATATAGTTGGCTAAAGATTTCTGTAATAATTTCAGAAAATTTTTATTATTCATTTTTTGGGCCGAGTTAGAACTTGTTACTCTGTGCTAAAATCGCTCACAAATCACAAAAATCTTATTTATGTGTGTAAAGTTTGAAGTAGATGCCTGAAATAGCTCAAAAGCAATGTTAAATTACATGAGAAAAACATACAGACAGATAACTGACTGACGGGGCAAAATTTAGAAAGAAAACAATTCTTACCGTATTTTTATGTTAAAAAATCCGGTTTTGCATAGCGCGCTATAAACCTGTTACACCCCTAAACGTAAACAAATAAAAATAAAGTTGACATAAGCTGTTCAAAATTTGTTTCTCCAGAGGCTATTACTTTTTGTATGTTATAAAAAAGATTTATACTTTATTATTTATTGTGGTATAGCACTCACATATCTTAAATTTTTTTAAAAGCCCCCAAATGTTTATAGCAAAAAAATTTCCTGATGTTATTATGCAAAAGGGTGGCTACAATATTCTTAAATTGCACAAAAACATTAATATATTAATACATAATTAATATACAACCGGTTAAATAGTAATTCACTATTATAGTAAGTTTTAAAATAAATTTAGATAATGAATTTTTCAAATCACTGCTCCAAATGCAATCGTTTTTTATGGTAAAGATAGTAGAGGAGGTTTCAGTGATTGCTGGTAGATAGCGGCAGAGTCAACCCATATGATCAGCATAAGGAACAACTGTGAACCAGCCTTTACTGTCCGGTCTTCTGACCGTTTTACTGTCCCCGTCTATAAGGGCCTTTAGACAGGATTGTTAAGTTAATTAATAGCCCAACAACCAATGGCAGCTGGCTCCAGAAACAACCCTTCAAAAAGTTACAATACCTGGATATCCCTCATGGAGTATTTCCATCACCCTTGATCTAAGTTTTGTAGGTATGACTAATCTTCCAAACCAAAGTTATTCGCGTTTGTTGCAGTAAGGTAGGAGATTGGATGTCCTCATTTTTCTCTAGAGGCCAACAACCACTTCTTAACTTAAATTGTTTACCACTTTCGAAAGTGTAGGACAAGTTTTTATCGCTTCTTTTGTCATTTTTGTGCTTTGTTACTGCACCCACTTCCTCTGTAGATTTGGTCGAGGTTTGCAAGGGAAACCTTGATAGTAGATCCTCTGTTTTGTTATCTTTCCCTTGTTGGTAGTTGATTTGAGTAATCACAGGCACTCAGTGTTAATGCCCATCTAGGGATACGATATGATACTAGGTACCTTCGGAATTGAATCATGTTCGCCAAAGGCCATTTAATTACTATTCAGGTTTTCTTGTTTTAAATTACTTTAAGAGAGAAATTATGTGTCAGTTTCCTAATTTACCTTTCATTTTTTAAGAGAAAGGACACTAAATTAATGCATAATGCGTGGTGAGGTGGCTGGAAGAGAGCCAGGAGCACTACTCAACAATTTAGTAGCCTAATAACTTAAAAGTTTATTTTTTAAATTTTCAAATTTTATCTGGGCAACAAACCTTGATTTTCAACTCCAACAATATGAAGTTTATCTGCAAGTAAGTCATCCAGTTGTGCATAAAAAGCACATTCTTTTTTTGCTAACAAGTTGCCGGATAAAGTTTCTGCCTTGGCATGGGCATAAGTAAGACGAAGATGTTTCCATTTAGTGCTTATTTGATCTGAAGTTCTCACATATCCCACTTTTCGCAAGTTTGCTGCAACAACTTTGAAAACATCACTTCTTCTGTATTTCCCGCCATATAAAAGAGAGACAATATTTTTCTCTTTGATTATTTGAAGCATCTTTGTTATTTCGTCACTTGTCCAGATCGGTCGCTTTTCTTTGACCGGTGGTCGAGAATTTACCCACTCTGCCTTACGAATTCTTATCATGGGAACTCCGTTGATGTTCTCTATTAATGCATTTTCCATTCCGATTTCGATTATATACCCTCTATCATCCCCCAAAACATTTGCAAATTTCACTCCACTTCAGTTCACTGTGAGTCTAGCTCCCGACATAAACATGTGCACAACACAAAACAAAACCTTTACAGTTTACATTACTCCCTCCTCTCGATTCCAAAAGACTTCGCTCGGACGGACACTTTTCAGTCTCTTCTCTCTTCACTCCCTCCGTCTCCACTATGGCATTTATGAATTTACGGGCACAAACACAAGCAAACACCTACAATTGTACCTGAATTATTCTGAATACTAAGGAGTTGGTGGGAGTACTGGGAGTTGAGTAGTATGGTATAATCCAAGGAGGTTAAGGTCGAATGTATGACATTAGTGCAATGTTGCAGACTACTGTGCTGTTTAAAGAGTGTGATTTTAGATAACTCCGCTGTACATTTCACAAAAAAAACGAATGGAAATGTTACAATAATATGGTAGCTAGAACATGGTAACTATTTCTATTCGTTTTTGCACTTGTCGGTACAATCTTAGACTAGGGACCTAGTCTAAAGGTCGGATGCCACTAGTGCAATATTGCAGATGAAATATGTACGACGGAGTACTAAAACGAACTGAAAAATTCGTTAAATATACAGCGGAGTAATGTAAAACCACTCTAAACTTCCGTTTTGTTAATTTATAAATTTTTAAAGAGTGCTTTTATGTAAACATCTATGTATTTATTTTCTATCAATCGCTTTAAACACTATATAAATCACGCAGTACAGCATTTCGCGAAACAACTTGCACTAGTGGCATACCGGCTTAAGGTACAACCGATTTCGCCTGCAACATTACAACTGTCACACGACCCATAAGCATAGAGTAATAATGAACTTCGTAAAGAGTTGGCACTTCCATGTTAACTCTGTGGTAAGGGAACAGTAGCGCTGTCAGATAAAAGTGCTTCGAACTAAAAAGATCGATGCGATATATCGATGGTTGTCGATGCGAAATATCGATCGTCGTCGATGCGACATATCGATCGTCGTCGTCTGCTTTGGTTTTATTTATATTTTCGTTTTCTTGTTTTGTTTGCTAGACTTTCAATTTTAATGACTTTACCGATTTGTTTAAATTAAACTAGTAAACCTGTTGCTCGAAATCGAGCAATTGTTATGCATTGATTTCAAAATAAAAATAATTATGGTTCAGTATTCTAGAACTATTCTATTAATTATATGGTTGAACTTCCTATACTAAAACGTTTTACAAAAGCATTTTTAAAATACATTTTTTGTGGATACTCAGTCATCTTTAAGGAGATGTCCATGTTTCGCGGCCCCAAGTAGTGTATGACCCGTCTTAATCTCAAACCGAACTAAAATGGTTCAACAAATCTACTTATAGTCAATGTTAAGTCTGTTTCTTTTTTCTTTTATTTATATTTATATTTATAGAATTTATACATAAGAATTTATTTATCCTTTTAGTATTTTTCTTTGGAATATAAACATATGTAAATATTAAGATTTTCACACATGTGATTCAAAATAAATGTTTTTAAAACTGAATTCTGACCTTAAGTATGTATTAGGATAATAGTTTATTTATTTACATCTTCCATCAACTGAAATGCCTCCAGCTCTACATGCAATGGTTTCAATTCCATTAACAACATATGGCTTTGCTGGAAAACTTTGTTTGCTCCAATCAGCTGCTTTATTTGAAATTTCTAATCCCATGTTAAATCTTATGGACTAATATGAAATGTTAAGGGCGCCTAGGGCTCTTCCCTTTGGTCAAACCTTTTTAAATGTTATTTCCTGCAAAACTTCACGCCAAGCTCTTTCCAATGACACCAAAAACATGAAAATCGGTTCGGTAGTTTAGGAGGAGTCTTTGTAACAAAAAAACTGCTCGCGTATTAAATAAGTATAGATTGATTAAGTACGTTTGCCGCTAGTGCAAGTTGTTTCGCGAAATACTGTACTGTTTCTTATTGTGCTTAAAGCGATTGATAAAAAATAAATACGTAGATGTTTATATAAAAGCACTTAATAAAAATTAAATTAGTTAATTTTTATTAAGTGCTTTTATGTAAACGTCTACATATTTATTTTCCATCAATAGCTTTAAGCACAATACGAATCACGCAGTATAGTATTTCGCGAAACAACTTACACTGGTGGCAAAGGTACTTTAGGTATTTTCCCACACTCAAATTAATTCCAACTCGTAATGGTTGTGTACACGTCGCGTCGTGACAGAAAATCAGGGGAAACGGAATAGGAAGTTAGCAGATCGTTATCGTGGTTTTGATTGGCTGATTCAGTGAAGAAGAAGAAAACCATGTTTTTACAACGACATCTAACTAAAGTGCTTCGAACTAACCCGCTCCAATAAGCTTACCACTTGGCTCCATTTAAGTGTCAGACCGGTGCCATAAGGGCGTTTGCCCAAGACCCCACCACCGGTCTGACACTTAAATGGAGCCAAGTGGTAAGCTTATTGGAGCGGGTTAGTTTGATGCACTTTATTCAGATGGTGTAAAAACATGGCTTTCTTCTTCTTCACTGATTCAGCCGATCAGAACGACGATAACGATCTGCTAACTTCCTATTCCGTTTCCCCTGATTTTCTGTCATGACGCGACGTGTACACAACCATAACAAGTTGGAAATAATTTGAGTGTGGGAAAATACCTTAAGTGCGTTTGCAGAAAGTTGTTCTAGTGTAAGTTGTTTCGCGAAATACCGTTCTGCGTGATTCATATTGTGCTTAAAGCTATTGATGGAAAATAAATACGTAGATGTTCACATAAAAGCACTTAATAAAAATTAACTTAGTAAGTTCATTTTTACTAAGTGCTTTTATGTAAACATCTACGTATTTAATTTCTATCAATCGCTTTAAGCACAATAAGAATCACTCAGTACAGTATTTCGCGAAACAACTTGCACTAGCGGCAAACGTACTTAATCAATTTAATTTAAACAAATCGGTAAAGTCATTAAAATTTAAAGTCTAGCAAACAAAACAAGAAAACGTCAATATAAACAAAGCAGACGACGACGATCGATATATCGCATCGACAACGATCGATATATCGCATCGATCTTTTTAGTTCGTAGCACTTTATTCAGATAGCGCTGCTGTTCCCTTACCACCGAGTTAACATGGGAGTGCCATCTCTTTACGAAGTTCATTATTACTCTATGACCCTACTAAAGTTTGTCACTAATGCAAGTTGTTTCGCGAAATACTGTACTACATAATTCATATTGTGTTTAAAGCGATTGATAGAAAATAAATACATAGATGTTTTCATGAAAGCACTTAATGAAAATTAATTAAATTTATTTTTAATAGGTGCTTTTATGTAAACATGTATGTATTTATTTTCTATCAATCGCTTTAAACACAATATGAATTATGTAGTACAGTATCTCGCGGGGAGCCCACCAATTGACCGAATTGATATTTACTCGCCCACTTTAAAAAAATAAAATTAAATAAATAAATAAATAAAAGCCTGAATCCACTTAGTCGAATTGATAGTTGGTCGTTTTGACAGTTGTCCAACTTTTTAAATGTTCATAATTAGATAAAATACTGAAATCATTTGTTCGAATTGATAGTTGGTCGCTGTGACTGTTGCCCAAGCAATAAAGTATTAAATAATCGACAGTTGACCGAATTGATTGTTGCTCGCCGTGTCTCTTGCCCACTTTTTAAAATTAAATTCAAATAAATAAATAAAAGCCTGAATCCACTTGGTCGAATTGATAGTTGGTCTATGTGACAGTTGCTCAACTTAATTAAATTAAAAAATAATAATTTAGAATTCGTGACAGTTGGCCGAATTGATACTAGCTCGCAGTGACAGTTAGCAGAAGAGTGGAGGGGCAGCAAGGAGAGAGAGTGGGCGGGGCGCCCAGCTCCTATTCGCTCAGTGGGAACATGCCCACATGGGCCGTCCAATAGCAGAGAATATGGGCGTTACGCCCCGCCCTCTCCCTCTCCGCGCTGCCCCCTCCACTCTTCTGCCAACTGTCACGGCGAGAAAGTATCAATTCGGTCAACTGTCACAAATTCGAAATTATCATTATTACATTTCAATAATTCGGGCAACTGTTACATTGACAAACCATCAATTCGACCATATGGATTCAGGCTTTTATTAATTTATTTGAATTTAATTTTTGAAAGTGGGCAAGTGACACGGTGAGCAACTATCAATTCGGTCATATTTCAATTATTTAATACATAATATTTTTATGAAATCGGGCAATTGTCACAGCGACCTACTATCAATTAATTCGAACAAGTAGTTTCAATATTTTATTTATTTATTAATATTAATATTTAAAAAGTTGGGCAACTGTTACAACGACCAATTATCAATTCGATCAAGTAGATTTAGGCTTTTATTTATTTATTTTATTTTTTCGAAGTGGGCAATTGTCGCAGCGAGCAACTAACAATTCGGTCAACTGACAGGCAACCTATTTCGCAAAACAACTTGCATTAGTGGCAAAGGCTCTATAAGTACGTTTGCCACTAGTGCAAGTTGTTTCGCGAAATACTGTACTGCGTGATTCATATTGTGCTTAAAGCGATTGATAGAAAATAAATACGTTGATGTTTACATAAAAGCACTTAATAAAAATTAATTTAGTTAATTTTTATTAAGTGCTTCTATGTAGAAATCTATGTATTTATTTCTATCAATCGCTTTAAACACAATATGAATCACGCAGTACAGTATTTCGCGAAACAACTTGCACTAGTGGCAAACGACCCTTAAGGTCGTATGCCACTAGTGCAATATTGCAGATGAAATATGTCTACGACGGAGTACAAAAACGAACTGAAAAATTCGTTAAATATACAGCGGAGTAATATTTAATTAATTAAATATTAAATTAATATTAAATTACAAAATGCATGGGCATTTCTCCAAAGAGTAACCGAGGGATTTAGTGAAGAATACGAAGATTTAAAAACTGCCATACATCGCCATTTCACACCCAGCCTTTTTGATCAAGAGATTTCTGAACTTGAACATGACTTGTTTTCTCTCCCTACTCGTCTTGGAGGTTTAAATATTCAAGACCCGACCAAGAATGACGGTATTTCATTTGAAACATCAAAGCAATGTACAGAAAAATTAATATTTTACATTAAAAATGGACAACCCTTAAAGATTAATGATCATGTATCAACTCTACAACTTGTCAGAAAACAGAGAAAACTAGAAAAAGACAATTTGGCAAAAGCAGATAGTGAACAAATTATACAGTTACTGCCAGAAACTCAAAAGAAGCCATTAATTAGAATCGTAGCAGGGAATGCTAGCCAATGGTTAACTGTGACACCATGTGCATCGGATCATACAGATTTATCCCCGGATCAATTTAGAGATGCTTTGTCAATTCGCTATGGCCGCACACTAAGAAATTTACCAATCCGATGTGATGGTTGTGACCTACCTATGGATCTTACCCATGCTTTAAATTGTAAAAAAGGAGGATTGATCAAACATGGGCATGATCAACATCGAGACCACTGTGCTGCGATAGCAAATATGGCCTGGAATAGGGTTGAAGTCGAACCTATTCTGAGAGAAGCTGATCCCGCAAACAATGTGCCTGCTTTGCGAGCTGACTTTAAAGTAAATGGTATTTGGGAGGCTGAGAGGGTAGCGTTTTTTGATAATCGCATTGTTAATGCTGATGCTCCCTCTTACGCCAACCAAGATTGGAGAACAACATCTCGAAACCATGCTATTCAGAATCACAATAAATATGATAAAGCAGCCGAGGACATCAGAGGAAGCTTCACACCTTTAATTTGCACCACAGAAGGAGTCCCCCATAAAGAATATGAAGCATTTCAGAGGAGAACAAGCGAGGTCCTGGCTGTAAAATGGAGAAAACCATACTCCCAGATTATTGGATGGCTAAGAATCCGAAGCCAGCTTTCCATCATTCGGGCAGTTTCGCTTAGGCTTCGAGGAACAAGACGGAAAATTCGAGGCATTCCGTTTGAAGATGGTGCCACACTTCCCCCATTGCTCTATTGAGCCTTTATTTTATTATTTTATATATATTATTAGTCTTACTAATATTAATTGATTTATATTAGGGAATTATCAATAAAATTATATTTTTATTGAGTGCTTTTATGTAAACATCTATGTATTTATTTTCTATCAATCGCTTTAAACACTATATAAATCACGCAGTACATCCATAGAGTAATAATGAACTTCGTAAAGAGATGGCACTCCCGTGTTAACTCGGTGGTAAGGGAACAGCAGCGCCATCTGAATAAAGTGCAACGAACTAAAAAGATCGATGCGATATATCGATGGTCGTCGATGCGACATATCGATCGTCGTCGTCTGCTTTGTTTATATTTTAGTTTTCTTGTTTTGTTTGCTAGACTTTCAATTTTAATGACTTTACCGGTTTTTTTAGATTAAGTGCGTTTGCGCTAGTGCAAGTTGTTTCGCGAAATACTGAACTGAGTGCTTCTTATTGTGCTTAAAGCTATTGATAGAAAATAAATAGCTTTAAGCACAACTTGAATCACGCAGTACAGTATTTCGCGAAACAACTTACTCTAGAACAACTTTCTGCAAACGTACTTTAGGTTTTGATTAGGATTTTTGCGGACATTTGCCATCACTGATTAGTAAAAAACAAACAATACTAATCAGTGATGGCAAATGTCCCCAAAAATCCTAATCAAAATATAAAATCACCATCACCAACAATGAATTTCAAACAAAGAAGTAGAGTCAGAGTCAGAAATACTTTATTCATGATTTATAACAACAATGTATAAATACAGAATGGCGTCAATTATTAACTAAATACTAGCTTAAAATAAATATTAAAACTTAAAAAAAAAAATAAAACACATTTGCATTTCATTTCAATGCTCTCCAAAAAATTCTTTAAGGGAATAAAAAGATTTTTCTATCAAAAACATTTTAAGTTTCTTTTTAAATGGTTTTATGTTCTCTATTGCATAAATTTCCTTCGGAAGGTGATACAAAAATCTTGTCCCTGCAGCAGTGGGCTTTTTGTTATAAAACTCCAGGTTATGACCACGAATGGCTGGATAATTTTTATTTCGAGTGTTGTAATTATGGTTCATTCCCAAATTCGGCAATGTATCTGAAGATGTTTTGACACTCATTATAGTTTTTAAAATATATAATCCGAATACAGTGAGGATATTTAATTTAGAAAAATGTGGTTTAGCAGATTCATTGAGGCCTAAATTTAACATTATCCGAATGGCTCTTTTTTGGAGAACTAAAATACTTTCCAAATTTTGAATATTGGCCGCACCATATAACTCAATCCCAAAAGTAATATGTGAGTTTATATGAGCGTGATAGACTTTTAATAGTATATATTTAGCAATATTTAGACAATCTTGTCAATACATTAAGACCAGAGCAAATTTTATTTTCCAGCTTATGAATATGGTTTGTCCAGGATAAATTTTCATCTAATATTAACCCTAAAAATTTTGTCTCTTGTACAGTTATTGGGACATTTTCTAATTTTATAGAAGGATTAGAGTTTTTCTTTTGTGCTGTGCAAAACGATATGAAATTGGTTTTATCAACGTTAAATATTAATTTATTGTTTGTCAAAAATTCTTTAATGAACATGAGGTTGTTTTGGGCTGCAAATTCAATTTCATTCATGGATTTACCAGAAACCAATAAATTTGAATCATCGGCATAGAGGCACAATTTACTGTTTTCATGTTTTATTGTTGTTGGGAGACCTTTAATGTAACAGAGGAATAAAATTGGACCAAGTATAGAGCCCTGAGGAACTCCATATTTGACACCCTTGAAAGAAGATTTTACTTTAATTAATTGATTAAATTTGGTAACATGATTTATTTCCACATATTGTTTTCTATTTTCCAGATATGACTGAAACCATTTTAGAGAATTATTGACAATACCAAATTTTTCTAAAGTTTTAATCAAAATTGGATGTGAAACACAGTCAAAGGCCTTACTAAGGTCCATGAAGATTCCAACTGTGTTCTCTCCCTTATCTACTGAATCGATTATGGTCTCTACCAAGTCGATCCCTGCCGTAATGACAGATTTACCCGGTCGAAAACCATGTTGTTCAGTATCAAATAATTTATTTATTTCTAAATAATTGACTAAACGCGAATGCACTGCCCGTTCAAAAAGTTTTGATATAGTTGGTAGGATTGATAACGGTCGATAGTTGGATGGTTCTGTTACATTATCGGTTTTGTGCAAAGGTCTAATTCTAGAGATTTTTAATTTATTAGGAAAAGTACCGGAAATGAATGAAGAATTTATAATGTGAACAAGCGGTTTGATTAAAGATTTTTTTGCACTTTTTAATATAGGCATAGGAATTTCATCAAAGCCAGATGTATATTTATTTTCAAAAGAAGATAAAATTTGCTCAATTTCTTTATCATCCACTGGTTTGAGGTGAAACTTTTTACTATTTTCAAAAACTTGGAATTTGCGAGTGGTATCTGATGGTAGGTCTGTTGTTATTAATCTATCCACTGCATCAATAAAATAATCATTAAATATTTCACATACTTCCTCGGGTTCTTTACATTCCTTGTTGTTTATGCGTAATTTAATTTCTTTATTACTAGGAGTGCTTTTATTTATTTCAGTGTTTATTATATTCCATGTTGTTTTAGTTACATTTTGAGCATTTCTTATATTATTTTCTATGAAATTTCGCTTAGCTGTTATTAACTGTGCCACATACCTTTTTTTAATTCTTTTAATGATTGACATAATGTTCTATCTTTGTTTAATCTAATACTTTGACTGAGATTAATTATTTCATCCTTTTGTTTCTTTAATTCTGATGTCATCCAATTTTTATTCTTTGTGTTAACACGAGACTTTACTTTTGGGAAACAAATATCAAAATAGAACATAAAGGTATTTAAAAACACTTCATATTTGTTTTCACAGGATGCATAATATAATTGAGACCAATTTTCATTTTCCAGGCAATTTTAAAAATATTCTATATTTTCAGTTGTATATTTTCTACATTCTTTGGTTAAAGGTTTATTTTTCATTTCATTTTCCACTTTGAGATCTAAAATTTCCAATAACTGAGCATCATGATCTGATAACTCAGTTATTGCACCTGTTATCAAAAGTTTATTTTTAGGGATTGAAGTAAATATATTATCAATAGCACTCGCACTTTCCAAAGTTACCCTTGTGGGAAAATTGACCAAGTAGTGCATGTTAAATTGTTTTAATGTATTACAGAAAGTCTCATAGCCTTTTGGGAAAGTACTTTAGGTATTTTCCCTTACTCAAATTAATTCCAACTCGTTATGGTTGTGTACACGTCGCGTCGTGACAGAAAAAAAGGGGAAACGGAACGGGAAGTTAGCAGATCGTTATCGTCGTTCTGATTGGCTGAATCAGTGAAGAAGAAGAAAGTAATTTCTTTGTTTGAAATTCATTGTTGGTGATGGTAATTTTATATTTTGATTAGGATTTTTGCGGACATTTGCCATCACTGATTAGTAAAAAACAAGTTTCACGACGTTTCGGGATCTGGAATCTGATCCCGTCTTCAGGTGGAAGAAAACCTAGAACATAACAAGATTAGTAACACATAGCCAGGAAAACCTGGACAAAAACACAGCTAAAACAGAGAACTGTAAAAGCAGTCACGAAAACAATAAGCTGAAAAGAAAAACAATACAACAATAACACAGGAATCACAAGTATCAAGAATCACCAGACAGGAGAGAGCACGTCCACACCCAATCAGAGCTGAGCTGAGACTGGTGGGAGGAAAGCAAATGGCGGCGGCAACGGAAATGGCGGCGCCCACAGCCACCAAATCACGGCGCGCTACCAGTGGCGAAAACCTGAAACAGAGACATGTGATATGCAAATTCCGTGTGTCTGTTTGTGTTTTTTAGTTAATTTTTAACCTGATTTTGCCCCTTGGCCTTGCTACGGGTTAACATGTTATGAGAATTTTGAACAGAATTGTTAGTAATTACCCTATTTGCTGACACTTTATTTTCCCTGTCTTTCAATTCTTTGTTTAATATTGGTAGCCATACTGGCCTTATTTCAAGTGAAGATTGACTGATTGGTTGGTCTGCTAGTTTTATGTATGAAGCTTCAATTAGTTTTCTTTTGAAAAAATGAGGTTCGCGGTGTACTATTTTTGCTTCGTCAAAATTCATCTGGTGATTTTCATTGGTTGGCTGTGGGCGCCGCCATTTCCGTTGCCGCCGCCATTTGCTTTCCTCCCACCAGTCTCAGCTCAGCTCTGATTGGGTGTGGACGTGCTCTCTCCTGTCTGGTGATTCTTGATACTTGTGATTCCTGTGTTATTTTGTGTATTGTTTTTCTTTTCAGCTTATTGTTTTCGTGACTGCTTTTACAGTTCTCTGTTTTTGCTGCGTTTTTGTCCAGGTTTTCCTGGCTATGTGTTACTAATCTTGTTATGTTCTAGGTTTTCTTCCACCTGAAGACGAGATCAGATTCCAGATCCCGAAACGTCGTGAAACTTGTTTTTTACTAATCAGTCATGGCAAATGTCCGCAAAAATCCTAATCAAAATAAGAAAGTCATGTTTTTACAACGCCATCTGAATAAAGTGCATCGAACTAACCCGCTCCAATAAGCTTACCACTTGGCTCCATTTAAGTGTCAGACCGGTGATACAGCATTTCGCGAAACAACTTGCACTAGTGGCATACCCCAGTCCATGGTGGAAGGAATATCAATATACTATTGAATAAGGTGTGATACTCAGCTGGACGCACTGAGAAAAATTTAGTCCTGAAATACGTGGAAAATACATGTAAATAAGGGTGTGCGGGTTACCCACTGCAATCTGGACCCGGCTCAATGCTCCGGCAGTGAGGCCGCCACACGGAAAATCAGGACTTAGTTTGTCTACATAGTTATGACGTCACTGGCTATGACGTCATTACTGTCGGTTGTAAGTCCTGCCGATCAGAGTTGGCTCTCGTAATTGCAGAGACTTTTCTCAGAATATCCTGCGATTCATTTTGCCTTCACCACAGTTTATCACAGAATATACATTCCTACTCTCGTAAAATACAACCGATTTCTATGCACTGACTTGCCTAGTCTCTGCATTTACCGGTATTTTTGACTTAAAATAAGTAAAATATGTCTGGTCCCTCCCCTAGCGGTCACCCATCCAAGTTTTAACCACGCCCGATGTTTCTTGACTTGTATGTTCAGGTGAAGACTGCTATATCCATTGCGTTACGGCTGCCTGTTGACGAATGTAGTTGTTGAATAGGATCTGAAGAAGTGATAAGTGCAGTTTTACGCCTAGTGGTACTTCTCTACAGTGACAATTTATTGCGTAATTGAGTCTAGACTAGCCCTCCGTATACGTGTCGTGCGTGTTTCCCGGTACCGGAATTTTTGTAAAAAGTGATGTTTGTTCGCTGTTTGTGCGTCTGTCCGTTTGTGTTACGTGGGTATGTGTCATGATTGTTTTTAATGCTTCTTGACGACTTCCACTAAATGAAATTTGATTTTCATCGCCTAGGAAGATCTCTCTGAGATTGAAACTGTCGTAGTCTACAGTCTCGTCGATATGAGACTACAAAGGATCACTTTGACAGTACAAGGTATTTACACCATTAATAGTTATAATTTATTGCCCTGATATATTTATTTATTTGATTTATTTAAAAGTGGCAGAAAATCAATGCAAGGTTATACTCGACCTGCATTCTATTTCTTACAATTCATCTTATCTAAGACTTCGCTAAAAATACCTGAGTTATTAAAATCGAAGCAGGATTTAAACAGTGCAATTACTTTTTTTGGTAATGTGTTCATGTAAACTTTGGGCAGATAAAATAAATCTTAGGTCTAAAACTGATCAATGCGTCCTTGCAACTATTTAAAAATAGAACACAATGTTTTTATTCAAACTTGTATCACATTTATTTGTAAATTTTCAATCCCAAATATAAAACTAACTCAACGGACTTAAAATCAATCCTGATTTGGTTAAAAAATATTTATTCGATTGAAATAAAATATTTGATGATAGTGCGAACTAAAAAAAAAGATAAAGACTAACTGCTTTTACCAAATCACATGGAAATAATTTGAAGTCCTCATTCATACGTCTATCGTAAATGCAGTGGGCTGCAGCCAGAAAGTAATCAAGGATAAACTTATGACGTGTTTTGTGACGTATACAAACCATCCATGACGTCACTTTAATGTTTTTTTCCTTAAAATCACGGTAAATTCCCTGATTATTTGCAAATACGGCAGTTCGAGCGTAATTGTAGAGAAAAAGTTCTTAATGAAGGACTGCGAGTCCTGCGTCTGTACTAATGCCCAAAACTCTGCTGAGTCATTGAGCTGGGTCCAGACACAACACTCCTGTACGTGAGCCAAGTCCTTATTTACGTATTGCGAGTACAGATTCTAGACTTGGGGCAAAAACTCTGCTTTTCCGCTAAGATATTTTTCTCAGTGCGAGTTTTGAACCGTTCTGCGCATGTCGATCAGCTGTTGCGTCATGACGTCATGTGGGGGCTAACGGCGACGTCAAAAACATGGCAAGATATTGGACAAACGCGACGTGCGCTGCTTCGAATTGAAATTGTAACCTAATTAAAACCTCCATCTCGTTTACCGAGTTCATTTTTCAAATTAAATAGAATTCTCTATCGATTGGTGTTATTTGTTTTTAGGAATAGTCTTTTTTATTCATCATTACAGACGACCAAAGGTAGAAGGGTAGAAGAGTTATCCTTTGGTATGAAAATGCCACCACTCCATTTACGTTTTTTTGAAAAATAGGAAGCTTTTCCTTAAAAAGAAACTATTTATTCTTGTTTTTCAAGAGTTGCTCGTAATATCAATGCAAAAATTTACCATTTTTATTGAAAAATACATCAAACACAATTTTAAATACAGTTTGTTTTGAATGCAGTTAAATACTAGTTTATTAAAATTAGGCCAACAGCAAATTAAAAGTGTGGCGATATGAATATTTGTTTGTATCTTATGTTACACTTGGACCCACAATACATTTTTCGCTTGTTTTTAAGATGTTTGTGAGCGAAGAAAACAATTATTATAGGACAATTTTCGAAAAATAGGCCTATAACAAGTCGCGCATACTTCATTACATTTGCACCCATTATAATCTAATTAAAACAATAAAAATAAAGGATTGTCTCGCCCGTTATGCTCAAACCTTTAATACTACATTAGCAAATATTTAAATAATTAATATCTCCAAATAATTAAACTCACTAAAGCTAAGCAATGAAAAATTAAAGTTCCTAGTTCCTTTAACAAATGAGTTTTAAACCAACTTTTGTATGGGGTGCTAGAAAACAAACATATCCCTTTTTGCAGGACAACCTTTTTTGCCAAAAATATTTCAACATAAACTTTTCTGAATAAGTTATTACCAGAAGAAAGCACTTGATTTTTTTTGTAAGTTTAAGTGAATTTCTAAATTCACTATGAATTAAATTGTAAAATATTAGTAGTAAAATATTACCAAAATATCTGTTTGGATTTACAATAAAATACAGGTTCAATTTTAAAACATCAACTCATGTTATTTGCTGTTATAGGCCCTATCATTAAAACAAATGTGATTTCTCTGATTGAACATGTCAGTGTCAGTAGGGGTGGCCCCACTTTGGGACCGGAAACAAGATGGCTGCCGCCGCCCCCGTTTCCCGCCAAAATGTGACGTCACCGGAAACAAGATGGCGGCACCGTTTCCCGCCAAAACACATAACCTCACTTTTTCCCGCCAGAACACATAACCTCACTTTCGGTTGCCGCTAAAATACATAACCTTACTTTTGTTTCCCGCCAAAATGGCGGACATAACCTATACCCATAGAGTATAACCTCCTCACAGTACATAGAGTGTTATACGTCACGCCAACCCCCTATAGGCATAGAGTATAACCCCATAGAGTGCTATACGTCATGCTACCCCTATTACATATGTACTTACAACTGTAGAGATAGTAATATGTCATATTATTCCCTATAGTGTGTAAGTGTACATAGAGTATTAAAAGATGTCAAGTTGCCCGTCCCCCGCTCCCGTCCCCGTCCCCCGCCCCCGATCCCTGTACCGGTGTTGCCAACAGCATAGAGTAAAAAGCATATACTATAACATACTATGTCACGCTACCCCTATTACATACGTATTTACATACGTACATACTACGTCACGCTACCATATATTATACATTTATATATGTATAATGGTATATTATAATGGTTTATGGGCGGACATAACCTCACTTTTGGTTCCCGCTAAAATGTGGCGGGAAACAAGCAAGATGGCGGAGCCAAAAACTTGAAAAAGTGCGCCAAAATGGAAAAAAAGCCCGCCAAACAGTGTTGCCAACAGCATAGAGTAAAATGCATATACTAAAACATACTATGTCACGCTACCCCTATTACATATGTATTTGCATACGTACTTCCTATGTCATGCTGGTGGTGGCGAGTCTTTAAAACAAGCGAGCGAACAACCGAAACACTGCACTAAACACCACATTGCGTTCAAGACTGACTCAGTATTGATTCAGCTATCGACAGGAAGTATGGTATCCTGTTTGGTGGTTTCGTTGACTGATAAGCTATTTGTTCTTGAAAAGACATACGGGAAGTATGTCGTCATTGTCCCCCGTCCCCCGCCCCCTGTACTGTAACCAGTGTTGGCAACTGTAGACAGTGAAAACATTCATATTTATAATACTATATGTTATGTCACATTATTCCCCTATAATGTTACTATAGAAAGTGCAGTTAATCACAATTTGGTATTTGGGTACTTCTTAACCTCTTCTACCTTTTCCAAAACCTTAAACCCCCTCTCACCCCATCCACCCCCTCTTTTTCTTCTTTTTCTTCTCAAATTTGACAAAAAATACCTAAAAATGCTGATATCTCGAAAACGGTAAGTCCTACGTCATTTTTGAGGCCAAAAATCACCTACTACGTAGTGTAGGTGCCCCCCAGGCGGTACTGACACATATGACAGGTCTTAACTAGGATGTTGCGGGTTGCATCCTGAAAAATGAAGGGGCAATTATCATGTAAAAACTTAAAATTTAATAACTCAGGAACTACCGGTCCGAATTTGATAAAACTTGGTATGTGGATACTTGTTAACTTCTGCTACAATTTAAATCATACTTATACCCTGTAATATGGGTGAGTATCTAGAGAATTGAAGGCGCTATGTTTAAAAATTAATATCTTAAGAACTAGGTGATGGATATTGATGTAACTTGATGTATAGGTACATGTCAAC
This sequence comes from Flexamia atlantica, assembly GCA_035578135.1. Taxonomy (NCBI): domain Eukaryota; kingdom Metazoa; phylum Arthropoda; class Insecta; order Hemiptera; family Cicadellidae; genus Flexamia; species Flexamia atlantica. The sequence goes on along the minus strand of JAQJVK010000001.1, from coordinate 204,923,773 downwards.
TTATGCTAAGGCTTAAACCGGGTGATGCGGGTTGCATCACAGAAATTGAAGGGGCAAAAAATAAAACACTATAGCTCAAAAACTAATTATTGAATTTTAATTAAAATTGGTATGTGGGTACATTTGAGTTTCTACTACCTTAGTCTGTACTTTTTTTATTATATATTGAGGTATTAAGACATCAATTCAAATATTCATGGGAAAATTAACATTTATTGACCAAAAGGGAAATGGATATTTAATAATTAACTTTGCTCTTGTAGCTTTTAAATGGTTGTCCTTTTGATTTGTGTAGTCAGTTTACTAGCATTGACATGTGTAGTTGTTCTTTTGATTTAAGTAGTTAGCTTATTAACATGTATAGTTGTTCTTTTGGATTGGGTAGTCAACCTCCTTGTATTAACATGTACAGTTGTTCTTTTGACTTGTGTAGTCACCGATTTCTGTACGGTACGTACTACCTTATACATCTGCTACCATTAGCTCAGTTCGTCATTCTGCTCTAGACTTCTGTCCAGTGTAGACATTCTTTGCTCTGTTCTTGATATTGAGATAACATACTAACTTTTGAATTGCATAAATTTAAGTATATTTTTAAATTTGACTTTTTATAATCTAAGGTTGGTGTATTTGCCTGATTTTATTAATAGCTGTGTTTGTTTTTATTAACTTTAAATAATGCAGTCTGTTTCTAAGAAGAGTTTTCCAACTAAGGAACCAATTGTTTTTATTGGCGAAGAACAAACTTATAATCGAAAATTTAGACTGTATGGTCTTAGTACTACTTTTAAGTTTACTAAGCCTCCTAAAGGCGTGAGTGAGTTTGACTGGATACGTAAAGGGCTTGATAAAATAGTTGAAAGGGAGAAATCTAAAGCTTCTCCTACAGACTATCTTGGCTTTAAACTAATGTCTATCAATTTGAAAAGTAAGGAACCGGGGTATACTAACATGCGGCTAGCTTCTGAAGTAACTAGTAATGACATTTGGCAGATTTTTGGGGGAATACTTCAAAGTAACTCTGGAAACATTACTTCATCTGATACTTTTAGAGTAGATGTTTCAAGGGTAAATGTCCCTGTAGGAAAAGGTAGAGTAAGACCTGGCCTCTTCAATACCTTCGATGAAGAATGTAAGGCAAGGCGTGGTATAGTTGTCATTAATAACAAAGATAACCTATGTCTCCCTAGAGCTATAGTTGTAGGCAAGGCTTATGCTAAAAATGATCCCCAAATCTATGCTATTCGCTTAGACCAAGGATTGAGGCAAACACTTAGAGCAAAAAAGCTTATGGCTAAGTCTTGTGTAGAAATACCAGAGGGAGGAGCTGGTATCCCTGAATTAGAGAAATTCCAGGCTCATCTAAAAAAGTACAGAATAACAGTATATAATTATGATAGTAAAGGTAGAGAAGTATATTTTGCCGGTGGAAATGATGATGCAAAATTTAAAATTAACTTATTGTTTCATGATGGTCACTATAATGTAATTACTAATTTAACTGCTGCATTCGTATGTAGATATTTTTGTGAAGCTTGTCATTTTCCTTATGATCATAAGGGTGAGCATAGGTGTACAAATTGCTGTTCTTCCTGCCATTCAATTTCCCCACCTTGTAAGCTTGAACATGGAGGCATAACATGCCGGTTTTGCAAACGGTTTTTCAGAAATGAACGGTGTTTTATAGCTCACCAAGGGCAGATTTGTAAGACTATACAGCTTTGCCAACATTGCAAAAAGCTAGTTTTCCCGACTAAACGTAAAGATGTTCATGTTTGTGGAGAGGTTTATTGTAATCCGTGTGGTGCTTTTAAAGACCCAAAACATCAGTGCTATATACAAGTTGACCGGAGAAGTCCAAAGAACCGAGACTTTCTCTTTATTTTCTTTGATTTGGAAACAAGACAGGATGAGACTTTAGCCTCAGATCCTAGTAAAAATGTCCACAAGGTTAACTTATGTGTGTCTCAACAGTATTGTTTTAAGTGTATCGATGGAGGAGAGTGTGAAATTTGCTCAGAGAGACAAAAAGTATTTGAAAAAGACCCTGTTAAGGAGTTTATGAACTATGTAATGACAGTGAGGAAACAGTTTAAACATGTTTGTGTAATCGCCCATAATGGACAGGGCTTTGACTTCCAGTTTATTTTAAAGTATATCATAGAAGAAACCAAGTTTACACCAAAAATCACTCCCCGGGGAACAAAATTGATACTAATTGAAGTAGATAACGTAAGGTTTGTTGATTCATTGAGCTACTTTCCTATGTCTCTTTCTGCTCTCCCTAAAGCTTTTGACCTACCTCCAGAGAAAAAGAAGGGTTATTTTCCACATTTGTTCAACACCCTAGCAAATCAAAATTGTGTGGGTCCTATGCCTGACAAACAGTACTATTGCCCTGAGACCATGTTTGAGAAAAATTACAATGACTTTGAGAAATGGTATGATGAAAGAGTAGCAGAAAAATATGTGTTTGATTTTAAAAAGGAAATTTTGGAGTATTGTATCTCAGATGTGAAAATCTTGGCTCAAGCCTGTATTAAATTTAGAGCTTTACTTCTTGAACAGTGTAATGTTGACCCATTTCTAGAATCAATTACGATAGCAAGTGCATGTAACTTGGTTTTTCGCCGTAACTTTTTAAAACCTAATACTATTGGCTTAATCCCTAAAAATGGTTATAGACTAACTGACAATCAATCAGCATTGGCTTTACAATGGTTGACTTGGGAAGAGGAAAAGCGTGGGGTAAAAATTCAACATGCAGGCAGAGGGAGAGAAGTTAAAATTAAGGAGTTGAAAGTTGATGGGTTTGACGGAAAGAATATTTATGAATTTCATGGGTGCTATTGGCATGGGTGTCCAAATTGTTATCCCTACAACAGAGAGGCTCCTTTGAAGGAGGATCCCTCTGATACTTTACATTTGCGTTATGAGAAAACCAAATCTAAAATTGAAAAGCTTGGGGAAGTTGTAGAGATGTGGGAGTGTGACTTTAACAATTTAAAGAAAGAACACAAACTAAATCATTTGGATAAGCTTTCTATTTTAAACACTTTACCATTAAACGCTAGAGATGCATTCTTTGGGGGTAGGACAGACAATATAAAATCATATTACAAGTGTAAAGAGGGAGAGACAATCCAGTATGTAGATGTTTGCTCTTTGTACCCATATGTAAATAAATATTGTAAATATCCTGTAGGCCATCCAAAGATTTACATTGGAAATAAAGAATGCTTAGAAAGAGGTCTTGAAGTGGATGGTTTAATGAAATGTAAGATCTTACCTCCTTTCAAGCTTTATCATCCTGTACTCCCTGCAAAGATGAATGATAAATTGATGTTTGTACTATGTAGGACCTGTGAGGAAACTTCAAATCAAGGAGATTGTGTTCATGAGTGTGAGGAGAGAGCTTTAGTGGGTACCTGGACTATGGATGAAATTAGAAAAGCAGTAGAAAAAGGCTATGTAATATTAGACATGTATGAACTGTGGGAGTATCAGATGGTGACTTTTGAGGAAGCAGGGTTGTTCACTGACTTTATAAATAAATTTTTAAAGCTAAAACAAGAGGCATCAGGGTTTCCAGAATGGTGTAAAACTGAAGAAGACAAAGACTTTTATGTTTCCAAGTTCTTAGAGCATGAAGGGATTCAATTGGAAAAGGACAAAATTATTAAGAATGGGGGTTTGAGATCACTTGCGAAGCTTATGCTGAATTCATTTTGGGGAAAATTTGGGCAGAGAGAGAACATGGAAAAAACTTCACTTGTTAGAAACTCTAAAGATTTATTTGCATTGTGTACTCAGCTTGGAAGTGTAGTTAGATTTATTGAAGCTATTAATGAAGAAGTAGTATTAGTCAACTGGAAAAACTTAGATGAGGCTAGGGAGACATTGAAAACTGTTAATGTTGTAATTGCAGCCTACACTACAGCTCATGCCAGATTGAAATTATATGAATATTTAGAAGCTTTAGGAGACCAGGTCTTATACTATGATACCGACAGTTGTATTTATTACTTCCGGGAAGGTTTGTACAGAGTTCCTACAGGAGATTACCTTGGGGAAATGACAGATGAACTTGTAGAGTATGGCCCAGGTTCACATATAACTGAGTTTGTCTCTGGGGGACCTAAAACCTATGCCTATCTTGTCTGGTCAACTAACAAGCAAGCCCTTGTCTCAGTCTGTAAAATAAAGGGTTTAACATTGAATTTAAAAACATCTAAATTACTAAACTTTAAGACATTGAAAGATATGGTTCTCAGTGAAGTTCCTCAAATTATAGAAATTCATGAGAGTAGAATCAGGAGAACTAAAGACAAAAATGTTGTAACTACCAATGAAACAAAAATGTTTAAAATTACTGGTTCAAAAAGGAAATTAGTTGATGGATATGATACAGTGCCTTATGGATATAAAAAACAAAAAACACAGTAACAAAAACCAGGCATGTACACCACCAAACATAGAGCTCATATACCTCTTAACATATGCTCCAAAATGTTAGTCTGTTTTTAGCTGTGGTACTGAGCGGATGTACTAGAGCTGCTCTGTTGCTATAATAATATACTTGTATTTGCTATGGCAGTCTTTTTGAAATTTTTGTCCAAGACAAAGCTAAAGGAAAACTCTAAATTTTGTTTGACCTGTACAGAATATAAGTTTCAGTTAACAGGTTCAATAGATGTTTTTGAATGGCCTTTGACATTTTCAGAGCAAATAGTATGTCATATAACACAGAATTTGACATCTAAAGCTTTTATACAAATAACAATCAACCATGGTGATACCTCAGGAAATATTCCATTTTTACAGCTAAACAAACTAACACCGGCAGTTTTTGATTATCATTTTGAAAAAATATTTTCTCAAGTTAAGACACTATCAGATATTATAACTTTGGAAGTAACTGTTGTTACTGTTCCTAGCTGCTACCTTACATCTTAGATGAGTGCGGTAACCCTTAAATGTAATGTATAAACATCTTGTTCTCAATACTGAGGTCATTCTGTCTTGGACAGTGCTCCTGAGCAGACGTGTTGACAAGATATTAACAGTTTAAGTGTCTCCTTAATTGTTTTATAATGTCTGCTAAATATTGTAATCTTAATGAACATTTAGTCTTGGTATTGTTTGATAGTGAAGGTAACCCTTGGTTTAAAGCTAAGGATATAGCTAAAGCCTTGGGGCATCTTGAGGTTATACGGGGGATTAAATCTTCTTTAAATGGTAACAGTATAAAGATTTTTAAAGATTTTCCAGAAACCCAAAAACAAGGACTCAAAAAACATGATGGTAGAACCTATTTTGTTGATGAATTTGGATTACTAACTTTGATTTTACGTTCTCCTAATCCTGAAGCAAGAGAGCTGGTAAAAAGACTGTTTCCAAAGAAGTTTTATCTTCCATTTATTGATATTAAAGATTCAAAGTTATCTTAAACAGATCTAATGTATCCCACTGTATGAGTGTGAGTGTGTATGTGAGAAGTTAGTAAGGCTGAGTCTTGAAAGCTTCTGTTCTGTGGACAGACACCCACATTTTGGCGGGGCTAACCCCTGGTAAGTCCATATGTGGATGGCGGGTTGGCTTAGTTGCCGTAGAAAATGATTTCCCGCGTCTGCCACAGACAAGGACTTGATGTCCGGTGTGAATGAAGGTCCCTGGCGTGGTGTAAAAGCCCGTAAACCTGAATGACGTGTGAATGTAGGGCAAAGTTAATAGTCTGGCTCAGAACTTTAAAAATTCTGGGTCATTCAATTAATATGCCCGGTGGGATATTGTTAGATTTCAAAGATAATGAGTAGCTCTCTTTCTAAGCTTTATTGGGTTTGTAGAATGTAAAATCAATTGTTTGAGTCAAAAAATATAAAAATCCTCTGTTTGTCTAAGTAAATGGAGGGGTTATTAGCCAAAATGAAAGGACATAGTCCAAGTAAATGGCTAAATACCTCATACATAATGAACAGACCAACAGAGGACCAAAAATAATCTATTAGTGTGAGAGATAGAGCTTATAGCAGTTCTATCCTCACCCCAGAGGTTAGGCCTACAGGGGATGCTCTGGGTTAACAAAAAGAGTGCGCCGAGGCCCCTACGGCATAGCCATAAAGGCTTACCGTGGTGTGGAAGCGTGGGCCCTAAAAATTTGTTGACTTAGAAGTGTTGAGCTAAAGTTATTGTGGGATGGCTTTAGATATTGCTTTTCTGAAAAGAGCACTGAAACGGTGCTCTCTTCAGTGAGCGTTTGCATATGCGTTTGCGTTTGCATGTTTGTTTGCGTTCGCATATGTGTTTGCATGTGCTTACGTTTGCATTGCGTTTGCTTTGTGTATGCTTTACGTTTTTATTGTGTTTGCTTTACGTATGGTTTATGTATGATTTGTGTATGCTTTATGTATGCTTTGTGTTTGCATTGCGTTTGTATGTGCGTTTGCGTTTGCGTGACGCGTTTGTGTTTGCTTTACGTATGCTTTGCGTTTGTTTGCATATGCGTTTGCATGTGAGTTTGCGTTTACGTGATGTGTTTGCGTTTATTTTTACCTAACTTGACCATGAAAACCCCGTGTATCAGACGGGGTTGAGAGATAATGAAAAATTGTCTATTGTCAGTTTATGATCATGTAAAGGAGAAAAATATCATTCCCCCTTAAACTATCAAATATATTTATTTATTAATGAACCTTACTTGTGTTGTCACTTAATGTTTTCATCTATCCCCAGACGAGTTCGTTTCTGACTCGAACTGAACCAATAGGGTTGCAGTTTTCCGACTTGTTGACTCGTTAGGATCCGAGTTCGTGTAAGTTCGGTAATCTCCGTACGAGTTCGTGTCTAACTCGGATTATGTCATGGCGGCCAACCGGTAGTCATTGTGTTTCGGTGCTCCCTTTGACTATTGTATATTTTACAGTGTTTGACTCAAATGTTCCCATATACCAATTTTAATTAAAATTCAATAGTCAGCTCAAGTTAGGACTAGACATTTTCAAGTATAAAAGTTAGGTTATGCAATATCAAAGAGCAAAGTAACACAGGGACGTCTTACCGGCACGAGTAGTAATGCCGCCACTTGAGTTCTAACATGGGCTCTTATGGGGAATAGATTTAACATGGGCTCTTATGGGGAATAGATTTAACAAGGGCTCTTATGGAGAGTATATTTAACATTGAGTCTTATGGAGTAATAAATTACTTGAAATTGTAACAGTATTTTACTATTGTTAGCTATATAGTGTAATAAATGTGTTTTTATCTTATAATCAATTGTAAATGTTGAGTTGTTGTGTCTCAAACGATCCTTTATTATAGTACAAAATACCTTTATAGCAATCTCAATTTACCTTTAACCTTCCTACCTACCTTTAATCAAATACCAGCATCTCCGGTGCTCTCTTTGAATATCTAATCTCATACAGTACTTGCTAAAGAATCTGGCTCATATGAGTCTATCTACCAATGGAGTTTTGCCTCTAAGTAGTATAGTATAAAAGAATTTATCTATAATAAATAAATGTTTTAAATAAAATCCAATAGTCAGGTTAAGTTAGGATAAAGTAGGTCAGGTTAAGTTAGGTTAAAATAGGTCAGGTTGAGTTAGGTTAAAAGAGGTCAGGTTGAGTTAGGTTAAAAGAGGTCAGGTTGAGTTAGGTTTAAAATAGGTCAGGTTAAGTTAGGTTTGACCGAGACTTGGCATTGAAGTCACCAATGAAATATTAATTAGTATTGCTGTTATTGCTGATGCCAAGTCTCGGTCAAACCTAACTTAACCTGACCTATTTTAAACCTAACTCAACCTGACCTCTTTTAACCTAACTCAACCTGACCTCTTTTAACCTAACTCAACCTGACCTATTTTAACCTAACTTAACCTGACCTACTTTATCCTAACTTAACCTGACTATTGGATTTTATTTAAAACATTTATTTATTATTGATAAATTCTTTTATACTATACTACTTAGAGGCAAAACTCCATTGGTAGATAGACTCATATGAGCCAGGTTCTTTAGCAAGTACTGTATGAGATTAGATATTCAAAGAGAGCACCGGAGATGCTGGTATTTGATTAAAGGTAGGTAGGAAGGTTAAAGGTAAATTGAGATTGCTATAAAGGTATTTTGTACTATAATAAAGGATCGTTTGAGACACAACAACTCAACATTTACAATTGATTATAAGATAAAAACACATTTATTACACTATATAGCTAACAATAGTAAAATACTGTTACAATTTCAAGTAATTTATTACTCCATAAGACTCAATGTTAAATATACTCTCCATAAGAGCCCTTGTTAAATCTATTCCCCATAAGAGCCCATGTTAAATCTATTCCCCATAAGAGCCCATGTTAGAACTCAAGTGGCGGCATTACTACTCGTGCCGGTAAGACGTCCCTGTGTTACTTTGCTCTTTGATATTGCATAACCTAACTTTTATACTTGAAAATGTCTAGTCCTAACTTGAGCTGACTATTGAATTTTAATTAAAATTGGTATATGGGAACATTTGAGTCAAACACTGTAAAATATACAATAGTCAAAGGGAGCACCGAAACACAATGACTACCGGTTGGCCGCCATGACATAATCCGAGTTAGACACGAACTCGTACGGAGATTACCGAACTTACACGAACTCGGATCCTAACGAGTCAACAAGTCGGAAAACTGCAACCCTATTGGTTCAGTTCGAGTCAGAAACGAACTCGTCTGGGGATAGATGAAAACATTAAGTGACAACACAAGTAAGGTTCATTAATAAATAAATATATTTGATAGTTTAAGGGGGAATGATATTTTTCTCCTTTACATGATCATAAACTGACAATAGACAATTTTTCATTATCTCTCAACCCCGTCTGATACACGGGGTTTTCATGGTCAAGTTAGGTAAAAATAAACGCAAACACATCACGTAAACGCAAACTCACATGCAAACGCATATGCAAACAAACGCAAAGCATACGTAAAGCAAACACAAACGCGTCACGCAAACGCAAACGCACATACAAACGCAATGCAAACACAAAGCATACATAAAGCATACACAAATCATACATAAACCATACGTAAAGCAAACACAATAAAAACGTAAAGCATACACAAAGCAAACGCAATGCAAACGTAAGCACATGCAAACACATATGCGAACGCAAACAAACATGCAAACGCAAACGCATATGCAAACGCTCACTGAAGAGAGCACCGTTTCAGTGCTCTTTTCAGAAAAGCAATATCTAAAGCCATCCCACAATAACTTTAGCTCAACACTTCTAAGTCAACAAATTTTTAGGGCCCACGCTTCCACACCACGGTAAGCCTTTATGGCTATGCCGTAGGGGCCTCGGCGCACTCTTTTTGTTAACCCAGAGCATCCCCTGTAGGCCTAACCTCTGGGGTGAGGATAGAACTGCTATAAGCTCTATCTCTCACACTAATAGATTATTTTTGGTCCTCTGTTGGTCTGTTCATTATGTATGAGGTATTTAGCCATTTACTTGGACTATGTCCTTTCATTTTGGCTAATAACCCCTCCATTTACTTAGACAAACAGAGGATTTTTATATTTTTTGACTCAAACAATTGATTTTACATTCTACAAACCCAATAAAGCTTAGAAAGAGAGCTACTCATTATCTTTGAAATCTAACAATATCCCACCGGGCATATTAATTGAATGACCCAGAATTTTTAAAGTTCTGAGCCAGACTATTAACTTTGCCCTACATTCACACGTCATTCAGGTTTACGGGCTTTTACACCACGCCAGGGACCTTCATTCACACCGGACATCAAGTCCTTGTCTGTGGCAGACGCGGGAAATCATTTTCTACGGCAACTAAGCCAACCCGCCATCCACATATGGACTTACCAGGGGTTAGCCCCGCCAAAATGTGGGTGTCTGTCCACAGAACAGAAGCTTTCAAGACTCAGCCTTACTAACTTCTCACATACACACTCACACTCATACAGTGGGATACATTAGATCTGTTTAAGATAACTTTGAATCTTTAATATCAATAAATGGAAGATAAAACTTCTTTGGAAACAGTCTTTTTACCAGCTCTCTTGCTTCAGGATTAGGAGAACGTAAAATCAAAGTTAGTAATCCAAATTCATCAACAAAATAGGTTCTACCATCATGTTTTTTGAGTCCTTGTTTTTGGGTTTCTGGAAAATCTTTAAAAATCTTTATACTGTTACCATTTAAAGAAGATTTAATCCCCCGTATAACCTCAAGATGCCCCAAGGCTTTAGCTATATCCTTAGCTTTAAACCAAGGGTTACCTTCACTATCAAACAATACCAAGACTAAATGTTCATTAAGATTACAATATTTAGCAGACATTATAAAACAATTAAGGAGACACTTAAACTGTTAATATCTTGTCAACACGTCTGCTCAGGAGCACTGTCCAAGACAGAATGACCTCAGTATTGAGAACAAGATGTTTATACATTACATTTAAGGGTTACCGCACTCATCTAAGATGTAAGGTAGCAGCTAGGAACAGTAACAACAGTTACTTCCAAAGTTATAATATCTGATAGTGTCTTAACTTGAGAAAATATTTTTTCAAAATGATAATCAAAAACTGCCGGTGTTAGTTTGTTTAGCTGTAAAAATGGAATATTTCCTGAGGTATCACCATGGTTGATTGTTATTTGTATAAAAGCTTTAGATGTCAAATTCTGTGTTATATGACATACTATTTGCTCTGAAAATGTCAAAGGCCATTCAAAAACATCTATTGAACCTGTTAACTGAAACTTATATTCTGTACAGGTCAAACAAAATTTAGAGTTTTCCTTTAGCTTTGTCTTGGACAAAAATTTCAAAAAGACTGCCATAGCAAATACAAGTATATTATTATAGCAACAGAGCAGCTCTAGTACATCCGCTCAGTACCACAGCTAAAAACAGACTAACATTTTGGAGCATATGTTAAGAGGTATATGAGCTCTATGTTTGGTGGTGTACATGCCTGGTTTTTGTTACTGTGTTTTTTGTTTTTTATATCCATAAGGCACTGTATCATATCCATCAACTAATTTCCTTTTTGAACCAGTAATTTTAAACATTTTTGTTTCATTGGTAGTTACAACATTTTTGTCTTTAGTTCTCCTGATTCTACTCTCATGAATTTCTATAATTTGAGGAACTTCACTGAGAACCATATCTTTCAATGTCTTAAAGTTTAGTAATTTAGATGTTTTTAAATTCAATGTTAAACCCTTTATTTTACAGACTGAGACAAGGGCTTGCTTGTTAGTTGACCAGACAAGATAGGCATAGGTTTTAGGTCCCCCAGAGACAAACTCAGTTATATGTGAACCTGGGCCATACTCTACAAGTTCATCTGTCATTTCCCCAAGGTAATCTCCTGTAGGAACTCTGTACAAACCTTCCCGGAAGTAATAAATACAACTGTCGGTATCATAGTATAAGACCTGGTCTCCTAAAGCTTCTAAATATTCATATAATTTCAATCTGGCATGAGCTGTAGTGTAGGCTGCAATTACAACATTAACAGTTTTCAATGTCTCCCTAGCCTCATCTAAGTTTTTCCAGTTGACTAATACTACTTCTTCATTAATAGCTTCAATAAATCTAACTACACTTCCAAGCTGAGTACACAATGCAAATAAATCTTTAGAGTTTCTAACAAGTGAAGTTTTTTCCATGTTCTCTCTCTGCCCAAATTTTCCCCAAAATGAATTCAGCATAAGCTTCGCAAGTGATCTCAAACCCCCATTCTTAATAATTTTGTCCTTTTCCAATTGAATCCCTTCATGCTCTAAGAACTTGGAAACATACAAGTCTTTGTCTTCTTCAGTTTTACACCATTCTGGAAACTCTGGTGCCTCTTGTTTTAGCTTTAAAAATTTATTTATAAAGTCAGTGAACAACCCTGCTTCCTCAAAAGTCACCATCTGATACTCCCACAGTTCATACATGTCTAATATTACATAGCCTTTTTCTACTGCTTTTCTAATTTCATCCATAGTCCAGGTACCCACTAAAGCTCTCTCCTCACACTCATGAACACAATCTCCTTGATTTGAAGTTTCCTCACAGGTCCTACATAGTACAAACATCAATTTATCATTCATCTTTGCAGGGAGTACAGGATGATAAAGCTTGAAAGGAGGTAAGATCTTACATTTCATTAAACCATCCACTTCAAGACCTCTTTCTAAGCATTCTTTATTTCCAATGTAAATCTTTGGATGGCCTACAGGATATTTACAATATTTATTTACATATGGGTACAAAGAGCAAACATCTACATACTGGATTGTCTCTCCCTCTTTACACTTGTAATATGATTTTATATTGTCTGTCCTACCCCCAAAGAATGCATCTCTAGCGTTTAATGGTAAAGTGTTTAAAATAGAAAGCTTATCCAAATGATTTAGTTTGTGTTCTTTCTTTAAATTGTTAAAGTCACACTCCCACATCTCTACAACTTCCCCAAGCTTTTCAATTTTAGATTTGGTTTTCTCATAACGCAAATGTAAAGTATCAGAGGGATCCTCCTTCAAAGGAGCCTCTCTGTTGTAGGGATAACAATTTGGACACCCATGCCAATAGCACCCATGAAATTCATAAATATTCTTTCCGTCAAACCCATCAACTTTCAACTCCTTAATTTTAACTTCTCTCCCTCTGCCTGCATGTTGAATTTTTACCCCACGCTTTTCCTCTTCCCAAGTCAACCATTGTAAAGCCAATGCTGATTGATTGTCAGTTAGTCTATAACCATTTTTAGGGATTAAGCCAATAGTATTAGGTTTTAAAAAGTTACGGCGAAAAACCAAGTTACATGCACTTGCTATCGTAATTGATTCTAGAAATGGGTCAACATTACACTGTTCAAGAAGTAAAGCTCTAAATTTAATACAGGCTTGAGCCAAGATTTTCACATCTGAGATACAATACTCCAAAATTTCCTTTTTAAAATCAAACACATATTTTTCTGCTACTCTTTCATCATACCATTTCTCAAAGTCATTGTAATTTTTCTCAAACATGGTCTCAGGGCAATAGTACTGTTTGTCAGGCATAGGACCCACATAATTTTGATTTGCTAGGGTGTTGAACAAATGTGGAAAATAACCCTTCTTTTTCTCTGGAGGTAGGTCAAAAGCTTTAGGGAGAGCAGAAAGAGACATAGGAAAGTAGCTCAATGAATCAACAAACCTTACGTTATCTACTTCAATTAGTATCAATTTTGTTCCCCGGGGAGTGATTTTTGGTGTAAACTTGGTTTCTTCTATGATATACTTTAAAATAAACTGGAAGTCAAAGCCCTGTCCATTATGGGCGATTACACAAACATGTTTAAACTGTTTCCTCACTGTCATTACATAGTTCATAAACTCCTTAACAGGGTCTTTTTCAAATACTTTTTGTCTCTCTGAGCAAATTTCACACTCTCCTCCATTGATACACTTAAAACAATACTGTTGAGACACACATAAGTTAACCTTGTGGACATTTTTACTAGGATCTGAGGCTAAAGTCTCATCCTGTCTTGTTTCCAAATCAAAGAAAATAAAGAGAAAGTCTCGGTTCTTTGGACTTCTCCGGTCAACTTGTATATAGCACTGATGTTTTGGGTCTTTAAAAGCACCACACGGATTACAATAAACCTCTCCACAAACATGAACATCTTTACGTTTAGTCGGGAAAACTAGCTTTTTGCAATGTTGGCAAAGCTGTATAGTCTTACAAATCTGCCCTTGGTGAGCTATAAAACACCGTTCATTTCTGAAAAACCGTTTGCAAAACCGGCATGTTATGCCTCCATGTTCAAGCTTACAAGGTGGGGAAATTGAATGGCAGGAAGAACAGCAATTTGTACACCTATGCTCACCCTTATGATCATAAGGAAAATGACAAGCTTCACAAAAATATCTACATACGAATGCAGCAGTTAAATTAGTAATTACATTATAGTGACCATCATGAAACAATAAGTTAATTTTAAATTTTGCATCATCATTTCCACCGGCAAAATATACTTCTCTACCTTTACTATCATAATTATATACTGTTATTCTGTACTTTTTTAGATGAGCCTGGAATTTCTCTAATTCAGGGATACCAGCTCCTCCCTCTGGTATTTCTACACAAGACTTAGCCATAAGCTTTTTTGCTCTAAGTGTTTGCCTCAATCCTTGGTCTAAGCGAATAGCATAGATTTGGGGATCATTTTTAGCATAAGCCTTGCCTACAACTATAGCTCTAGGGAGACATAGGTTATCTTTGTTATTAATGACAACTATACCACGCCTTGCCTTACATTCTTCATCGAAGGTATTGAAGAGGCCAGGTCTTACTCTACCTTTTCCTACAGGGACATTTACCCTTGAAACATCTACTCTAAAAGTATCAGATGAAGTAATGTTTCCAGAGTTACTTTGAAGTATTCCCCCAAAAATCTGCCAAATGTCATTACTAGTTACTTCAGAAGCTAGCCGCATGTTAGTATACCCCGGTTCCTTACTTTTCAAATTGATAGACATTAGTTTAAAGCCAAGATAGTCTGTAGGAGAAGCTTTAGATTTCTCCCTTTCAACTATTTTATCAAGCCCTTTACGTATCCAGTCAAACTCACTCACGCCTTTAGGAGGCTTAGTAAACTTAAAAGTAGTACTAAGACCATACAGTCTAAATTTTCGATTATAAGTTTGTTCTTCGCCAATAAAAACAATTGGTTCCTTAGTTGGAGAACTCTTCTTAGAAACAGACTGCATTATTTAAAGTTAATAAAAACAAATACAGCTATTAATAAAATCAGGCAAATACACCAACCTTAGATTATAAAAAGTCAAATTTAAAAATATACTTAAATTTATGCAATTCAAAAGTTAGTATGTTATCTCAATATCAAGAACAGAGCAAAGAATGTCTACACTGAACAGAAGTCTAGAGCAGAATGACGAACTGAGCTAATGGTAGCAGATGTATAAGGTAGTACGTACCGTACAGAAATCGGTGACTACACAAGTCAAAAGAACAACTGTACATGTTAATACAAGGAGGTTGACTACCCAATCCAAAAGAACAACTATACATGTTAATAAGCTAACTGCTTAAATCAAAAGAACAACTACACATGTCAATGCTAGTAAACTGACTACACAAATCAAAAGGACAACCATTTAAAAGCTACAAGAGCAAAGTTAATTATTAAATATCCATTTCCCTTTTGGTCAATAAATGTTAATTTTCCCATGAATATTTGAATTGATGTCTTAATACCTCAATATATAATAAAAAAGTACAGACTAAGGTAGTAGAAACTCAAATGTACCCACATACCAATTTTAATTAAAATTCAATAATTAGTTTTTGAGCTATAGTGTTTTATTTTTTGCCCCTTCAATTTCTGTGATGCAACCCGCATCACCCGGTTTAAGCCTTAGCATAAGTTGACATGTACCTATACATCAAGTTACATCAATATCCATCACCTAGTTCTTAAGATATTAATTTTTAAACATAGCGCCTTCAATTCTCTAGATACTCACCCATATTACAGGGTATAAGTATGATTTAAATTGTAGCAGAAGTTAACAAGTATCCACATACCAAGTTTTATCAAATTCGGACCGGTAGTTCCTGAGTTATTAAATTTTAAGTTTTTACATGATAATTTCCCCTTCATTTTTCAGGATGCAACCCGCAACATCCTAGTTAAGACCTGTCATATGTGTCAGTACCGCCTGGGGGGCACCTACACTACGTAGTAGGTGATTTTTGGCCTCAAAAATGACGTAGGACTTACCGTTTTCGAGATATCAGCATTTTTAGGTATTTTTTGTCAAATTTGAGAAGAAAAAGAAGAAAAAGAGGGGGTGGATGGGGTGAGAGGGGGTTTAAGGTTTTGGAAAAGGTAGAAGAGGTTAAGAAGTACCCAAATACCAAATTGTGATTAACTGCACTTTCTATAGTAACACTATAGGGGAATAATGTGACATAACATATAGTATTATAAATATGAATGTTTTCACTGTCTACAGTTGCCAACACTGGTTACAGTACAGGGGGCGGGGGACGGGGGACAATGACGACATACTTCCCGTATGTCTTTTCAAGAACAAATAGCTTATCAGTCAACGAAACCACCAAACAGGATACCATACTTCCTGTCGATAGCTGAATCAATACTGAGTCAGTCTTGAACGCAATGTGGTGTTTAGTGCAGTGTTTCGGTTGTTCGCTCGCTTGTTTTAAAGACTCGCCACCACCACCGCCACGGTAGCATGACATAGGAAGTACGTATGCAAATACATATGTAATAGGGGTAGCGTGACATAGTATGTTTTAGTATATGCATTTTACTCTATGCTGTTGGCAACACTGTTTGGCGGGCTTTTTTTCCATTTTGGCGCACTTTTTCAAGTTTTTGGCTCCGCCATCTTGCTTGTTTCCCGCCACATTTTAGCGGGAACCAAAAGTGAGGTTATGTCCGCCCATAAACCATTATAATATACCATTATACATATATAAATGTATAATATATGGTAGCGTGACGTAGTATGTACGTATGTAAATACGTATGTAATAGGGGTAGCGTGACATAGTATGTTATAGTATATGCTTTTTACTCTATGCTGTTGGCAACACCGGTACAGGGATCGGGGGCGGGGGACGGGGACGGGAGCGGGGAACGGGCAACTTGACATCTTTTAATACTCTATGTACACTTACACACTATAGGGAATAATATGACATATTACTATCTCTACAGTTGTAAGTACATATGTAATAGGGGTAGCATGACGTATAGCACTCTATGGGGTTATACTCTATGCCTATAGGGGGTTGGCGTGACGTATAACACTCTATGTACTGTGAGGAGGTTATACTCTATGGGTATAGGTTATGTCCGCCATTTTGGCGGGAAACAAAAGTAAGGTTATGTATTTTAGCGGCAACCGAAAGTGAGGTTATGTGTTTTGGCGGGAAAAAGTGAGGTTATGTGTTTTGGCGGGAAACGGTGCCGCCATCTTGTTTCCGGTGACGTCACATTTTGGCGGGAAACGGGGGCGGCGGCAGCCATCTTGTTTCCGGTCCCAAAGTGGGGCCACCCCTACTGACACTGACATGTTCAATCAGAGAAATCACATTTGTTTTAATGATAGGGCCTATAACAGCAAATAACATGAGTTGATGTTTTAAAATTGAACCTGTATTTTATTGTAAATCCAAACAGATATTTTGGTAATATTTTACTACTAATATTTTACAATTTAATTCATAGTGAATTTAGAAATTCACTTAAACTTACAAAAAAAATCAAGTGCTTTCTTCTGGTAATAACTTATTCAGAAAAGTTTATGTTGAAATATTTTTGGCAAAAAAGGTTGTCCTGCAAAAAGGGATATGTTTGTTTTCTAGCACCCCATACAAAAGTTGGTTTAAAACTCATTTGTTAAAGGAACTAGGAACTTTAATTTTTCATTGCTTAGCTTTAGTGAGTTTAATTATTTGGAGATATTAATTATTTAAATATTTGCTAATGTAGTATTAAAGGTTTGAGCATAACGGGCGAGACAATCCTTTATTTTTATTGTTTTAATTAGATTATAATGGGTGCAAATGTAATGAAGTATGCGCGACTTGTTATAGGCCTATTTTTCGAAAATTGTCCTATAATAATTGTTTTCTTCGCTCACAAACATCTTAAAAACAAGCGAAAAATGTATTGTGGGTCCAAGTGTAACATAAGATACAAACAAATATTCATATCGCCACACTTTTAATTTGCTGTTGGCCTAATTTTAATAAACTAGTATTTAACTGCATTCAAAACAAACTGTATTTAAAATTGTGTTTGATGTATTTTTCAATAAAAATGGTAAATTTTTGCATTGATATTACGAGCAACTCTTGAAAAACAAGAATAAATAGTTTCTTTTTAAGGAAAAGCTTCCTATTTTTCAAAAAAACGTAAATGGAGTGGTGGCATTTTCATACCAAAGGATAACTCTTCTACCCTTCTACCTTTGGTCGTCTGTAATGATGAATAAAAAAGACTATTCCTAAAAACAAATAACACCAATCGATAGAGAATTCTATTTAATTTGAAAAATGAACTCGGTAAACGAGATGGAGGTTTTAATTAGGTTACAATTTCAATTCGAAGCAGCGCACGTCGCGTTTGTCCAATATCTTGCCATGTTTTTGACGTCGCCGTTAGCCCCCACATGACGTCATGACGCAACAGCTGATCGACATGCGCAGAACGGTTCAAAACTCGCACTGAGAAAAATATCTTAGCGGAAAAGCAGAGTTTTTGCCCCAAGTCTAGAATCTGTACTCGCAATACGTAAATAAGGACTTGGCTCACGTACAGGAGTGTTGTGTCTGGACCCAGCTCAATGACTCAGCAGAGTTTTGGGCATTAGTACAGACGCAGGACTCGCAGTCCTTCATTAAGAACTTTTTCTCTACAATTACGCTCGAACTGCCGTATTTGCAAATAATCAGGGAATTTACCGTGATTTTAAGGAAAAAAACATTAAAGTGACGTCATGGATGGTTTGTATACGTCACAAAACACGTCATAAGTTTATCCTTGATTACTTTCTGGCTGCAGCCCACTGCATTTACGATAGACGTATGAATGAGGACTTCAAATTATTTCCATGTGATTTGGTAAAAGCAGTTAGTCTTTATCTTTTTTTTTAGTTCGCACTATCATCAAATATTTTATTTCAATCGAATAAATATTTTTTAACCAAATCAGGATTGATTTTAAGTCCGTTGAGTTAGTTTTATATTTGGGATTGAAAATTTACAAATAAATGTGATACAAGTTTGAATAAAAACATTGTGTTCTATTTTTAAATAGTTGCAAGGACGCATTGATCAGTTTTAGACCTAAGATTTATTTTATCTGCCCAAAGTTTACATGAACACATTACCAAAAAAAGTAATTGCACTGTTTAAATCCTGCTTCGATTTTAATAACTCAGGTATTTTTAGCGAAGTCTTAGATAAGATGAATTGTAAGAAATAGAATGCAGGTCGAGTATAACCTTGCATTGATTTTCTGCCACTTTTAAATAAATCAAATAAATAAATATATCAGGGCAATAAATTATAACTATTAATGGTGTAAATACCTTGTACTGTCAAAGTGATCCTTTGTAGTCTCATATCGACGAGACTGTAGACTACGACAGTTTCAATCTCAGAGAGATCTTCCTAGGCGATGAAAATCAAATTTCATTTAGTGGAAGTCGTCAAGAAGCATTAAAAACAATCATGACACATACCCACGTAACACAAACGGACAGACGCACAAACAGCGAACAAACATCACTTTTTACAAAAATTCCGGTACCGGGAAACACGCACGACACGTATACGGAGGGCTAGTCTAGACTCAATTACGCAATAAATTGTCACTGTAGAGAAGTACCACTAGGCGTAAAACTGCACTTATCACTTCTTCAGATCCTATTCAACAACTACATTCGTCAACAGGCAGCCGTAACGCAATGGATATAGCAGTCTTCACCTGAACATACAAGTCAAGAAACATCGGGCGTGGTTAAAACTTGGATGGGTGACCGCTAGGGGAGGGACCAGACATATTTTACTTATTTTAAGTCAAAAATACCGGTAAATGCAGAGACTAGGCAAGTCAGTGCATAGAAATCGGTTGTATTTTACGAGAGTAGGAATGTATATTCTGTGATAAACTGTGGTGAAGGCAAAATGAATCGCAGGATATTCTGAGAAAAGTCTCTGCAATTACGAGAGCCAACTCTGATCGGCAGGACTTACAACCGACAGTAATGACGTCATAGCCAGTGACGTCATAACTATGTAGACAAACTAAGTCCTGATTTTCCGTGTGGCGGCCTCACTGCCGGAGCATTGAGCCGGGTCCAGATTGCAGTGGGTAACCCGCACACCCTTATTTACATGTATTTTCCACGTATTTCAGGACTAAATTTTTCTCAGTGCGTCCAGCTGAGTATCACACCTTATTCAATAGTATATTGATATTCCTTCCACCATGGACTGGGGTATGCCACTAGTGCAAGTTGTTTCGCGAAATGCTGTATCACCGGTCTGACACTTAAATGGAGCCAAGTGGTAAGCTTATTGGAGCGGGTTAGTTCGATACACTTTATTCAGATGGCGTTGTAAAAACATGACTTTCTTATTTTGATTAGGATTTTTGCGGACATTTGCCATGACTGATTAGTAAAAAACAAGTTTCACGACGTTTCGGGATCTGGAATCTGATCTCGTCTTCAGGTGGAAGAAAACCTAGAACATAACAAGATTAGTAACACATAGCCAGGAAAACCTGGACAAAAACGCAGCAAAAACAGAGAACTGTAAAAGCAGTCACGAAAACAATAAGCTGAAAAGAAAAACAATACACAAAATAACACAGGAATCACAAGTATCAAGAATCACCAGACAGGAGAGAGCACGTCCACACCCAATCAGAGCTGAGCTGAGACTGGTGGGAGGAAAGCAAATGGCGGCGGCAACGGAAATGGCGGCGCCCACAGCCAACCAATGAAAATCACCAGATGAATTTTGACGAAGCAAAAATAGTACACCGCGAACCTCATTTTTTCAAAAGAAAACTAATTGAAGCTTCATACATAAAACTAGCAGACCAACCAATCAGTCAATCTTCACTTGAAATAAGGCCAGTATGGCTACCAATATTAAACAAAGAATTGAAAGACAGGGAAAATAAAGTGTCAGCAAATAGGGTAATTACTAACAATTCTGTTCAAAATTCTCATAACATGTTAACCCGTAGCAAGGCCAAGGGGCAAAATCAGGTTAAAAATTAACTAAAAAACACAAACAGACACACGGAATTTGCATATCACATGTCTCTGTTTCAGGTTTTCGCCACTGGTAGCGCGCCGTGATTTGGTGGCTGTGGGCGCCGCCATTTCCGTTGCCGCCGCCATTTGCTTTCCTCCCACCAGTCTCAGCTCAGCTCTGATTGGGTGTGGACGTGCTCTCTCCTGTCTGGTGATTCTTGATACTTGTGATTCCTGTGTTATTGTTGTATTGTTTTTCTTTTCAGCTTATTGTTTTCGTGACTGCTTTTACAGTTCTCTGTTTTAGCTGTGTTTTTGTCCAGGTTTTCCTGGCTATGTGTTACTAATCTTGTTATGTTCTAGGTTTTCTTCCACCTGAAGACGGGATCAGATTCCAGATCCCGAAACGTCGTGAAACTTGTTTTTTACTAATCAGTGATGGCAAATGTCCGCAAAAATCCTAATCAAAATATAAAATTACCATCACCAACAATGAATTTCAAACAAAGAAATTACTTTCTTCTTCTTCACTGATTCAGCCAATCAGAACGACGATAACGATCTGCTAACTTCCCGTTCCGTTTCCCCTTTTTTTCTGTCACGACGCGACGTGTACACAACCATAACGAGTTGGAATTAATTTGAGTAAGGGAAAATACCTAAAGTACTTTCCCAAAAGGCTATGAGACTTTCTGTAATACATTAAAACAATTTAACATGCACTACTTGGTCAATTTTCCCACAAGGGTAACTTTGGAAAGTGCGAGTGCTATTGATAATATATTTACTTCAATCCCTAAAAATAAACTTTTGATAACAGGTGCAATAACTGAGTTATCAGATCATGATGCTCAGTTATTGGAAATTTTAGATCTCAAAGTGGAAAATGAAATGAAAAATAAACCTTTAACCAAAGAATGTAGAAAATATACAACTGAAAATATAGAATATTTTTAAAATTGCCTGGAAAATGAAAATTGGTCTCAATTATATTATGCATCCTGTGAAAACAAATATGAAGTGTTTTTAAATACCTTTATGTTCTATTTTGATATTTGTTTCCCAAAAGTAAAGTCTCGTGTTAACACAAAGAATAAAAATTGGATGACATCAGAATTAAAGAAACAAAAGGATGAAATAATTAATCTCAGTCAAAGTATTAGATTAAACAAAGATAGAACATTATGTCAATCATTAAAAGAATTAAAAAAAGGTATGTGGCACAGTTAATAACAGCTAAGCGAAATTTCATAGAAAATAATATAAGAAATGCTCAAAATGTAACTAAAACAACATGGAATATAATAAACACTGAAATAAATAAAAGCACTCCTAGTAATAAAGAAATTAAATTACGCATAAACAACAAGGAATGTAAAGAACCCGAGGAAGTATGTGAAATATTTAATGATTATTTTATTGATGCAGTGGATAGATTAATAACAACAGACCTACCATCAGATACCACTCGCAAATTCCAAGTTTTTGAAAATAGTAAAAAGTTTCACCTCAAACCAGTGGATGATAAAGAAATTGAGCAAATTTTATCTTCTTTTGAAAATAAATATACATCTGGCTTTGATGAAATTCCTATGCCTATATTAAAAAGTGCAAAAAAAACCCAATAAAGCTTAGAAAGAGAGCTACTCATTATCTTTGAAATCTAACAATATCCCACCGGGCATATTAATTGAATGACCCAGAATTTTTAAAGTTCTGAGCCAGACTATTAACTTTGCCCTACATTCACACGTCATTCAGGTTTACGGGCTTTTACACCACGCCAGGGACCTTCATTCACACCGGACATCAAGTCCTTGTCTGTGGCAGACGCGGGAAATCATTTTCTACGGCAACTAAGCCAACCCGCCATCCACATATGGACTTACCAGGGGTTAGCCCCGCCAAAATGTGGGTGTCTGTCCACAGAACAGAAGCTTTCAAGACTCAGCCTTACTAACTTCTCACATACACACTCACACTCATACAGTGGGATACATTAGATCTGTTTAAGATAACTTTGAATCTTTAATATCAATAAATGGAAGATAAAACTTCTTTGGAAACAGTCTTTTTACCAGCTCTCTTGCTTCAGGATTAGGAGAACGTAAAATCAAAGTTAGTAATCCAAATTCATCAACAAAATAGGTTCTACCATCATGTTTTTTGAGTCCTTGTTTTTGGGTTTCTGGAAAATCTTTAAAAATCTTTATACTGTTACCATTTAAAGAAGATTTAATCCCCCGTATAACCTCAAGATGCCCCAAGGCTTTAGCTATATCCTTAGCTTTAAACCAAGGGTTACCTTCACTATCAAACAATACCAAGACTAAATGTTCATTAAGATTACAATATTTAGCAGACATTATAAAACAATTAAGGAGACACTTAAACTGTTAATATCTTGTCAACACGTCTGCTCAGGAGCACTGTCCAAGACAGAATGACCTCAGTATTGAGAACAAGATGTTTATACATTACATTTAAGGGTTACCGCACTCATCTAAGATGTAAGGTAGCAGCTAGGAACAGTAACAACAGTTACTTCCAAAGTTATAATATCTGATAGTGTCTTAACTTGAGAAAATATTTTTTCAAAATGATAATCAAAAACTGCCGGTGTTAGTTTGTTTAGCTGTAAAAATGGAATATTTCCTGAGGTATCACCATGGTTGATTGTTATTTGTATAAAAGCTTTAGATGTCAAATTCTGTGTTATATGACATACTATTTGCTCTGAAAATGTCAAAGGCCATTCAAAAACATCTATTGAACCTGTTAACTGAAACTTATATTCTGTACGGGTCAAACAAAATTTAGAGTTTTCCTTTAGCTTTGTCTTGGACAAAAATTTCAAAAAGACTGCCATAGCAAATACAAGTATATTATTATAGCAACAGAGCAGCTCTAGTACATCCGCTCAGTACCACAGCTAAAAACAGACTAACATTTTGGAGCATATGTTAAGAGGTATATGAGCTCTATGTTTGGTGGTGTACATGCCTGGTTTTTGTTACTGTGTTTTTTGTTTTTTATATCCATAAGGCACTGTATCATATCCATCAACTAATTTCCTTTTTGAACCAGTAATTTTAAACATTTTTGTTTCATTGGTAGTTACAACATTTTTGTCTTTAGTTCTCCTGATTCTACTCTCATGAATTTCTATAATTTGAGGAACTTCACTGAGAACCATATCTTTCAATGTCTTAAAGTTTAGTAATTTAGATGTTTTTAAATTCAATGTTAAACCCTTTATTTTACAGACTGAGACAAGGGCTTGCTTGTTAGTTGACCAGACAAGATAGGCATAGGTTTTAGGTCCCCCAGAGACAAACTCAGTTATATGTGAACCTGGGCCATACTCTACAAGTTCATCTGTCATTTCCCCAAGGTAATCTCCTGTAGGAACTCTGTACAAACCTTCCCGGAAGTAATAAATACAACTGTCGGTATCATAGTATAAGACCTGGTCTCCTAAAGCTTCTAAATATTCATATAATTTCAATCTGGCATGAGCTGTAGTGTAGGCTGCAATTACAACATTAACAGTTTTCAATGTCTCCCTAGCCTCATCTAAGTTTTTCCAGTTGACTAATACTACTTCTTCATTAATAGCTTCAATAAATCTAACTACACTTCCAAGCTGAGTACACAATGCAAATAAATCTTTAGAGTTTCTAACAAGTGAAGTTTTTTCCATGTTCTCTCTCTGCCCAAATTTTCCCCAAAATGAATTCAGCATAAGCTTCGCAAGTGATCTCAAACCCCCATTCTTAATAATTTTGTCCTTTTCCAATTGAATCCCTTCATGCTCTAAGAACTTGGAAACATACAAGTCTTTGTCTTCTTCAGTTTTACACCATTCTGGA
This sequence comes from Flexamia atlantica, assembly GCA_035578135.1. NCBI lineage: Eukaryota > Metazoa > Arthropoda > Insecta > Hemiptera > Cicadellidae > Flexamia > Flexamia atlantica. Next base: position 204,899,065 of record JAQJVK010000001.1, on the reverse strand, counting down.
AACCCTGATGCCTCTTGTTTTAGCTTTAAAAATTTATTTATAAAGTCAGTGAACAACCCTGCTTCCTCAAAAGTCACCATCTGATACTCCCACAGTTCATACATGTCTAATATTACATAGCCTTTTTCTACTGCTTTTCTAATTTCATCCATAGTCCAGGTACCCACTAAAGCTCTCTCCTCACACTCATGAACACAATCTCCTTGATTTGAAGTTTCCTCACAGGTCCTACATAGTACAAACATCAATTTATCATTCATCTTTGCAGGGAGTACAGGATGATAAAGCTTGAAAGGAGGTAAGATCTTACATTTCATTAAACCATCCACTTCAAGACCTCTTTCTAAGCATTCTTTATTTCCAATGTAAATCTTTGGATGGCCTACAGGATATTTACAATATTTATTTACATATGGGTACAAAGAGCAAACATCTACATACTGGATTGTCTCTCCCTCTTTACACTTGTAATATGATTTTATATTGTCTGTCCTACCCCCAAAGAATGCATCTCTAGCGTTTAATGGTAAAGTGTTTAAAATAGAAAGCTTATCCAAATGATTTAGTTTGTGTTCTTTCTTTAAATTGTTAAAGTCACACTCCCACATCTCTACAACTTCCCCAAGCTTTTCAATTTTAGATTTGGTTTTCTCATAACGCAAATGTAAAGTATCAGAGGGATCCTCCATCAAAGGAGCCTCTCTGTTGTAGGGATAACAATTTGGACACCCATGCCAATAGCACCCATGAAATTCATAAATATTCTTTCCGTCAAACCCATCAACTTTCAACTCCTTAATTTTAACTTCTCTCCCTCTGCCTGCATGTTGAATTTTTACCCCACGCTTTTCCTCTTCCCAAGTCAACCATTGTAAAGCCAATGCTGATTGATTGTCAGTTAGTCTATAACCATTTTTAGGGATTAAGCCAATAGTATTAGGTTTTAAAAAGTTACGGCGAAAAACCAAGTTACATGCACTTGCTATCGTAATTGATTCTAGAAATGGGTCAACATTACACTGTTCAAGAAGTAAAGCTCTAAATTTAATACAGGCTTGAGCCAAGATTTTCACATCTGAGATACAATACTCCAAAATTTCCTTTTTAAAATCAAACACATATTTTTCTGCTACTCTTTCATCATACCATTTCTCAAAGTCATTGTAATTTTTCTCAAACATGGTCTCAGGGCAATAGTACTGTTTGTCAGGCATAGGACCCACATAATTTTGATTTGCTAGGGTGTTGAACAAATGTGGAAAATAACCCTTCTTTTTCTCTGGAGGTAGGTCAAAAGCTTTAGGGAGAGCAGAAAGAGACATAGGAAAGTAGCTCAATGAATCAACAAACCTTACGTTATCTACTTCAATTAGTATCAATTTTGTTCCCCGGGGAGTGATTTTTGGTGTAAACTTGGTTTCTTCTATGATATACTTTAAAATAAACTGGAAGTCAAAGCCCTGTCCATTATGGGCGATTACACAAACATGTTTAAACTGTTTCCTCACTGTCATTACATAGTTCATAAACTCCTTAACAGGGTCTTTTTCAAATACTTTTTGTCTCTCTGAGCAAATTTCACACTCTCCTCCATTGATACACTTAAAACAATACTGTTGAGACACACATAAGTTAACCTTGTGGACATTTTTACTAGGATCTGAGGCTAAAGTCTCATCCTGTCTTGTTTCCAAATCAAAGAAAATAAAGAGAAAGTCTCGGTTCTTTGGACTTCTCCGGTCAACTTGTATATAGCACTGATGTTTTGGGTCTTTAAAAGCACCACACGGATTACAATAAACCTCTCCACAAACATGAACATCTTTACGTTTAGTCGGGAAAACTAGCTTTTTGCAATGTTGGCAAAGCTGTATAGTCTTACAAATCTGCCCTTGGTGAGCTATAAAACACCGTTCATTTCTGAAAAACCGTTTGCAAAACCGGCATGTTATGCCTCCATGTTCAAGCTTACAAGGTGGGGAAATTGAATGGCAGGAAGAACAGCAATTTGTACACCTATGCTCACCCTTATGATCATAAGGAAAATGACAAGCTTCACAAAAATATCTACATACGAATGCAGCAGTTAAATTAGTAATTACATTATAGTGACCATCATGAAACAATAAGTTAATTTTAAATTTTGCATCATCATTTCCACCGGCAAAATATACTTCTCTACCTTTACTATCATAATTATATACTGTTATTCTGTACTTTTTTAGATGAGCCTGGAATTTCTCTAATTCAGGGATACCAGCTCCTCCCTCTGGTATTTCTACACAAGACTTAGCCATAAGCTTTTTTGCTCTAAGTGTTTGCCTCAATCCTTGGTCTAAGCGAATAGCATAGATTTGGGGATCATTTTTAGCATAAGCCTTGCCTACAACTATAGCTCTAGGGAGACATAGGTTATCTTTGTTATTAATGACAACTATACCACGCCTTGCCTTACATTCTTCATCGAAGGTATTGAAGAGGCCAGGTCTTACTCTACCTTTTCCTACAGGGACATTTACCCTTGAAACATCTACTCTAAAAGTATCAGATGAAGTAATGTTTCCAGAGTTACTTTGAAGTATTCCCCCAAAAATCTGCCAAATGTCATTACTAGTTACTTCAGAAGCTAGCCGCATGTTAGTATACCCCGGTTCCTTACTTTTCAAATTGATAGACATTAGTTTAAAGCCAAGATAGTCTGTAGGAGAAGCTTTAGATTTCTCCCTTTCAACTATTTTATCAAGCCCTTTACGTATCCAGTCAAACTCACTCACGCCTTTAGGAGGCTTAGTAAACTTAAAAGTAGTACTAAGACCATACAGTCTAAATTTTCGATTATAAGTTTGTTCTTCGCCAATAAAAACAATTGGTTCCTTAGTTGGAGAACTCTTCTTAGAAACAGACTGCATTATTTAAAGTTAATAAAAACAAATACAGCTATTAATAAAATCAGGCAAATACACCAACCTTAGATTATAAAAAGTCAAATTTAAAAATATACTTAAATTTATGCAATTCAAAAGTTAGTATGTTATCTCAATATCAAGAACAGAGCAAAGAATGTCTACACTGAACAGAAGTCTAGAGCAGAATGACGAACTGAGCTAATGGTAGCAGATGTATAAGGTAGTACGTACCGTACAGAAATCGGTGACTACACAAGTCAAAAGAACAACTGTACATGTTAATACAAGGAGGTTGACTACCCAATCCAAAAGAACAACTATACATGTTAATAAGCTAACTGCTTAAATCAAAAGAACAACTACACATGTCAATGCTAGTAAACTGACTACACAAATCAAAAGGACAACCATTTAAAAGCTACAAGAGCAAAGTTAATTATTAAATATCCATTTCCCTTTTGGTCAATAAATGTTAATTTTCCCATGAATATTTGAATTGATGTCTTAATACCTCAATATATAATAAAAAAGTACAGACTAAGGTAGTAGAAACTCAAATGTACCCACATACCAATTTTAATTAAAATTCAATAATTAGTTTTTGAGCTATAGTGTTTTATTTTTTGCCCCTTCAATTTCTGTGATGCAACCCGCATCACCCGGTTTAAGCCTTAGCATAAGTTGACATGTACCTATACATCAAGTTACATCAATATCCATCACCTAGTTCTTAAGATATTAATTTTTAAACATAGCGCCTTCAATTCTCTAGATACTCACCCATATTACAGGGTATAAGTATGATTTAAATTGTAGCAGAAGTTAACAAGTATCCACATACCAAGTTTTATCAAATTCGGACCGGTAGTTCCTGAGTTATTAAATTTTAAGTTTTTACATGATAATTGCCCCTTCATTTTTCAGGATGCAACCCGCAACATCCTAGTTAAGACCTGTCATATGTGTCAGTACCGCCTGGGGGGCACCTACACTACGTAGTAGGTGATTTTTGGCCTCAAAAATGACGTAGGACTTACCGTTTTCGAGATATCAGCATTTTTAGGTATTTTTTGTCAAATTTGAGAAGAAAAAGAAGAAAAAGAGGGGGTGGATGGGGTGAGAGGGGGTTTAAGGTTTTGGAAAAGGTAGAAGAGGTTAAGAAGTACCCAAATACCAAATTGTGATTAACTGCACTTTCTATAGTAACACTATAGGGGAATAATGTGACATAACATATAGTATTATAAATATGAATGTTTTCACTGTCTACAGTTGCCAACACTGGTTACAGTACAGGGGGCGGGGGACGGGGGACAATGACGACATACTTCCCGTATGTCTTTTCAAGAACAAATAGCTTATCAGTCAACGAAACCACCAAACAGGATACCATACTTCCTGTCGATAGCTGAATCAATACTGAGTCAGTCTTGAACGCAATGTGGTGTTTAGTGCAGTGTTTCGGTTGTTCGCTCGCTTGTTTTAAAGACTCGCCACCACCACCGCCACGGTAGCATGACATAGGAAGTACGTATGCAAATACATATGTAATAGGGGTAGCGTGACATAGTATGTTTTAGTATATGCATTTTACTCTATGCTGTTGGCAACACTGTTTGGCGGGCTTTTTTTCCATTTTGGCGCACTTTTTCAAGTTTTTGGCTCCGCCATCTTGCTTGTTTCCCGCCACATTTTAGCGGGAACCAAAAGTGAGGTTATGTCCGCCCATAAACCATTATAATATACCATTATACATATATAAATGTATAATATATGGTAGCGTGACGTAGTATGTACGTATGTAAATACGTATGTAATAGGGGTAGCGTGACATAGTATGTTATAGTATATGCTTTTTACTCTATGCTGTTGGCAACACCGGTACAGGGATCGGGGGCGGGGGACGGGGACGGGAGCGGGGAACGGGCAACTTGACATCTTTTAATACTCTATGTACACTTACACACTATAGGGAATAATATGACATATTACTATCTCTACAGTTGTAAGTACATATGTAATAGGGGTAGCATGACGTATAGCACTCTATGGGGTTATACTCTATGCCTATAGGGGGTTGGCGTGACGTATAACACTCTATGTACTGTGAGGAGGTTATACTCTATGGGTATAGGTTATGTCCGCCATTTTGGCGGGAAACAAAAGTAAGGTTATGTATTTTAGCGGCAACCGAAAGTGAGGTTATGTGTTTTGGCGGGAAAAAGTGAGGTTATGTGTTTTGGCGGGAAACGGTGCCGCCATCTTGTTTCCGGTGACGTCACATTTTGGCGGGAAACGGGGGCGGCGGCAGCCATCTTGTTTCCGGTCCCAAAGTGGGGCCACCCCTACTAGTGTCTCCAAATTGTATGGTAGCACATTTTTAGCTTAGAAGTTCGCGAACTAGATAACAAATGCATCCGTTTGTTGTCCAAATTTTCTCAAGAGAAGCTTTTTAAATTATATCCAACATTCAAATTTTATAAGGTTATTTTTAATTATTTTTTTTACTTTTCTTGTTTATTATTAAAGAGAATACATTATCAGATTATTGCTTGCCAGCCTATTTGTTAATTCTTGATTTGGGGCCTACAAAAGCTAGCTTGATTGAGGCTTCATCATGTTATGGATAAGTTATAATTTACAGAAAAACTTACCTAATTAGTCAAAATTCCAGTTACTCCACTCATGCATCATCATTGATTGCCAGATAAAACCTAAGCAATTAGATATCCTGAGAAAATGTTGCAAAAGTTCAAATCTGGATACAGCTACCATCGATTAATAGGATATTAATTAATAATCCTGCAAATGAATCAGCTGGTTTATCATACATTCTATCATAATCTTTTATATCCATATTCACTTTAAAATATCCCTACTGGGTTTCATGAATTAAATGTAATTCATTCCATCCTCACTTTTTTAAGGAGATTCTGTAAATGCTGTTAGGGTCTGATGTAGCCTTAACAGGCCTGATATAAGTATAGGTCTGATGTGTATGTTTAGGTCTGAACACCATACTTGAACACATAGGTGTGTTTAGGTCTGATGCAAAAGGTGGTCCACAATTTCTTAAAACTTTAAGTTGTGCAGAGAAATGACTTTTTTCATCTAACACACACAATTTGTATATACTGTTCACACAATTATTTACATACTAGTGAACCCACTTACTTTAGAATACCGTTTATAAAGATAATCACAATCAAACCAAACCTTAATATGTTGTATTGTAGCATGACTATACTGAAGAAGACTCATATTGTATCAACCTTGTTTTAGCCGTGCTCATTTCATGGTGGGGTGAATATATTTAAAATATATGTGGTTTGACTTATGTCACTAACAGAGTTTGCTATTGTAAACTATTTCATTGTGTTGTTTACAAAGGTTTGCTATGCCAATAGGGCTACTAAACTCTCACACCAAAATACGCTCCACCCCTTCCTTGTATTATCCCCTCTTTAGAGTATAATTCAAGGTTGGGGGGAGGGGGCAGAATGCTCTGTTTCCTCTTTTCATCTTGTTTGCAAAAGAAAAGCAAAACTAATCAGGTAGTACATCAATTAAACGGCTATAGAAAGTCAATCCACTTCAATATTTAAAGTATTTCAGTTGCTGGCACCCTCATAAAAACAGGAAATATAATAAATTCCACTTTATTATAGCACCTGGTACCTACATACAAAGTGTTTTTAGCGCTACCCTAATTTTATTTTATCAGTAAAGGGAAGTAGTGGGCACTTGGGGCTGCTGGCCCAATCAAACTTTGACAGCCAGTCAATTTTTTGACAGCTACTTCAGGTCACGTGACCGGAAGTGACGTCATCAGCTGTGACGTAGCTGTGACGTGTAGGAGTGGGTATTTAAAGTTTAAATGCCCTGCTGTGCTGGGTATTTAAATTTTAAATGGCTGGAAGTGTGTCAAGGTCGGTTGGGGATGTTTTTAAAAAATATCTTGCGTTTTCCGAAAATCCGAAAATGCAAGATATTTTCTTTTTTTATTTATTTGTTTTTTTTTACAAAAATATTATTTTACAAGTTAGTAAAGTTTGCTCCCAAATTTGAAAAGTAAGTTGTTGTCGGTGCTGAAATTTCTAGCTTATTTTCATTTTTCTTGTTGTTGTTGTAAGTTGGCAAAAACACATTTTTTTCGTTTTGATTGTTTGTTGCATAAAGTTCTAAAGATAAACTAAACCCAGTGGTTATAAGTTGTTTTAGTTCTTCACTAAAAATTTCCAAATCCTTGTAGGTTGTAAGATTGATAGTGTTGTAGTGAATCCCGCGAATGTTGAGAGACATGACTAGAGTTGTTTACTCGACGAGAGGTGTAGCAGGAATGACTATTGCAAAGCCGGTGCTGCGGGTACCTCCGATAGTAGTGGGGGTAGTGGTGGGGGTAGTGGTGGGGGTAGAGGTGGGGGTAGTGGTGGGGGTAGTGGTGGGGATAAAAATTGTAGACGCTTGTTTAATCACTTTGCATTTAATCGTTGCCACAATAGACCGAGTCGATGTTGCAATTCTTCTAGTTTATCCAACCGGTTCTTTTGATATGTTTTGCAACGACATTTACAGTAGCAGAAAGAATTACATTTTGTACAAGCTTTTCCGTCAACTTGATCTTCAGGTATTTTAAAACATTTCTCTTTGCAACAATAAGAAAAAAGTGGTAGATTATTTCTTTTGGATGACATGTTGGTTGTAGCTTGTCTTAAACAGAACTGAGCCTCTCAACGTTAAGGTTTCGTATTTATATAAAGTATTCAAATAAAACTATCAAATAAAACTATCGAATAAAACTATCGATTAAAATAATCGAATAATACTATCGATTAAAAGTTCAAGGTCATCCGTTTGAGTTTAAAAAAAATACAACATATCAGTATATAAATAACATATACTGATATGTTGTTTTGTTATCTTTTTATTAAAAACATGTTTTTACAATATTTACAAAGTTATTTTTGTGCGATGTGCAGAGTAAGTTCCGTAGAGTTGTTCCCACTCATTCCGTGTGACACCAAATATAATGATCCTGGCTGAATTTCCCGTAGATCTTCATTTTGCAGCAACTGGACGAATCGTTTTGGAAGATATACTTGAAACTCTGGTTCATCACCTGGTGTAAATGGTGCATCGGATAAAGATGCGACGACTGCGTCTCCATGTGTTGTATCAACTTTCTTCATTTCATGAACAATATAATGTTTCTGTTCTTTTAATTCTGAACATTTCTTGATAATTAGAGTATTTGATTTTGAATGTAAGTTGAATTGTTCAACTAAACATTGGAGAAACTGTTGTGATGTCATCTTCTTCACTGGAGATGTTGTCTGTTTGGAGTATGGAGTTAGAGTGATACTCGGGGTGTGTTGCTTCCTCGTATTTATAACCTTCGTAACCCCCACCACATTCTTCTTTTTCTTGTAAGTAAGCAGCCAAATGATATGCGTTTTGTAATGCGCATTGAGATTGGTTGTGTTTCGGATCTATTGTAAAAACGCAAATATTTCTAACATCAAAGTGAAAGGTTTTGTCCACTTTCATGTTTAAAACTTCTTTGTTCGTGTACTGTCGTATCCAATTATTTTTTCCAATCCTCTGGTGTATATATGCGTAAATTGTTTGCAAAAATGAAACATAATCTTGTGTACATTATTGTACGGTAGAAAACCTTCAAACCAATGGATATGATGAACATTATTTGTTAACCATCTGTTTGTTGTTTTAGCTTTTGACTTTAGTGCATGGATAGAACATGGTGCTTCAAATAAGAATGGGTACGCCACTTGTGTGAGCAAATCTAAAATTACCAATTATTTTATGATAAATCTATCATCGTTTCCACGAAACGCTTGAAATTCAATTACACAAGGTTTTGCTGCCATTTCTTTATCCTGTCTGCTCATCACGGTGTCTGCTGATCAACTGTTTTCCACACCACGGTAGGTTAGATATATGAACCAGGCCGTACAGTTGTAGGCGCGTTGGTGTATGTTTAACGTGGGCACCGTCCCCAGTAGGCCTACCCCACGGTTTATTCTTTTGTTAAATTACATTGTAGTTTTAACCTAGCAAAGTTTCTTCTTCTGTATTATTGTTGTTGTTGGTTTCTTCTTCTGTAGCTTCCGTTGCAACTTCAGTAAAAGGTTCAAAGTTTCTTAACTGCCTCCACATTTCCACTTCGTGAGGTATTCTATTAAAGATGGATGTATCTATTGGTCCGTATTGTAAAGTGCTGTCTGGTTGTTTTTCGCATGCATCTAACAGATATTCCTTAATAACAGAGCTTGAAAATACTAATTGTTTCATATACCTGGTAATAGGTGATGTTGCATAGTTTAAAACGTAGAATTCTTCACGTGTTAGTAGAATTTTATTTTCAAATTGTGTTGAGTCTCTAATTCTTACTTGTTGTTGACCACGATGTTTAATGATGTCAATTTCATTGTCACAATCCAAAAGTCGAATGTTAGTTTTTCTTCCAAAGAAACTGTTGGCTAAGTAACATTCAATAAGATGTAGATGCTTTAAAAAGGAATCCCAATCATTTTCTGAAAATAAAACCATCTTTGTACCATGGCTTAGTATTACTGCGGGAGAGTAGTCTAATGATTTTACCAATCCTATTGACACACTTTTACTCATGCAAGATGAAATAGGATAAAAGATGCGAAGGAAAACTTCAGTTAAAATGTTTGGTGGAATATTTTCTTCAAGTTTTCTTTTCTTTCTTACGTTTGTTTTATTATTTTCTAACTTTTTATTTTGTTTTCCAAACTTTAAAAACTCATCAATTTCCTTTACAACATTTTCTTCAAAATGTTTATCATCATCATTTTCCAATAAAGGTGTTGTTTCGGAAACGCCTTGTACAACTGATAAAGAACTCATTTTGTTTATAATGCTGTAGATGATGTTACCCATACAACTGTAGACAGTCAACTAAACAATTTACGTTCCCGCTCCTTCTTTTATAGCCGAGTGGTGGGGGGTATTTTTTTTCTTTTCATTTTACAACACTGCTTTTACAATACCGGTTAAAGGTGTATATGTAACAATTTTATCATGTAAAATTAAACAATAAGCAGATGTATCTTTGGGTACATTTTGTTCAAATGCCATTTCTATTTTTATATCCACAATGGAAGATTTTACAGATTCATTTTGTTTGGAACAATCAACTACAACAATCGGTTAGGTAGATTTAAATTGGTTTGGCGTTAATAAAGGTGTGTTTGTTTTTCCATAATATGAATTTTGGAATCTTGCGTACATATCGTACAAAACGCTAAACCTGTCTTTTGTAAAGTTTATGTTGAAGTTGTCGTATGGAAAGAATTGAGAGTTTAGAAACACCTTAAAATTTGTAAGTTTGCAATGATCAAATTCACCAGCATGTTTAGTTATTTCATTTCTTCTTTTTATTTGTAATCCAAATATTACATATCTTGCCTTTTCCAAATGAGTAGAAGTTTTTACAGTCCATGTATGACGTTGTGTTTCCGGTAAAACCGGATATTCATGAAACTCCCAACTTCTAAATGGTATTACGATATCACGATCTGATTTTAAAGTTCTTAATAATGAAATTCTATTTTGATCGTTTAACCGTACATGCGGTACTCTCCAAACAATCTTGTCTAATTGCATTTTCCATTCTAAAGTAGCTTCCGTTGTTGCATCAGGCGCCATAATAATATCTTTGTCGTTTGATGATCTTAACAAAACTAATTCTTGTTTTACGTTTATTATTATTTTTCGGTAATCTTCGGCAAAGCCTAAAAGTAATCTTAAAGGAATATAAAAGTCAAAATTGCCTGAACTGTTTGGAGTGATTGTACTGGAATCGGGTGCTACCCATCCTGCAGCGGCCAGCATATTTTTTTCACTCGGTGTTAAAGATGCTAATCCTTTTAATGTACTTGTAATTCCCACCTTTTTTGTTGAATCTACTGTAACTCCGAAAATTTCATATCTTATTTCATCAAACAAATATGCCATGGGGTTATTTATGAACGGAACAGTACTTGCAGTGTTTCCATCTTTTTTTGTTACTCTTCCTTCGATATACAAATAACTTTCACATGGAAGTGTATATATATCTTGTTGTTGTATAGGAATTCTAATTTCATCATTATTATTTAATTTTGATGAAGCGTAAGGGTTGTGCGTATGATATTCCTTTTCCCATAAGGTTTCGTCGAATGTCGGACCCTGCGCTATATCCAATATTTCCATTATTAATAAGTTTTAATCCAATTTCTTCTAGAAAACGAATGTTATCACTTGTTAATCCTTCTTTAGCTGAAGTGCTACTGACTTGTTTACCAGTCGGCTCTTTCTTTTTAAATGATAACCCCATTGTTATACGGTTGATTTTATATGTATTCGTATAGTTATAGGTTCGTCTCTAAAATCAATATGATTTCCGTCTTGATCTAGTATGTTCACCACAATGTCTGAAATAAAACTGGTGTTTAACGGTAGGTACACCAAGTTTTGTGGCTTTTCCACAATTTTAAAACCCGGAGCGACCGTTGGATAGAATGTGTGCAATATATGAGTATTTTCACCATCTCTATAAGAACCATGTATAATATTACATGTAACATCTATAATGTTAACTTTCATTATTGTCACAGTTCTAGCACCTGAATGGTTAATATTAGGTTCTAAAATTTTTGTTGTTTTGGGAAATCCTAATAAACTACCAATTGAATGTTCTTTGGTAAAATCTATATAATATTTACATTTAATTTCAGCTTTCATAGTATTGTTATTTCCTTTTATTGTTATATTATCTCTTCCCATATGATTTTGTATCGCTTCATTTATATCATCAATTTCATATGCTCCAGTGGGTAAACTAAATACTTGTATATCTGAATATTTGTTTGTATTTTTATCTTTTGTTTTGTAATAATATATTTTGTCATTAGCATTTTCAGTAACGTTGGGAATTGAATTATAAGTTGTTATATCTAATAATGCGGCTTCCCATAATTTATCTTTTTCCAAACGTAACGCAGGGAAAAGAACACTTCGTAAAGTAGATGAAGTTCCAGTTAATGATACTGTATAGGAAGACATCTTAAAGTTGACTAACGCTTTTTGTTAAAAAATCTAAACATAAATGTCCACAGATTACAGTATCATCAGGTTGCTCTCTTTTATAATTGTATAGTACATTTTTAGCTGTTTTAAAGTAATATTGTAGTTCTTTTGGTGGTGGGAGATTACCAAAACTATCAAAGTAGTAAATAGTTGATCCTAGTTTTTTATAACATACCCAATGAGTGCCTGATCCTTTACTATTATCTAAATTTACTATTCCGGTTTCATTTTTCCAAATTTTAACAGGTAATGCATCTTTCATAAACACTCCTCTAAAAAATGGAATTTTTAAACAAGAAACATAAGTAATTAATTCTTTATCTGTTAATTCTTTATTTGGAATTAGTAATTGTTTTTTTTTGTTTAATACACACGATACGGTCTTAGGTATAATCCTCCTCCTTTTTTTATCATTGACCATATTGTTTGATTCTTTTTATTTTTACCTGCGGTGGATCGTCGTTTTCTTCTTATATTTCCTCCACGTTTCTTTGCAGGTTTTCTCCTCCTTTTTCCACCTCCTTTCTTCTTTCCACCTCCAAACATCGTTTTACCCTTCATTGCTGCTGATACCGCTAAAGCTGCTGCTTCTTCACCAATACTAGCGTCACTGGATGTTACTCTTTGCCAAGCTTTTTCAGCAAGTGCTCTATCCGCTATTGATCTATTTTTAGTATCTGCAAACTTTGAATATGCTATATCGTGTTGTTTGCAGGCTTGATCAAGTTTATTTATTCCAAAATCTCCTCTAGCAAGTCTTTTTTTCAATTTTGTTCCAGGACCACAATATTGATAACCTCCTGGTAAATGTAGTTCTACAGGTGATAAATCGATAGCTTTATTAACTATAGCTCAAACCGGCTTAGTAATAAGAGAAAGTGCTGTTGATGCTATTCCTCTTCCTCTCTTTATAACGTGTCGATTATGACTGATGCGTTGAACTTTCAACATGGTCTTTTATAGTAAAAAGAAATGTCAATACTTGTTTATTTTATAAATGCTTTATAATGAATGATTCACTTATCCTTTGACATTGTTTATTTATAATAAAAATGTAAAAGTATGTTTGTTTATGGGTAATAAAGTGTTCTCCAACCTTGCGGTATGATTGTATCTTCTTCATCATTATTTTTAGAAGATCTTAAATTATTAGTTTCCTTATTTAAAAAATATTTTTCCATAACATTTTGTTTAACGCAATGTAATTTTTGATCAGATTTTATAGGGTTTATTGTGTTATACACATCATATAATACTACGCTTAATAGTCTTACAATGTAATTTACATTAACAGCATCATTAAAGTTGCGAGGGTCATCTTAGGCGCTTAATCGCAAATATTCACAATTAAAATACTCCTTATGCCGATCTTTTCTTAGGCTTCTTTTACGCCATTCTTCTACTTTAACTGCATCACCATCTGCTATTCCTGTTCCAACATTAACTAGTGGTCTCCCTTTGCAATCAAAGACTTGTCGACGACCTGTTTCATATTCTTGTAATACAGGAACTTGTCCAATTGTTGCTACATCAGTTTCATCCCACCCTTTTTTAACATTAGTAATTATTTTTGCACCGGCATCCCATTTGTTATTTTTTTATTTTATTATTTGACTTATTGTAGCTGCATCTGATTTTGCAGTTCCTTCCTTAACGTTAGTCAACACTTTATTTTTGCAATCAATTGTGTTAATATCATGTGTAATACAATGATCGGTAATATATTGAAGGTTTACAGCATCTTTCATATCTTTAGGGTCTCCAATATCATGTATTACAAAGTTGTAAAAGGAAAATTTATCTGTTTTTTCAGGGATGACTGAATGTAAATACTTTTTTTGTAACTGAATCTTGATCATTAACAGGATCTGCTATATTGGCTATTCTAAGATCTTTTGCATCATATACTTTATTATTACTTTTAGGATCATATCTTAAGGTTTGGTTTATGTAACACATTAAATATTCTTTATTTACCGACTCATTTTTATCTCTTGGTTTTGGAAGATTTATAATTCTATAAAAATTAGCGTTATACACTTCATTTTGAAGCTTTAAGCTAGGTAATGTTTCACTTTTTAAAGTTTTGAAATTTACTGCATGATTATCATCTTTTGGATCATTTACAAACTTTAAACGTTTGTTACTTATATCATAATCTCTATCGGATGTTAGTGGTAAACCAACTCTTTTTCCATAAGATCCTGATTTGCTTCCAGTTTCGGAATACCGTCCAAACTTATCGACACTCATGGTTATACTGAATGTTTAATCGGTTATACTTGTATTCTATATACTCATATTTTTATGCAATTACTCCTCGATTTCGCAATTCGCCGACCAAAGCTACCCATTCGTTTTCTAAACCGCTATGTCCGGCTTGTTTAGCTTCATATATCAACTTCATTCTATCAACCAATTTGTTTATATCGTTGTAGTATATTATATTAGTATCATACAATTTTTTCAATAATCCTTTTCCTGATAAACTTGATTGATTTGTTTTTCTCCTTTTATGTAAAATATTTATTCCAGCAGAAGATAATGATTTTCTTTTTGTGGGTTCCCTTCTTTTTGGTGGGAAAAGTTTAGCAATAATAGTTTTATATTTTTCTGACGCATTTCTATGAATATTGAAATTTTTAGAATAATTTTTCTTATGCGCATTTGTATCCTCCAATATTTGTTTAAAAATGTTTAAATCCTTTTTAGTATATTTATTAGGTTTCGGCTTAAAAATAAGTTCAAACAATCCTTTTGTACCCTTGTATTGTTTATTATTTATAATAATATTGTCATGTTCGTCTACATCAAGTTTGCTATCTCCAATCATTAGCCCATTATCTTCTATTCTAGCACCAAAAGTATGATATTTTCGAGTTGGTTGTGCAGAATGTAACATTTTTAATACAAATTGTCTTGCAAGCGGCCCTTTATACGCAATATCCGAGCCCAATTTGCTCAAGTTGGATGGATTAATAGGCTCTTCTTCTTGTTGTTGTTCTTCGCTTGTAGAAAGACCTTCTTTTTCTGTTAAAACATCCGTTTCTTCACCTAGTTCGCTTTCTTCTTCAGTTGTTTCTCCTTGTTGCGTAAAACTTGTATCACCTTCATATTCTTCTTTTTGTTCAAATTTTGAAATGGGTAAAATAGCATCTCCGGAAAAATTAAATGTTGAATGTTTAACATTTTGCCCTAATTGTTTTAATGACTCAGTAATAGGTTTAAAGGTAGATTCCAGAAATTTCTCTCTTTCACTTATTCCTAATCTTAACGCTCTGTTTTTATGTCTAATAGAATCACTAAGTGATTTTATTTCTTTTAATAGCTTTTCCTGATTAACCATGTTTACACCATGGAGACTTGTACGATAATGTTGTTAATTAATGTATTAAAACAAATTTATCAAAACCTATGCGGTAACGACCATCTGTTATAGCTTTATCTTTCATAATTACCAAAAATCCATATTTTTCTGCCCAAGCTTTTCCACAAAGCTCTTTGAATTTTTCAAATAACATATCAGCATTTACATGATCGTTGTATATATGTTTTAGGTTTGTATCGTCTTATTTGAATAAAACTAAAATATTTGCATTGTCTCTAATTAGTTGTTTTGGAATTTTGCTATATGTTTGTCCGATAAATATGCTATCAATATTATTATGTCTTCCCATGGCAAAATAGTTTCTAATAGTATCATGATTTTCACTGGATACATCATCAAATACAAATACAGAATACGGCTTAGCCTGGTCTGGTTGCATAACACTGTCACTAGCATTAAATTTGTAATAGTTAACATCAAGCACATCAGTCAGGATCTTTTCCAACAATTGATACTTTGGTTGATGTAAGGACTTTGAAAAAATATATAGGTTATTAAATCGCAATCCTTTTGTGTTTGTAATTAAGTTAAACACAACGTTGGTTTTGCCACAGTTTGAAGGACCGCTTACTATACATCGTACAGTGTTTGGAAATAAACTGCCGTGTTTACCATTGTTGATTTTAACATTATCTACAGTTAAATCATCAATGTTATTAATATTGAATTTATCTTTATGGTGAACAATCTCCATCTTATCCAAAGGCAGAAGAGTAAATAAGTTGATTTAAAACTAAATCAAATCTTTTATAGGTATCCACGAATCTTCAGTTTTGTCAAACCCCAACCAACGTACTTTAACTTGGTCTTTTTTCTTTTGCAACACCTTTTCAACAAGATAGACATCGCCTACTGTTGACTTTAACAATTCATGTCCGTAAAAACCGCCTTGTAACAAATTTCCTTTGTTATCTTTTAAAATATAAGTTTCCGGCACAGTAGGTTGTACTTTATACACTGTAAAAACTTCGTTTGTCCAATTGGGCAGGTATTTTTTAGTAAACACTCCTTTGTATTTACTAATTCGAACTTTATCATTTACATTAAATTTTCTTGGTTTTCTTTGTTCCGCTTTTGGCTGTGTATTCTTTTTAATTCGTTGTAAAACTAGTTTAACGTTTTTCTTATTCACTTTGTTAGGTGCCATACCAATAGTTCTATGAAACTTGTTGTTGTAATCGCTTATTAATTTTGGTAAAATATCAACCCATACGTAAGAACCTCTTTTTGAAAACATTTTATACATTGCACCTTTTAAGGTTCTATTAAATCTTTCAATTATAGCTACCTTTTTCTCAGAATTTGTGGAATAATGATTTATCTTATTTTTTTTATTAACAAAGCAAAAGGTTTATTAAAAAATTCTTTCCCATCATCAGTTTGTAAATGTTTAATTTTATTTTTATCTCTTTTTATAGCTACTTCCATAGCTTTTGTTATGCTGTTACCCGTTTTGTCCTTTAATGGCAAAGCATCTGCAACTTTAGTAAAACAATTAATAATCGTAAGTATGTATTTAAATCCTTTATTTATTTTACTATGCGGTTGCATTTCAATTAAATCTGCTTGATAGAAATCATTTATTCCTTTTACAACAGTATTTCTTCGTGGAAACTTTATTCTTGCTGGTTTATGAAGTTCATTAACAATCTTTTCCTTTAAGTCTGTCATGATGATTTTACTAACAAAGTCAAGTTAGTATTGAGTGTTTCTTTTTCTGTATCCGCTTTTATGGTTCAAGGTCATTTCAACATATTTTAAAAAGGGGGAAATCACAGCGAGTATGCTGTGATTTCCCCTTTTTTTCTTTTTTCTTTTTTTCTTTTTTTTTTTTTTCTTTTTACTCATCAATAGGATTGAGAGAATAGTGGCCGAATGGTAAAGTTGAATTTTGTCTGGAAGAATGTGTCGTTTGTCATCATTGGAGCAGAGTGCTTTTTTCACTTCTGTTACGCTGTACAGTTGATGGTTGAAACTTCTGATGGTGTTAAATTTTGCAGTTATAGTCGTGTCTTCAAATAAGCATTGCTTGTAGTGTTCGAAATTTACATTCTTCTTAAGATACAAACTTTTTACACCCTTAGCTTTTTTAATAACATTGTTTTCTTCCTTATGCAATTGTAGTGAATACAATTTTGACATTAGTGCAATAAGTTCTTCCAGTAAAATTCCATTTGCTTCATCTTTAAATTTTCCAAGTTTCTTTTTGTTCCGATCATTATCATAATTTAAATGATCTTTTGGATAGTCACTAAAATAAAATTCATTTTTGTGAACAAATGTTCGAAGATCCAAATACATATCTTCAGTAAGAATCCATTAGATGAAAGCATCCGTGTCCATGTAGGCGATTCCGATGTTATCTCTACCATAGAAGTCGACCATTTTGTTGTAGTGGAAATCATACATGTGAGTTTTGGAAATATCCAAGATTGACATTCCAACATACAACGGACGATCCATTTTCACGCTTGTCCTCTTCATAGATACTGCCACAAGGTTTTCATTGATGATAACGGATGTTCCAAGGTTTGGTTTTTGTACAAGTTTTTCTAGTTTTATAGGATCTGTAACTAATTTAACATTCTTGTGTTTTCTTTTGTTTTCCAATGTTTTTCCAAATATCGCATTATTCATTAATTTAAAAAAGTCCTTTTGAAATTTTGATGTTGCAGCTGCTCTTCTTCTGGTGTTTGAATCAATGTACGGTTTTAACCAGCATGATTGGGAAAATTTTAAAACTCTATGAATTTTGGTTATACGTAAACCCAATTAGAGTGCTTGTTGAACAACCCAATAGTGAGCTACGTATCTTTGTTTATTTTCAAGAGTCATCATTAATTTTGGATGTTTACCAGTTGGTGAAACTTCTGTTTTTGTAAGGAGCGGAAGATCGTAATGAAGATCATGCTAGTGTTCTGGATATTCAAAGTCACAGTCCAATATGTATCCGGTGTCTCCGTCTTTTGAAATTTGCGAAATATCACCAATAGAGTCTGGATTAACCCATTTAAAGTTTCCAAAAGGAAGTGGATTAGACATGGCCCATCCGTATAAATTGTTGGCATCGAAATATCCTAAGAACACTGATGGTTTTTCTTTATCGTAGTTTGGAAGATATTTGTTGTTAGCTTTAACATGTCTAGTAACACTTTGGGTCAATCCACCTCTAACACCCGATTCGATCATCAACACCATGTCAATATCTGTTAATAATTGAAGGTTGCACTTTGTTTCTTTTAACATAGCTTGCCAAGCTAGTCCTGGAGAAGTATAAGAATGAAGAGGGTCTAATCCGTAGGCTTCAAAACAAGTGTTTCTAAATCCTTCCATCACATCGCAAAGAAGGGGCACATCATGTTTTACATAAAAGTCAGAATAATCTCCCAGAGTGTTCATTTCCAATTCGTCCCAAACTCTGCATGCGTGTTGATAGTCTTCAGGTGAAATGTCCAAATCGGTAAGTTTACTTTTGAATGCTTCTGGTGGAGGAAGTGATGTTTCTTGAAATTTATGTAGTCCATCGATGTAATCATACGGGAAAACTCCTTTCCGAAGAACCAAATCCATTTTTTCTGCAGGTACAATTTTGCTTTTTTCTATTACATTTTGTCTTCTTAAATTTTCAGAAAGTTTCATAAGACTGGAAGGCATAAATCTAAAAGAATCAACAAATCTAAGTTTAATTTTGCCCACCTTTTTTGAAAAGCTTATAACGTTTCCCATAGTTTGTGCCAAAACATCTATTTCACCGTTGTCTCTTGCTAATTCGGGAATGATAAAATGTCCATCGTATCCACTAAGATTGTGAAAAACCACAGGAATAAAATATGGTAGTTTGTAGTTGATGTTACATCCGTTGCAAGCTGCACCTCTGTAGGCTCCTGTCAAATGGTCATGGTCGCGAACTTTAACTTTAGTTTCTGTAAATTGATTGTTACACAAATAGCATGTTGTTGCAGAATCATA
The DNA here is from genome assembly GCA_035578135.1 of Flexamia atlantica. Lineage (NCBI taxonomy): Eukaryota > Metazoa > Arthropoda > Insecta > Hemiptera > Cicadellidae > Flexamia > Flexamia atlantica. The sequence goes on along the minus strand of JAQJVK010000001.1, from coordinate 204,879,685 downwards.
AAGATGAAGTTCTTCCGGCGTCATAGGTGACATAGGAACCACATTGCTATACAATGCTTCCACTTTCTCAGCGATGTTGTATAAATCATCAACAAAGTATCGAGCTGCTTCTTCTCCACGATAGATCTTCGGTGTAGATGTCAAACCATATTCTTGAAGATGTTCTTCAGACAGAGTGGATTTTACTATTAAACAGTAGCTGTTTGGTTTGTGAAGTTGATACTTTGTTCTGCTTGTAATTTGCTCTCCTTCTTCTTGTTCAAGTGGAAGCAATGAAGATTCAAAATCGGCATACACTACAACTGGAATTTTGTATTGTTGGATAACTTTGTCAAATTTTACTTGCGACCTGCTAGGGTGTGGTAATTTAATTCTTACTTCATAGTTTCCACTGCATAATTTTTGATGTTCCATCAACCATTCTGAACCACCTCTTCTTAAAGGTTTGTTTACAAAACAAAAACATCTTTTACAAGTGGTTTTTTCTTCTTTATGTTTTGATAACTGTTTGCAAACTAGAGCTTCGAAATCTTTAATATATACATAATGTGAAATATCACCTTTTGTTATTAATAATAAATCAGTATGATCTCTGCGTTCGGTGGGTGTTATACGTAAGGGGTAGACATTGTTGGATGAATCTAAGCCAAAGATGTTTACAGATACAAAAGGATTTTTCTTTTCAAATTTTGATATGTCTTGAATTGCAACAGGATAAGTCATGCCTTGAAAGTTATACTTATAGCAAACCTCATCGTATGCTCTACTCGGTCGTTCCACATGATCTGTTACAAATTTTGCAAGCATTGCATACTTGAAACATTCAGCATCTTCATTTTGTACGTTAACACAAGATTTGGTTACTCGAATCTTTTTTGGCAAAACAATATAACTGCTACCTCTCATTCCATATCCATGTTTATGAACTCTTACATCTAAGCTTGTTATACTTAACAAACTCCATCCAGAACCTCTTCCTTCATGTTCTTGTAATTTTGTTAAAAGTTCTTCAAAACAATCATCCACAATTGAGCTTATATCTGATACAAACATGATGGTTTTGTTTTTAGTTAAAAATCCTCTTGGTGATGTTTCATTCTGAACATTTGTAAATACAGTATCTAATAATATTCCAAACTTTATAAAATTTAATCTTCTTAGTTCATTGTTCAGTGTTTCTTTTACTAATGTTTTTGCTTTCAGAATAAACTGTGCAAGTTGCAATTGAGCATTGTCAATCTTAAAATGAGTTACTACACTACCTGGTAAAGCTTGGGCGTATAATTCCACATCAAAAGATGGTCCGGGTGCGTATTGAATAACACTTGGTCTTGAATTTAGTTGTTGTTGTACGGTAGCAAGTATTTGATCTAAATCTTCAAAATATTCTTCTTCTGCATTGCTATTAGTTTCTTGGTTTGTTTCTTGGTTTGTGTCGTTGTTATGGTAAACTTCTTTGTGTATTTGTAGTAAAATTTCATCTTCAAAAGATTCTTCGCAACTAATGCAGTAATACATGACGTAGGTGTGCTCTCCACAAAAGTTGCTGTAATAATGAAAACCACTCTAAAACTACCCCTATTTATAGTTTTACCCCCACCACTTTTTTCTGTATTAAACACAAAAAAGTGTAAATAACAGTTAAATTTCTTTTATTTCAAAACACCTAAGTATTAAGATTATCCGATGTAAGTTTAAAAAGAAATCCAAGTGTGAAGGTCAAATAATACAAGTTTTTAAAAAATCTTTTTTTTCTGTATTAAACACAAAAAGTGTAAATAACTGCTAAATGTTTTATATTTTAAAACCCCTAAGTATTAAGATCATCCAATGTAAGTTTGAAAAGAAATCTAAGTGTCAAGGTCAAATAATGCAAGTTAAAAAAAATCTTGTTGTAAAGTAAATTTTGAAGCAAATGTTTAAAAAACTTTCTAAGTCCTAAAATATTAATTAAGGGAAGTTTTAACACTTAAAATCTTTACAAGTCCAATGTAAAGTAAAATAAAGAAATGTTGTTGCTTGTTGGAACAGTAACAAAAGAATGATAATGGGTTTAAAAATGTTTCTAAATCCTAAAATATTAATTATTGGGAAGTTTTAACACTTAAAATTTTTACAAGTCCAATGTAAGATAAAATAAAGAAAGATGTGTTGTTGTCTGTTGGAACAGTGGCGAAAGAATAATGGAATTCAAACTCGCAGCAAAAAAAGAAACTTGATATTGTAAAAATAAATGTTGAAGCAAATGTTTGAAAAATCTTCTAAGTCCTAAAGTATTAATTATTGGGAAGTTTTAACTCTTAAACTTTTACAAGTCCAATGTAAAGTAAAATAAAAAGAAGTGTTGTTGTGTGTTGGAACAGTAACAAAAGAATGATGGATTTAAAAAATTTTCTAAGTCCTAAAAATGAATTATTGGGAAGTTTTAACACTTAAAATTTTTACAAGTCAAATGTAAAGTAAAATAAAAAAAGAAGTATTGTTGCCTGTTGGAACAGTGGTGAAAAAATGATGGAAACTAAACTCGCAGCAAAAAGAAACTTGATATTGTAAAATAAATGTTGAAGCAAATGTTTGAAAAATCTTCTAAGTCCTAAAGTATTAATTATTGGGAAGTTTTAACTCTTAAACTTTTACAAGTCCAATGTAAAGTAAAATAAAAAGAAGTGTTGTTGTGTGTTGGAACAGTAACAAAAGAATGATGGATTTAAAAAATTTTCTAAGTCCTAAAAATGAATTATTGGGAAGTTTTAACTCTTAAAACTTTTACAAGTCCAATGTAAAGTAAAATAAAGAAAGAAGTGTTGTTGCCTGTCTGGACAGTGGCAAAAGAATGATGGAAACCAAACCCGCAGCAAAGCTCCTGTGGTTTGGGGAGACGGGGGGGGGATGACCTCGAGCCGAGTTGGGGTCCGGGGTCTGCGCTTGTTCTTCGGCATCAGTTGCTCGCTAGACAGTGAGGTGGTAACATGTTCAGAAGGCGCCCTGACCATTTTATCATTTTTGCTGTTTGGTGAAAATATCTTGGTGTTATTTGTATAGTAACATCTTGACGTAGGACTGATTAATATTAAGGCATGGTAGTTTAAGCATGGCAGTTGTTTGTGCTTGTAGATACCCTAGGGTTTGTAGTTTGTTTTTAGTTTGCTGGTTTGGTAGTTAGTATTAATTTAAAGTCTTTCTTTTACTTTCAATATATTTTGCCTGGAGTGTTAGTTTAAAGTAATATTTTGTTTTTAAGAATGTTATATGATATGTTTTTAATATACCTTTCTATTCCAACTTCCTTTTTCCAACAAGCTTGTTGAGGGCATTCCCTCTCTTGTCTTGTATTCCTTTTTAGTTAGGGACACCTTTCAATTCCAATTTCCTTTCCTTTTTTCCTTCCTTCTTTTGGAGTATGGATGACCAATTAATTTATGGTAGACCAGCTCCCGCTTTTGTAATGATTACGGCCAGAAGACCGGTTCACTTACAACCTCTATACGTGCTGGATGGGTAGTTCGCCTACCTCCGGAGTTTCGCTGGACCCCAGTTGATTTGCGCCTTATGGTGAGTCGCTGGCTCCTTTAGTGTTAGGAAATAAAAAACATATTTGTATAACATTTTTTTAGCTTAGCGTTGTGCGGTTATGGTGAGGTGTAAGGGATGGCTTATGTCTAGCTTACACCGTAATCATTCTGTGCAGCGTTGGGCTGACTAGATATTTTTTTTTAGCTCAGCGTTGTGAGCTTATGGTGAAGTGTGAGGGATGGCTTATGTCTAGCTCACACTGTAATCATTATGTGCAACGCTGCGCTGACTAACTATTTTTTTTAAACTCTAGGCAGGTTGTATTGTAAATTAGCTTTTCTTCTGTTAGGTTTCCGGGGGTGTACGGTTCTGTAAAACCGTACACCCCCATTTTCTTTTAATTATTAAATGACCTTGACCTACTTATTTTCAAGGTCAACCAAAAGACTTAGCGAAAATTTCTAAGTCCCAAGGTTATTTTTATGTAAATTGTTCCGAACCCTATCATGTGGTTTGTTGGTTAAATAACAAATGCTACCGAAACCTTTTGTTTGACTCATCATTTTGTATAATTTAAGTACCCACAAGATAAGGTTTGAAAACTTATAGAGTAAAATATAAAATGTTGAATTTTTTTTTGCGTTTTTTGGCGTTATAACTTTTATAACGTTGGTTTTATCAAAGATGTTACTGGACCTTTTTGTTTGTCTTTTCATTTCGCATAATTCGAATACCCACATGATGAGTTCAGAACTATTTTTTAACAACCAAAGTTTCAAGGTCATATAAAACTTTGACAAAACCTATCATGTGAATACTCAAATTACGCAGAGTAAAAAGACAAACAAAAAAGGTTCAGTAACATTATTCGATAAAATCAACGGTATAGAAGTTATAACGCAAAAACGGTTTGGAGCAATTTTTAGTCACTGCCACCGTGTACATCGACGATGATCCAAAGTCGAACGGCGACGAGATCAAGTTGGCGAACCCCCCCCGTCAATGTTGATGGGACGACACGACCCCCCCCAACAACATTGATGGCGGGGGGGGGGGTCAAAATTACTCAAAACCTATTGTGCGGGTAGTCAAATTACGAGGAATGAAAAGACAAACAAAGAAGGTCCACTAACATTTTTTCGATAAATCCAATGGCATAAAAATTATAACGCAAAAACTTAAGTTTCAAAGTCATTTAAACTTTTACAAAAATGACCTTGAGACTTAGACATTTTTGCTAACTCTTTTGTTGACCTTGAAAATAAGTAGGTCAAGGTCATTCAATAATTAAAAAGGAAATGGGGGTGTACGGCTTTACAAAAAATGCTACCAAAACTTTTTGTTTGACTCATCATTTTGTATAATTTAAGTACCCACAAGATAAGGTTTGAAAACTTATAGAGTAATATATAAAATGTAGAAATTTTTTTGCGTTTTTTTGCGTTATAATTTTTAAAACGTTGGTTTTAACAAAGATGTTACTGGGCCTTTTTGTTTGTCTTTTCATTCCGCATAATTTGAATACCCACATGATGAGTTCAGAACTATTCTTTAACAACAAAAGTTTCAAGGTCATTTAAAACTTTTACAAAACCTATCATGTAAATACTCAAATTACGCAGAGTAAAAAGACAAACAAAAAAGGTTCAGTAACATTATTCGATAAAATCAACGGTATAGAAGTTATAACGCGAAAACGGTTTGGAGCAATTTTTAACCACTGCCACCGTGTACGTCAACGAAGCTCCAAAGTCGAACGGCGACGAGATCAAGTTGGTGACCCCCCCCCGTCAATGTTGATGGGACGACACGACCCCCCCCCATCAACATTGATAGCGGGGGGGGTTAATTTTTTGACCTTGACCTTGATCTTGACCTTGACCGCGGTCGATGACCGCATTGATGGGGGGGGGGTTCAAAATTACTCAAAACCTATTGTGCGGGTACTCAAATTACGGGGAATGAAAAGACAAACAAAAAAGGTCCAGTAACATTTTTCGATAAATCCAATGGCATAAAAGTTATAACGCAAAAACTAAAGTTTCAAAGTCATTTAAACTTTTACAAAAATTACCTTGAGACTTTGAAATTTTTTCTAACTCTTTTGTTGACCTTGAAAATAAGTAGGTCAAGGTCATTCAATAATTAAAAAGAAAATGGGGGTGTACGATTTTACAGAACCGTACACCCCCGGAAACCTAACAGAAGAAAAACTAATTTACAATACAACCTGCCTAGAGTTTAAAAAGTAAAAAAAGCTAGTCAACGCAGCGTTGCACATAATGATTACAGTGTAAGCTAGACATAAGCCATCCCTTACACTTCACCATAAGCGCACAACGCTGAGCTAAAAAAGTAAACAAATATCTAGTCAGCCCAACGCTGCACAGAATGATTACGGTGTAAGCTAGACATAAGCCATCCCTTACACCTCATGTGAGCTAGACATAAGCCATCCCTCACACTTCACCATAAGCGCACAACGCTGAGCTAAAAAGTAAAAAATATCTAGTCAGCCCAACGCTGCACAGAATGATTACGGTGTAAGCTAGACATAAGCCATCCCTTACACCTCACCATAACCGCACAACGCTAAGCTAAAAAAAATGTTATACAAATATGTTTTTTTATTTCCTAACACTAAAGGAGCCAGCGACTCACCATAAGGCGCAAATCAACTGGGGTCCAGCGAAACTCCGGAGGTAGGCGAACTACCCATCCAGCACGTATAGAGGTTGTAAGTGAACCGGTCTTCTGGCTGTAATCATTACAAAAGCGGGAGCTGGTCTACCATAAATTAATTGGTCATCCATACTCCAAAAGAAGGAAGCAAAAAAGGAAAGGAAATTGGAATTGAAAGGTGTCCCTAACTAAAAAGGAATACAAGACAAGAGAGGGAATGCCCTCAACAAGCTTGTTGGAAAAAGGAAGTTGGAATAGAAAGGTATTAAAAACATGTCATATAACATTCTTAAAAACAAAATATTACTTTAAACTTAAACACTCCAGGCAAAATATATTGTAAGTAAAAGAAAGATTTTAAATTAATACTAACTACCAAACCAGCAAACTAAAAACAAACTACAAACCCTAGGGTATCTACAAGCACAAACAACTACCATGCTTAAACTACCATGCCTTAAAATGAATCAGTCCTACGTCAAGATGTTATTATACAAATAACACCAAGATATTTTCACCAAACAGCAAAAATGATAAAATGTTCAGGGCGCCTTCTGAACATGTTACCACCTCACTGTTTAGCGAGCAACTGATGCCGAAGCACAAGCGCAGACCCCGGACCCCAACTCGGCTCGAGGTCACGGCAGCTGGCATACCGGTCCGGGCTGGTGCGGCAGCTGGTTGACCACCTGGTGTGAGCACCTGTATTGCCAACTGGTTGCCTTGGACCCTGCTGACCTTGGACCAAACTTTTTGATTGTCTCATCATTTTGAATGATTTGAGTACCCACAAAATAAGGCTTGGAAACTTATAAAGTAAAATATAAAATGTTGGAAAATGCTTTTTAGTTTTCGCGTTATAACTTCTATAACGAGGCAAAATTCCTCAAAACCCATCATGCGGGTACTCAAATTACGTGGAATGAAAAGACAAACAAAAAGGTTCATTAACATTTTTCGATAAAACCAACGGTATAGAGGTTATAACAAAAAAACTAAACTCTCAAACTCATTTCAAACTTTTACAAAATATTGTTAGTTTAATAACAAATGTTACCGAAGCTTGTTGTTTGTCTCATAATTTTGTATAATTTAAGTACTCTCAAAATAGGGTTTGAAAACTTATAAGGTAAAATATAAAAATGTTGGAAAATATTTTCCTTTTTTTAGTTTTTGCGTTATAACTTGTATACCGTTGGTTTTATAAAAAAAAGTTACTGAACCTGTTTTGTTCGTCTTTTAATTCTGCATAATTTAACCACCCGCATAATAAAGTTTGGAAACATATTAAGTAAAATAGGATGTACAAAAATATTTTTTTTTAGTTTTTGCATTATAAGTTTTAAATTATTGGTTTTATTAAAAGATATAACCAAACCTTTTTGTTTGTCTTTTCATTCTGCGTATTTTGAATACCTACATGATAGGATTTGGAAACATATAAAGAAAAATATGATTTAAAAAGATTTTTTCAGTTTTTGAGCTATAACTTTTATACCTTTGGTTTTATCGAAAAATGTTACAACCTTTTTTGTTTGCCTTTTAATTCTGCGTAATTTGAGTATCCGCACGATAGATTTAGAGCATTTTTGTTATATCCACTGCCACCGTGTATGTCAACGCAGCTCAAAAGTTGAACGGCGACGAGATCAAGTGGGGGGCTCCCCATTTTGCAAAATTACTCTAAACCTATTGTGCGGGTACTGAAATTACGCGGAATGAAAAGACAAATACAAAAGGTCCAGTAACATTTTTGATAAATCCAACGATATAAAAGTTATAACGAAAAAACTAAAGTTTCAAGGTCATTTAAAACTTTTACAAAACCTATCATGTGGTTACTCAAGTTACGTGGAATAAAAAAACAAACAAAAATGTCCAGTAACATTTTTCTATAAAACCAACGGTATAGAAGTTATAACGCGAAAACTTAAATTTTAAAACTGTCTAAGTTACAAAACGTCCAGGTTACAAAAAAGTCTATACCGTTGGTTTTATCAAAAAATGTTACTGAACCTGTTTTGTTCGTCTTTTTATTCCGAATAATTTGAGTATCTGCATGATAAATTTGGAGCAATTTACTTAAGTTGAAAACCGTCCAGATTACAAAACCGTCCAGGTTACAAAATTGCTCCAGGTAATTTAAAATTTTTACAAAATATTGTTAATTTTATAACAAATGTTACCGAAGCTTGTTGTTTGCCTCATAATTTTGTATAATTTAAATACTCACAAAATAGGGGTTAGAAACTTATAAAGTAAAAAACATAAAATGTTGGAAAATACTTTTTTAGTTTTTGCGTTATAACTTCTATACCGTTGGTTTTATTAAAAAATGTTACTGGACCTGTTTTGTTCGTCTTTTTATTCCGAATAATTTGAGTATCTGCATGATAGGTTTGGAGCATTTTGTTATATCCACTGCCACCGTGTACATCGATGAAGCTCCAAAGTCGAACGGCGACGAGATCAAGTCGGTGAACCCCCCCCCCCCGTCAATGTTGATGGGACGACACGACCCCCCCCCATCAACGGGGAGGGGTTAATTTTTTGACCTTGACCTTGAACTTGACCTTGACCTTGACCGCGGTCGATGACCGGTGGGGGGGTTCAAAATTACTCAAAACCTACTGTGCGGGTATTCAAATTACGGGGAATGAAAAGACAAACAAAAAAGGTCCAGTAACATTTTTCGCTAAAACCAACGGTATAGGAGTTTTAACGCTAAAACTTAAGTTTCAAGGTCATTTTCAACTTTTACAAAACCTCTCGTGCGGTTACTCAAATTACGTGGAATTGAAAGACAAACAAAAAAGTCCAATAACATTTTTTGATATATCCAACGGTATAAAAGTTATTACGCAAAAACTGAAAAAAATTTACATTATCACTAAACCATCTTTCTATTCCTGGTGACCTCGTACGCTTCCGTTAGTAACCAGTTGGCAATGCAAGTGGTTGACCTTGTTGCGTCAGCTGACACACTCAACAGCTCATTCCCTGCTTTGGATAAATAATTTTCACCAGTCTGCTTCCTGCCAGGGCTCGGGTACAGTTGGTCTACTGCAATGTTTGTATATTTCTACTGTGTTAAATGTGTATGTGTATTGTGCGTGTTAGCTGTTGTGTCCTGACAACTCCGACTCGGATGAACGTTTTTTTAAACCCTTTTGTAATGGAGTTATTACTTCGAAACATGTACTGGATTCATCTACTATTTGAACTGTTGGACGTTGAGGTATGTTAACCTATTCTACTCTGCCCATAATTTTGTATAATGTAAGTACTCACAAAATAAAGTTTGGAAACTTATAAAGTAAATATTTTTTTTTGTTTTTGCGTTATAACTTCCATAACGTTGGTTTTATTGGAAAATGTTACAGGACCTTTTTGTTTGTCTTTTTAATTCCATGTAATTTGAGAACCCGCACGATAGGTTTTGTAAAAGTTTGAAATGACCTTGAAACTTTAGTTTTTTCGTTATAACTTTTATACCGTTGGATTTATCGAGAAATGTTACTGGACCTTTTGTGTTTGTCTTTTCATTCTGCGTAATTTGAGTACCCGCACAATAGGTTTAGAGTAATTTTGCGAAATTGGGAGCCTAAATATTTTAACTAAGTATTAAGAAATTCTAAATCCTAAAATATTAATTATTGGGAAGTTTTAACACTTAAACTTTTTACAAGTCCAATGTAAAGTAAAATAAAAAGAAGTGTTGTTGCCTGTTAAAACAGTAACAAAAAATGATGGGCTTAAACAATTTTCTAAAGTCCTAAAATATTAATTATTAGGAAGTTTTAACACTCAAAATTTTTACAAGTCCAATGTAAAATAAAATAAAGATGAAATAAAATAAAGAAAGAAGTGTTGCTACCTGTTGGAACAGTAGCGAAAAGAATGATATAATCCAAACTCGCAGCAAAAAGAAGCTTGATATTGTAAAATAAATGTTGAAGTAAATGTTTGAAAAATTTTCTAGAATCCAAACTCGCAGCAAAAAGAAACTTGATATTGTAAAATAAATGTTGAAGCAAATGTTTGAAAAATTTTCTAAGTCCTAAAGTATTAATTATTGGGAAGTTTCAACACTTAAAATTTTTACAAGTCTGATGTAAAGTAAAGAAAGAAGTGTTGTTGCCTGTTGGAACAGTGGCAAAAGAATTATGGGTTTGAAAAATTTTCCAAGTCCTAAAATATTAGTTATTTGAAAGATTTAACACTTGAAATTTTTACAAGTCCAATGTAAAGTAAAATAAAGAAAGAAGTGTTGTTGTCTGTTGGAACAGTGGCAAAAGAATGATAGAAACTAAACCTGCAGCAAGGCTCCTGTGGTTTGGGGGGGGAGGGGGGGAGAGTGGGGGAATGACCTCGAGCTGAGTTGGGGTCCGGGGTCTGTGCTTGTGTATCGGCATCAGTTGCTCGCTAGACAGTGAGGTGGTAAGATGTTCAGAAGACGCTCTGAACATTTTATCATTTTTACTGTCTAGTGAAAATATCTTGGTGTTATTTGTATAATAACATCTTGACGTAGGACTGATTAATTTTAAGACATGGTAGTTTAAGCATGGTAGTTGTTTGTTTTTAATTTGGTAGTTAGTATTAATTTAAAATTGTTCTTTTACTTACAATATATTTTGCCTGAAGTGTTTAAGTTTAAAATAATAGAGTGCGGTCGCAGCACCACTACCGACACATCAGTTTGCTGGTAGGACTCGCAGAGTAAACATCTAAATAAACATGAGTTCTGTTTTATATGTTTCTTTTATTAAAGATGAAGTTTGCATTGAAACGCAAAATTTTTCTAATGATGCAAATCCTGAACAGGAAATTTATTTGAATACTTTGTTTAAGTTAACTTGTCGGTTCCATTTTTAATAGAAATAAAAATCAACAAAACTAAGAAACAGTTTTTACAAAATAAAATAAGGTATGAAAGAAATATTCCATCAATATAAAACTACTAATAGTTTATTGTGGCAGCAAATAACGCAAAGTGACTAAACAAACACCTACCCTGTTTTATCCCCCCACCACTACCCCCACCATCAAAGGTACCCACAGCACCGGCTTTGCAATAATCATTCCTGCTACACCTCTAGTCCTCTAGTCGAGTAAACAACTCTAGTCACTTTGTAGTAGGATACTTTGTTAATGTTAACTTGTCGATTCCATTTTAACATGGTATTTTAATAGAAATGAAAATCAACAAAACAACAATTAAGAAACAGTTTGTACAAAATAAAAATATAAAAAAAGAAATATCTTGCATTTTCGGATTTTTCGAAAATGCAAGATCTTTTTTAAAAACATCCCCAACCGACCTTGACACACTTCCAGCCATTTAAAATTTAAATACCCAACACAGCAGGGCATTTAAACTTTAAATACCCACTCCTACACGTCACAGCTACGTCACAGCTGAGGACGTCACTTCCGGTCACGTGACCGGAAGTAGCTGTCAAAAAATTGACTGGCTGTCAAAGTTTGATTGGGCCAGCAGCCCCAAGTGCCCACTACTAAGGGATACACCCCCCAAGGTCCCCGGATTAGACCCCACTAGATTAATTTCTTTGGGGATACATAAAAAGTAAGGCCTATGAAAACAACCCACAGGATATTCAGCAGCTGAAAATAAACATAACAAATTTAATACAAGATACTAAAGAGATACTTGGCAAAATGTGTTCAAGTATTTAGTAAAGAGAGCACAACTTTGTACATCCATGCGGATTGTTTGGGCACCTAATGTAACCTAAATGTGATACAACATGAAATGGTTGTATAAAATGTAAAAATTAACAAAACAATTATTTCAACTGCATACGTGCACCATTCAATCTTAAACTTAGGTTGCGTAAAAAAACACCCTGAAGTAAAGGTTGCGCCTCCCAGTATTACTCCTTAAACCGATTTGGATTATCGGTGATTCGTATCGTCAGAGTTCTATGATGTAATGTACATCATATAGATATTGAATAATTTGCAAATTATATCTGCGGCTATGGCCAAATCAGCTGATAGCAAGACACAGGGAGGAGAGGTGGTACTTTTCTACAAACATTGTTCTACATTCCAGCTGCATGTCTTATGTTGTATTTACCAATATCAAAATTATGCTAACCGTCTGGGTGTTTTGATCCGGTTAGTAGTGCAGGAGCAATAGCGCAGATGTAATGCACAAATTGTATTTTTTAGAGCTGTCTCTATTTTGTTGTGTCTCTGGGATCAAGACCTTTAATTTGAGCCTTCTCCCATTATTCTGGGACCCCCACAATGGTTGTATCAGGTACATAATTGAACTGTGTATATTTATGAATGGTTATAAACCCAGGGTATGTTAATTGTTTTGCTGATGAAAATGATAATGCTGTATTCATATGTTTTAGTTTTAATTTAATTTCCAATGACAAATATGTAGAAATACTTACTAAACTTTAGGGGCCGGTATGAAGACTTTTCCCCCTTCTTACCTTGAAAATTGTTAATTCTTACAAAATTTCCACTCCAGACTCTTGCCAATCACACCTAAAATCTAAAAAACCTTAAAGTAATTATTTGGAACACTTAAATTATTAATATCTCTCCAAAATATCTATAGGAGGAGGCTTGACCACAACAAATGCCTATTTTTAAATTTATATAACATATTAAATTTATATTAATATACCAATTCTTTCACATAATTTACAGTCTTCAAAAAATAATTTTTTCCCTGCAGTATTTTGATTTGGATTGAAGATATTAAAAATAACAAGTAGGCCTACATAATCAGTTAAACAATACATAATTAGTAAATAATCCAGAATATTTTTCAAGTTTTTGTACGGTATAAAAATTAATCAACTATTCTAAAACTAAATTTATAAGATTAAAATAAGTAAAAAATCGAAAAGTCTTCAGTTACACTGCTATGTAATGTTGATTGTAATGTTTCTTAAACTACAAAAGTACATCCAATGATTGAAACAAATTAAAAATGTCCAGCATTTCAGAGATGTTAAGAGTTAGGTTTTTAACCCATTCAGAGTGTACAAGGAGGGAATTATCATGTGTTATCAAATAAAAGTTTTTTAATTTTTTCATATCTCTAGGAAACATTTCAGAAAAGTGTTTCTTACATGAACAGTCCATTTTTATTGATAGTTCAAAATTATCATTGTCACAAATCAAAAGTACTACAACACAGACAGTAGTTTATCACTCTTATTTTGCATCAATAATGAGCTCTGATTTAATTTGTCGAGGTAGTTTATCATCATCAGTACATATATTTAGATTACACAATAGAAGTATTGAGAAGAATCTTTAATCTTCATACATCTACAAAGAATATTTTATCAAACACAACTTTTTAACTTTGAACAATCTTACAACTTTTTATCATTGCAACGCTAAATCCATCAAATAAATAAGCTGTACTGCTGGTGTATTCTGGTTCATATTATAATGTACAATGATTCAAACTAGTTTAATATTTTTTTAATACAAAAAATCCAATTGAATTAATAAGTTTACCTAAAAATAGATTAACATTAGGAATTATTGGTCTATGTATAGAGACCACACGAAACAAATTTAATATGTTTTAATGTATGTAGATTTGCGGACCACTCAAACTGCTTTTCATTGAGAACAGACTCTTGATTATGGATAGTCATCGGTGTTTCCTGATAGTCTCTTCTTGAAACCACAACTCCTCACCGGGTCGCCGGAATTGTACCCCCCGGATTTGTACCCCCCACAAAAAACGCCTACGTCATTTTGACGTCACAGGACGGGGGGTACAAATCCGGCCGCGAACTTTTAGGACGGATAAATTATTATGTATTTTGATCAACTGACATCTCACGGTTGGCTGAACAGTTGCATAATTGATATAAATCCAATTAAACATGGCTTCTTAAGTCCAACCCCGGATTTGTACCCCCCGGATTTGTACCCCCCGTGGCCAAATCTTAAAGTCCTACCCCGGATTTGTACCCCCCGGATTTGTACCCCCCGTGGTCAGATTCTTAAGTCTGACCCCGGATTTGTACCCCCCGGATTTGTACCCCCCGTGGCCGTATCCGTAAGTCCTACCCCGGATTTGTAACCCCCGGATTTGTACCCCCTGTGCTCAACTCCATTTTGACGTCCATGGAAATATACCGGGTCAATATTCATTGATGTTGTTGACTTTTTTAATTAGTTCTCGTAAGTCAACGGCTGTTCGTTAAATTATTACCTAATATTATTCTACGAATATGACTTATTCTACGAAAATCGTACGTTGCATGGGTGACGTATGACTTTTATTCAAGTATTTTGCAATTAATTAAACATTTAACGCAAGCCAAGTAAAAAACGTCGCTTTTTGGTTTCGTTTTTAGAGTATTGTAAATAAAACTAAAGTTTTTAACAGATGAATTGAAAAAGAAGTTCAACCTCAGGTGTTTAACGATCAATCTGGAATGTAATTGAACTCTACGTAGAGGGACGGAAATACATTACAGTTTTCTTACCGTATGAGGGTTTCCCGGGAGGCAGGAGGTCAACAAACATTTTCAAATGCCCTCGGCATGCCTCGGCATTCCTAAGTGGTCCTCCCTCTGTAAGTACAATTGATGGTTTTTGGACGTTAACATATTTATTTTTGGGTATTCTGTACTTTAGTCCGGGATGGTCTGTATATTCCGTTCGACTGGCTTGTAAAATTTTAAATAACTTTTGAAAATTGATAATGAGTACCTTTGGATGAAAAAATGACTTGTTGACATGTTTTTCATTCTTATATACACCCCAATCCAAGATGGCTACCAAAATAGAGAAAAAAACGAGGTAATCTTCCTTAATGATTCAGTAAATTAATCTTTTGCACAGTGTATAAGTGAATTTTGTGTCATAAGACCACTGCCAATAATTGAAGGGAGGTAGGACCTTCAATTTGACTGGAAAAACATTTTTAGCCGCCATCTTGGATCCGCCATATTGGATGTAATATATTTTTTTCAAAAGTAAACATTGTGTTGTGACCCATTGTTTCAAACTAGATTTTCACGCTGATTGCAATGCCGAAATCCGTTTTTGAAAATCTTTATTCGTTTTTAAGATATACCTAATCAAAGATTTTTCTCATATAATCCTTATGGGAGTTATAAGCATTGAATATTTTTAAGGATTATATTTCTTATATCTCCGGTTCTAATCAACGTATATAGATCATTTGGGTCTTAAAATACTCAGTATTATCAATTCATCAATTTGAATCAAACCGGAAAGAGACTGAGTGATATTACATAATTAAAAATAAAAAGAGTTTTTTCTGGAATTTACTTTTGTTAAAATTAAATAACTCAGGGTTTACGTGAGATAAATTGTTCGTTCTGGACTTAAATTACTCGGCAAATAATTGGCTTTCATATGAGCTATAGTAAATTGGAATCAGATGAATTTCAGGTGAGTTATGATCCTTCCTTAAATTTAAAATTTATTTACTTACAGAATTCCTGTTAAGTTTAAGGCTTATAACTCGCCTGTAATTCAAACGATTTGAATTATTAATAGTTTAAATTAAAACCAAAATCAATGTGAGTAACTTCAGGTCTTAGCAAATTTCAAGCCTCTGTTAGAATGGAGGGTACATGTCCTTAACTAAACTAAAAATGTGCAAAAAAAAAATTTTACATCGAATGAAGGATCATAACTCACCTGAAATTCGTCTGATTCCAATTTACAATATATCGTTAGAAAGCCAATTATTTGCCGAATAATATAAGACCAGAACTGACAATCTATCTAATGTAAAACCTGAGATATTTCATTTTTAACCAAAATAAGTTTTAGAAAAATTAAATTTTATGTTAAATTATGATTGATAATTCAGTCTATTTCCACTCTGATTCAAACTGACAGTTTATTTCATTAATACCGTTATATCACTGAGTGTTTTAAGACTCAAACGACCGTCATACTTTGGTTAGAACCGGAGGTATAAGAATTATAATCCTTAAAAAAAATTTAAAGCTTGAAATGTCCATAAGGTTTGTACAGAGAAGAATCTTGTTTGGGTATAACTTAAAAACTAATGAAGATTTTCAAAAACCGATTTCAGCATTGCAATCACCGTGAAAATCTAGTTTGTAATGATGGGTTACAACACAATGTTTACTTTTGAAAAAAATTCACATCCAATATGGCGGATCCAAGATGGCGGAAAATATTTTTACCCAGTTAAAGTGAAGTTCCTACCTCCCTTCATTATTGGCAGCGGCATTATGACACAAAATTCGCTTATACACTGCCTAATTGATTTATTTTCTATGTCTTCAGCGCTTTTGACACCATCTTGGACACCATCTTGAAAATGTTGCACTTCCGGTGGTGATATTTAGGAAAAACATTTAGTACTTTTATTAGCATGAATAATGTGACAGAAAAACGCACAAGTCATTCTTATAGAAATTTTCCTAGTGTAAAATGGTATCTTTTCTTTACTATACCCTTTTTATTTTTAGGCTCGATCATAAGGTCCCTCTATTAGATTATGCCCTCTATTAGATTTCGGTGGTAAGAAAATGAGATAAAAAATGTCAACTGGGCGTTTTTTACTACTAAACATATTGTTAATAATTTAAAATCAGCAAATAAATTTTTACATGCAAATCGAACGGAAGGGTCTAATGCTTACATATCACCCCGCACTACTTGGAGTATTTGATAAAAACTGATCAGAGATCAATGCAGTGTTGTCCGTTAGAACATATTCTAAAATAATATATATACTGGAGGTTGGCGTCTTGACTACTGATTTAAATGATTAACGAATGCATTCAATATGAATATCATAAAATCAAAATCAGCTTATTCTGTAATCTACAGTATATTTGTCAAATACCACTGACCTATCATCACACAGCCTACCTAGAACCTCGACCTAGAACCTTGAAACCTTGCATGAACGTTCCTCTCAGGGCATAAGCACCCACTAAGAACGGATTTTTAAAAATTCCTTCAGGGCTACGCCCTATGATACAACAAAGTTTAAATGTTAACGTATAGGGAAGCTCATGTAGTTGTCATGGCAACCTTAAAATTAAATCTGAAATCCAAGGAAGTTTTTCTGTTTTTCAACGGGTAACACCGTGTTGATCAGCTAGTTATTTATATAGAAGTATCAGTCACAGCACATATTATTTACAAATAAATTAAATATTTACAAAATAAATTCACTAATGCCCTTATTTAATTAGTACCTGGTGAACTAAGCCTTGCTCGGTATTATTTTATGTTTACAATTTAATCCAATTACTATAAATAAAAACAATTCGAAAATATTCATGAATAATAAATGCAATTGTTATTACTCCAAGTAATTTTCATCTCTCACGCTGAATGTTTCCTAGATGACTGTAATTTGCAAATAGCTGTTATGATGACTTTATTTGTTTAAACTTTCCTTGTTTAGTTCGTTGCCATCATGGCAACTCGTAAGGCCAATGTTAAACTTTACAACTTCAAAATTTACGTTTTACGACATTTTATTACGTTATTAGATTTTCTCTGCAAAGTAATCTGTAGATAACACGTTTTTGAGTCACATGTACATTTTATCTATTAATTGAACACATTTCAAAATGTTGTCTTCGCAGTTCTCTATTAAATATTAATAAGAAAACCATAACCAAGAGTAATAATCATACAATTTCATAGGTAAAAGAGTAATTTCAGTTCAAAGCCAAGCATAGTTCAAGAGAAATAACATTTTTCTTAAGGGACTTAAACCTAATATGGCGAGTAGTACAGCAGGCTCTTAACGGCTTATTAAGTAAAGAATGAAAGCAATACCCTTAAATTTTATTATTGATTCAGGAACATAACTATCAATATATTTCCCGACTTATTTCTTCCTGAAAATTAGCTCATAAGTCTCATGAGAACTTTGCGTCTAAATTTGAACTATGTTTGAACTATGTTTGAATTTGCGTATGTCATGAACTATGTATTTGAAATGTTAATAGATCACTTAAAAGCATGAAATTCTTTTCCGCGAGCAAAGGATTTCCAACTCCATTGCACCTAGGAACAAATTGTGGTTAAGTTATTTACTAATTTGAAGAACACGTGTCAATCAAATGAAGCAAACTCTTTCCATTGAAAACGTCCAAAACCCATTACTTGCACATACAGAGGGAGGAACGGTACATTCCATCAGGGCCACTTAGGAATTCTGAGGGCATTTGAAAATATTTGTTGAACACCTGCCTCCCGGGAAACCCCTACACGGCGCGAAAACTGTTATGTGCGTTGAAAGTCATTAACTATTACGAAGAACATGTGTCGTCAAAGGAAGTAAACTGTTTCCAGTAATAACGTCCAAAATCCATAAATGCACTTACCGAGGAAGGAGCGGTACTTTCCATCAGGTCCACTTAGGAATGCAGAGGCATGCCGAGGGCATTGGAAAATGTTTGTTGACCTCCTGCCTCCCGGGAAACCCTCATATACGACAAGAAAACTGTTATGTACTCCCGCCCTTTTACGTAGAGTTCAATTACATTCCAGATTGATCGTTAAACACCTGAGGTTGAACTTCTTTTCCAATTCATCTGTTAAAAATGTTAATTGTATTTACAATATCCTAAAAACGAAACCAAAAAGCGACGTTTTTTACTTGGCTTTCGTTAAATGTTTAATTCATTGCAAAAATACTTGAATAAAAATCATACGTCACCCATGCAACGTACGATTTTCGTAGAATAAGACATATTCCTAGAATAATATTAGGTAATAATTTTACGAACAGCAGTTGATTTACGACAGCTAATTAAAAAAGTCAACAACATCAATGAATATTGACCCGGTATATTTCCATGGTCGGTCAAAATGGATTTGAGCACGGGGGTACAAATCCGGGGGGTACAAATCCGGGGTAGGTCTTGAGGATTTGGCCACGGGGGTACAAATCCGGGGTCAGACTTAAGAATCTGACCATGGGGGGTACAAATCCGGGGGGTACAAATCCGGGGTAGGACTTTAGATTTGGCCACGGGGGGTACAAATCCGGGGGGTACAATTCCGGGGTCAGTCTTAAGGAAAATAATTTTATTTCAAACCAATTACGTGTTTATGATTTAATAATGTAATGGGGGGTACATTTCCAGTCGCGGGCTGTTTCTCGAGCGATTTAGGACGAGCGTCTGGCCACAGGACGAGTCCCACTACGAATGTCACTGGCATAAACAGAGCAGCGGAGCCGTCATGACGTCATGGACGAGGTCGTATTGAACTAATCCGATCCAATACTCACCAGCATAAATAGAACAAAGTTTGTAAAGTCATGACGTCATAATTCGTAACAACCTAACCTATAACCAGTTATCTGTCAATAAAGGAGGTCTCTGTTATTTATGCCTTATCTTCCTTTACCTTCTTTGTTATAATTTATTTTTCATTGTTTCCTAAATAAATTGCATATAGCTTAGACAGTGATTCAAAAATGTGATTTATTATAATCCAGAGTTTTTTGTTTGAATGTAGAAAGGTAGGCCTTTTCCAAATTTAAAATAAATTGTGAAACTGCAGCCTTTTTCATTTGTTATTTAAATGTTATTTAATTTAAAACTTATTACTTTGTAATAAGTTTTAAGGAAAATCAACGTTCTCATCCTCTCAAAGGAAAATACATTCTCATTACCTCATTCTTACTCAATAGCCAATATCCTATTTGCAAGAATTCGGTTTACTGGGTTTGTGTCATTATAACTTAGAAAAAAACTTGCTAAATTCTAATGATTTATCTTCTCAGAGTTCATTTTTTACATTGTCATGTTCGGAAAACATTGTACAGTCGACAATAAGTTAACCTATATGCCCTAAAGTGATGACCAATCAATCAAACAATCTTTATTGGTCATTTAGCATTCACATGCATTGACAGGTCAAAAATTCCATGCACATACAATTGATCATAATACAATAGGCTATCACAGACTTATAATTACAATGTCAAATAAAAAATTAAATTAAAAAACATTGACGGAGGCAAGAGTAAGAATTACATAAGATACTTAATTGAACATGCAATAGTTAACATAAATAATGTAATGCAAATTGACTAGCGATAAATGATAAGCAGACAGAGACAAGAGTAAAAATTACATAAAAAACTTAATTGAACATGCTATAGGTGACCTAGATAATTTAATGCAAATTGACTAGCGATGAAAAATAAATTAAGCAGACGGATGCAAGAGTAAAAATTACATAAAATAGTTGAACATGCAACAGGTGACCTACATAATTTAATGCAAATTGACTAGCGATGAATACTAAATTAAGCACAGAACACAATAGACAAAAAATAAATAATTTACTAACTAGCCTACTTAAAACTATCAAGTAACACAGACTCAGGCAAATTAAAAAATTCATCAATATGGTAAAAAGGGTTGCAGCGTTATTAAATTCTAAAAAAATAACCAATTGTTATTAAATTCCTGATCCATAATAGGGGTCCACAGAAGTGTTCAAGCAGCCCATTTAATTTAGGCCTAGGGCCTATCTTAAATTTATGATTGGCCTTTTGACTTTTTTTACCCAGTCTTATTGACTAAATTAATTTATCTTAGCCACAAAAACCAACTGGTCTAACTTAGTCGTTAAATGTAGTTGAATTTGGTAGTGCATCAAGCATATAGGGGGGGCACAATAAGCTTCGGTTGACGTGCCGAGACCTTTTCAGCCTATTCCCCACACTCCAATCAATCAATCAACATCTATTAGGTGCAACAGGTTTTTCTTAATTTCCTTAGTTCTGTTTGAGTTTGATAAGATTTAAAAAAGCATTAGATAAAATCTTTTTTTGTAGATTTCAATTTGTTTCTGGTGGAGGGAGAAAATCTAAGTAGAGGAAGGTAGTTGCAGGAGTTCCGCATGGCTCAGTCCTGGGACAGTAGTTTTTACTTATATCTCTTAATGACTTGCCAATAAATGTTGGTGTTGATTAGGTAATTTATGCAGATGATACCACCCTACTTTCAGCTTCCATAGATATTTAAACATTGAGCTCTTGTCACCAGAAAATCCATAACCTCAGCATCAGTCTTTTTTTCAGCCAATAAGTTTAAATGTAACCAGGGTAAAACTCAAAACATTTTAATTGGCCTTACAAATTACATTGAAAAGTCGTTATAATTCCTTGTTTTTATATATTTCAAATTCAATTGGCAGAATCTAATAGAACACTTTTAACCGAATGCACTTGTTCAAATAACTTTGAAGGCCACTGGGGCAGAGCTGAGGTTGGATTAAAATTACACTTTTTTACCAAACTTTAAAATGATAACAGATGGCAATATCAGTAGTGGATTGTGAATAAAAAGACAGGTGGATAGACAAGTAGATAAGATTTTTATTCAGCTAATTTACATTGGCTGTGATACAATGTATGGTGAACAATGTATAGTGATTAGATATACACGGTGTGTCCACTTCCCGTTCAATAGAGTAGTTAGTTCATTTTTCTTCGTTGCTTTCATCACGTTTTCTGTAACAAAAACACCTTTATGCTGTAAACTTAGGTCTTGCAATTTTAAAGTTGGTTTGTGAAAATTACGAGTGCCGTCCAGAAAGAAAATTACGTTTTGTCTCTACATCACGTAGTGGTCTCATCTATGTGACTGATAGTGTGGCCTAATCTCCACTCCTGGTCCAAATCTGAGCCAAGTCTCGTTGCCGACAGCCCACAAATTTTATTCTTAGCCTACAGCGTTTCAAAATGGCAGTGTGTTTTGAAAATCACGCAAAATTTCTTTAACCTAACAGTATTGCTTCTTTCTTGCCTACAAATACCCGCCCCACGCAGCATCAGCAACTTCACAGAACTTTGCCACCTAAAATGACACATTTTCGGATAAACCTGTATAACCCAAGCCTGGTCTTAAGAGATTAAATTTTTTCAAGGTTAAGGGAATTTCTAGACGGGAAATTAATTGCAAATGGTAAGGAACTAAAAGAAGCAACATTATTAGGATAGATCAATAAAGCGGAATTTTCAAAGGACACTGCCATTTTGAAACGCTGTAAGAATGAAATGCATGTCGGTCGGCAACGAGACTTGGCTCATATTTGGACCAGGAGTGGAGGTTTAGGCCACACTATCAAAAGTCAAAAAGTCAAAAGTGAAAATCAGTTTTCCACAAAATAATAATACACAAATTGACAATGTAACTTATAAATATCTTGTTAAAATAAATGAAATAAATGAATAAATTTATGGAGTTACTAATATTTCTTAACTTTATTTACAGTTATTTTGCAATATTTGTGGCATTTATTTGTTGAAGCATCATCGCGTTTATGAATGAGTGTCATGGATTTTGTAAACATGGAAACACATACAATCAATTTAAATACAACTGGTTTAAAAAAGTTAACAAAATGCTAGCTTGACAAAATATTTATGGAGTTACTACTATTTTTTAACATAGTAAAGCATAACAATATTTAAATACTTAGTCCTTTTCATATATTTAGTACAGTTTACTATGCCGATGGCACATAGCAGAACCTGTACTGCAGCGGTCTTACATCAGCATGCCCCGACGTGCTCCGTAATGTTTGACTAGTTGCTAGGCTATACAGGGACCGAGCTTTGACGGCCTTGGATAAGGCTACCAGCCGCCTGATAGTTAAAGTGCTAGTACGCTGTGTAGGGCAGGTTAGCTAGGGCCGTTGGCAATTGAGTAATTTATAGGCTATGTGTTGTATACGAGAATAATAATTTCAGGTAACCTATTAGGTAAAGTTATTTCCTTGGACCATCTCATAATGTTAATTTTAATACACGAAAAAAATAAAATACAAAAAATTGCATGGTAATTATAAGGATGTGTAATTTAAATATCATTTTCATATTTTGGTTATTGGTTTGTTTGAATATGTTGAAAATGTTATGGTAAACATAAGTTTGAAAATAAGTTTTGCTTTACAACAAATGCTTTTTACAGGGTGTTCGTCGAAATTTTCAACAACTCCCAAATAAATAAGACATATATATATGAACATTTTAATGAACATTTTGTTTCAGATTGCCAGCGCCTCTCCCCCGAGGGGCCATTTATGCATGGACAACCTTTGGTTTGTGTTTTTAGTCAGACCAGGTTGTGGTCATGCTAAATGGCCATTTAATTATGTCAACTTAAATTACATCATGGAGATCTCCCAATTTAACTCAGTTACTAGAGGTACACACAACTACACAGTATTAGTGGTAGCATAGTACAGTAGTATTACACAGTTATTAGTGATTAATACTTAATTATTTTAAAAAATGTGTTTAAATTTACAGAGCTAAACATGAACTGTTATCAGTAGAGCACATTATATTAACAGTGTGTAATATTTGACTTATTGGAAAATATATATTATTCTTATTCTTAATTTTATTGAATTGTAACTTATATGTTCCCTAATGTGGGTAGCCCTGCTTGTATTCATGGTGTAATTATTTTACATTGTATGCATTAGGCGATTTGGCCAATGGTCTCTTTTAAAACAACAAGTAACTGTAGTGTATAAATGAGGTAGGTTGGATAATTTATATAAATTATTTTTTTAAGAAGAATATAAAAACAGATTAGTAATGCCATGTTTAAACAAAACGACTCCTTTTACCCGAGATGCCGCTTGTTAAATAGCCAGACATGATTTGTGATTTAATTAACATCAGTTGTTTACCTCTGTGAAAGTTGCTTATACCTGTAATTCATCACGTCAATCGACTCATTGTGAGAACTGATTCACATGTTATTGACGAATCTTGATGATACCTGTATTATTTTATTATTATTATTATTATTATTATTATTATTTTTGATAATCAATGATATAAATGAGTTGAATTAAATCTTATTAATTGACTTATATTCTTACTTAATTTATTATTAGATTTTGTGTATTACATGAAGCGTTAATGCTTTATAGGTTTATGACTATGTTAACGATTTATGTTGAAGATATAAAAAATGTGCTTTTGTATGCGCCTTAGTTAATACTTTTATTATATTGTTTTAATAGTTAGTGTATATACTAATCAACTTTCTAATTGCGTATTAAGCTTGAAAAAATAACTGGATTCCTTCCTTTTTATATTTTGGTTACTTGGACCTATTTTACATATCGTTATCCTGAGGAGAGGGTCATTACCTCGGGTCCTGACCCTTGCCTCGCCTGCACCGCATTCTTTTATTGAGAACGCGTCGGAATGTTACGGACCCTGCAGCTGCCTGACGGATTTGGCGAGGGGTTTTGGTAAGATGACGAATTTCAGGTACACTATAAATGTATCATGATTTCTAACAATTTTACAAATTGTATCTTAATCCTGAAAATCACTTAATCATAAAATTTCTAAAGAAATCATAAACAATGAGTGGATAAAGCGCTCACCTCATAACCTGAGGGTCGCCGGTTCGATTCCTGACAGGATCGAAACTGGGTCCAGTTGTCATTTCTCATTTGGCTATGAATTAATGTTGCTATTTAACAAAAGGTCACCGTTAGATAAAACAATGCCCGGGTTTGGATCGTTCTCGATCAAAACGTAAAAAAATATCACTGGCGTTGAAATACACATAACATGAAAACATCATCTAGCTATATAATTAAATGCGAAAATCCGATCAACACCCAGGCCAAACCTTGAAGCACGAAATTTTGCATGTATATTCCTTTATAGCGGAGGCAAGCAGTAAGAAAACCCGTTTTTGACTTTGACGTTTACTTTACAGTAATCAAAAATCATAAACCAAGTCTAGATTATTCACTACACATCGATTACACAGTGTATTGTAACAGTGGTAGCGGGACTTCATAAGCAAGTTCTGAATTATGCGAAACTCTGTTTTTGACTTTGGTTTTGAAACCGAAGATCAAATGTGTCGAGAAATTTGAAAATGCTAAATAATAGAATGGAATCTGATCTTTCACATACAGTAATCAAAAATCATAAACCAATTCAGGTTTATTCACTACACATCGATTACATAGGGAATTATAACAGTGGTAGCGGCTGATTAAAAGCAAGTTCTGAACTATGCGAAACCCCGTTTTTGACTTTGGTTTTGAAACCGAAGATCAAATGTGTCGAGAAATTTGAAAATGCTAAATAATAGAATGGAATCTGGTCTTTCACATACAGTAATCAAAAATCATAAACCAATTCAGGTTTATTCACTACACATCGATTACATAGGGAATTATAACAGTGGTAGCGGCTGATTATAAGCAAGTTCTGAACTATGCGAAACCCCGTTTTTGACTTTGGTTTTGAAACCGAAGATCAAAAGTGTCGAGAAATTTGAAAATGCTAAATAATAGAATGGAATCTGATCTTTCACATACAGTAATCAAAAATCATAAACCAATTCAGGTTTATTCACTACACATCGATTACATAGGGAATTATAACAGTGGTAGCGGCTGATTATAAGTAAGTTCTGAACTATGCGAAACCCCGTTTTTGTCTTTGGTTTTGAAACCGAAGATCAAAAGTGTCGAGAAATTTGAAAATGCTAAATAATAGAATGGAATCTGATCTTTCACATACAATAATCAAAAATCATAAACTAAGTCAGGTTTATTCACTACACATCGATTACAAAGTGAATTATAGGCGTTTATACTAATTCGACCTCAATAGTTTAAAGCCTGAAGAGCGTGCTGCCTTTTGTGGTTGAGGTTGAGTCTTGAAACTAAATCTCGGCAAAATTGAAAGAGAGGGATACGGTAGTGTATTTGAAATTAAATGAAATTGATATTCGTTTATTCCTTTAACAACTTTACAATGATACTATTCACATAATATAAATTATCAATAGGAATTAGTTCCCCACATGGGTCAAAGCCTGTGGGTAGGGAACGAGTAAAAAATCAGCCACTTTAGAGGAATTATTTTAGTAAAAAAATGAAATATAGTAAGTTTTAATTAAACATAAAAGTACAAAGATAAATTTAAACAAAAACAAAATATGCACGCAAATACAATTGGGACAATAGTTTACATTTAGGACGGAAGTTATGGAGTAATAATACAACAGTAATATAAAAGTAAAAACGCCATTGCAATAACCGAGAATCTCGGTCCAGTCATGCTCACATTCACAGGAAACACGCGTTCGACGGACGGACGGACCCTCACTCACACTCACACACGCACTCACAATCACACACCCATACGCAGTTGCAATCGCTCTGTGACCTTGACCCTAGGTATACGGGGAAGTAAAGAAAGTCTTAATTTGATCTCGCCCTATCTTCAATAGCCATTTGTCAACAATTTTTTTATAAGTGCGGTTGCTACAGGGTAGAGGATATTTAATGATTCAGAAGTCGAGGGAATACTGAATTAGCTACATAAAAAGATGAGGTAGTATTTATTGTTTTATTCAATCGAGGGGCAACCATACCGGTATTGATAACATATCTTGTAGAATATCTATGAACAGGATGACGAAACAAAGAATTCAGGTTACTGCGGATGAATAAAATTAATTTTTTCATAAAAAGTTGGCGGATACTGAGAACTTTAAATTCATCATATAAAAGGTTCGAAGGATATCGTCGATTTTTTTCCATGCCGCTTTTATGATAGATTTTTGGGTAATTTCCAATGGCGTTAAAATACTTTGAAAACAGCTGCCCCAAGCTAAAATTCCGTACTGTAACAAAGACTGAATATAAGCAAAATATACAATTTTAACCAGATCTGGAGCAAGGGCATTATTTATATTCCAAAAAATAAAAATAAATTTACGCAGCTTATTTCTTAAAAATGTAATATGTCCAGCCCACTTCAGACGATTATCGAAGATAACGCCGAGATATTTATATTCGGCCACTCTTTCAATACACTCACACGATTTTACATTCATTCGCCCTGTCACTCCCACATGTATGTAAACGTAGATACAGGTTAACTGGATCGTGGTCGGCTCTCAGAGAAATAGGTATATGCTTTGTTTTTGAAATATTTACAGAGAGCCGGCTTTGATGAAACCACCGCTTGACAGAGGATAGGCCCCGCTCCGCCAAACGGTACGCTTCCTCCCAGCTGTCGCCCTCAAAAAGTAAAGCTGAGTCGTCAGCATAAAGAAAAACCCGTCCTTGTTCCAAATTAACCCTACCCAAATTATTTATATAAAGAAGGAAAAGAAGAGGCCCTAATGTGCTACCTTGTAAAACCCCGTAATCAATCCGAAGAGGAGCACTGGATTGACCAAGAATTGACACTATTTGAAAACGCTCACACAGGTAACTCCTAAACCAATCAAGAGCAACTCCCCGTACTCCACTTGTTTCCAGTCTACGTATTAGGATTTCTCTGTCAACAGAATCAAAAGACCGTTTTTTAATTTGGTTTTGAAACCGAAGATCAGAAGTGTCGGGAAATTTGATGCTAAATAATAGAATGGAATCTGATCTTTCACATACAGTAATCAAAAATCATAAACCAAGTCAGGTTTATTCACTACACATCGATTACATAGGGAATTATAACAGTGGTAGCGGCTGATTATAAGCAAGTTCTGAACTATGCGAAACCCCGTTTCTGACTTTGGTTTTGAAACCGAAGATCAAATGTGTCGAGAAATTTGAAAATGCTAAATAATAGAATGGAATCTGATCTTTCACATACAGTAATCAAAAATCATAAACCAATTCAGGTTTATTCACTACACATCGATTACATAGGGAATTATAACAGTGGTAGCGGCTGATTATAAGCAAGTTCTGAACTATGCGAAACCCCGTTTTTGACTTTGGTTTTGAAACCGAAGATCAAATGTGTCGAGAAATTTGAAAATGCTAAATAATAGAATGGAATCTGATCTTTCACATACAGTAATCAAAAATCATAAACCAAGTCAGGTTTATTCACTACAAATAGTTAATCCCGTTACATTTAAACTGTGGTAGCGGGACTTCATAAGCAGATAATTCACCGTGCGAAATAACGTTTTTTACTTTGATTTTCAATTGCGAAGGCTTAACATGTCGGGAAAAATTTGAAAACACTGATAGGTAGAAGGTAATCTGCCCCTACATATCGATAATATATAGGAACTAAACCTTGTAATGTTAATTTGGTTGTGGTCTCTTTTAATTTAATGGAGGTATACCAACTGGCTACCTGGACTCCTGTGACAGTTTTACGACCTCTGTACTCGTCAGCTGGTCGCCAGCTAACTTCACCCGAGTGTAGGCATAGTACTTCAAAACCTGTGACACTGGTTTACTGGGTTTATCGCTCAAAACTGAGAGGGTTAATACGAAAGAAGAAACACCCTTAGACACATCCTTTAATGGTTTGAGAGTAATTAAATTTTTAAGTGGTAGCTAAAAACTACAGCTAAGGCATTATTTCATAAAATAACAAAACTTACCGCAACGTTTGCAAAATGACCGGAGCTTGCCATCAATGGGCGCGTTCAGCCGCATTCCACCGGTGGGTAATATACTAACCTATAATAAGTGAACGGTAGTGGTGGACGTACCATCTACCGATCATTGTTGTGCATCCACCGATGTTGTGTTTACGGTGGATTCGGTAAGTAACCGGACATTGTTGATTGTCAAGATGCGGTGGATTTGCCTATTAGTGATTATGGTAATCGGTTACCCACCGGTGGAATGCGGCTGAACGCGCCCAATCAGTAGTCGGCTCCAATACTTGAATTTTTACAATTAATTGATTCTAAAATAATGACGTCAACCTAGTGACGTCATAACCTCAAGAATTTCGCTCCGTTTATGCCAGAGACTTTAGGACTATATTCGTTCGATTCGTACTGGGACCCGTCCTGTGGCCAGACGCTCGTCAATTACGATCCGTCTCCGTCTGCTAGTGCAAGTTTCCAAGATCCTAACCTATTTATTTAATTTATCCATTGGAGCGGAAATATTGATATTAATTTGTTATAGATAAAATAATGATAAAAAATAGTGGTTCGTGAAAAAAATTAATTTATGACATTAATTTGCTGAAGTAGTCAATTTGCTTCATCAATTTGGACTTAATTGTCATATTTAATTAACTTGCATGGCATAGGAGTCTAAAACGCTGATTGAGGCACACTTTAGCCTATTAAGCTAAAGGCGGGTGTATAATCAAAGTTATTAAAATGAAATATAATGAATAGGCCAGGCAGGCCTTAGTAATTTTTTCCTTGAATATTGTCATCCTTTCCTATATGTGAAATGTGGTCTTAACTTATTAACTTGGTAATGGGCCTAAGTTAAGTGTTTGCTGCTGTGTAACAGAGTGGGCTCTCCTGAATTAAACAGTACTCATCATCCAGGTTTGGATTGAAAGCCTAGAATTCCGTTTTCTACAAGCCTAGAGCTTTAATAAATGGTTTTTGTGTTATTATATTATGCCTGTGATAGATAAATAATTTAAGCATAATACACAAGGTATTTTTAAAATGTCGAAGACTGGGCAGTCAGTGGGTATTGTGAAGTTAATAAATCAGCTTGAAAAATCTGGATCGTCTCAATCAGCATACAAGATCTTAGTACAAATCCGGACTGATGTGATTAAAGATACTGAGGGCATTAAGCTATTAAGAGATAAAGGAGGATTGAAACGAATTGTAAAACTACTTAATAAGCCAAATGAAAAGATTCTTAATGTTTCATTGAGTATTCTTGCCAACTGTTGTATGCAAGAAGAATGTCGGGACCAGGTAAGTTCAAACTAAATTACATGTATATTTTTGTAGGCCTGTTAATTAATTTACCTTTAGTCAAGTAACCCCGTTTAAACCTAGCAGGCTGTTGGTTTTGGGTCTGCTTTAAGGATCGATTTCAGGCAAAAGTCACCATTATTTCTATCTTGTGGATTGTTCTGTCAGACTAACAACAAAATTGGGATCCCTACAACAATTAACATTTTTATGAACATGTAAATTTCATCTGCAATTAAGACCAGTACGGTAATATGCTTAATCAATCATACTAAATAATTAATTAAGATAACTTAGTCACATTTTAACCCGCAAATCAAACTATTTTGATAATATTTCTAATCAATCATATTAAATAATTAATCAAGATAAATACATTTAGGCTATTAAATTAACCCTTGAGCAGGCGCTTCACTGGAAAAACGGCAGAGGGTGTATGCAGAGTTTTATCCCGCAACACTAAATCACATAAATTTAACCCATTTTACTTGTTTTATAACGAAATATTGTATTTTAATGTTGACAAACTTCATTAGGAATCATATTTCATCACTGATGAAATTAATTGTTCAACTTAATAGGTGTAATAATATTTCAATTGAACATATCAAAAGTATTTTTCTAGTAGCCTATAAAATAGGTATCACTCTATAAGTTTTATGGGAGAGGGCATTCCGAAAACTGATACGGCATCACTGAATAGCAAATAACAAGTTATAGGGTCATTCCATGTCAACTCAACACAGTTTTAATACATTTGAACCTGACCATCTCAGAATTAAATCAAATTTTTTTAAATAGAATAAATCCTTCAAATCGCTCCGTTAGGAGCCGAGATGTGACAGATATATCACAGTAATGCAGCTGCTCACTGCAGCCATCTTTAATAGCCGCCAATTTGGTGTTTACTTTGGATTTTGAAGTGGCTCCCCTTCTGAAAAGTTTCCTTTTGACATTAACTGATCACAGAAAGTGCCATACTCCAATGAAAAAGTGCAGTTTTTCACCATAGGCCTATATGTAGGCCTATTATTAAATTTGGTTGGGATGATCATTGATAAAACTGTAAGTTACATGTTCTAAATTTTATTAAAATTGGATTATAGGCTGTACTCTCTAAGCCTTCCCCCCCAAAGAATTTTATAATTTTTGGTGTTTTGGAAAAAGTTATAAATAAATATATCTGAACTTTTACTTTTTTAGCAAATTTTCCCTAAACTTAGGCTATATAAGTTAGGCTTAGGGAAGAAGTTGATATTGTAAGTCTCATGGTAAGACTTGAGCCCGAGAACATCCTAACTTTTTGTTTTGAGGCCCCCAGATGCCATAAACACCATTCGTTAATTTCCATAAAAATAGGCGTCTTTAAATACGATAACGAGAACTCACGTAAAAATGGTCCAATCTGAATGAAATTTGGCACAAACATGTAAAGTAGTAGGCTAATTATTCGGACGAGTTTGAAAACCAGCCCAAGCGAACTATTGGAAGGGGGGGTAAACCCCACCATAAATGGTTTTTTTAATTTTTTACATAGAAAAAAATGTAATTTTGGTTTCGCTATTGAATTCAGCTTATAAAAACAAATAATTTAGTATCTTGAATTTTTGCTCCATGATCATTGGTTACCGAGATATCGCTAGTGGTAAACATAGTACGCTGTCCCAATGTTATTCTTATGGGAAAAAAATGAAATTCTATATCTCGCCATTGACTTTGAATTTGAAGTCAATTTAATTAAGTTATTTATAGTCAAAGATCTTTTTATTCTCAACATATCTCAATAAAACTTGGTAAATGGCTTCTTCTAGTTCAGATCTACTAAATATTAAATTTAAACCACCCAGTTTTAACGTACCTGTTGCAGCAAATTTACATACTCATTGCCCATGTTATTCTTATGGAACTTACAAAAACATGTCAAATCCTGTTATGTTGGATTGAAATATGCTCTTTTGCAGTTGAAATTCGCTGAGTATGCAGGTCTGCTGCAACTGGGTATTTACTTTTGTTGTTTTAGGTTGTTCAACATGGAGTCATTCCCTTGATTATTCCGATTTTGAAAAATTTGAATCAAGACAGTATTCAAAGTCGATCATGCAGGTTAATAGGAAACTTGACTCAATCCTATAAGATTGCAGAGAAGTTTCATGAGCATCATGTTGCACCAGTTTTGGTAAATGTTTTGAACACAAGTTCATCTTTAAGCACTCAACAAATGGCAATTAGAGCTCTCAGGTGAGTGAATTTGGAAACTTAGAGTGTGCTCTTAGCCTGTAGGTCATTTGGGGAAAACAGTAGACCAGAAAAAGCCTCTTTTGGCAAGTAAATCGCAGAAATTTTAGTTCCAATCCAAACAGGGTCCAAGTACAACAAGTAGGCCTATCCACATCATGGACAAAATATTTTCCAACTACTCAGGTGTGGTGCTTCACATTAAATGAATGAAATGGGTATGGGCGCAGCGCTGTTATGTACCTTGGCCGGGTGCAAGGATGGCGAAGTCCTGCCAAGCGCCACATGGTGCTGCCCGCAGCGAACATATTAGATGAATATAGTATGATAATTTTATTTAAGAAAAATCACTTTTTAAACCGTGATAGAATTTAAGGAAAAATTATTAGGCCTACAAAAATAATCCCAAATAAAAACCGATCTTATTTACGAAAATAGTTTCTTTTACAAAAATTCCAATAGGCTACAGGAAAAAGGGAGTCCTGAGAAATCTACATTACAGGTTGTGACCCCAAAAACGGGACTGTCCCTTTGCAAGTTGTATTAGTTGGCCTACAGTAAAAACTAACTTTGTCTGAAAAAAAATTAGCCCCACCTTGAAACTTGGTATAGAGGTCATCTTTAGGCTCTAGTTAAAAAATTCGATGAGTCCATAAAAATTCAGGGGGTGGAAGGCCCCTTTTTCGAGAGGGAAGGGGGGGAAGGTTGTGTTTTTTTGTAAATGCAATAACTCCGGTGAAAAAAGTCCGATCCATATAAAATTTTTTGTGGGCTTTTAAAACTTTATATTTTAACACTACATAAAAAATAAATTCGATAGTGTCATCCTAAGGGGTCCAAAGGGGGGATTTAACACCTCAAAAATGGGTTTTTAATTTTTTGGTATCCAAAAATTAAAATTATGAAAATATTATTTTATTTTTTGAATTCAGCACAAAAGATCAAACAATTTAGTATTTTTAATTATTACTCTATGACCATTGGTTACTGAGATATTAAAATTGGTAAACACAGTACGTTGTCCAATATAACCTCAAAATATACAGAAACTTATAAATTTCGCTTATTTTTTTATCATTTATCAACGATATTTCATATTTGGCTTCCTATAGTTTAGTTTTACTGGATTATGGCTCACAAGTCCCACTTTTCTTCATCCCCTTATCAGCAAACCTACATACTCATTTCCTATGTTATTTAAATGGGAAACATGTCAATTTCTCTTATATTTCCGGTTCTAATGACAATAATGAAACTGTTTTAGACTTATTTTATTAGGGAAATCTTTGGCTTTCAGATTAACCATTAACAGCTTAATTTGGTTGGGTTTAAGGCTAGTTGAAATGCTATTATCAATGTTGTATATTTTTTAACTATTTTTGTTTTTGATTGTTAATAATGAATATCTCAGCTCTTAAGAAAGAGAATGCATTTGTTTTGGTCTTGAATTGCTCTGTAAATTATTTTATTTCATTTGACCTATAAATCGTGTAGATTGGTCGATATTGAAGCGAGTTGTAATGTTTTATCGACATAAAAACAAAGTTTTTCTAAAATTTTATTTTTCGAACTGCAGCACTCACACAGCTGCGTCAGTGCACACCTTCGCATAGTACATCCACCATTGGTCAAATTACAAGCCTATATAGTCTCAGATGGAGGTAGACCAATAACTGTGATAGCTTATATTGAATGATCTTTATTGTGCTTTTCATTGGTAAAATTTGTATCCTTAAGATCAAATAGGGTGGCTCTTTTCTGCCCTTTTTCTTCTTCATTTTTTACTAAGTAGCAAGAGCACATTTTACCAACTGCAATCTGGGTTGTGCTGCTGTTTGCTGTTCTGTACAAATGTTGTCATTAGGACCATGATTTAGCATCACGGGGCACAGTGACTCTGACATTTGTGCCAGTCAAAACTTATCTGGCAATGAACGTCTCATTTAGTATTTTGTTATTGACCACATTTTAGCCTTAGATATATTTTTGCAGGTTTCTTATTTTATTCTTTGAATTCTAGTCTTCACTTTTCTCTGAGGCATTGAGTGTAATGTGTAAAAATATGTTTGTAATCAGATTCGTTTTGTTTTCAGATCATTGTGGGAGGTGCCAAAGTTCCGAATTGAGATGCTCAAAGCAGAAGCAGTGAAGGCTGTGGCAGTCCACCTTGCATCATCAGACAAAGATGTAAAAACCGCTGTTTTGAAAGCCTTAGCATCATTCACCAAAGGCTTAAAATCTTATGGCCTCGCTATTCAGGTGAGTTGATACAACTTTTAACAGATAATCAGGAATCAGAAATTTTATTCATCTTGAAGCGATGTACAAACATGCAATGGATGAAGATCAAGGTGGCAACATTCTAAAATCAATGCCTACAAAAAGGAAACCTAACGTATAACTAAAATAGATACACATGCAATAAAATATCAGATAAAAACAGGCATAGAAATTTGTCACAGACAAGTTAAAGGAAACAAAATGTCAGTAACAGGCATTTCAAGGAAATCAACAACTTGATAAGAAGGCCTAGCTACAAGCCAGTTGTGCACTGAAGACTTAAACTTAGTAAAAGAGACATGCTGTGCACCTACAGGCAACTTCTAAAAAGCTTGACATACATGGCACAATGCTTGTCTTGAGATTTACTTAACCTGTCAAATGGCCGGTCTAGTGAGGTCATACCTCTGGTGCAGTAATTGTGTACTCTGCTTCTGAGTGTACCATGCAAATCCAGCTTTACATGCAATAAACATACATAAATAAACATATTGACAACAGTTAATATCCCTTCATTGACAAAAAGAGGTTTGCAATGGGCACAAAATGGTGAGTTATTTATGATGTGTATGGCCTTCTTTTGTAAGAGCAATACCCTTTGAACACTATGGTCATTTCCCCATAAACGAATGCATTACGGAATTAAGGTGCATGTCGCTGGCCCGGCCATGATGGAATTTGAGAAAACCAACTATGCCACGATTTAGTACCAAATTGGTACTAATTGGTACCACAAAGAAAAAATTAGGTACCTTAATATCTTACGAGTTATTTTGTACTAAACTTCTCCGGGCCAGCGACACGCGAGCCCGGCACCTTTGACTTTTCAAATGTATTACATACCACGATTTAGTACTATATTGGTACTAATGGGTACCACCAATCAAAAAATAGGTACCTCAAAGATAACGTAGTTATAGCGTTTCTTATGTTGGGGTCAATAACCACTCAACCCGGTGAGTTTTGATAATCCTACTTATACGCATATCAAAAGATAGGAAAAAATTAGTACTAATTAGTACCACCAAAGAAAAAATTCCTACTCCAAGTGTAACTGTGCTATTCGCTAAAAACGAATCTTCATTGTTGGCCGGGCCAGCAACATGCGAGCCCGGCACCTTTGACTTTTCAAATATTATACATACCACGATTTAGTACTAAATTGGTACTAATTTGTACCACCAATCAAGAAATAGGTACCTCAAAGATAACGTAGTTATAGCGTTTCTAATGTTGGGGTCAATGACCTCTCAGCCCGGCGAGTTTTGATAATCCTACATATATGCAAATCAAAAGATAGGGAAAAATTGGTACTAATTAGTACCACCAAAGAAGAGATTCCTACTCCAAGTATAACTGGCTAATAGCAAAAACACATCTTCATTGTTGGCCGGGCCAGTGACATAATACAAGCCCGGCACCTTTGACTTTTTAAATAAACTATATACAATGATTTACTACTAAATTGGTGCTATGTGGTACCACCCAAGAGAGAATAGGTACCTCAAAGATAACCTGGTAATAGCGATAACTGAGCTAATAGCTAAAAACAAAATTTCATTTTCGGCCTTTTAGGCAGTCTAAGATTGATTAGGTCGCTTAAGGAGTTTGTTCGGAGAATTGGAAAATTTAAAATACACACCATATATTATCAAAATATTGTAATCTACACTACGAAATCTTCAAAAAAAAAGGTAAAAAGGAATCAAGATGGTAACTTGAAGTCTTATGGGATAGACCTTGTGCAGTTGTCGAATTTCACTGCCGACGTCTCGGAGACGTTACAGTTCTCCATCATCAGACAAATCAGTTTTGCCCTGATTATGGAGAACTGCAACGTCTCCGAAACGTCGGCAGTGAAATTCGACAGCTGCACACGGTCTATCCCAGAAGACTTCGTTACCATCTTGTGAAGACGACCGTGGAAGCCTTCACTCTTCATTAAAAAGGAATCTAGAAAGTTACAAAGTTTATAGATTACACATTAATATGTCTTTTCCAGTTAGTTATGAATGTCGCAGGCTGATATTATTTACCTTAGTGGACCCAGTGCTCGAAATCAAGCACTAAATCTTGAAATAAGAGATTTAAATATACAAAATAGGCTCAATAATTGTTATTCTTTTTTATGCAATGAATTATTTCTCTCAAAATCTCACAATCTATTTCATAAATGTTTTTACTTTAAAAAAATATTGAATCATATAAATTGAATAACAAATTTTCACAGCCGTTTTGGAGTGGCAATTAAAAAATTATTATTGAAAAACTACCAACAGGCCATGGATAGCAATGTAATGTAATATTAGTAAATAATTAATTAATTACGTTAAGATTACATAATAACATAGAGATACAAATCAGCTCAGCTCTAAGTTTTGACTGCTTAGGCCTACTTCTTATAAATGCTAAACGTTCTCCTTCGATCCATATAAACAAACATGTAAATAAAGTTTTCCGCCATGAATAACGGGAGAATGGTCTAGCCTTTCTGAGAGCCCGTACGACGAAAACTGCAACTGAGTCACTGTATTTCGTTGTGCAGTCACTATCTTCAACTTGAAGCATCAACGAAACCAACTCTGGCCATTGAGTCCAATGCTAATTTTTCTGGTGCTCTGTGTATCGGATAAATTACAAACTCTGGATTTCCATCTGGGACACCGTTATCTATTTTGAATACAGCAGCAACATCACTGGCCGTTGGCAAGTGATGCTTATAGGCAGGACACACATCTCTTTATATAAAACTCGCCAGACTGAGAGGTCATTGTCTTCAACATAAGAAACGCTAGAACTAAGTTATCTTTGAGGTACCTATTTTTTGATTGGTAGTACCCATTAGTACCAATTTAGTACTAAATCGTGGTATGTATTACATTTGAAAAGTCAAAGGTGCCGGGCTTGCATGTCGCTGGCCCGTAGAAATTTAGTACAAAATAACTCGTAAGATATTTAGGTACCTATTTTTTCCTTTGTGGTACCAATTAGTACCAATTTGGTACTAAATTGTGGCATAATAGGTTTTCTCAAATTCCATCATGGCCGGGCCAGCGACATGCATCCACGGAATTATGCCATTCAAAAAAGCATAATATACACTTTTCAGGTACTCTTTGGGGATTAACTTCTTTATATGATGAAGTAAGAAAATCACTCTAGATAATTTACTACAGACACTTTGAATATGAGGGTCCCAAAGTCAGTTGTTGGTCAACCCTTATACCTAAAAGCTTAACACTACTACTTAAAACTACATCTGATTGAAAATCTAAATGGCACAAAGAAAAACATATTTGTTGAGTTTTGTTTTTGTTCAGGAGTTCAGGAGTAGACCATTGGACTCAAACCAAGTATTGCCTTCTGCCATGGCATCAAACATCAACATTGACCAAGCACAGCGGGGTTTTTCCCTGTACAGAAAAAGGTTGTGTCGTCTGCAAAAATGACTTTCTTACAACTAACATTCCAAGACAGGCCATTGATCAAAATTAAAAAATGGTATTGATGTTTCAGTTTTAAGTTTTCTGGCAACTGTTTACATGGAAATTTTAAAATTCATAGTATGAGTAATGCTTGTTTGATGACAGGTGCAAGGTGGGAGGCTGGACTTCCGTCTGCTAGTGGAGGGAGTGGGTGACGCTCATGCTAACCTGTGTTTATACAACTTGTGCTCCGTAGACATGGCTCGACTGCAACTGGTCAAGGATGGACTTGTTGAAGCTGTGGTCACCAAGCTCATGGCCTCTGTTGAGCACTGTAAGTCTACACAGAGAATATTGTTAGACTAAACCTAAGCTAACATCCTGTTAGAAACTAGAAGCTCTCCAAGGGACAGGTCAATCATTTGAAAACCCAGTGGTCAAACCCATTGGATAGGTGTATCATCAATGTCTTAGTGACTTTCCTCTATGGACATTAAAACCTTGAAAAGTATAATTGAATATAGATAGAACCTCGATAAACATAATTGAATGTAGTAGAACTTTGATAAGGAGACTTTCAATGGAATTCGGGAAAATCTTGTTATAAAAAGATCTTGTCATCTTGTAATTGAGGTTTTTGTTTTCAAGTCATAAGGTGTTATTAAAATATCAAGGGGATTTGGAAAGTGCAGTTCTTATTAAGGTTATTTGTCATCATGTGTCTTGTTATTGAGGTTGACTGTACCTCATTAAATTTTATAGGTGTAAAGTTCCTACTACGGTACTTAATATCTACATTATGGAAGCCTAAATATAAATTTTTAAATACTGTTAATAAATCATTATACATTGTAGGCTACATTATTCATTGCTTGAAATGGGGGCCTACCCAGGTAGGTATTTTATTCCAAGTATGAATGACAGATAAGTGAAGGATGATTGTGGCACGTCTTGTAGTCTTGTTACTGACTAAGGCTGACATGATACTTACCATTGTGGCCTAGACCTAAATTTAGGCCTGTTAACAGTAACAAACAGTAAGTATCAAATCAGTAATTCACTTAATCAATGAGTTTGTTTTTATAAAAACTGTATAATGAGTTGTAAAGAATACATTTTTACTTCTTTTAGCTTTGAAAATTGACCACCATACATCAAAAAATAGTATTGGGGATTGGCACCATTGGTGGCGCGATACAAGTTACAGTACTAAATGCTGCAGCAGCACTTTTTGGAAAAAGTAATTTGTAGTTGTATTAACTACACTTTTGGAGTTGTGTAGGTAACAGATTTTATCGCTAATTTTATGATTTAAAATTTCCCATTTTTTTACTAACTGGCACTTAATTTTTACACAATCATTAAATCACACTTGGTTTGCCACCTACTGGGTTGCGATTCAGAACCAGCTCTAAGAACAAAATCTTGTTCTTAGATTCCTATAGGAACTCTAATATGAGGAATGTTTGCTTGAGTGTATGATTGCTTGCTTGCACAATTACCTCTAAAACCGCTCCGAGGATTTCCTTTAAAGTTAGGAAATAAGTAGGGTTGGTCGGGTCCCGAAATTTTAGGAAATTTTCGGGAAAATTAAATTCCCGATTTTCGAGCGGGATTTTTATTTACTTAGGGAAATTTTCGGGACGGGATCGTTTTAGCGATCGCAGCTAACCAGCGGGTGCAGCTTCGCAAAACTCACGGTCGGCCGCGGAAAACGATCTCGCGTATTTTCCGATCGTGAATAAACGGCTAATCCTGTTTTGCGAAACTCGCGATCGTCCGTTAAAAACTATCGTGCGTATTTGCCGACCGTAAATAAACGGCAAATACGGCTTTGCAAATCTCTTGATCGGCCGCGAAAACCATCACGCTTATTTGCCAGTCGCGGATGAACGGCAAAAATAGATCGCACTGTTCGCGAACGGCCGCGAAATACGCTAGTGCGTATCTGTCGATCGCGGATTAACGGCCGATGTAGCTTTACGAAACTTTCGATTGGCCGTGAAAAACGATCGCGCTTATTTGCCGATCGTGAATACACGGCAAATCTAGCTTCGCGAAATTCGCGAACGGCCGCGTATTTGGCGATCGCGGATTATCGGCCGATGTTGCTTTACGAAACTTGCGATCGGCCGTGAAAAACGATCGCGCGTATTTGCCGATGGCTGATAAACGGCAAATGTAGGATTGCTAACTCGCAATTGGGAGTGAAAAGCAATCTTAGGTATTCACTGTTAGCGATTAATCGACGGAACTAACTTGCTATTAGGCGTGACAGAGATGATTGTTAATGTCGGCTATGCTATTGTTGTTGGCCTGCTATGGATTGTTGTTTTGCCCATTGACTCAATTTCCAAAACTAATTCAGATTTCTTTGAATCCCAGCCGAAAGTATGATTATTTTTCATAATTAAGTATAAAAAATAGAGATGTGCGAGTACTCGAGATTTCGAGTTCGAGTCGAGTATGGCCTTGAAACTCGAGCTTTTTTTCAAACTCGGCAATTTCGAGTCGAGTTTGATTTCAAATCGCAAAAACTGTAATTTTTGTTCAAAAAATGATTTTTGTCACAAAATGCTGTTTAATTTTGTCGTGCTGTACAAATATGCAAAAGGAAGACAACCTAACCTATCTTACAGCTGTCAAGACAGATCGTACTCACAGCAGTGGTTGTGACTGTCGACACTGCCACGTGCCACATTATGTCAGAATCGGTGTAATTGCATCCAAAGAAGAAATCCAGTTCCAATTCACCAAGGAGTAAAATGTTTGGAAATAAAATAATAGTGATAGTTTTATTTAACCCTTACTTAGTTTTTCCTTAAAATATTTATTTATACTCGAGTTTTCAAGCCAAACTTTTGAGACAAGAGTTGTCATTGGGAAGATAATTATTGCGATCATTTTTTTGTGGACACGTTAGGAAGAGTGTGTCCTTCCCAGGGAAAAAACAAACACAAACATTATTAGGTTGCAAGAAATATTATTGCTTGTTGTCAGGAATCGGGGTTTCAGCTATGTTTAGTTGACCTTGGAGAACCACGAAATACCAGCAAAATACGGCATACAAATCTATTGTTTAATCATGGTTTATCTGTATAACAAATAAATTGTTTAAGTTTTATTTTTGTCTCAGTTGATGTATAAAATAAAATAATAAAATATGAGTAATCATTTGTAGTTATATGACAAGTATTTTTATTTTTGCCCTTGGTCAAAAATAGTAGGGTCTCTTTATCTCCTAATTATCTCAACAGACGCATGCACGCCCTCAGACAATAACAATGGAACGGTGAGCAGTGTTGATGGGTAAACAAACTCCACCCCCCTCTCTCACAACCGATAAGGAGAGTGAGTTAAACTTACGTTGTGTCGTCTACCGATGCCAGTTATAGAATTAGTGTTTGTCGTTCCTTTTAAGTTGTTGTTTAGTATGATGATTTGTCTTCTTAAAATAGTCTGTGTTGCATTTTTATGTGTTATTCTTAGATTGATTAGAATTAATTGACACATTAATATTTGGTTTATCTGTGTCTTCATGGGTTTTCTGCCATTGATTTTAGAAAGTGAAATTATTTTAAAACAAAACATCTCCACTTGAAATGTTTAACAGTTTGCTTTTTATTTAAATTCTTTTTTGAAAATAGGCCTGCTTTAGGCTTGTATAAATAAGCACTCCGTAATTTTCAGAGATGTTAGTTTTAAATCTTTTTAGCAATGCTGTAATAACGTATTGTTTTTACAGAAGTTCATAAAATAAATTTATCTTTAAACAATTTTACTTTCCTTTTGGTTATAGCATTATTTTATCATTGAGGAAAATCTCAACTGCTACACAAATCATATCACAAAGAATGATAATAAAATTATAAACTAAAAATAAAAATGAAGGTTGGAAATAAAATTTCAAGTCTGAAAATATATCAGACTTGTAATATATTGTTTATTAAACAATATATTATAACCTTAATATCCAACAGGTACAAGTATCAAATATTTTTAGCCAAGTATCGTGCAATATTTAATATTTGTAATTAATGGGGGTTAGAGTAATTTTTCTTGTCAATACATGTAAAATACTTACCTTTTTTTTATCAGAGGCAGATATTCATTAATGTTCTGTGCCTTACTGTTTTTATTTTAAATTAATAGTATTTAATATAGAAGTGCATGTTTTGATACTTCTCAATTTATAATTGAAACATTATTTATTGTCACTTTAACAAGTAAAACTTTTTACATGATCTAACGTATTACTATACCTTAGGCTACATTTTTTACTTTCTCCCCCCTATTCTTAGTACATGGAGAAAGCATTGTTTTTGTCAAAATTTTCAAATTTAAGTTTTAGTGGATGTATTTGTTTTAGTGCTCCCTGAATCCAAAAAAGTGGTTTTCGGCATGGTGTCTGTCTGTGTGTGTGGATGTATGTGTGTATGGATGTATGTGTGTGTGGATGTAAACTAAGCTAGAGACGACACCGGTGGTCCGATTTTCATGAAATTTGGCTTGTAGGTATAAAGCCATGTTATCTCCAGGCGTTATTTATATTTAAAAAAAAATTTTTTTTTAAAGGGTATTTACCCCATAAAAACCCATAAAAAATTACAAAAATCCAAATACAGTAGAGACCCACAAACCCGGACTAATGTGGACCGAACGGAGTCCGGGTTTGTGAAAATTCGGAGTTATCGGGAAATTAGTAAAATTAAGAAAAAATAAGAATAGTTTCTGTTATTTCTATAAGAAATCATTTATTTATTTCATGGTAAGAAATACAAAAACTACATTATCAGTTACAAAAAAACTTAAAGAAAAACCAAAACTGTTTTAAATGTGTCACACCGTGCTCTGGCCTTGAATCTCAATGCACTTTATTGCTCTGGCAGGCTTTCCGAGTTATCCAGAATTCCGGGTTATCGAAGTCCGGGTTTACGGGACTCTACTGTATCTCAAAAACGGCTCTAACGATTTTGATAAAAATTTCATGGTTTTTAGTGCTTAAGATGACAAACAAAATGACACCACCCGCATGTCTGTAAAAATTCAGGTTCAGAAGTTATAGGGGTTTAAGTGTTCAAACTTTCATATTTTTCAAATTTCACAAAATCTGTAACCTCTAAAGGCCGTGTGCCATTAGTGCAACTTCGTTTCGCGAAACATTCATGAAACCATGTTAAGTATATCTATATAAAAAATGTCGCGAAATGTTTCGGCAAGTAAGGCGAAATTTTAGCCCCATTAAAATACATTGTTGTTTCACACGAGATGTGTTTCGTGGCATCAGTGTTTCGTGTTTTCAGACATTTTGTGTTTCTTGTGAAATGAACCTGAAAAACCTGTACTCGCACTTCTCTAATAAAAAATTTAGACAGTTGATAAAAGTAAAGATTTTGAGACGTAAAAAGAAAGTTTTCATACATAGGTAATTAATATTTTATGTAACTTAAACAATATTAAGTTTGGGGGTTGTGAACTTCAAATTTATAATTTTAATCTTGGAAAATCTACTTTTTATGGTTTGTCATCTTGAAACTAATTAGATTTTAAATTTTTACCATAGTGTAAAGTGCTTGAGTCATAGAGTCATTTCCTAAAACAAGAACTTCAAAGCCTGAAGTTTATAAAAATACAATAACTTGTTTACTGATCATACATTACTGTATATTGTTAACATGCAATAACCACTCTAGTATTTTACTTTTGCCTTTTTGGAAACCAAGCAATAAAAATAAAAGAAAAAACTTAAAATTATGGTTTCTATCACATGTTAAAAAGTGTGTATTATATTTATTTATTTCTTATATATTATTTCTGTTTTTAAATGCATTCAATTTAGAAAGAATAAAAATTCAAATTCAATAAAAAATGATAATAAATAAACAATAAATCTATTTACCATTTTTATATAAGTTTGTATTTGATTTATAATTAAAAATTTCATTGAGTTACTATTTTTTATTGTGTTTCTAATGTTTGCTATTATGTCAATTGCTTATAATAGCAAACACAAAAAAAAAAACAGAACAGAAATCATATCACATCATATCGTTCATATCATATCATATCGTATCATATCATATCATGTCATATCGTTCTTTGTGATATGATTTGTGTAGCAGTTGATATTTCTGTTCTGTTTTTCTGTTGTTTGTTTTTGTTATTGCTGTTGTATTTTTTCACTTAAATTTATTTCTTGAAATTTTTTGAGTTGGTACGGTACAAATATTTATGTATGACATTGTTTTTAACCTACTGCTATTAGTGCATTAAAGTAAAATCAATTCATGAACGAGCATTTCCTGAAGCTTTAGGGAAGACTAAAATCCCGTCCCGTCCCATCCCGAATTTAAGAGGGAAGAAAAAAATCCCGTCCCGAACTGAAAATCCAATCCCGTCCATCCTAAGAAATAAGTAGCTTATATGACACCTACATGACTAAAAAACATGTTCTATGTAGGTTTCTTGGCCAGAGAAAATCTAAGAACATAATTAAATTAATATAACACATTCATTGTGGGTGGCACAGTACTGTGCCATAAAAATCGGAGCACTCACGCTGATGGCACATTACTGTGCCATGATCCAACGCAGCATTCAATCGTTTGTCAGGTTAGCCCATAGTGAATTCGGTTGAAACCTTGTTAGCGTGATCTGTAGGTCTTGTTTGACCTTAGGTCAGCTTGGTTCCCGCGTCGCCGTAATCACAGCACCAATGAAGGTGGAACAGTAAAGTGCCATGCCGGCATAAAAAATAATAACTTAAAAAAATAAAAAATAAATGAAATAAAGAATTTTATAATTTTGTGGGAACCAAGAATGTGAAGACTATTTTAAATCGTAGTTTAAAAAAATGAGTATTTGTAGCTGATGTGCAGTGCTGCAGTTTTTTGAAAGTAGCTTCCCCGACACCTTCCAAAAATTAATTTTGGT
The DNA here is from genome assembly GCA_035578135.1 of Flexamia atlantica. Lineage (NCBI taxonomy): Eukaryota > Metazoa > Arthropoda > Insecta > Hemiptera > Cicadellidae > Flexamia > Flexamia atlantica. Next base: position 204,834,891 of record JAQJVK010000001.1, on the reverse strand, counting down.
AATTAAGAAATGCATTGTTTGGTGAGGCTGACATCTTCAGATGCTTTAATCATTTATCACCCTCAAGGATTGAGTAATCTGTCCTTTCCTCCACATTATTTTATCGTGGATTCTCTCTTTTGTTCTAATGTGTTACAATGACTTATTTATTGTAAAGGATGTTTTTATCTCATTCTCATATTTTTACTGTTATTAAGAAGGTTATTTTTTTAAGTTAATAACTGTTTTAATTATTTCTGAGTTCCCAATATGCTAGCTGGTCCCTCAAGTTGTTTACCCTTCTTATTCCAGGGTTGGCCATGATATTCTGCCTATTGTGTCAAGATTCTATTGGCAGAGCTCATGTCCGCAACTGTCCTGGCGGCCTGGAAACACTCCTAAAGCTCCTGAAGGCAACGAAAAGCAAGATAATTCAGTCTAAAGCACTCAAAGCTCTCAATCACTACCTATACGACGACACCAGTTTACATGTAAGCTTCCTTTAGTCTTGCTGTTATAATACACTATCTTGAGTACATTTTTACACATTAGGCATAATACATGAATAGGATAAAATAGCTCCATCGCAGCAGACCTGTGTACACAGCGAGGTTCCAAAGAATTTTTTTATGTGAGCATATTCAAAATTTGTTAGGAAAAACATTGCTTTGAATATTTCTTGCAAGTAATATGCTAAAAAAGAATATTTAATCAATCATTCATGAGCTTTAAACCTGAGGAAAATTATCAAGGGGATCACAGTAATTTTCATTGCAGTAATATGCACTTTTTGTATTTTATACATTTCTTGGTCTAATCATTTTTAATAAATGTATTCTTGTTATCTATATATGATGCCCAAACTACCCTTGACTTGAGAAAACCTTAAGCCTAGTCTGACCCCCATCAACCCTATATTGAATGAAAGGTCTTGGTGAGAAAATCCCAGGAAAAAATGGGTTGTTATTTAATATTTCCTAAGGGAACAACTATAAAGAAAAGGGCTGAACAGCTGATGCATTTTTTCTGTTTACAATTATGTGTTTACTTTTTCCTAGCGAAGCGGGAGACCATCATAGTAGCATGGTGAAAGTAAAAAAAGGAAGGTGTGTGCACATTCTGCTGGTGTGATGTAGTTTGGCTCACGCAACTAGCGCTTATGGTGTCCACTAGTTGCATAAGCCCAAATACAGTACACCTCGGATTATCCGGATTAATGTGGCGGAATACCGATCCGGATAACAAAAAATCCGGATAATCCGAGGTCATTACAATACCGCCTAAATAGTGATCGTATACCTTAGCCCTTGCTAAATTTATGCTGAAAACGGCGTATCAAGACTATACATGTTAATCTTTCAAATTTTAGGAGGATTTAATCATAGGAATAAAATGTTAAATAATCATGACTCAGAATAACACAAACGTGAAACAATCATGACAAAATTAAAATAACTCAAAATTGTTTACACTAACTCTTCTTAAGAAATAACACAACACATCAAATGACAGCATTAAACAAACTCGGCAAAATTGCCGTAGGCTACGCCTACGCCTTTGTTGATTACTGCTGTGATGCTCTGTTTAGGCAATACGGTTCCCTCAATTATTTTGATTCCAAATACGTACAGTAATTTATTGCATTTGCATTTTACTTTTAGAAGGCGCATTTCTGGATCATTGTTCTATCGGAGTGTTGGTTGGGTGGGGGGGAGGTGGCTCATAAGGACGGGTATGACTGTACTATGACGGACACACAGATCAACAGGAATGACGGTGTTGTAGTGTTTACTAGCAAACAATTAGAGGCGGTTCACGGACTGCGGGTTTTCATAAGTCCGAGCGCTAAATCCAGTTATAACCGCTGCGGCTTAGAAATCGGGTTCACAGGTTCGAGTTTACCCGCGCCCGAGCGCAGACGGTTAAACTTCAGCCAATTATGACAGGGATAAACCCGAGCGCAAAAATTCGGGTTCACGAGCCCAATTATAGAAACCCCCGGGTCAAAAAGATAAACTGGTCGGGTTCACGAGACTTGGTCTAGCGCAAATAGAATAATCTCGGACAAAAGAACAATGGTTTTGGACTTGAACTTAACCCTGCTGGGGAGCAGGGTTAAGGTGACATCATGTCGGGATTATCTCAATGGCTCGTTTATTGTTTTTTTTTGTAAGTAAAAAGAATGTTATATTCGGATTCAGCATTAAATTCCGAACAATTTCATTACCCTCAACATAATGTTTTATTTTTTTTTTATTTTTTTACCACTGATTGTTGAAAACATGCTTAAAAATCGTAAAATGTAATGAATAATTACAAATTACAGTAACATTCAACATACCTCAAGCTGTTAACATTAAATATTAAAATACTCACAAGACTGTTTCTTATATACGATAAAACAGATACCGCACAGATATACTTACAGATATCATACAGATACCATAGAAAGATTTTGTCTTAAAATACAACGCAATTTAAAAGTTGCTGTTGGCAAATTTTAATTACCAAATTAAAAACAAAATTAATAGTTTATTATATTTAGGCCTATATAATTTTTAAATTGCAATTGAATTTCATTAGGTAACTATTTTTTATTTATTTTAGCGCTTTTGCACCCCTTTATTTCAGACGAATGATTGCAAAATAAAGGCTCGTACAAACACTGTTGTTAGGTTTGTCTAAGAATATTGATTGTACATAATTAATTACAATAGGTCAATTGATTTAAGTGTCCACAGTTATTTTACTGCGGTCAAGACCGCAGCATATTATTATGATTGTGACTTAAAAGTTGTTTAGGACCTTTTCATCTGATAATTTATTTACATATTCATCATACTGGGTTGTAGAATAATATTTTCATTTGCAGATTAAATAGATAAATACTAGTTAAATATACAATATGTTGTAAAAGTAATAAATTGCAACAAAATACTATTTTTTATTACAACCTGTTTTCTTACACCTAAGATCTCTCCTGCTGAACAGTCTGAGTAAGCCCAATGCAATAACATTTCTACAGGCTGAGGTATTTAAAAGAGCGCGACCTAGTACACTAATAAGGTGTCTACTGCAATCTGATTTTGAAATTCCACTCTTACATACAGGAATTACTGTAATGAAATTTTACTAGTTTCCTCATTAATAATTTTCAATATGTATTTTGTTTATCAATAAAAATAGTAATCTACGCCTATGAGATTAAAATTAGTAATAAGTATACTTCCCAACAATAACATTTACGTTTTATGTTATTTTTTTAATGTATGAGGGCATCCCAACACCTATAATCGTCATTTGTTCCTCCTACTTTATTGTTTAAAAGACATTACCGATAAATATATTAAATCATAAAGCTTTGACAATTAACAGTCATGCAGCGGCCCGGCAGGTAGCCCATGTGACTGTTGCCAACCTTCCAACGGAAATTCCCCGAGATTCCCTGCTGTTCAGCGACGGCCAGCGTTGGTCTCGGCTAAGCTTGATCTCGGCTAACACTCTGACCCGTGAACCCATTTTTTGGCCGTCGGTTAAGTTTGGTCGAGATCAACGAAAACCGCGGGCCACGAAACCCCGAACCCGTGAACCGCCTCTTAGTGGCTTCTGTCAAACAAGTAAATATCAATCATGTTGTTGGTCTTTCATTAGAATTTACTTTTTTAATAAGACGTTTAACCTTTTAGCAGTTTATCGAACTTTCAACAGCGACATAAAGATGTTTTTGGATGGATTAGAACAATTTTACAGCCAGGTTAACAAAGACAAAATGTGCATTTTTGTTGGCGACATTAACATTGATTTATTCACAAATGATGCTACGTCTGACTGTTACTTAAATTGTTTACTTGGAGCAGGACTGACTCAGTGCATTAACAAGCCGATCAGAGTTACCAAAAATAGCTCAAGCTGTATTGACCACTTTGTTCGATTTCATGATATGACTAATGTAAATACAGCTGTTTTACACTCAGACATCACCGACCACTACGGCATTGCACTTACTCTCACTGCTACTGATAACGCACACGTACAAACAGCGACTGATTCTGATACCCGTCCCCGCACTTATACTGACCACACTTTGTTAACTGGACACATTTCACAAGTAGACTGGAGCCCCGATCTCAGTGCTCACGATGTAAATTTTTGTACTACTTTTTTTTGTTATAAAGTAAAAGATTGCATTGCAGCCTCGCAAAAAACTATTAATCACTGCTCATTGAGATTGAAGAAACTTAAACCGTGGATAAATACGGATTTAATAAAATCAATTAGACAGAGAGATAAATTGAGCATGAAAGTTAGGAACCAACCTTTTAATCGACTCCTCTTGAATAGTTTCACAGTTTTGCGAGATCACATTAACAAAAGTATTAAATCCGCTAAAAAAGAGTATTACAGAGATAAAATTAATGAATCAAACCGTGATCCTAAAGTTTTTTGGGAAATTGTTAATGAAATATCTGGTAGGCGCAGTTCGAAAGATGCATTTTATTTTGAGAAATTTTTTCCGGGCTCATCTTCTAATACTGGTATCCAAGCCCGAATCTCAAATGATTTCAATAATTTCTTTACCCAAGTGGGTTATAATCTAGCCAGGTCAATAAACTCAGGAGGGGCTCCAGTTATTAACGACGCTGACTACTCACTTGCTACTGACTTTTCATTTCAGTGTGTTACGGAACTTGACATTGTACGCTACATTAGGGGTCTGCGGGACGGGTCGGCGCCTGGTCATGCGCCGACTTCAGTATCTCGGCTTCAGTTCTGAAGAAAAATGTCCACTTTGTTTCTGCACCTCTCGCTCATATAGTTAACTTAAGTTTGTCTAAAGGCATATTTCCTGATTACTTGAAATTGGCCAAAATGGTCCCTGTTTTCAAATCAAATAGTTACTCAGACATGAATAATTTCCGTCCTATTTCTTTGTTAAGTGTCGTTGCTAAGATTATTGAGAGGATTGTCAAAGATCAACTTGTTTTTTACCTCCAAAGTTTCCAAATTATTTGTAAATCTCAATATGGGTTCAGAAATGACAAAAATATCTCAGATGCTCTGTTTGACCTTAATAGATATATTAACGATGCAGTTTCAAGTAGTAATCACGCGATGCTTGTGTTCTTAGATTTAAAAAAGCATTTGATTCATTAGACAGAAACATATTGTTACGGAAACTAGAGTTAATCGGGGTGCACGGCAACGCTCTTATGTGGTTCAACAGTTACTTAGCTGACAGATCTCAAGCTGTATCGATCGGTGGGATAGTGAGCGATGTAATGCCAGTGGAGTACGGTGTGGTTCAAGGTTCAAATCTTGGTCGTATCTTATTTTTTATCTATATAAATAACATTTCAAAACTTCAAAGTTACGGTAAACTTTTGTTATTTGCGGACGATACGCTCATTTTTGTCAATGGAAGTACCTGGGCTGAGGTAAAAAACAAGGCGGAGCACGATCTTATGCTGCTTAAAAAGTGGTTTGACAATAATATTTTATCCTTAAATACATAAAAGACTAAATTCATGCCTTTTTCTTCACGTAAACAATCTGATTTTCATTTCAACAATTTATTCATGTTTGTGGTGAATTTTCAAATAACTTTTGTTCATGCGATAGGATCGAAATGGTAACCTTCTATAAAAATTTAGGAATTATTTTAGATTCTACTTTGAAATGGTCTGATCATATTGAATTTTTAAAGACAAAATTAGGCAAATATATATATGCCTTTAAACAGTTTAGGGAGATTTTAGACGAAAGAGAAATCAAAACTGTTTATTTTGCATACGTACAATCTTTACTTTCATTTGGCATCATCACGTTTGGCGGTGTGTATAAAACAGTTCTACAACCACTTTTTGTCATTCAAAAATTAATTCTCAAAGTCGCATTTAAAAAGTTCAAAAGATATCCTACAAACAATCTTTTTGCTGAAACTGGCATCTTAACCGTATGTCAACTTTTCATTAAATCTTTGCTAGTCCATATCTACAAAAATTCTGAGACAATATTTGATAGAATAACGCATTCTCATAACACCCGTTTTGCCAGCAATTTAGGTATTGTAGTTCCTCAATCGCTGAAAACTTTTTCTTTAACAAATTCCTTTCACATTTCAAACATTATTTATCGTAACATGCATCAGAAATTTAAAAAAGCGCACTTTTTTTAATATAACCTCCCTTTCCTCCTTTAAAAAACGTGTAGTGGAGTGGCTTCTAACTTTGAGCTCAGAGGAAACCAAGGCCGTTATCGCGCCGGGCCTGACCTGACCCGGCTGTTGATCTCTGCCTGAAACTCAGACGTCCCACTCCCCCCCCCCATAATCACGCCGCCACCGTCCTTTCTTGGTTCCAAGTTCTCACGCTCAATTTTACTTTTAATTTTTCAACAAATCTTAATTTATATTTATCAAATGCACCGCTTGATTTAATTTCTATAGATTATTTAAATATTCTCTTGTTAAATTAATTATATCTCTGATTTGCAACTCACAGGCTAACCACCCATGTAGACTTTTTCCTTTTTTTTAAAAAAAACATTACAACCTAATTCAATTAATGTATTTATCCTTGATTCAAATAATTTAAATTATAAAAATAAACTGTTTCATAATGTGCAATTGTGTTGTAATGTATCAAATGAGATATTTATTTTATTTGGAAATAAAGCTATTTTTCATTCATTCACTCATTCATTCTCCCGTAAACTCGCCAAAATCATGTTTTTGCCGAGATTTTAATTTTTGTATTTCTCGGATGGACCGGTCCGGATAATCCGGGATCCGAATAATGTGGGGTCCGGATAATCTGAGGTGTACTGTATGTCATACCAGCTGACTGTACACACACTTTTCTTTTTACTTTACACCATGTCTTAGTAGTATATAAATGTTAGGAAACAAATAATCAATGAACTCAAATCAGTAAAAATAAAAAATCAAATCAAATACATTAATCTAAATTCAATTGTTTTATAGTTTAACCAGCAGGACCCGTGGCTTCGCCCACGATAAAAATACAACATACGGTATCACTCTTCAAAAATAGTTTTATTTTTTTCATAAATTCTTTTGTTGTAAAAACATATTTCTTTATACATGTTAAATGTTCTTTCATGAAACAGAAAAATGTTTTTAGAAATTAGCTTAGTACTCAGGTCTGCTGCAACGGGAGTATCCTATCCCTGTCTAAAGGGCCTGTCTTTACTAAAAATACGACCATATCCAGCCCCCCGCCGACAAAGGCCCCAAGGGTGTCGCTGCCCTCGGTAGCCTCATGCCCAATATTGGTGTCCTTCCTCTTGCAAGTGCTGTTTGTGTCGGCTGCCCAGTTGGTCTTGCTATGAAGTGGAGAGGATTGCACTCACACACTTGAGAGGCAAGATTACCTAGACTGGCTTACCCTAAGTCAAACACCGTGAAGCATTTATGGTCATTTATGCTTACCGCACGACCTGAGCTTGCCCTGATGATCACGGGGCACCATTGGCTTTTTCGGCGGGGCGTTGAAACTGCTCGCATCTATAGTATAGAGTGGCCCTTAGGAAGGACTTATCCCCATCCTAGCAGACCTGCACACTCAGCGAATTCTAAGAACGTTTTTCTGCTTCATGAAGGTATATGTGTGGGTAAAACCATAGAACATGTCAGAAATTATATTCATCTTCAAAATATAATTTTCTTAAGTTTTTAGGGTCTACCTTTGATAAATAACAATTACAAATGCCGTCCTAGCAATTTTTGAAAATGCTGACTAAATCTGTTAGGGTCTATATTGAACAAAAAAGTGAAAAAGACGTCCCGACAATTCTTGAAAATGCTGTAGATAAAATAAATAGTTTGCAGTTGCACACTCCATCTCTTTCAACAACAGCTGTTATAAGGAAGACAGGCCAGGGCCTTCAATTATTTCTAGTCAGTGATTTATTTTGTGTTATATTAAAACATAAAGTAAAATGTATAATTGTACTGCAGCATTTTATATAGTGTATTGCTTTTAAAATATATGCAAAAGTCAAATTCATTAACCATCTGGCACAAAGAAACAAATGTTCATATAAACAGATATAATTAAATTGCAGAATAAAACATACCATTAATTTACATCAGCTGTTTTAAATTTTACTTTCATATGTTTTGTTAGTAAACAAATCTAGGTAAAATTCTTTCAAAATCCCTGACATGGGTACCTTTAAGACGGTCCCAGGGCTAAGCCCTGAAAGTTATCATATATATATATATATATATATATATATATATATATATATATATATATACCAACATCCTCTTTTATACTTATAGATTTTAGGCTAGTTTCATTATTTTAAAACTCCAATTTTGAGGGAAATGTAAATAAAAAATGTTGGGATCTATCCCATAATTTTGATTATGCTCGCTTGAATGAGATTTAGAAGACAATGTACTGCATTTTGCACATCAGATATCTAACTAGCCCGATTTATGTAGAGCAGTATTTGCGGTGGTACGCTTAGGCCTCTCAGGTGGTACGCAAGAGATTGAAGAAGTAGTAAAAAATAAAATACTAGGTTTACGAACAAACGCTGTCCCGGCAATCAAACAGTAAAGTCGCACTTAATGCCTTAACTTAGTTAACTTTTTTAATATGTGTTTTGGTCATAACATGCCAATTTCGAACCATTTAAGGAAATATTGTTACTCTTTCATTTTAAGAGTAATTCTTTTTGCAAACATTTTGGCATTGAAAAATGTTTTTTCCATAAAAAACCAGTTTTACAGTGTTAAGTCAGTAGTATTACTGTAGAGTTGTTAGTTGTACGATTTTCTAACTAAACGCATTTTCTATTTTGAACACACAGTCTAGTTATGTCGATCTGTTGTATCCATTTTTGTAATCTATATATTTAAAAAATTTGGTTTTTCTTTTCCGAGTCCGTTTGGCTCTTCTACTCAACCGATTTTCATAATTGAGGTCTCAAATGAAAGGTACGCACACGCAGATTTGCCATCAAGCATCCACATTCATTTATCTGCGAATTACTCGAGTTATGCACAAAAGCAACTTCATCCCTGTACATTTCTTATGGGAGTTAAATATGGTTTTCCTTTTCCGAGTTCGTTTGGCTCTTCTACTCCACCGATTTTCATAATTGAGGTCTTAAATTAAAGGTATGCACGCACAGATTTGCCATCAAGCATCGGCATTCATTAATCTACTGTATTACTCGACCAAAAAACATAAATTTGATTATTTCCCGGATTTGGAATTAAATCAAAGATATATTTCCCCAGTTATAATTACGTAATTTTATATGTTTTGGTCTAAGAACCTTCAGTGAAATATCAGCTTTCATTTCAGCTATTGATTATTAAGATCGGACGTACCTGAAGCATGCTGCTGAATTCCGAACAACACAATAAAAATTTTGATTTGCTTTTCCGAGTCTGTTCAGCTCTTCTACTCCACCGATTTTCATAAATAAGGTCTTAAATTAAAGGTATGCGCACGCAGATTTGCCAACAAGCATCCGCATTCATTTATCTGCCGAATTACTCGAGTTATGCGCGAAAGCAACTTCCTCCCTGTACATTTCTTATGGGAGGTAAATATGGTTTTCATTTTCCAAGTTCGTTTGGCTCTTCTACTCTACCGATCTTCATAACTGAGGTCTTAAATTAAAGGTATGCACGCATAGATTTGCCTTCATTAATCTACATTAAGTGTCAGCATTCATTAATCTACTGCATTACTCGACAAAAAAACATACGTTTGATTATTTCCCGAATTTTAAATTCAATTAAAGATATATTTCCCCAGTTCTAATTATGTAATTCTATATGTTTTAGTCTAAGAACCTTCAGTTAAATACCACCTTTCATTTGAGGTTTTGATTATTATGATCAGACTTACCTTGAAGCACGCTGCTGAATTCCAAACAACAAAAATCTTATATATATATATATATATATATATATATATAAATTATGTTTATCTTTTCCGAGTCCGTTTATGGTCTGATCTTAATTAAATTTGGTACAAACGAGTAAAGTGGTAATCAATCGGACGAATTCGTGAACCAGCCCGATCAGACTACGGAAGGGGGGGGGTAAAGAGGGATAAACCACCCCAAAAGTGTTTTTTTACATAGAAAAACAAAATTTATCCAATTTTTGTTGGCACCATTGCATTCAGGTCAAACATTCAAACAAATTAGGGTTATGAATTACTGGTCTAGGTCCATTGGTTACCGAGATATTTAAAGTGGTAAACACAGTACGTTGTCCCAATGTTAACCTTATGGGAAATAAGTAAAATTCTGTATCTTGCTTATTTCTCAACATAGTATCTTGATAAAACTTGGTTTGTGGCTTCAACTAGATGAGATCTAATGTATAATAGTCTAAAATCCCCGATATTTCCATTTTTGTAACAGCTAACCTGCATACTCATTCCTCATGTTATTCTTATGGAGCTTACAAAAACATGTTGGCTTGAACTGTGTTCTTTTGCATATGAAATTTGCTGAGTATGCAGGTCTGCAACGGGGTATTTTAGCATGGTATATAGTTAGTTTGAATAGTCGTATGTCGCTGTCCCGAAAACTTAAGTACAAAATATCTCATTAAATTCCTACTTTTTCCTTCGTGGAACAAATTATTACCAATTTGGTAATAAATCAAGGTACAATTGGTTTTCTGAAATTCCAACATAACCGGGCCCAGCTACATGCACCTCTTTTTCAACTGAGGCAAGTGTCGGGTAAGTCACATTGAAGTTGTGAAGCTGCATTGCATGCAACATTAATTTTGTAAATGGAGAATTATTTGATTTGAGTTATTTTGGGTCTTAGTACCAAAATTTACTGCTGCAGAGCAGCGTGGGCCCTCTAGTATGTTTAAATATAAGGTCATTGTTGAAAATACTGTATACTCAAATGACTTTGAATAGTTTATTAATGTTAATTTTTAATATAAGAAATTTGTAAAGTTCCAAATAACAGGCAGAAATTACTTTTTCCCTGTGTAACTATACATTTTTTCACATTAACGAAATTCTTATTCAAATTCATATGGGTTATTCGCCAAACTGACTGTAACGTTACTAACCAGAGCTAAGGTGAACATATAATTTGTCAAAATGTCCTTATAGGTAATCAAAATACGATTAAAAAATGTACATAATTGTGTACTCTGTCGGTAATGCCTTTTGCCTATAAAGGGAAATTTGCTAGAGCATACTAAGATTATTGAAGGAAAGATTGTTGTGTGCCATTTTACCTATACTTTTATTTTATATCAGTGAGCTTTTATTGAAAAAAATCTGACTGCAAAACATCTGATCTTCATCAGAAATCATGTAAGCAAGGCACCACACGTCATTTGGTTTAGCCCACACTCACCAATAAACTTGTGAATTAGTCTCATATTCTATAAAGTAATTCAACATTGTTTTTTTCATAAGAGAGATAGATTATTGATGCACTTTTAAAGCTAAAACACTACGTTTTCGTACCAGATTCTGCTGACGAATGGTCTTGTGCCCACATTGATCAAAACACTGGCGGAGTATGTGACGAGGGTGGGGCGGGCCCACGACAAGAGCGCGGGGCCCCCGGAGCCCCCGGGCAGTGTGTCCCCCTGCAGTAGTGGCATGTCCCCGCAGAGTAGCGGGGGCGCGCCGGGGGCCTGGTCCCCCATCAGTGAGGACTGCTCCCCGCCCGGGTCCCCCGCCAGTGTCTACTCCCCATTGTGTCTCAGCGAGGATGAACTGGAACCCACGCCTCGGCTGCCTGACGACGACTTCACCTTGGAGCATAAGGTCAATCAGCAGCAATTCCATTTTTCCATTTCTTACTGACCATTTCTCGAGAAAGCATGCTTTATCATTTTTACTTTCTTCCCCCCCCCTATACATTATACATGAAGAAAGTATTGTTTTTGTCCAGATTTTTGAATTGGAGTAGTTAGTGGATATCAACTGTATTTGTTTTAGTACGCCCTGAATCCAAAAGTGGTTTTTGGAGTGGTGCCTGTCCATGTGGATGTGTGTGTGTGTATGTAAACAAAGCTAGAGACAACACCAGTGGTCCGATATTAATGAAAGTTTGCATGTAGGTATAAAGTCCGTCCAGGCGTTATTTATTTTTAATTTTTTATTTTTAAGGGTATTCACCCCATAAAAACCCATAAAAAACAATAAAAATCCTAAGTTATCAAAAACGGCTGTAACGATTTTGATAAAAATTTCACAGTTTTTAGTGCTCAAGCTGAAAAACAAAATGCCACCACCAGCAGTCTGTAAAAAATCAGGTTCAGAAGTTAAGGGGATTTAAGTGTTACAAAATTCAAATTTTTCAAATTTACTTAAAATCATAATAATAATTAATAAAAAATTTACTTACAACCATAAAATTTGGCTTGAAAAATTAGTATAACTGACGCCAATTCTTGAGGACCAGTGCAGTGGATGCGCAGCAACAAAAACGGCTAGTGCGCATGCGTGGCAACGCGTCGCCAGAGCACAGCACTGTCATTCTGCTCTCAGCCGTCAACAATTGCGTGTCACTACATGTCGTCCTAAAATCATTAACCGATAGAACATTGACTCTCATTTATGATTAAATTAAAATACAGCATAAGATTTAAGAATAATGTTTCATTAGTATTTATTAAAGCATCTTGATACTCTGAACAATGATTGACAGAGAAGCAGTAACTACGTGCGAGCTGCCAAATGTACGCAGCGGGCGTCACTGCCACTCCTACTCCCCTCTCCTCCCAGCCTACCCACTCCCCGCCCCATGCGCAGACTGGGCCTCAAGAATTGGAGCCAGTTATAATTCAGTATTTTGAATTGTTAATCCATGCTAACTTGTTGTGGAGATAATTGATATTTTTGTTTTGTGGTATATACAGTACATTTTCTAATGTTGTTCTTATGGAAAATATTTAAAAACCATTATCTCAGTTTATTAATAACCAATTTTGTTAAAATTTATTAAGTATTTGTGAGATTATTTTTGATTTGTTTTACTTCTTTATATAGGTTTTCTTGTTTTAAATGACTTTAAGGGAGGAAGTATGTGTCAGTTTTCTGATACCGTTTATTTGTAAGAAAATTAAAGAAAAATCAAGGTATGAGATTTATTCCGTAAGAGTTCCTGAACAAACAAGAAATATAACACGAACGAAACGGAGACTTATAACATTTCAAAATTTGAACACCAAGTATTTAGACTATCAGTTAAAGTTTGGTATTATCATATATTTCTATTATTTATTGTTCAAATTATAAGTTTACATGCAAAAATATGTCTGATTTGTACATAAAGCCCTCTCATGATTCACCAAGCATTTTCTCGTAGAGTCACAACTAACATGTACAGGTACCATCGTTGTTAACAATACATTTGTAGAAGTCAGTTGAAATGAAAAAGTATCTTGCGACTTTCCTCAGTTCATTAATTAAATAAAACATATTTAGGTTTCAATATTTGTTATGTAATTCTCAAAGTTAGTAAAATTTCCTGATTCGCCATGTGTAAGATTTCATCAGATTTTAGTGTCTTCATTGTCATCTGTCTAAAAAGTATAACCACTATTGAGTTATTGATCGGGCAACCTCTAAAATTACATCAAGAATGTTGAAACTTATGTAGGGGTTTACTGCTGAATGAACCTAAGACAGTCACAAGTAAATGTTTTTCTCAATAGATTAAAATCAATTCAGCTGTCTCAAAAACATGAATGCGCATAGGAGCAGCAACTAAAACAAGGAGAAATGATAAGAGATTTGTATTTTCTTGTTTTAGGTGGAAGATGATTCAGGAGAAGTAAAGGAGGAGGAAATGATTTTGTCCTTCTTGTACCACATCACTAACTATGTCCCTATTCCTATTCATGACTTTGTCAACAAGGGGACAATAACAACACTAATTGACTACATAAGTTTGGTTAGAGATGCGAACCCTTGTGCTGGAAAGCTCCTGTGTAACATTGCCAAGTAAGTTACTTATTTTTAGGGATGGGCAAGTAGTGGATTTTGAATTCGAGTCGAGTATTAAGCCAACTTCTCGAGTATTGAGTCGAATCGAGACGAGTGGTTTTCAAATCAAATCAAGTCAAATCAAAATATCTTTTTTTAATCCAGCACAAATACATTGTAATAAATAATAATAATAAACTTTTGTAAAACTAATGACAGCGACCCTGGCCGTTCTACTGGACCGATTTTCATGCGGGTTGTACCAAAACAAAGGTTATCGGCCCTATATTTGCAGGTTTTATTTGTATTTTGAAAATATTTATGTTAACTGGGTCAAAAATGGAAAATAAACTTTTCTTATGGAGATTTAACATGGGGGAAAAAATCAACTTTTCCAATTCTTTGGACAGTTTGTCTGAGACTTCCACTGGACCCATTTTCATGCAGTTTGTAAAACCAAATACCAAATAAAAGCTCAGCTTTTCTATATTTGCAGGTTTTATTTACTTTTACGTTATCTTGCTTCTTTAAATTTAAAAAATCCACATTTCCAAACCTTTGCAATGATATAATTTTACATTTTACTAGGGGTGTGCGAATAGTGAGTTTTTGGTTCGAATCGAATCGAATCGAATAGTTTATAACTATTCCGAATATCGAATATTTTCTAACGAATATTTTATGTTAATGGTTATTCGTTCAAATGAGATCAAATTTTAAATCGCAGCATGTAAGTATAAATACTCTTACGCAGCAAACCTGTATACTCAGCAAATTACCAAGCATTTTTTTAGCAACTATTCAATAATTAATATAATGTTATCAAAACAAAAGTTATTTCATTGTGTTTTCTTTATTTTATTTACTCTTGTTTTTACTTTCTCCCTCTCCTCCCTGTATTTATCTTATTTAATTATTAATAGCATTATAACATGTCAAAATGATGTAGGTCAAATATCAATTACTGAAGTACACGAAGGTACAACTAATCAATTAAGAATTTAGAAATTTAATGATTCCCCTTAAGCATAGGTAATATTCATTTGAATAAGCATAATTAGGCCTATAAGCCTATTAGCTAGTAGCAATTTCAGGATGAGGCTACTTAACAATTCCTTTTCTACTGCAACCTAAATTTATTCACTTTTAGGCCTCTGCGTCCCTTTGTTCCTTTTCCTTTTAATGAACCAATAAATTATTTGATCAGGGACCAGGCTAAAGCTATTACACCAAAGAATTACATATAAAACTTGGTTCATCAACTACTTCATAATTTGAAGAAAGCCTTACAATTTTATTTGTGCATTAATGCCTGAGAACAAAGATTTTTATTCTCCTAAAGTAATACTATAAAATAATATTAAGTCAGACCAGTAAACTTAAATTAAATTTCAAGATAATTTACATTGGCCATTTACTTACGACAAAGATGATTTGTTTTACATTATAAACAGCAAGCAAACTCATTAATTAGGCTTAAGTTGTCAAACCAGCATTGTACCGTTATCTAAAAATGACCATTTTAATCACGTATTGAAAAATCACGCTCCGCCTGAACCGTCAGATTTCAACAAAATAATACCAATTTTTGATAATTCAACGTTTTTATGTCTACGTAATTGCTTAATTGAAAAATAAAGAAATCTGAGCGATTGAAACAAAGACGCGATTGACGTTCTGGAGTCTGGAGTTATTAACAACAACAACCAAACTTCAAAAGCAGACGAAGATTAGAACGACGACGACATTCGAAAACGAAAAGACAAATAATGAACAGGTCTGCCAACTCTGCCAGCCCAAAATTATTGTACTTCATCGTATCAAAATTGGAAGCCTGAAAAAGTCGTACGAAACACCAACACGACTATTTATTTATGGGGTATTTACGGGATATTTCGTTTTGGCAATTGAAGACGACTCTGGACACTGTCGGTCATCGGTGAACGGTGAACTCTGATTGGTCTTGATTGCAATTCTCTCTTTTACCAACTGATGTTTCGTCGGTATCGGATACGGGTCGAGACAGAACTGATGAAGGATGGACTATTAATTGTTAAATGATTTAATGCTGTGATACGAGAATTTATCTTACGAAAAAATTCGTTGTCGCGTCGGGTATTGCGTAGTATATTAACCTAAGTACTGCACGATTGATCAACACGGCAGAGGGAATTTGGTGGCAAAACTGCGATGTCAGTATTATTTTACAGCAGCTATTCATCTGTCGTCTGTCCACGTGAGGACGCAACTGTTTCTGATGTAGAAAATGGATTTGTAGTTGTTTGCAACTACAAAAAATGTAATTTTATTTTGAAAATGGGTACGTTTTTACCTACTTTTGATTTTATGCCAGTCCTTTAAATATTCGATTCGGTCATATCGAACTTCTTTGCAAGCTCGAATCGAATCGAATATCGTGATGAAAAAGTTCGAAGTTCGAATATTTGCACACCCCTACATTTTACAGTCATTCATTCAGCTGATTGTAAATACAGCACGAGGTATTTTGTCTAAAGACAGAAAAAGAGCAAACGCTCAAGAAGCATTTGGTTTATCATTGCCAGTACATAAAAATGTATTATCAAGTATTATCCTTTAAATGGAATAAAAAAAAGTTTTACAATATTAAAATTATTGAGTTTTATAGGTGTAAATAAAAAATAAGATTTGATTGCTAAATTGTTAAGAATTATAACTACTTAATTATGTGAAAAAGTTGATTTTTATAATGTTGATGGTCTAAATGTTTATTACAATGGCAAATTGTTAAAGGTCGGTTTTAATGGTTCTCACTCATATTAAATTTGATTTTGAGACCTACGATGAATGCTGCATTTGAAAACTTCTCTGTTAACCCTAGAAAAGGTAATAATATAAAGGTATGTACGTAATTTTGACGTGTGCGGAAGTGTTTTTTTGTCCAATTTTGCAATCAAATGACCTTGAGCCCTGTACCGTCAGCAGTGCTTTTCCCGTTACAGGTTTGATTTAATATGACCGTATTATGGCTGTTCTTAATGTATTTCCAAATTTAATTGAAAAAATACGTCAAATTTACATACGATACCTACAACAGCAAAATGTGCTTTTCAATGGACTCCTATGGAGCTTATTCCCTAAAATTAAAATGTAGCTAAAGACAGAATGTAAGTTTATTATATAGTAAATAATATTATCAATGTTTTCTTGTATTTGGGTGCCTTCTTTTAAAAAAAAAATATTTCATCAAACATATTTTAATTTTTAACCACAGAGTAAAATTTACGTATCGATATCTTTAGCGTATTTTTGAATAATGATACCTTTCTAGGGTTAATTGGATATAAACTAAAATAAACTTTTCTTATAAATATTTAACATAGGGAAAAAATTAAACTATGACAGCGAGCCTGACCGTACTATTGGACCGATTTACACATGGCTGGTACCAATTAAAAGGTAATTGTATCTATATTTGCTCATTTCGCTTCGTTTTCAGTATTATTCCACTAAATTTTTCAAAAACGGAAATTAAAATCACTTAAGACAAGAACATGGGGTAAAATTCTAGGTCTATTTTGAGTGAGATCTGGAGTTCTATCGGACTGATTTACATGCATGTAGGTGGTGATTGAAAGTGTAGAATTGCGCTTCAAAGAACATTACAAATAACATACTTTAACTTTATAGGTATTAAACCATTGTTTATAGGTACCGAATGTTCCAGCCTTATAAGTTTTCCAAGCTAACTTTTTCATTTCATGTCTGACAGTAAACTTCTTATGAGGAAACCCCTTAGTTTTTATGATTTTTTGTATTATTCCAATTGTTTAATTTTCCTGTCACTTTTACTTTCTTCCCCTTCACCATAGTACCTATATGAAGAAAGTATTTTTCGTCAAAATGTTTGAATTTGATTTCTCAAATCAAAAAATAGTAGTATTATTTTTAATTTAGTGTACTCTGAATAAAAAATATGGTTTTCGGAAAAATTTTTAATTTGAGTTGTTAGTGGATAACATTTGTTTTAGTGCTGCCTGAATCAAAAACGTGGTTTTCAGAGTGGTGTCTGCCCATCCGCGTGTGTGTATGTGTGTGCGTGTGTGTGGATTTATGTAAACAGAGCTAGAGATGACACCAATGGTCCGATTTTAATGCAATTTGGCATGTAGGTATGAAACCATAATATCTCGGGGTGTTTTTCATTTTTTGAACTTTTGATTTTTAAGGGTATTTACCCCATGAAACCCCATAAGAAACTACAAAACTCCACATTTTTCATAAACGGCTTAAACTATTTTGATAAAACTTTCATGGTTTTTAGTGCTTAAGATGCCAAACAAAATTACACCACCCGAATGTCTGTAAAAATTTAAGGTTCAGAAGTTATGAGGATTTAGGTGATAACAAATTCAAATTTTTCTTTGTATAATCCAAAACACCTTAAAATACGTGGTACCATGAGAAAAAATTATGTTTTACGCCATATTGGATAGTTACAGGGAATTTCAAAAATTGAAATACATACCTAAAAGAGCAAAAAGTAATAGGTTTTCCTATAAGAGATTTAATGTAATACATAAAATAAAAGTTAGCTATTGGAAAATTTAGGCTCGAAAATTAGTATAGTGAAGAATAGTCATATGCCGAGATTGACACGGTAATAAAAGAGCTTTGATGGCCGTGAAATCACCGAATCTCTAAGAAATAATCAAGAAACCTACTGAAGACTAGACAATTGAGAGATTTTCCTGCCTCTATTAAAAAAATTGTGTTTTCTCATTTTTTGCATATTTTTCCATGTTTGGGAGAAGCATGAGCCCCCCTGGGTTTGCGCCTGCTAACTTTCTTGGTTTATGTTGTAATTTATTTCATTAAAGTAGTTCAGTGGTGATTAAAAATGTAGAATTGTGTTTCTAATTCCAGAAAAAATGACATCAAATTCGTTTAATTTTTTTGATATTATATTATGCCTTAGTCTGTAGTGAAAAATAATACCCCCGTTGCAGCAGACCTGCAAACTCAGCAAATTTCAAATCCAAAACGACATATTTCAATCCAACATAGCGAGATTTGACATGTTTTTGTAAGCTCCATAAGAATAACATAGGGAATGAGTATGCAGGTTTGCTGCAACAGGTGTATTAAAACTGGGTGGTTTCAATTCATTATTTAGTAGTTCTGAACTAGAAGAAGCTATTTACCAAGTTTTATCTATATATGTTGAGAAATAACTGATATATAGAATTTTACTTATTTCCCATAAGGTTAACATCAACGTACTGTGTTTACCACTTTCAATATCTCGGTGACCAATGGACATAGAGCAGTGATTTAAACTACTATATATTGTTTGTTTTTTTGAGCTGAATTCAATGGTGCCAACAAAAATTCGATAAATTTTATTTTTCTATGTAAAAAACTCAAAAAACCCATTTTTGGGGGGGTTTATCCCCCTTTACCCCCCCTTCCGGTGGTTCGATCGGGCTGGTTTACGAACTCGTCCGAGGGATTACCACTTTACATGTCTGTACTAAATTTCATTAAGATCGAACCATTTTTACGGCCGCTATCGTGCTCACAGACACATATATATATATATATATATATAAAATTTCGAACGAATGGTGTTTTTTGCTTCTGGGGGCCCTAAAACGAAAAGTTATCATGGTCTGGGGCTTAGGTCTTACCATGAGACCTACGGTAATAGCTTCTTCCCTATAGGGGAAATTTGCTAAAAGTATGAACATCAGTTTTTTTGCTGCGCTTTGCGCTGCACGGGATTAGTCTAGTTAATCTTAATCTCTACTACAAATTTATGTCACAAAAAATCATCAAATGAGTAGAGAGCTTTTTGGATCAGGTATTCTTTCAAAACCCTCTTAAATTTGGCAGAATTTTCAACCTCTTTATTTTTTTAGGGACATACTTTAAAAATGTTAAACCTGCATAGGACTTTTGTTTTGTAAAATATTCCAATTTATGTTTTGGTAAAACCTCATATTTATTCCTTGTATTGTATGAATAAAATCATGATTGCTCTTAAAATTGTCCATATTATTTTTACAATGCATGATGGACTCAAAGATGTAAGTAAAAATATGTTAATATGTTAAACTCTACACAATGGTGTCTTACATATTCATCGCATTTAAGATTTAACATTATTCTAATTGATTCTTTTTGTAATATGAGAATTTTATTTAAATTTTGGTTTGAAGTACCGCCATACACGCTAATTCCATAAGTAATATGAGATTGTACATGAGCATACAGTCTTTAAAATAGGTAAACTGCAAAGGAAAAACATTAATTTCCTTTGTATTAATTTTCTTAAATTAAGAATTAATTTTCTTTGTATTATTTTCACATGCATGTCCCAGCTAAGATTCCATCTACCGTCAAACCAAGAAACTTAGTATAATTCATTTGATCTAATTTCTGTTTTTCTGCAAAAATCAAAGGATTCCAGTGAGTTCTATTTTGTTGTGTGTGAAAAGATATTAAATTGGGTTTCTCTACATGAAGTACTATTATATTTTTAGTAAAATTCTGTTGGAAATTTGAGAGTTGAATATGAGCTCCTACCTCTAAATCAGTTTCTTTTTTGGATGTTATAATTAAATTAGAGTCATCTGCATATATAAAAAGCTGATTCCTCATATTTCCAAAAGTATCTAATGATTGAGGCATATCTTTTATGTAGCAAATAAGCAACAACTAGTGGCTTGAAGGGGCTAAAAGCCCCTAATGAGGGAAAATTCAAACAATCCTTATTTATTATAGTACAAAATACCTTAATAGCAAACTAAATCTACCTTATATTGATATCTAGCCTACCACATGGTTTTCAATCAAGTATCGGTATCACAAGTTTCATGTAAACAAAGCAGACGTGTTTGGATCCCAATGCTTTTCAAATGGCAGATATTTTATGTTATTTCTCGTTTTCTGGTGAATATCAAGCAATTTCATTATTTTTCCCGCCATCATGGAATAGAGACCTTTAATTTGAGCCCTCTCCCATCTTTCTACGACTTGCCAGACGCCCACAATTTTGACGCAAAGAATCGCCTTACGAAATTAAATATATGATGGGCCCAAAATTGAACCTTGTGGGACACCATGTTTTATTACTTCAGTGTTGGATTGAAAATTGTAGGCTTTATTGTTGTCAGTGTGAGAGATAACATACTGCTTTCTTGCAGATAAATAAGAGGCAAACCAATTTAAATAATTGTCATGAACCCCTAAATTTTGCAGCTTGTTAAGAAGCAGGTTGTGTGATATGCTGTTAAAAGCCTTGCATAAGTCCATGAAAATGCGTAGCTCGCGATCGGCTATAAATTCGATTGCACACACGTAAACTGCACGTAAATTCGATCGCCAGGTAAATGCGAGTTTGCATTGAGTAGTTGGACTCAATGCAAACTCAATGACTACTCGAGTCGAGTAGTTGGACTACTCGACTCGACTTTGAGTAAACTACTCGAGTAATTACTCGACTGTAGAGTACTCGCCCACCCCTTCTTATTTTATTATGTACAAAATTGATTTCAAACAGAAACAGATCCACAAATTAAATTTGATGATAGAGGTGGCATAAAATTAACCCCTGTTTGGCTTAGCCTTGTGGACATGCTAGATCAGCATTTTGCATCTCGTTTATTCCTGATTAGCGTTCACTAGTAATCCAAACTCAACAGGTAACATTTACTTAAATACGCTGTGGATAGACAGTTTGCCTGCCTATTGTAGTTTACTCACCCTACAAGGTACCTGAAGTGCAATTACTGTAGAAGTTACTTAACTTGATGTGATGGAACTGTTTCAATAAACTCTGTATAAATTGTATGATTGTTTGAGATAATCCAGATTTTTAGGAAATGAAGATCAGGGGCCTGTTCCATAAAGCTACAAGACTATAGTTCTGGACAGCCTTATTGGCGGGTGAGTGAGTGCGATGTATTCGGAATTGGCGTGAAACATCTTTGTTGTGTTGGCAATCAGTCATATGATCACATGTTTAAGTGAAGACGCACTTACAATATGAAAGTTTATGCTGCAAGCTCATATACAATAAATATTAAATTAAATCTAAACAAGGTTTCGTTGAAATCTATTTTAAACTTACATGTAAAATGACGGTAAAAGTTCTCGCAGAGCTTGCCGCAAGTCTAAGAAGAGGTTTTATTCTCATTAGTAGTGGCAATACTTAATATTTCGTTTCGTATTCCGCAAGCC
Source organism: Flexamia atlantica (assembly GCA_035578135.1). NCBI lineage: Eukaryota > Metazoa > Arthropoda > Insecta > Hemiptera > Cicadellidae > Flexamia > Flexamia atlantica. The sequence goes on along the minus strand of JAQJVK010000001.1, from coordinate 204,812,722 downwards.
AAATTCAGTAAAGTATTGCAAGGCAAATTTCATAGTGTTGATGTGTCTTAAAAACATAAACAGTGTTTTGGCTGCAAGGCATTGTAATACCTATGCTTGGGACCACCATAACTTTTCAGTTTGAGGTCCATAAACCCCAAAAACACTGTTCGTTAATTTCACTAGTTCAGAACAAAAACAGGGTATTCAAACCCTATTTAGAATCCAAGCAATCCAAAACAGCACTAAAAATTTGACATCGCTTATGACAAGAGTACAGTAGTTTGAAAAGGAGGATTTAAAATAAAAACCCCATTAGTAAATGTAAGAGTTTTATAAATTCTCTCTGTATTCTCTTTAGTTTGGTTTCTGCTTTTAGCATAGGTATGAGTCTAGCAAATCCTATTTGCTCAATCATTTACGGACTTTTGGTGCTATCAGGGCCTGATTAAGAGGTGTGGTGCCCCTAGGCTTGAGTTTATTTGGCGCCCCCTCCCTCCCTTCAACCCTCTTCCGCCCTTTACTCCCCCCCAATACCACAGCTATATGTGGGTTAAGTATCGTATATATAATGAAATTACGAATTTAATTCCTCCTTAACTGACAATTAATAGGCCTACCTTTAGAAAATGCATTTAACTTGGAAACTTAACTAAACGCCTTTTCCAGTAACCATGGTCAGTGTTCACAAAGATAATGACAAAACATAATGAATAAATAAATCTAGTCTAATCAGCTGCATGGTCAAGGTCAATTCGTCGCTGCCTGTGACACATATCACATATTCAACTTACACCCCTACTGCTTTTCTTTTCTGCCACATCTGACTCAGTGACTCAGATAGCGATTCTTCATAACAGTGTTCGTTAGACTCTTAGATGTACCTTATTTAGGTTTGCAAAAAACATATCATGTTTAGCAACCCTATACACATAAGCGCAGCCTTACACTCATTGCGTCCCACGCCCTTTTAAGGTGTTCTGAACCATTTGATTTGTTTCTTTCTCTTACATAAATACCATTTTCCCTGCTGCAGACTAAAATGAATAGTCTCTGAAGTCACACTAATCAAAGCACATAATGACAGATACTAACTACTACCATTTTACTACTAACTTATCTATTACACGGAATACTCAAATGGTGGTTACACTTTGGTTTAGGCCACGGGTGAACCCAGGATTTAGTTTCAAGGGGGATATCCTATAAGAAGGGGTAGGTCATCAAAAAACCTGTGCTAATGTGCCCGTAGACAAATAAGGTCGACCCTGTTAGACGAGTATCGCGCCTCAATAGACGAAGATGGACGTCGCGGTAGTCGAATATCGTTGTCGAGGTAGACAAATATCGTTACGGTAAGTGAATATTATAGTCGTCGCGGTAGACGAATATCGTCGTGGTAGACGCCACGGTAGACGAGTATCGCGTCGCCGCAGATGAATATGGTCGTCGCAGGAGACAAATGTCATTGTCGCGGTAAACACATATCGTTGTCACGTCACAGTAGACGAAAATTGTCGTTGCGGTGGAAGAATATCGTTGTTAAGGTAGACGAGTATCGTCGTCGCGGTAAACGAGTATCATCGTCGAATATCATTGTCGCAGTAGACAAATATCTCTGTTACGTCGCAGTTGACAATAATCGTTGTCGCGTCACGGTAGACGAAAATCGTTGTCGCGTCACGGTAGACGAAAATTGTCTTCATGTCGCGGTAGACAAAAATCATCGTTATTTCGCGGTAAACAAAAATTGTCTTCGTGTCGCAAATCGTAGTCGCGTCGCGGTACCCGAAAATGGTTGTCTTGTTGTCTAAAATTTCTGTTCTCCAAAATTTCGGGAGGTGGACGTATCCCCTTTATACCTCCCCTGGGTTCGTCCCTGGTGTAGGCCTATTTGGCCTATACATTTAGTTTGTACCAAACTTACCCTCGATTAATCCGACAGGGGTAACTTCCGTACACCAGATTGCTCAAAATATTCTCTCTCCATTTGTCAAAACTGGGGTCAGTTACTGCCCAGAATATGCTGCTATCTTTTGGTGTCTCAAGAATTACGTCCATTAAGGTTGTTGTTAGGTATTAAAAACCCGTTCTGACGAATAACACTAGTGTTTCTGCGGCAATTCGATAGGTATAATTTACACAAAAGGGGGAGCAGGACGTGCAAGTTTATTTTTTTTCATTTTTAAAGAAGTATTTATTTTGCGCCCCGTGGCGCCCCTGACAGCCTGGTGCCCTAGGCTGTAGCCTAGTCAGCCTAGTACAGTAAAGCCCCGCTAATCCGAAATCCGGTAATCCGAAAATCCGCTTAATCCGAAACCGAAATCAGGAAATATTAAGGAATTAATAAAAACAAGGAAAACATTGATTAAGTGTATTTCTGAAAATTACAGTACGTTTCAAAGATACAAAATATAAAAACAAAACAGAACATTGTTATTGAACAAAACTACATCGTTTTAAAAAAGTCTGTAACACTTTTTTGTCGAGGAGAAGAATACCTCTCTTTTTTGGCTGGGGTCGCAGCGGACTTTTGTTCTACATAGCGTAGCGCTAGATCAAAAGGGCGTATGCCACTAGTGCAAGTTGTTTCGCGAAATACTGTACTGCGTGATTCATAATGAGTTTAAAGAGATTGATAGAAAATAAATACGTAGATGTTTGCATAAAAGCATTTAATAAAGCACTTAAGATATATTTTTATTTAATCATCTATGTATTTATTTTTTATCAATCGCTTTAAACACAATATGAATCACGCAGTACAGTGTTTCGCGAAATAACTTGCACTAGTGGAATACGACCTAAAGGCAGCCACGGCGTCCGAATGGGATACTCTCTGCTCGCTGTCGTCGTCTGCTTCACCTGCACTGTCGTCTTGGTGATAATGCAGAATATTGCCGCTTTGGTTGTTTCTCGAATTCTCGTACCGTGATTGGTGTGATTTGGCATTTCGACGCTTAGTTTATGTAATTGAACGTTGTATTTAATAATTACCTTTATTTTCATAATAGTTCGCTTAATCCGAAATATTCGCTAATCCAAAATGGGTCCGGTCCCAATTATTTCGGATTAGCGGGGCTCCACTGTAGTTCCTCAGGCCCTAGGTGCTGTATTTGATCATTTTCTGTCTGGGGGGCACTAATGCCAATAAATAGGGTTTCCTCCAAACTATTATTTGCCTCATCTCTTATCAAAATAATATTTTATGCAAACTAAAAACCTAATTATAAAATCAAACAAGTAAATATCTAATGAAATGGCCATAAATGACAATAAATAGTATTCACTTCAAACTATAATATTATTTGCCTCATCTCTCAATAAAGTAATAGTTTATGCCAACTAAAAATCTAATTATAAAATCAAATAATTTCATTTTATGCAATGAAAAAACATTAATTATAGTTTCAGTGATGGTTTTTATTCTTTTGGCCTAAGATTAAAACAAAATATAAAGTGTAAGTTTACACTTATATTTCGTCATAGTTATTGTCTTTGCATTATTCTACTGATTCATTGTGTAATGTATTAAATACTAATACTAAAATAACCATTGCTTTATCTGATCCTTTTGAAAATTTAGGATTATAAATAGAAATATAATTTAAAATCGAGGATATCTAAGTCGGTGCATGCCGACCGACAATTTAACTACCCCAGCTAGCCGTTGGTGTCGCTTCAGTCGCAGTAGGTTTCACCATGTGGTAGATTGTATTTTCATCTATAATTGATATTTTCTCAGTTGTTATAAAATATATTACAGCTATGAATGCATTATTATCGCTTAAAATAACAGTGATAATTTTAAGAATCACTCAATTTTTTGATTCGTTTCCATCAATAAAATACTGTAGTTTTGTTTAATTTTGCCAGACACCCGCAAATGAGATTAGGAAATTATTCGCATTGACAGCGTCAGCTGACAGGTAACTCTGATCACGTGACTTGTAAAAACCATTGATCTTTTCTTGTCTTCAGAAAACGTTTATGAAACAGAAATTATCAACAATGGTAAAACACAGACTAGTATTTACTAGACTTGTAACCGTAGACTAGTATTTTTATGGAACAGGCCCCCAGCTCAAAATAACAGCTGCACTGAGCACAACTATTGTTGATCTGATACCTTACCTCTTTTAACTCATTCACAAATCAAAAATTAATTTGTGATTTGATGGAATTGTTCAGAAACAAGAACTACTACCGTCAGTTGTTGGATGACCAGTTTGTGCTGGAGGTGCAGTGTCGTCTGTGTCGCCCCAACCACGAGAGCTGCGGGGAGTGCGCCAGGATGCTGGGGGAGGGGACGAGAGTGTTGGGTGAGGTGGCGAGCCTGGCACAGACTGGCCTGGGCGAGGGGGAGATCACCTACCGGCTGCTTAAGGCTGACGAGACCGTCAAACTGTTGGTGTCCCTGTCAATACCTCATGTGATCAGGTAGCGTAACCCGCTTCACCCGGTGTTAACTTTAAATGTGTAAACATTAAACAGCTTTTGATACATTAGCATACGACATTTAAAAAAAATTTTCTCCATAAATATAACACACTCTTAAAGGCAGAACGCATTGGGAATTGGGTGTCACAACCCTTCTCTGTAGGTTTCTATGCTACAAAATGAGTGTACATGCAAAGTGTTGTGCTTCTGGGTGCTTTTTGGCCTGGACATTGATTGGGATTTTGTCTTTATAGTTTGTTATCCAAAGCCCAGTAATTATAGAGCTGTCAACTTGTTAGAATGTATGCAGAACTAGTGGCTTGAAGGTGTCTAGCCCCTAATAAAGATAGGGAAAAAATTTAATTGAAACAATCGTTCTTTATTACAATGTAATATACCTTCATAAGAAGTTAAGATCAGTTGGCGTTAAGATACCACATGTTGATATCCAGCACAGAAGACGGCAAGGTAGTGTCTAGTGCCACCCTCGGTGTCAAGGCTAATCAGTGGTGAATAACAAATTTCAATGCAGAATTGAGATTAATATGTCTTTCAGAAAATAATGCCTATGAAAATTTATTACTTTTAGTCATTGTAATCAAGGATCATTAGTGATGAGTATGTAGGTAGCCACCTAAAAGTAATAACACATTTATGACTACTCTAAGCTTATACTGCCAAGGGTTAGTGTTTATTCATTTAACGTGCTTTTCCATATGAAAACAATTAATTTAATTTGTTTTCATTGGGTATCGATTCTTGGTTAGTTGTGCTTTGAATAACGGCAACTCGGTTACAAAACTGATGAAGATTAAAATAAGCGTATAATTTATTATTCTTTTCCTCCACCTACTATCTATAGTCGTCTTTTAGTCCCTGGAGTAGAATACTAAAGTACTAGTTTATACTCCATGGGATTTACTTACTTTTAGTCCCACGGGACTAAAAGTAATCTACTTTTAGTCCCATGGGACTAAAAGTAATCTCATAAGAAATACATGGGAAGAAATCCGGCAACGCCGCGGTGGGCAGTGAGAAAATATGGCAACACTGTCGATTTCAATTTGTTTCTCTCTGTTGAAGAGAGTGTCATAGCATCCGATTGTCCATTTCTGTTGGCTACAGGACAGCGTATTAGCGTAGCCATTTTGAGTTTGTTGTAGTTTAGGCTATATTCCTGTATATTTGTGAACAAATAAGTTAGGCCTAAGGTATTTTTAAAGAAGAGTGTGAACAAAATGGTTAAGATTAAAGCCTAAATACCTTGCATTATTTATTTATGTAGGCTATGTGATTGTAATGCAGTTTGTTGAAGCAAAGGATCATCTGAAGGTAAAGTTACAGTGTTATACCTAGTTATTGTTAATGGTGTAGGTGGAGGAAAAATTTTGTGTGCATCACGGGACTAAAGTACTTTTTCTCCCTCGGGAAATTGTTGCCCTCGGCTCCGCCGTCGGGCGACAACAGTTTCCCTCAGGGAGAAAAAGTTGCACTTAAGTCCCTAGATGCACAAATAACTATTTTTGCAAGCAAAAAAAAAAACAGGTATTATTTCAATGAGAATTAGGGTAATTGGTAAGTTGGTAACATTTAAAAGAAAATGTTACCAACTTTTCAATTTACTATAGATTTTGTGCTTTTATTGTTGTTATTCTATCTATTTATTTATTTATTTATTTATTTACATAGATCAATTTACTATTAATGCATTTATTTATTGTTGTTTTGAAATTATTTATTAATGTTTAGTTATTATTGTTATATTTAAACATTGCATTTATATGTTTACAGGGCTTGTAACAGGTTATTTTTCTATTTTTTTGTTATTTTTTCACTCTTGGTTTTTTGTTTTTTTTTTTAATTCGGTTATTTTTGTTATTTTTTTGGAATTTTGGTTATTTTTTCAACCTCAAGAACTGCTACAAGCCCTGTTCACACTATTCGTCTGTCAGACGATCTCGTAGCAGCATCGCGGCAGACGAATCTCGTCATCCTACATTGCGTGAAAACCAAGTCTCGCTGTCAAATCTAAGCAGATTTGTGATTAGTCTGTCGAGATTTTCTTTTTTACTAGGGTTAAGAATGTATTATCCCCAGGATATAACGCCAGTTTTCTAATTTTTAGCAACTTTTTTTGCTTGCAAAAGATTATTTTAGTTATTTGTTTTTCAACCTTAAGTACTGCTACAAGCCCTGTGTTTAGTGCTGGTTCAAAAATGCTCTTGAAATGAAGTTGAAGATCAAAGACTAAAAGAGACTTAACCTCAAAAATCAATATGTCAATTTATAAGTGAACTGCTTCTTTATAATTGGGTTGTACCTGTTTTGAAGCATGTAAATAAAATAAAATGATATGCTCCAATTTAGTTGTGGTATTCTCTTGTCAAAAAGTAGAAAGGAACTTGAGTATGGTTCAGTAATTGAAGGGGTCACCCGTAAAACGTTCTAAACGGCAAAAATTTTTTGACACCCTATTTATAACATCATAATGTCGCCTTACATTGAATAAGTACGTGTCATTAATCATTTTAAAACATTTTACGCGTTTTTAGGGGTTAAAACGTTCTAAATGACTGGCGTTTGAAACGTTCTCTGACAAACCGCTATTCAACTTTAGAAGAAAACATCAGGGAGTGTAGGAATACCAACAGAAAAAAAATAAAACTGAATATAAAACAGTTTTATTGATGTAAAAGTACAAAAACGTAACGTTGTTACTAAAACGTGATTTGTCATTTTGCTAAAAGTTATCCACATGTGGTGCTTAAAACGTTATTCTACCCACTTCTTTTGGGGGCAATTTCCAGGCCTTGGCTTCTTAGTTTTTGAAATATAGGGTAATCCAACTTTTCTATATTCATTCATGGTCTTATCCTTCCACCTACTAATATTTACTTCACGTCTTTTATTTTTATTTACGCGATTTCGCTCCTTGGGTGACAGCACAACGATCGGCGGGGATTCCGTCTTTCGGCGAATAGAACGTTATTCCCCAGAAGGTCCGTGCAGTCCCGCAAAGCACGCAAACTTTGACAGACGAAATCAGGGCTACCAACTCAAAAATCTTCAAAACAAAATATACCACGGTGTAGCTCATGTCCTAGAGAACCTTTTTCACTGAATATCTCTGATTTTGAAATTTTGTCGCTTAGAACGTTTTACGGGGGACCCCTTCAATTTGATTCTGTGTACTGCGGATCGATTTTCTCAGCAAAGATTTCCATCTTTCTGAAAGATGTAGCCGCGAGATTATTGATGTATGGAATATACAAGAATTATATTTTCAGTTTTTATCTATTCTACCTACAGCCTATGCCAGGGAATTGGTTTTTAGTGCCATACTGCTGGATTAAGCTTAGGACAGTAATTTCACAGAGCTGCCACCTGAAGAGTTTAATTGCATGCCAATAACCCAAATCATTTGATAATTTGTAAAATTTGCACATTGCATAATATAATTTCATTAAATACTAATTACTCTTTCAGCGGGCGAATCCGTGGGTTTGTCTGCAATATATATGTATAGATTTTTAGATAGTTAATTAAGAGTAGAAATAGTGTTATTTTTCTGTGTGAAATTGGTACAAGCGATGGTGGCTTGTGGATGTGATATTCCCTGTTGGGGATTAACGTCCGTAATAGTGAATATTATGTTCATCCATAAGACCATCCTCATAATTAGACCTGTTTGTAATTCATTAGTGAAATTGTGGTTCAGATCCTTCATTAAACTGTAGGTCCCTTAGTTACCTTTGGCTGTGGAGCTATTTATTAACAGTCCTGTCTAAGGAACATGTTGGCCTCAGACAGTAACAAGACTAAAAGATTGTGCCACAATCATCCTACACTCATTTCTCATTCATTCTTGGCTTAAAATACCTTCGTGGGTTGGTTGCCATTTCAAGTAAAAGTAATGTAAAGAAGTTGCGGAGTTGCCCATGCGCCGATCATACAAACTTTAACACTGTTGGTATCCGTCGACGGCGTCACTGTCTCACTTGAACGTGGACCTAGGTTTCGGCGGTTTGCCATCTTCAGTAGTGCTGAAGATGGCAAACTTCCGAAACCTAGGTCCACGTTCAAGTGAGACAGTGACGCCGTCGACGGATAAGGTAGCTAATGAACCGAACTAGATGTTTTTTATCCTCCTATAAAATTTGAGCCCATAATTAACTGATCTACAGCCACTCTCTCTATGAAATAAAAACTTATTTCATTCCATTCCACTCTCACTAAAGTGTTTCGAGACAGCCCAGCTCTCCCTTCATTGTTCATCATTTTATAGAATGTTTTAGTTATGCTTATATTAGTGATTATCTCACTGAATTCATAGTATTAGTTTTTGCAACAAAACAGGTCCAGTTCCAAACACTTCAAACTATCAAGACTCCTCTGATATATTTTAACAATATTTTTGTATACTGGAAAAGCCTTGAAAACAAAAATTAATTCTATAAAATCAATAATTAAAAAATATCACCCAAGTATTTGTTCAAAATTGTATTTTGTTAATATGTTTGTTTACTTGAATCATCATGAATAAATGGTATGTTTTAGTGAGCGGGACCTGCTTTTAAAACTGCTATTCAAACGACAAGCTATAAACTACCTGATGGATGCATTAGAAAATAAGCAAGACGATGCTGTTGCAAGTCTTCATGCCCTCTTCAAGACTTTGAAAGTGAAAAACCCTCAGCGTCCAATCGAGATCTGTACTCACTGCAATGTCGGCAGTTTAAGGAAAGAAGGAACCATAACTTTTGTTCTAGATGACGGTTCAACAGTATCAGCTAACAAATCGACTCTTTGCAACAACTCGCCTGTGTTTGAAGCAATGTTTCGAGGAGGTTTCAGGGAGACTGATCAAAAAGAAGTGAAATTAACAGAAATATCAGCAGACTGTGTTACATACTTTTCCCGGATCATCGATACGTATTGTGAGTGCATTTTGCCAAAAGATATAAGGACATTGTTGGAACTTATTGTGGCTTCAGATAGATTTTTAGTTCCAGAATTGACAACGAAGATCCTTTCTGTAGTGATGAACCATGCTCTGAGCCACAAGACATGTTGTGTGGTGTACGACTGGGCACTCACTGTCGGTTACAAGTACCCAGTGCTCGGCAACATTGGCACTGACGTGGTCAAGTTTGCTCTGACATCGCAGATGACTCCGCGTCAGAGGGTGGAGGCTGTGAGCCTCATGCTGAAAGGCCAGCATAAGAAGGAACTGCTGGAAGACATATTGGACATTATTAAAAGTAAACTGTTTTAATAATAGTGGAAATCAGTTTTAATTTCAGGTACATAGCTTTAATTAAGTTACATTGAGACAGTGATTTAGGCTTCAATAAAATGTAATTTTATATGGATTTCATTTATTGGTGGTCTTAATAATTTTAAGAATATTCAGGACTAAAAAATTGAATATCCATATTCACTACTACAAGTTCTCAAAAAAGGAGACTATATTTTTTCGGTACTCATTAAAAAATCTTCTTTTGAATTAAAGCAAACTTTTTACATTCATTTTGGGAAAGAAAAAGGGAAATATTTATGTTTGTTAATTAGACTTATGCACACACCTTGGTCGCCAGTGTGCGAATTTTTCTAATGTAATCAGTGCAATTTGGTAGTCATTGTAGGTTAAAACATTCAGAAGTGTATATATTTCTCTAACTTTTTACCCGATTAAGTTTGAGTTTAAAAAGAAAGCAAAAACCATTATGTATGCCGAAGTCTTCTATTTTTTCCCTAAAATAAAGTTATAATAGTTATACTGTAAGTGGCATGTGGTAACAAGTTTCATTATTAATTTTTAAACCCTTGTTCACTAGAAAAAAATTCTGCTAACACAGCACCTTTTGAAATATTTTTTTAATGAATATTAAACATTACTCTTTTAATAAAGTTAGTTCCGTTTTTTAACATAGCAATCAACACATATCTTTTCAAAACATAAATCACCTTTCTTGATTTAACAACAGTATTTATTTGAGACATCTATTTTTTTGCATTATAGGGTCATTAAGGTGGATTTACACAGGTCGAATAAAACTGGGTGAGTAAGCAGTTTGGTAAAGTTTTTGGTTTCACTTACCTGCCTTTTAACTTAAACTGATAACACACTAGACACAATAACAAAAATTTGTGGGATGGTTGCAGACGAGACTCCGATTCTCAATCAGTGGAAACACATGTACACATCACGGTTGCCAGCTTTACTCGTCTTTATTACTAACCTACTACACTACTCGACTTTCCCTGACTAAATACACCAAGTGAGCTGAATAGGCGAGTAGCAACACACCCTTCCTACTCACCAGCCAACTCAACCCTTGTAAATCCGTCCTGTTTTTGGTTTTAAATTTCTATCCTTTATTTCAATTATTAGACACTACATTTTTTTAACATCCTCAATTGTAATTTCAATGAAAATACCGAGTTTTCATCACATTGAACGGCAAATAGCTGTTTCGATAACGTTTTCCTGTCCTAGGCAGGTTAAAATCAGCTGGAACTTTTTCCTGCATTAAGGATTAGTCGTGATTCCTGACACTGGTAGGGCTAAAGGTTTTTTATCAGAAATAAGAAATAAGCCTTCAGGCATTGACTTTGAATCTTTCGAGACATACCACGCATACGGCGCAGCTGTAGCGATCGGACCTGAGCCAGGATCGGTTGGTTCAGTTAGTTCGTCTGAGCCTCCGCGAGACGCGCAGCGGACGGTCTTAGTTCATGGCATCGCCACAAGATAGCGCCCTCTACGGCTGTCAGTCCCCCCTTACTCCCCGCTCCCCGCCCCGACCACTGCTTCCGCTGCCGCTGCGACCGCCGGCGCCGTACACTCAAGTCCTCCCTCTCCCACCATACTTCTACAGTGTGAAATATCTGGGGACCGAGCTTCGCTCGGGGGAAAGCAGTAACATTTTCAAATATACATGTTCATATTGCTCCCCACAATGACAATTAGCTTTGTAATTTGATTTACTGAGGTTTAAGTTTTATTCATTGAATTTATTCGGTCTTTGTTTTCTAATCGATGCTCTCATAGCTCGTTTCAGTGGCCAAGCGCTGTGACGAATGTTGAATATCCCAACGGTGCCTTCATGAATTGCTCGACACTGCCATCCGTTAACAGATTACAATATCACAGAAAATGCAAATTATATGATCTTACGTCACAAATAATCTATCTTCTATCTATCTATATTATTAATTCTGTAAGCGATTTTTTTAAAAACAAAGTTGTGCATGAGACTTTGCCAGCTCGCAGGATGACAGGAGATGGCTCAAATAAAAGGTCTCGGACCCAGGGGGTCGGGAAAAATAGCAGATTAGGTCCAAATATACCAGAAAATGAGAAATAACGAAAATATCTTCCATTTGAAATGCATTGGGATTAAAAAGATTGAAAAACGTCCGCTTTGTTTACATTAAACATTTGGTGCTAATGCTTGATTCAAAGCCATTTGGTAGATGGTGACATGTGGGATTTGTTTCAAAACGCAGCTAACTATGCACGTTCACTGAACTATTTACAAAAAATATTTTAAATTTAAGATTTTCTGATTTTATAATAATTAAGGGTTTGAGTTTTTCATAATTTAAATTTATAATAAGTTAAGTACGTTTGTTTAGTTTATGTTATAACTATGCACATTTAATACCAAATGATCTATACATATATATGTAAGCGAAATTTTTGCGAAGAAATTGTGGGCGTTTGGAAGGTCACAGGATGATGGGGGCGGGGCTGAAACTGAAGGTCTCCATCTCAGGGACTCGGGGAAAATCTTGAAATTGCTTTAAGCTTACTATAAAATGAGAAATAACGTAAAATAGCTGTTATTTAAAAACCATTAGGATATAAAAAGGTCTGATTTGTTTAATTGAAACCAAATGCTAGAAATAATCATAACTTTGTGGATCCAAAAGCCTATTTTCTAAGATGGTATTTTGTTCTATAGTAAAGAAGGATTATGCTTAGGGGCTATTAGCCCCTTCAAGCCTCTAGTAAATAAATTTCATAAATGATGATAAATTTTCTGAGCATCTAAATTTTGGAGTACAAACTGAAGTTTGAGGTGGGTTGAGAATTATATCACGTTTTTTCTGATATGAACCTTATCCTAATGAAATAAACTTGTTCTTTGTAGATCTTTGAGAATTTGCTTATCTCTATTTCCTAAATTGTATTTGCGAACTTTAAGAAACATTGCTCATATAAAGTAGTTAAACAGATGATTTAAATTTAGTAAATCTAAATCATAAAATCACCTTTATGTAAACAAATACTCGTTGTTGCTTTGATGTTACTGGCAACTCATGTGACCCCATGTTAAAAATTATCAATTTTAAATTTAATTTTTCTAAAAAATTTGCGTTTCTACAGCAAATTCAACCAAGCAGGTGAACTTAAAAATGAAAACTACACCTACATGCAAAATTTTATCAAAATCGTTAGAGCCGTTTTCGAGATAGGATTTATAAATACTCATTGCTCATTTAAAGTAATAGGATTCATAGTAGACCTACCACGCAAACGAGGAGGCTGTACCGGTCGGAGGTGACCCTAAAATCGGTCTGTTCAGTTAGTGAATTTAATGACTTATCCGTAGAAATAGTTCCTGTAACAGTTGATTACCCTGTTTCGGTTATACAATCTTGAAGTAAATTATTACTTACTTTCAAAGTAATTCACTTTGTAAAACTGTTTGTTGCAAAAAATAATTGTTGGTAAAGTTTTATTGTTTTTTCAACATTACGCATCAACTTCGTTACAGCATTGACCTCAAACAAGGGAGAACGGCGCCACTGCTCACCGGCGTCGGCGCCACTGCTCAAGTGCTCGGAGTGTTAGGGACGCATGCGCTTGGCAATGATATTGTCGAGACACTAGGTTGTTATTGTCGAGACACTGTTTACCACCCTCACCTCGCAATAAATCAGCTGGCGTCTTCTTATCAGTGTTGCTCGTGTCAACGGCCGAGGATAGTTGTGTTGTGCGTGCAATAAAAGGAAAATAGGTCAACATTTTAAAGCGCCCTCAAGAAACAAATCAAAAGCTTGGGGGCCCCAAACGAAATATCCTTTTTAATTACTCGTCAGCCGTGCGCTAGATCATAAGCTTTAAAATAGTTCAATCGTGAAAATTGGTTGAGTAGGACGGGAAAAAAGGGACATAACAGAGAAAACCGTTATTAGATGTTAGATATATATATGCTTAACTATTTAATTTTATATGACATTTAAAACGCGTTCATTTGTAATATTCCCCTGCTTGAAAAAGTTCACAGTTTTAAGAAAAAACCTAAGTACCATTCTGATAGCACAACTAAACTTACACAGCCCTGGCTTTTTGAATATAGGCCTACACCTGACTAAGCCGAGATGTTGAAAGAGCCATTTTAGACAAATCTAAAAAAATAAATTGTTTACATTTACTTGTTGTTTGAAGCATTAAAAAATCGACTATAGGTCTACCAGGCGACAGGCGTAATACAATCGTGAGCATCGAAATCACTTAAACAACCCTTCCCTAAGTAGAGGTTGATTTTGCTGATCAAGTAATTTAGGAACGCGCCGTTTTATGACGCCCCGAGTAGGCTTTAGTGCATAATTTATTTTGTAAAATGAATTCAAATAACTTTTGTTTTTGGTTTAAAATTTTTAAAGGCTTTGACAAATGTAAATCTTAGGGAACAGTAACATAAAATATCTGGTGAAATTATCTTATTTGTCGATATTTCAAAGACACAATTAAACAGAACTAGGCCTAATTCAAATTCTTGAAAAATGCATTTCTATGGCCAGCTAAATCAATAATTTGACTCATTTCACAGATTAGTCTATGTACAAAAATAATGATTAGTTTATTAACATCCCAACTTGCTTACCAACCTTAGCAAATTTAGTGCCACTTCCAGTAATAAGGATATAACGACTTTAGTTTTAGCTGACTGGGAATCCGTGTGTTACTGATAGACTATATTTTGAAAATCTGTTTTGTGTAGCAGTGTAGGCTAAATTAAATTATGGAGGGGAGAAAACGACTCTCTGGTAGCCAGTATAGGGAAAAGAACCAGAAAAATAACTTGAAGGCAAAAAACTTGAGTTTTCTCTGAATACATTTTTAAACACAATGTCGGGGGAGGAGGGAGGATTCCGTCAAGGTCACTCCCAACCGCTGCGCGGTTGCTTTGACGCTGACCCTGTCTGCGCATCGATGTAAATAAATTTACATCGATGGTTCTGCGTAGCGCGGCGGCGACGGTTGTTCATTACAAGCCGAGTGGTTTGTTTTTATATTTGGACTTGAATTATAATTGTAAATCGATGCTTGCATTGCCGTATGTATTCTTAGGCTTGTTCTTTGGGTAAAATGTGATACAGAAAATTGTACTAATCACATTCATATTAGTGCGGTGCAATTAGACATAAACCTGGACATCCAAAAGGTTTCTAGCTGGTGCCATAGGCGTAATTCGGGGGGGGCAAGGGGGGGCAGTTGCCCCCCCAAAAATTTGAAAATTAAAATTAATTTTTAGGTATAAATAACGAAAAGCGACATGGTTTTTAATCATTTTTTTCAAGTTGTAAAATTATATTATTATTGACATAGATTTTTCATTAATATGAGTCTCTTCGATATGCCGTAAAGGTACGCTGGTGGCGTAGTTTTGTTTGAAGTCCGATTGCAAATTTGCAAGGATACATTTAGCGAACGAATACAGACATACACGCTTTCCACTATGGCGTGCCGGTCGACGAGAACCCACTCCCACGCCAAATGACACGTCCACCAATGAACTAACGCTCCACGATGGCCAACCTCTAAACTCTGTAGTGCTGCTTAGAGCCAGTGTAAGTTAGTTGCCTGTCATAAGACACTGTTCACCAGGGGTGCCCAGAAGGGGGGGAATGGCGCAATTTTCGTCATCAAAATTGTTGGGGGGGCATGATTTTTTGGGCGGGATATAGGTTTTGTGAGGAATTTTGAACCAGCGAATAAGGGAAAATTACAAAAAAATAAACTATCATAACCATGCGCAACAGTTAAAAGTTTTGTTTATTTATCTAACCATCTCATCAGGATTACTATCACTGAACTCGTCATATATTCAAGTTTGCTGTGTAAACCATCCATTGAATCTCCAAGTCAATCCATGTGTTAAGTTATTTTGAAGGGCGGTTGACAATGGGTCGACTGGCCTGGCAACCCTGTCCGACATCAGGCCCAGAAGACATTAGTGTCAGACAGGGTCTGTGGCCCCGGTCTGAAACAGCCGTTAGCAATGTTACCAAAACCGGGTATTTACCCAGTTTTCGGGTATTTTGGAGGCCGTGCGGAGTTTTGGCAGTGATTAAGAAAAACCGGTTATAACCGGGGATTTAAGACTTGGGTTGAGGAAATTTACTCATCAACCTGGCTATGAAACAATGAGTGAAATCGGGGATTTTTTACGATCGAGGTACAAGGATTTTTTGGAACTCTAGATATTTTATTTTTCAAACGAAAGTTGGTGTTATGCATTTGGTTTGGTTGTATTGGTAATTTCGTTGCAGTGTAACCAGAAACTGGGTAATAGCCCGATTAGTGGGTTTTTTGTTGGCCGTTCGGGGACTTAATTAGAAAATCGAGTAAAATCGGGGATTTTAGACTTGAGCTGCGGGGATTTACTCGGCATCCTAAATACATAAAAAAAACGGGTAAAGCCGGGGATTTTCGAATTGTGATTTGCTTTGCAAATATTCAATGTCCATGTAAGGTGAGAAAAAGTACGGTATTTGGTGTTTTTAAAGTAATTAGGTGGTTTTCCGGCTAACTACCCGGATTTTGGTCCTTGGGGGGGATTTTGCAGGGATTAGTGCCGAAAAACCGGGTAAAAGTGAGGATTATCAATGGAGTTGGCGGGTAAATAATAAATGCCAAATCCTGTGTAATGCAACACTGGAAGTTAGAGATAAGAGTATAGCAACAGTCAATCGCCAGTCGTATGAAGCACAGTTGGTGTGCCTGCTATGACTGCAGTGAGTCAGTTTTTTACAAATAAATAGTACAATTACTGACTGAAGTTAAGGCCATAGCCAATGTTGAAAGGCCATAGCTAATGTTGAAAATGCACTTAAATGAAAGGTTAGAAAGTTTTTTTTCACTTCCTGTAACCGCGGAGCCCAAACCCCACAATTTTTTTCTGGTTACGGCTTTGAGTGAAGTGAATGGTGATTACAAGTTCACATTGTGTTGTGATATCGTGGTTGGATATTAACTTTAGCTAGTTAGATATAAAGAAAATAATATGCATTGGCAGTGTATACACCCCATAGATACTTTGGTATTATACGAAGGCCACTATTTTTAGAGAATTTTTTATTGATTACCAAAAATAACTTTGTAATTGGAAAGAACATGCTTTAATTGACTTACTTTCCAAATTGGACATAATTATGATAAGCGGCCTTTGTTTCTGCTTCCCAGAAGACAGCGATGTTGGTGAGGATTGAGTTAATCGAGTCGCCGCCGCCACTAGCATCTTACTAGCGTCTAAAAGGGCTGGTCACAAGCCGAAGTGAACCTCAGAACATGAAGTGGTGGGGAGGTGGAAATCGGCGTCTTGTGGGTCTCGCACTGTCCCTCAACAAGCTAAAGCTCATCACACAAACACGGTGTGAGTGTAGGTGCGTGGGTCCCGTGCAATGGATAAAGCTCACGGTCTGGTTTATGAAACCGTTTATTCCGTAGCGATTTTATTAAAACTAATAATGTATTTATGTAGCTAATTATCAAATGTTTTAAATTAGTTAATTGTTTTTCAGAAATTATATAACGTTAGGCATACAGCGGTATGAACTAAACATGAATTGTTATTCGATGTTTTTTGCTATTTGGAAAGGGGAATAATTGAATTGACAGAAAAACTACTGATTACAATGTATTCTTTTCTTAGACAATTCTTCATTAAACAAAGTACTGTTGTAACAAATGTAAGCATTAAAAATAAATTAAATTTTTCATCAAATTCAACTGTTATAGTCATAAAACTGAGTGTGGCAAAAAATACAGATTTAGGCCTACTTGCCAGTCCAAAAACACTTTAATATTTTGATTTACAGTAAAGTCTGAATTACCTTTTATACTTACAAAATTTCAACCTATTTATCTTCTAAATGTAGAAGGTCAAAAGAAACTGCGTGAATTGACTAAAAAACGACTGATTACAATATATTGTTTATTTACACAATCTATATTCTTATAATAATTCAGTTTAGTCTACAACTTAATATCCAGTTCTACCAGGCCGATTTTATTAATTAATGGGTCGTTGGAAAGCTCTCTTCCTGTAGATTTGCAAATAATTATTAAAGTTGGATTTTTTAAGATTTAAGGTGAACAAGTAAAAACACATCTTTTCTATAAGAAATCAGCTTTTTTAATGTTCATATTTTTGTAGCCAAGTTATGGCCGGAATCAGTATTAAAAAAAAAATGCTTATAGTGACAAATTGTAGGAAATTTTATTCTCTTTCAGGATATAATCTTTCACTTTGGTTGATTTTCTCACAATTTTGAAGTTATTTGCAAAAAAGCAAAGCAACCTCCAAATTGATACTGGCAAGAAAGGACTGAATTACTTCTATTTTTGTCAAACTTTGTACAACTAAATCTAGAGTTCTACCAGTCAGAATTTAATAACTAACAGTTCATTGGAAACCTTTCTCCCTGTAATTATTTAATTTTTTAAATAATTACATTTGTAATAATTATTTGGATTTTTTAAATATCGAAGGTGAAAAACTAAAAACATATCTTTTCTATTATAAATATTTTGAAATCAGCTTTTTTAAAGTTTCCTATATTTGTTTATCAAAGTTTTGGCTACCCATTATCAGTACTTACAAACATATTTATATTTATTTTAATGGTATTATTTTGTAAATAAAGTATGCATTTTCAAAAAGTTGAAATAATTTGTTTGGTAGAAAATAATTTTATTTGGTTGAGGAGATGGTATCCAGATATACCTTAAGATTACTATCTAGGTATTGAGTAGTTGAAGAGCTCGGGCTGATTAGCAAGGGTTCACCATTTAAGAAGTGAACAAGCTGATGTTGTCTCAGACATATTTAAGATCATGTCATAAGTTATTATCAAAATAAATCTATGAAATTCACAACTGCTCAAGACTTAAAGCCCATGTTGAAAGGAATTTTATGATTTTCTACAATCACTTACTAAGTTAGAATTCTGGTTACCGGTACCTTTTAATGGAGCGGCCAGCTTTTTATTCCCTTGGGACCAAGATGAGCTCTTACCTTTCTCAGAAAATAAGTTTTAATACACGACCAATTTAGAATGATAGAACAAACAAAAATTTTTAGACTGAAATCAGTCAAGAATTAATTCAACTTGTTATATCCTGCACTTCACAACCCATAAGCTCTGAACTGGTTTTAGGAGTAAATAAAGAATGTATTTACTACTTTAACAAAATTTATTTACAAACACAAGCTAAACATTAACAAACCTCTATGATAATAATCAGTGGTAGGGGGGCCAATCTTTGAGAGGAGCGGGTGAGGAGTTATCACGTTAAAAAAACAACGCAATACCATATTCCAAATCAACGCTCAAGAGTTTTTTGAGGCAGTTCTCCTAGTCTGCTCTGCCAAAACTACATCATAAACATAAAAAATAAATATTCTAAAGCAACACCAGAGGTTCTCATAACTTCTACCAAAAATGGAGATAATTTTCTCTTGTTTACAATATAAAAATTAGCCTATCACAATCATGAAAAATTAAAAATATTAAAACAAAACTTGGGGCTGTTCTCTTGGCCTCTGCCAAAAATTATTCACGAGAATAAACTATCCTATCAGAAACATAAAAAAGTATGTTCTAAAACAACCCTGGAGAGTTTTTTGAGGCAGTTCTAGCCTCTCCCACAAACATAAATATACGGTAACAGCAAACTGATACATTCTTTCTCCCTTAGAACCATTTAGAGCAAGAAAACCAAGATAGTGAAATAAAATTAAGCCTATAAAATAAATTTACTGACATCTTATTTTATTTCCATTATTTTGAGTACAATTTTTTTTTGAAATTCCAGTACCACTCCCCAACTGTTTATCTAACTTGGAAGCACCATTAATAATTTATTTATTAATGTGAATAATGTTTATTGTTAAAATTAAATAACTGATTTACAGCTTTGACAAATAAGATTAATGATAAGTGTTGCAGCAGTCCTGCATACTCAGCGAATTTCAAGTGCATCAATAAATCATTTAAATGAAGTATCGCATCAGGTAAAATCAATATACATTCAAAAGAAAGCGTGCAAAAATACTCTCCTAGTGGCTTTTAGGAGCAAAAGGCTATAAAAAAATAATAGCCTATACTTGGCACGAAAATGCAATGTTCAAAATTCCAAAATAGCTGGCTTTTCCAATTTAATCATATGCGGGAAATGACCAGCTGTTTAAGTTTGACTAAAAAATTTCATAAACATCATCAGTAAAAATCTGTATTCGCTATAGTAAATTTATTTGACATATTTAGTTATCTGGCCTTTGAATAAGCCATATGTCTGTATCCACCATATGGCTTTGAATCAAACATCAGCTCACATGTTTTAATGTAAACAAAGCAGACGTTTTAGATCCCAATGCTACTTAAATGGCAGTTATTTTATGTTATTTTTTGTTTTCTAGCAAACTTTAAGAAATTACAGTACTTTTCCTGAGTCTCTGACATTAAAACATTTAATTTGAGCCCTCTCCCATCTTTCTACGACTTGCCCACAATTTTGACGCAAAGAATCGTCTTACGAAATTAAATATATAATGTGAATAAAAGAATATGGGAAATGTTGTGAACAACTACAATCTTTAAAAAATTACAACATATCAAATTGTAAATCTGATTAAGGATGTATTTCCAGGATTTCCAGTATATCCTATTTTTGTTTGTCAATATCATACAAACAACCCCGAGGAGGTTTTTGAGGCAGTTCCACTAGCCTCTGCCAAAATAGTTGTTACTTTATCTGATTTATAAAAACACACTAGCCTAACACAAAAACAATTCAATAACATACAAAACAACACCGGGGAGGTTTTTGAGGCAGTTCCCCTAGCCTCTGCCAAAATGGTTGTTACTTTATCTGATTTATAAAAACACACTAGCCTAACACAAAAACAATTCAATATCATACAAAACAACACCGGGGAGGTTTTTGAGGCAGTTCCCCTAGCCTCTGCCAAAATGGTTGTTACTTTATCTGATTTATAAAAACACACTAGCCTAACACAAAAACAATTCAGTATCATACAAAACAACACCGGGGAGGTATTTGAGGCAGTTCCCCTAGCCTCTGCCAAAATGGTTGTTACTTTATCTGATTTATAAAAACACACTAGCCTAACACAAAAACAATTCAATATCATACAAAACAACACCGGGGAGGTATTTGAGGCAGTTCCCCTAGCCTCTGCCAAAATGGTTGTTACTTTATCTGATTTATAAAAACACACTAGCCTAACACAAAAACAATTCAGTATCATACAAAACAACACCGGGGAGGTTTTTGAGGCAGTTCCCCTAGCCTCTGCCAAAATGGAACAACAATAATATAAAATAAATTGTAAACATATTTTGTACTGTACAAAGGACTGTTAAGTAGAACATAAATTCATGAAATAAATTTCAACATGAAACAACAAGGAACTTCATGTTGCAGCGCCCCCTCCTCTTCAATCTGAAATTAAAAATAAAACAAATTTATTCAAGCCAACAAACAAATAAATGTTATAATCTTTAGATGATCACAACTCTTTTTTGGACAGAGGATTTAAGTTAAGGTCACTTGAGTATTTTAAGACTATCAGAATGAATACGGGGACGGATTTAGAACCTGAAATGTAATTCTTCAAGTAAAAAGTAATTTAAAAAAATACATTTCTTCAGTTGAATGTGACTATATAACCCACCTTTGACTGGTCGTATTTATATGATCACAAAACCAAAAATATTTAGATTCGGAAACGCCCAGAAAGAATGTACAAGGAAGAATTTAATTTGAGCATATCTCGAGGACGAAACAATATTTTCAACAACGGATTGTGGCATTGTAATCAGCGGTGAAAATATGGTCAGTAATAACGCGTCACATTACCACATTCATATTTTTTAAATCTGTATCTAATATGGCGGATCCGAGATGGCAACTGAAAATTAATACCCGATGAAAATGAAGTATTTACCATCCAGCAACTATCGGCAGTCTTTTCAAGTCAATATCTTGGTATATAATAGTTTGGATGTCATAAATACAATTTTTTCAAGATCTGTATCTGTAGCCTATGTTTGGCCCAGTAAACTTTGACCTTCGATATTCAAAGTCACCCAAGGATACCATTCTGGCATCCGCCATATTCTAGTTCTCCAAAACAAAGTACTGTTGAACAAATGTAAGCATTACAAATAAATTAAATTTTTAATCAAATTCAACTGTTGTAGTCATAACACTGAATGTTTAAAAAATACAGTTTTACTTGCCAGTTAAAAAACACTTTAATATTTTGATTTACAATGAAGTCTGAATTACCTTTTGTATTTAAATCCTCAACCTCTTCATCCTCTGAATGTAGGAGGTCAAAGGAAATTTTGTTTCTTTCTTCATTTGTTAAAACAGGCCTAGATTCTTTCTTATTTCTCTTCGTGGAAAAAAATCTCTTCTGTTTTTCAACATTTTTGTTGGCTGGCTCTGATGTAGACTTCTGTGATTCCTGAAATAATATTTTTATGTAGTATTTAATAGAATAATAAATATAACGTGTGTCTCATAATCCCCTCGCCAACTTTTATCCATGTATTTTTTCCAAATATAAATACACACCACCCCCAAACATTGTTGGAACGTTAATAATCCATTTTAAGTGAGTATTCCATTTGTCATCTTCAATCTGCCATACTGTACCCAAAATAATATTTTCAAATGTAAAAGTGGTGTTGTGACGGGACGCTACCAAAGTCCGACAACGCCAAATCCGGACTGTTTAAATTTCCCAAAATGTCAAAGTCGAACAGTGACCAAGTCGGACAGCGACGAAGTCACACAGCGCCAAACCCGGACTGTTTTGAAACAGTCCCGATTCGACGGGAGCGTCAGGTGCCAAAACCGGACTGTTTCATTTTTGCACAGAAACGTCTTTAAGGAATAAAACCTTTACACATTACACTTTAAAATTAGCCAGCCTACTTCAAAGATCTTTTGTCTAAAAAATACTATGACGCAGGCGTAGAAATAAAAGTTTTGTTATTATGTTTATAGAGGGAGAGTAAAGAGCGTGTTTGTATAGTTTGTTATATGGATTTTTTAAATTAACAGTATATTTTTATGAAATATTTGTCCCCTTACCTTTTCTATTCGTCCAAATGCTGATGCCATTGCTGCTACAGTTGACATTGTCTGACGCATCATATTTTCGACATACTCCATCTGCTCCTCGCTACTGACATTTTCTTGTAAAAAATGAACAAACTTGTCAATCTTTCCCTGAAATGTGTTTTCTCGAATCCCTCCCTTTAAATTTTCTGTGCACACTTCGTTCAAAATGTCATATTCGTTGGGATGTTGGGTTTCTTCACTAATGTCAATCACTAGGCCTAAGTCATCTTTTTCTTCTGAAACTGGTGGATTGCTTATTGAGTTGTTTTCACGGATAGCTCTAGCAACTAAATGAATGTGCTTGCACATATTATTTTTGATTGCATTGTCCATACAGGAACAAATGTACTCGTGAAAGCAAGATGCGCAATGATCACACTTTAACTGACATCTTGAGCATTGTTGGATCTTTTTAACTGTGTAAAATTCTTGTAGCGCTGAAGACAATACTTGCCATGAGTGTGAATCTATTGCAGTTATACTGGCCTTCGAAAGTAGAAAACTATTCTTGTGTCGTTTTCTTAGTAACCGCAATTTACTGACTACTTTGCCTTTTTTCATTTTGATGATCCAATCAAAAAGTTTGTCCCGAAGTAAATTCAGGATTGCACAGAGTGTTTTATCTAGCCTCTGGATTTTCTTCCCTCGGAGGTAGCAATACTTCAAGACTTTGTTGAAGTTTTCTAAGGACATATTAGTATTAATGCCACTGTTGATGCGGTAGCAATAAGCCCATCGTGTAAAGCGCATATTTCTGACATATTGTTCTTCAAAATACTTACAGTAGTCCTTAGTTTCTTCATCACTGTTGAAGTTTTTTAAAGCAGCATCCAGCAATTTGTGAAAAGTATCTTTGTCCAGTTCATAAAGTAAAGTTTTGAGAATCTTGTATACTTCTTCTTTCTTTACTTTGTTTTTTATTTTGTTCAAGTTTTCTCTCCACGCCTTCAGGACATGCCATGTACAAAATATTCTTGTCCTTGACGGTCCCATTATCTTACACCAGGCTGTGTAAAATGTTTCATCCATATCGGACATGAAAACATTGGGTTTGAGAGCGCCACATGTTTCTTGTATTTTTTGAAAAAATGCCCTTACAACATGTTCGTCGCTCTTATTCGTAAACATGAATGCGACTGGGAATCCTTCCCTGCTGTCATCGAATACCAGAAGTGTGTATAATTGAAAATTATACTTGTTCAGCCCATGGGTGCTGTCAATTGAAATTATATCATTTCCATATGCCTTAAGCATAGTTTTTTGGGCATTTGTCATATAAATAATGAGGAAATCATCCTCTTTAAGATGAGGGAAATCTGAATTTATTACGCCCTGTGGTTTATAATGCAGGACAGAAGTGTTTTTATCCGCTTTTAAATCTTTCACCCAGGATTCAATGCTGATAGGGTCGTATGGATGTTTAACGGCTTCATTGTTCAAATTAAAAGACCGTTCAATGTTGCTTATATCTTTTCTAGTGGCCAGATGAATCCTCTGCAGGTCGCAATTTCTTAGAGAGGTTCTGATATCCGTCAAGATAAAATCGTGGGGAGTTTTATTCAACAGCTGAGAGGCGATCTTTTGCTTGTCTTCTCTTGTTAACCTGATGTATTTGAGTTGATTTTTATGTCCTACATGGCAAGGCAAATATTTAACATCAACTCTGCCGTTTGGCTGTACATTTACTTTGATTTCTGAGGGACAAAATGCATTTATTTTAACAGATCCCATTATCTTTATGTTGCGTAAATTTTTCCTATTCATGTTCAAAGAGCCACTTCTATGGCAAACATAATGCTTTGTTTTAGCTTTTTCCTTATAAAATGTAGTGGTTGACTTCTCCAAATTACTTTTCCAGTCATGAAACAGGTCCAAGTTGTCAAAATTGTAAGTCTCCCATCTTAAGGGAATATTGTGTATTTCTTTGAAATGAGTGTAAATTTCATGTCTTCTATTTTTTGTCGATACAAATGAACACATAGGGCATTTTCTTTTAACTGACGCTCTTTTTGAATTACAAACACTGTGGATTTTTCTTTCATGATATTTTAAGTGCTTCAAATAGCTAAAGGACGCATTGCATTGGGAACATTTCAGAGGTCGTTGTGGCCGAAGCTTATGTTTTTGCATGTGCCTTTTTAGATTACACTTTTGATGTGTTTCATAACTACATTGATCACATTTTAAAGTTGATGAGGTTTTATTGTTGACAAAATGAATAGCACTAATGTGACGGTCCAAGCAGAATTTGGTACTGAATTTTCTGTCGCACAGAGCACAAGAAAATTTATCGTCAGGCAGCTTTTCACCTTTTGAATTTACTTTGTGTACATTTTTTAAATGCTTGTTGCGGTATGCATTTTTACTGAATGTCTTTCCACAAACACTGCAAGCAGATTTTTTGCTTTCGTTGTCCATCATCTAAAATAAAAAAAAATAGTTGTAAAACAAATTTTTCCTAAAGTAGGCTAATTCCAAATACTTTTTACAACTTTAGGACAAGTATTCAATTAGAAGCTTAAAATTCATATGAAAGAGTATTTAAATTAAAATATATACACAGTTTGAGGACTTTATCCATAGCGATTAGTTTCTAAGCCGATAAGACTACGCCATAGCCAGTAAAAGTTTTTTTGAGAGTTTGGGCTCCGCGATTACAGAAAGTAGGTAAAAAAACTTTCTAACCTTTAATTTTAATGTGATTTCAACATTTTTGCTCACATTGGCTACGGCTTTGTGCTAAGAACCTTGGAAAACAGCCCTACCATTAAATTTTCCGTCTCCATAAAAATCTTTTACTAAATTTTAGCTTAGGCCTATCTTATCTCCCCAACCACTAAACATAGAGAACTCAAATTTGTCTCAAATTGGGTAGGCCTACGAGTTACATATCTGGTCTTCTGCCGTTCGTTTCTAAAGCAGACGGTATATCTGATTTCAAAGAAAACATAATCAAAGGATCTGCCAGTAGAAAAACTTCGATATATAGATTGCTGAGTAGAACTTGACAGCCGGTTACATTGTAGGCTATTTATTGCTGATTCCAATTGAAATGTATTTATCGATAGTATCTGCACAAAATGGCGGATGTAATAAATAACGTAAATTGTTCAGTCAGTTTACTGGTTGTTATCAATGTTACTTTCATTACTGATGGTTTTCTGAACAGTACATCAATTGGGTTTTCAAACACAAAGGTTGATAGTTGATATTGAATTACCGAAATACAGTCTTATGCGAAAACGAAATTGATCCTCGCCAAAGCCGTAGCCAGAAAATTTTTTCGGGGGGGGTTTGTACAGGGCCGACGGGTGAATTTCCGGCTCGGCAAAAGTGGTGACCTTTTTTTTTGTTTATTACTCGCGTGTGTGCTTTTCAGCGCCTTTATCGTCATTTTTACCCTTTTCAACTGTTTCCGGGCCCCTTTACGTTTACTCGGGGGGTTTTTGGGGGGGGTTTTCACCCCCATTTACTACGTTTTCAATGCTATTTCTACTAACCCCCCCATTGGCTACGGCCTTGATCCTCACCATTGTTAAATTATGTTGAGAATTTCAGTTACTAAACCTAAGTAAAACAGACAAGTTAAAACCATAATTTAGCATAGCCTATAGGCCTATATATAATTTAACCTATTATGTTAAATCAGATATGAAACTCATGCCTCAAATTGTAATAATGATCTGTCTACTTTAGCTCCATGAATGGTTTTGGTCAAGTCAAATTGCTTCCTTAAAGGGGATTTTTTATAAAAACTAAAAGAGCCGGTACGAGTTTCATATCTGATCTTCTAGGTTATGTTTACATCGGTTGCTTACCAATGCTTAAGTTTGATAACTGTACTTCTCAATAGGATTTAACATAGGCAAAGATCAGTTTTGTTTTCGATACTCAGTTCAGGTTTCGGTTATCCGATATCAACTGTAAACCTATTATGTTTAACTCAACCGATTTACTATTCGTATTTCAACAAACGTCAATAATGAAGAAACTTTGATAACAAACAACAACTGAAACCACTGTCAATTATATTATTCGATACGTTACTATAAATTAACTAACTATAAACACAATTTACCTTATTTCTCATCATCCGCCATCTTGTACTAACTTAAAATGCTATCGATATATTTTCGTAAAGTAACAAAACGATATGAACTACAATGCAATTGGATGTCAAGTTCTGTCCAACAGTACATCGAACTTAGACTATCAGTATATCGTACGATAGGCCTATTGTTTTCTTAGAAAATCAGATGTTGAATCAATTAACAAATATCGACTGTACTTAATCAACCATCGTAAAGTTGATTTCGGATCGTCGTTTGGGGTCAGGTTTAATATCTGATCTTCCATCGTGTATTAGACCGTAAAGAAGTGCAGTTTGTGAAATTGACCTTCGCATGTGTTAAATTACATTGAGAAGTTCAGGTACTAAACTTATGCATTCAAGGTACGTAAACAAAAGACTGTAAACATAACCTGCAAGTACAGAAGATCAGATATGAAACTCGTTCCAAAGAGCCTACCTAAATTTGGTAGTTTTTCGAGTACTACAAGATTAGGCCTGGTGCATGTTTATTATTGTTTATTTATTTATTCATTGCCTACGGTGTAACCAGTTATAAGAAAAAGAATAGCCTACATCATATTATGCATAAAAAATATCAATACGCGGCTAAACTGTGTAGCCTATTTTAGTGTTGCAAACTAAGATACTCTAAAAGATGCTAAAAAATTAAAAAAAAAATCTGAATATGATGCATTTTTGCAAGGTTTGTCATTAAAATGACTATTATATTATTAAAATGACCTATTATTATTAAAATTAACAGGCTTATACAATTGCATAGCCTGTTGTCAACGCCAATAAAGACTTCGAAAGTGAACAATTACCACTAGGCCTATTAGGCCTAGGTATTGTTATTGTTAATTGTTTAGATGGTGGTCAAATTTAGTACAAAGTAAACCTGTAAAGTAGGTATTAGTACAAATATGTGGCAATATTTTTGTAAGTTTTTTGGGTAGTGACACTCTTCCAGTGGTAACTTTCAGTTCTCTAAACTGTTTTCAAGATTCAAGACTTGTTTTTAAGAGAATTTTATCAATAAACAACTATGTATTATTTTAATCTTAAACAAAAAGGTATAAGAACATGAATGCAGAAAGTTAACACAAATTGGACATTACTGTACATTTTAAAGCTGGTTAACGTATTAGATTTAAAAATTAAATGATCCTTTGCCATGAAACTGAAATACAATACGGTAATATACGAAACTTAATTTAGACTTACCATATTATCATAATGTGCATACAAACGTTACAAGACTGGAGAAGAGTTGTTGACATTTTCTACTTTCTACCATCACCCGAGTTGGAACAGAAGGCTCATAGTCGCTCACTCTACCGCCCCTGATTACCCCTCCATCCCCACCACATCGCGTCTGAGGGTTCACTTCGCTTTGTGACGCGCCGTTTTAGACGCTAGTCTAGCATCTTTACCCGATCGCCATAATAATCAGCGCGCTGCGGCGGTTATGTTGAGTTAGGTTATCATAAATATGTTAGTAGGACTTTCCTTGTTTCGTTATGAAACGAACGATAGCAGATGAGTCATACTTTCGCCTGCTAAATCCCTTGACAGGTGATGCGAGCGCTCCGATCAACGACGTGACCTTGGCATATTTCAAGGATATTTGGCGGGCAAAAGTATGACTCATCTGGTTTCGTTCGATTCGTAACGAAACTAGGAAAGTACTATTAACATATTTATGATAAACTGACCTAACATAACCGCCGCAGCGCGCTGTATAAGGGTGGCCTCCGTATAGTACCAAAGTACCAAGCCATATTCTTCAGTACGAACTGCTAGTGCAAAGGGGGGGGGGGGTATATGGTGTATGCAATCAAATCAGGATGAGACAATGACCTAGAAGATCTTGCCCCCCCAATCGAAATGCTGAAATTACGCCCATGGCTGGTGCCAATTTGTTCAATACACTTCCCCCAAAATGTAAACAAAAGTTACCCTAATTTGAGCGTCGGGTTTGGGTGGGAAGGGAGTTAGTAGGAGGGAAAATGTAATTTGTTTTAATGTTTATCAAATATCTTGAAAACTGCGTTTTTTCTAAAATATTATACTTTGCAAAAAATACAACATTAAATTTCGAACGAAACATTCATCTTTCATTGTGCCCTTTAAAATGATATACAACATAATAGGGTTTCTGTTCAAAAACTTTTATCTCCCACTTTTTAGATGGAGGGAGTAAAAATTTAGAAGGACCTAAAACGTCCTTCCCTAGACTTGTAATGATTCCCTGAAGTAAAATATTATTTAAAATAATGGATAATGTCAATACGGAGCAGGTGGACTGGATCTTCTGAGACATTTGGTTGTTAAAAAATAATCATAAATTTACATTTGCCTCTTAAAATCTGACCTGATTTGCAGGGGGGGGGCAATCCGTATGCCTCTGATTCTACCTTTTATTCTAATAAATGTAAGAAGTATTAAAAGTAAAATTAAATTAATTCGCATAATGTTAAGAGTGTTAGCTAACGTCTGGTAGTCTCGAAGGAAGATTGCCTCTAAAAATTGAGACCCGGGGGCCTCGCCCGACAAAATCATAGAATTTCGAGGCTTGGAACAGCACGTTTAAGGTTGATTTGAAACGAATTTTCCAAAGAATGAAGTTTTAAAACAAACATTCATGTACGTTTTCAGGAATTTCACCTAATAGCTAAATGTTTATATTGATTAAATTTTATTCCTTAATATAAAAGGTCGAAAGCATAAATGTTTTTATCCATGTCAGCCAGTCTACTCTACCCTGGATTTAAGGTTATTCAGTTAAAACCAAAGAAGGAATAACAGAATCACTAACACTAACTAATCACTAGCACTAGTCAGTGTGGCCTCAGCTAATGTTTGTCGAGCAATAAAATATTATTTACATCAAAACGGTTCTTGCTTGGTTTTATAAAAAGGTATAGAGATTACATGGGAAATTTCATACATTTACAAATATAACCAATTAATTGTATTCTTAAACAATGCACAACAATTATTCTTCAAATGTTTGTGTTGTTGTTCCTTCAATTATGGTGGTTGAGAAGTGTTTAAAATAACACCCTCAAGGTAAATGACAAGCTTTATAATTTTTCTAATGATTACCAAATAGGAAAGAATGAATACATTCTTCAATGTTTCCTATTCGTAGGCTCTGTCCTACTCTGAATTCCGAGTGTAAGGCTTGGGCTTAGAGGCGGCGACGGAATCGTAAAGAAACATCGGTGCATCGGCGAGGAGAAGCAGGACTGGAGGAGAAGGCTGAGTGGCTTGGGCTGGCGGCGCTGGCGTTGTGGTGGCGGAAACAGGGGGGGGGAGAGAGAGGGGATACGCACGTCAGTTACGTCATGCCACGTGTGCGCGCGCTGCACCGAGGGCGGAGCCGGGCGAGCTTCAAGCCATGGCCGCTAGGAGCGACACTGCATGGGAGGGTTTACCCGACTAGTTCGGCTGAAATCCGCTACGCTTGTTGGCGACACATTTTTGTACAGAATGGAATGTCTCAAGAGATTCAAAGTCAATGCTTCAGGTCAATCCATGTGAAGCGAGCAAATAAAAAATTCTAGATTGCATGACAAATTTTATTTTTTTTTTATATGTTTTTCTTAAATATTATAACAGTTTTTCAATATTTCTTACCTTACGGTACCTTGTTTTTGAGATACAGCAACTTTTGTTTGGCCATGCTGGCTAATTTCTGCCGTAGCCGTCATTAGGTGATAAATTGAGTATCTCTAGACTGGTTAATGCTACATTGATGGGATTTGTACTGTTACTTTTGACAAGTCCATTCTACAATTCAAGTTCAGGTTTCTTATTAAATACAATTTTTTAATTTAGCGCCAAACACAGAACATTGTCCAATGTTTCTCATAGTATATTTCATCACTCAGTTTGAAATTGGCCGTTTGTGGAAATTCTGGTAACCGTCACCCTTGGGACTGGTATCATGGCAGTTAAGCGATAAGACAGTTAACTGACAGGAAAATTATTATTTTATTAAAATTTAAACATTTACATTAGAACCTGATGGACCAAGCTTTGCTGGGTATTATTTCATATTTACTTATCAGTTCATCCAATTACTGTACTGTAAAACATTTGAAAGTCATAATATTTATTTACCTATACATTTTTTTTCCTCCATGCAATCTTTATCCCTTATGCTGTATTTTTCCTATATGATTGTGGCTGTGCAGCTGCCATGATTATTTATTTACATTTTTGTTGTTTATTTCGTTGCTAGCATGGCAACCCATACACCCTATATTAAATTTTTTCTGCTTTGAAATCCATTTTTTTTACGTTATCAGATTTTCAAGGGTCAAGTAACTTGCATAGAATATGTTTTTGAGTCAGATATTAGTTATTTTCAGACTTAAGGAAATCATTGGAGCCATTTCGAGTTAATGGTGCAATCAAGCAGTCACTTATTTTTACTGAGTTAAAGTTATGCAAACATTGCTTAACCATTTGACTGCCAAGAGCTGACTATATCGGCTCTGTACAGTAGAGCGCTGATTATCCGAACGTCGGTCATCCGAACTGTCGATTAACCGAACTCCGTAATAATTCAAGTTTTGAACATGATTCTCAAGCAATTCAAATTCGCGCACCAACCAAAACTCCCGTCGCGCCGGGATATCCATGTATTCTGATAGATTTCAAAATAAAATTACATGAATAATTTTTTTTGATCATTTTTTAGCCTTTTTACTGCTAAGGATTACGTTACATATATAATTCTAAAATGTTGTCTTTTCATGTTCGATTATCCGAATATTCAGTTATCCGAACACCCCTTGTCCCCAATTAGTTCAGATAATCGGCGCTCTACTGTATTACATTGCGAGAACTGCCAGCTGCCTATGTGATCCGCACCACCGTTTGTCACGAGAAATGCGCGCGGCCGATGTGATCGGCATCACCATTCGTCGAGAGAACTGCCGCAGCCGACCAGATCGGCTCGCAGCTGATGAGATAATAGAATTGATTCCATGAATGACTACTGTTTTGGCTTTTTCCATGATAAAACATGAAAGAAAATTGATTATCTTTCGATTCAATACATCAATTGCTGCAATAATCGATTATTCGGGTTTTTAATAGAATTTTACTGCAGAATCAGCTGATTCATCCTGGCAGTTCTCAGAATGACGTAGCATTTTTACCATGGCAGTTTAAAACTGAAATCACGAGTTTTTCATGGCAGTATGAAAACAAAATCTAGAATTTTCCTTGGCAGCCAAAAGGGTTTAATAAGTGTAAAGGATTTGTTTCATAAAAAAACTTAAGTCTCACAAACCTTACTTACGTGGAAAACAAAAAAAATATTTGCTCCAGCAATCACTTAAAAAGATTCATTGAACTGGCTTCAAATTTTATCATTGATTGAGAGGAAAGGAAATGGTATGTCTTTGGCATTTCCCTTCTCATTCTTAATACGTTCACTGCATCAAGAGTAACCGGTTTCAGCCATTGGCCACTCATTGCCACTCGTGGCTGAAATTGGTAACCATTCCCAGTGTGCATTTGGTTTTTTTCTTCAAGTGATCACTATAATGTTATATCCTCATATCAGTAATTTTTCAGGGAGTAAAATGTTATCATTAACTCTGAACCGGTTACTTGTGCTGCTCTGTGGTTAGTTATACAATATTAAATTTAGTTTGTCTTATTATCATTCCATAAAACAAAATATGCAAACTTGTCTTATAAATATGTTATTAGCATTTCTTGTGTCCCTAATTTTAATTTTGTCATTTTAGGGAATTTCCCCTATAGGGAAGAAGCTATTACCGTAGGTCTCATGGTAAGACCTAAGTGCGGGACCATCATAACTTTTCATTTTGGTGCCCCCAGATACCAAAAACATCATTCGTTCAAATTTGTATATATGTGTCTGTAAGCACGATAGCGCTCACAAAAATGGTCCGATCGGAATGAAATTTGGTACAGGCGTGTAAAGTAGTAATTATTCAGATGAATTAAAAAACCAGCCCGATCGGCAGAGGCGGATTTGGAAATATGCTGCCCCTGGGCTATCCAGATTTTTCCGACCTCCCCCCACCCCCCATGAACACACGCCACATGTTGCAACCCATTGTATTCTCATCAAAACAAAATTTTGGGCAGACTCCGCAAGGCAAGAGAGTGTTAGCTGAAAAGAGGGATTTGTTTCCTTGACTTTTAGCAAGCCGCGCGGCAAGTCTATCACTCCCTCAGTCCTTAGCCTGTTTACATTAGGCAGGTTGCTCGCGCGGGCGATCAGGTGTTGCGAGGAAGCCGTGACCGACCGCTTAGTGCGAACACTAAATTTGTCGCTGATACAAACACATTGTTGTTTCTGCAGCTCTATTGCAAGCAGCTACCAAACCCCGCGCGAGCAACCCGCCTGGTGTAAACGCGCCTTACCGTACTGCCTCTTTTGATCTTCCTAGTATTGTACCTAGCAGCGCCGCAAGGTGCTCGAGGCGTTCACGCCAAGCTTGTCAAATTGCACTAAAGCTGGACTGAACTCAACTGAACAGGAACGGCGGCCGCTGCGCAGAGCGTTTGGTTGGTCAGGAAGGGGTAACAACCCAGCAAGCCCACCTGACTGCGCCGGCGGGTGCGGCAACTTCAAACGATACCGCCATCCGCTACGAACGCCACGCCACTACCCCCAGAGCTGACGACTGACAACTTGGGGGCAAACTCGATCGCGTCTCGAAGTCCCGCGATCTGTTATCGGGAGTACTTGTGACAAAAAATACATATTTTACAAACACTAATAACAGTGGAATAATGATTTTTGTTGCACTTTTTAAATTTTTTATTCCCTCTAAAATTTGCCGCCCCCCAAATTCTGCCGCCCTGGGCTAAGTTGAGCCCCAATGTAAATCCAGCCCTGCCGATCGGACCTCTGGAAAGGAGGGTAAAGGGGGATAAACCCTTTTGAGGATTTCACATAGAAAAATAAAAATAACCTAATTTTAGTTAGAACCGTTGAATTCAGCTCGAAAAAACAAACAATTTAGTATTTTAAATCATCACTCTATGTCCATTGGTTACAGAGATATTGTAAATGGTAAACACAGTATGTTGTCCCAATGTTAACCTTATGAGAAATAAGTAAATGTCTCGCTTATTTCTCAACATATCTAAATAAAACTTGGTTTGTGGCTTCATCTAGATGAGATCTGAAGTAATTTAGTCTAAAATCCTCTAAATTTCCATTTTTGTGGCAGCAAACCTGCATACTCATTCCCCATGTTATAGGAAATAAAAAAATCTTCCTTATTTCTTGACATATCTTGATAAAACTTAGTATATGGCTTCTTCTAGTTAAATCTGCTAAATATTGAATTAAAACTACAAACTTTTTACATACCTGTCTCAGCAAACCTGCATACTCACTCCCCATGTTATTCTTATGGAGATTACAAAAACTTGTCATATCTTGCTATGTTCAATCTAAATATATTTTTGCACATTTGGAATTGGCTGAGTATGCAGGTCTGTTGCAACAGGGGTGTTTTATCTTGTACAAATAAATACGATTCAGTAGTTTCTTCAGATGTCCTTTGTGGTATGACGTCAGAAACAAATCCTGAGCTGCATCATGATAGGAAGATCGGCTTTTTTCTGTGATGGCAAACAGAGTGACTAACTTCACCGTCAACTGCGATAGAACATGGGAAATGTTGGCTTTGCCACTAATAACTTGTTACTTGTGAAGCACACAGGTTGTTACTTGGCACAAAGAACCTGTCACTTGTGACACACTGGAATGAAAGTTAGGGTATAATAATTCTACCACAGTGAAGATGTTATAGACAAGTGTACAATATTTTTATTAATAAATCTTTGTTTAATCATACTTAATTTACTTCTGTAGCTATGTTTGGGTAAATGTTCATGTTATTACTGCAAGAAGTTGATAACTAATTATATTGGCTGTGATTATTTTTGTAGGATATTGAAAGATGACTTGGTAAATTAACATTTTTTAATTGGCAAAATTCCTCTGCAACTTTATCAGTTCATGTTATGTATGCTTGTTGTGATTATTAAACTATTGTGAATTAAATGTTGAAAAAATAAATTCGAACATTATAGCTAAGTGTTTTTGTTTTCTAGATTTGGTTTTTAGTCCCTATTTTCTCAGATTTGCTGCAATGGCTACACCACGACAGAACCACAAAAATTAATTACAGGGTGCGAGGCGGAACTGAGCCACAGTGGTCCAGGTAGCTAGACCCGCGGCGCGGCAGCGGCTGCGGTTATGGAACGCAAACAAACCGCAAATGCCGAACGAATTACTGTACTTGTTTAATGTTTCAACTCTATGTCCCCTATACAAACTTTATGCGTTAAGTTTTAAGTAATTATTTATATTATATTTTTAGATCACAATTTTATATTTATTTATGAATACTAAATTTTTCAAAGTGTCAAGCGTAAAAGTTATAGTCAAGTATATAAATGATATGTATATAATACGAAGAAAACCTTACGTTTTACGAATATTATCAACACTATTAATAATCTGGCTGAAGGCAGCAGCAACACTTTCTTTGCCCAGTTATTTCAATGTCCATACCAAGTTTTAATTTTTTTTCAACTTGGCATTTAAGTATATGGAAAGTATACTATAAGTTATAATACATTTAAAGATGTATTTGGCATAGGCTAATGTTTACAGTGTTTAATAAATCTATTGAATCTGAATGACCGCTTGTAATTTCATATTTTAATTAATGCAATTTATTACAAATGCGTTGCTTTTCTCATTACTGAAATTAGTTTCAAACCATGTGGTTTGGACGCGGTTGGCAGCGGCTGCGCAGGACACGATATGTAGCTCAGTTGCGGTGCGTCTTCGGGGGGCTGCTTATCACTGTAGCTCAGTTACGCCGTCTACCTGATCCTCATGGCTCAGTTGCGGTGCACCGGCTGCAATAGGGGTGTAATAAACCAGCTCAGTCTATATTTTATTACACATACTAGTTTTTGTTCTTGTTATATAAGACTTTAGGTTTTATAAACTGAAATGATTAATTAACCAACACCAAGTGTTTTAAGTGTGTGTCATAAGCATGAAAATCTTGCTCTTTTTGATTCAGCTTAGCCACTGGGTTTGTGTCTAGAAGAACCAGTGGAAGTATTTTTGTCCTAAGAACCAACCTCAAATTCGTGTTTAACAACCCCCTCTACCCCCCAATAGTCGCCATTAACCCGCGAGGACTGACTTTAAATTACCTGTCTAAAAGACCGGGTTAGTAGTTTTTTCGATAAAAATTATATTTTTTGGGTGTCGGCAGTGATGGCCGTCACTATACCTCTCGTACGTCTTTCCAGGAACATCATGACTCACTTCCCGTCATTCTCTAACCCTTACAGTCGGTTAAATGAAAGTTTCTATAGAGGTCTGGTGTTTTCGACCGTGAATCACGTAAGGCTTCATGTTACATATAAATATTTTGTGTGCACATATTTCTTATATGAAATAATCAAAATACTAATTTACAATACTTAGTGGTGTTTTTGTCAGTATAAACACATCGTTGTACAACATTCGGTCGTTTTTAACGCGATAACAATAATTATTGATGTATCTACTGCAATGCAAAATATATTTTTTTATATTATATAAATATTTTTATGCCCATATATCCTATATAAAGCAGTCACAAAACTAATGTAAAAGACTTTAGATGAGTTTTTGTGCAGATAAACTCATCATTTTTCAATATGCTCATTTTTATATAAAGCCTGGTCCAAAAGACCGTGAGTCAGTCATCGCGTTTTCAAATCCAAGTCAGTTCTGCCGGGTTAATTTCATGAATTACTCTATAACCATTGATTATACATCGTCTAGATCGGACGAGGCATTGTTGGCATTGAACGAGCCACAAATGGCGCGCTCCAGCGTGGAGGACATGGAACTAGCCGCTCTTCGTGACGTGACAGGTGGCGCGGCTGCGGCAGGGATGAGAACTATTGGCGGATTCGTACGTTAGACGGCTGCGTCATTATGGCGCCTGGGCTCTTGACTCCTTCCCCTCCCCGCACCCGCCCCGCATCAACGTCCCGCCCTGCCTTTCATGCCTGGCCGCAGGGCCGTGACAAGGGATTTTTCTGGGACATGCGAGGACCTACATTGGCGCCCCTTTTACTTGTGTATTATCAGTTAGGGCCTAACCCCCCAGGGTGGTTAAAGCTATAATTTGCGAAAAAAACAATATTTTTAAAGTACTGTGTCGAATTTTATTTATTACATATTTAAAGGTGTGCATATAGTATTCTGGATACAATAAGTAAAATAAAATTATCTAAGTTTAAACAGGCACACTGCTAATCGGACTTTTCTTGCTTCAACTTAAAAACATGATTTTTAACATTTGAGCCCAATCAAATTAGACCATAATAAGACAGAATAATATACTAAACGGCTAAAAAATGACACAGTTGTTCGTTGTTGAAATCGAAAGAGTGGAGAAATCGAGTTTCTGGAAGTTTTCAGTTTCCAGGTCTTGGTTTTAAATCTTGAAATTTCTCTTGTAGATAAAATTGCAAATTTTATTTCAAAGGTCTTGCCAAAAGGAAACTCTGGTAAAAACAGAACTCATTTATGTCACACATACATTTCAAATTGACATCCATTTTGTTTTAATAATATTGTAGCTACAATTCACTAACCCAAAAATTTAAACTTTGAATTGTTTGAATATAATAATAACTCCACGGGCACGGGTAAACGGCCACCAAATTGTAAGTTTTACGAGTTGAACTATTTCAAAAGGCTCCACAGGCCCCGTCGTGCCCCAACAGAAAAACATTTTGCTCTTTGAATGGTGTGAAACGGATCCACGATTCCACGGGCGCTGGTAAACGCCTCCTAAACTCACATTACGCACGTTGATTAATTTTAAAAGGGCTCCGGGCGTCGGTAAATGCTTCCAAAACGGCCAAAATTTGCACGTTTAGCACGTTGAACGATTTGTAAATGCTCTCTGGTTGCTAACAAAAGTCGCAAAATTACACGATCAACACTTTTAATCATATAAATATCCTCTATAAAAGTGCCGGTTAATGCCACCTAAATTAAATTTTCTCAAGTTGCACAATTTTAAAAGGATTCCTGGGCGTTGGCAAACGCCACCAAAAAATTAATTAAGCTCTTTAACAGTCTGAAAGGGCTCCACGAGAGCCGGAAGTCGCCACCAAGGCGAGTATTTTTCACGTAGACCGATTTGAAAAAAGCTTCAGGCGCCGGCAAACGCTTCCAAAACTCATGTATTGCTCGGAAAATGTGTACTCAGGTATTATTGTAAAATGCTCCCCGGGCGCCAACTAAAGTCACCAAATTGAACTATATTAAAAGGTTACTCGGGCATTGCTGCCAGCGAGCACAGAAAAGAAATATAGGCCAGCCGAGCACGGCGGTGTAGCCAAGTAAGCAGCGCCCGTGTCCGCATGAGGAGTGGGGGGAACGGTGAGTCACCCTAGTCCCGAGCGTCTTGTGCGCTGCCAGGGGCCACCGCCGCGGATATCTCTGCTATCAGCAGCTGTCAGTTCAGTTGTTCACATTCACCTGGAGCGTTCACTTGTATTGTAGAAAGCATGGCCCATCATTGCGTGGCTTACGGTTGTAACAACCTTGGGAAAATTTAAGGAGTAACTCCTTAGAGAGGCCAGCCGGAAAAAAGCATTAGTAACAAGGACATTCCGGACAGGTAAGGAAAAATATTAGTATGGGTTTAAAGTATATAATATTATTAAGTAGGGATGTGCGAGTAGTGATTTTTGAAGTCGAGTGGAGTCCAGTCAAGTTTTGAAGATACCCGTGAGTTTCGAGCTTTTTTCGAGTCGAGTTTTTTTTAGTTTATAATATAATAGTCATCATGTTTCAACATAATGGTAAAAATTATTATTATTACTCAAATAAAAATTAAAATTTTGAGGTAATTAAACTTAAAAGAGTTACTGAACTAAGAGCAGATATGCAAATAAATTACCAAACAAATTAAGAAAACCTTTTACTTAAACTCACAATAATTCTTGATTTGATATACTTCTAACTTATGTTTATGTCTTGCCTGGGTTTTAAATTAAATTACCAATTACCTTACTCAATTCATGATAAAATATTTCCTTTGAGTTATTCAAACAGAACATTTTTATTCATGTAACTGTCAACAAAAAACTAATTTTTATTTATTTTGAATGGTTTCTAAAATATAACAAAAGCAATAATTATAAGAGATGTAATAATAAATAACCTCAAACAATAAAAAAGTTAGAGTGATATAAACATTTATATGTCTTTAATAGCTAAAAAGAACTTTTAGCGAATTTCCCCCTATAGGGAAGTAGCTTTACCGTAGGCGGCATGGTAAGGCTTAAGCATGGGACCACTGTAACTTTTCATTTAGATGCCCCCAGACCTCAAAAACACCGTTCGTTCATTTTCATCTATATATATACCTATCCGTAGGCACGATAACTTTCGTAAAAAAGGTCCAATCGCGATGAAATTTGGTACATACATCTAGAGTGACATTTACTACTTCGAGTTTGAAAACCAGCGCGTTTGACAAAATAAAATTTATTTTTAGGATTTGATATCTTTATATTAATTTTTTGTAAATTTAATTGTCAAATTGGATTCAGCTTAAAAAAACAAACAATTTAGCATTTTGAATTATTATTCTATGTCAATCCGTTGCTGAGATATTGAAAGTGCTAAACACAGTACGTTGTCCTATATTAGTTTTGGTTTTACCCTTAAAAAAGTATAATTACCCTGTTTTCATTGAAAATTCCCCAAAAGTTGCATTATAATTACCCTAAATCCCTACATTTACCCTATTGTAGGGTAATTTAAAAATCAAAGTCTGAACATATGATTATATTTAAATTTTCAGGTGAATATTTTATTTGTCTTTATTTTGATTGGTTAGAGTTCATTGATCATGATTTTGCATAAAATATATACTATATTAAAAATGTAAATTATTTTTAAGTTTTATGAAGAAACTATGTGCATTGGGGAGGGGGGGGGGGGTGTCTTGGTCTAGACTTCCTGAAAATGTAGCATAATAATGGTATGTTTAAAAGTCTGAGGAATGATATTTTTTTTAATTGGCTGGAGATGTAGGTCTGCTGCAACTAATAGGGATGTTTTATTTATAATATTAACCATATGATTGAATTTAATTTGTTCATGAGATTATACTATTTGTTTTCCAGTATTTTGAATTTATTGATTATATGTTTCCTGACATTTATATACTATAACAAGACTACATTTATTGAAAATTAAAAGGCTAAGAACTTATAAAATACAAAAAGTGTATATATTACTAATAAAAACCAATGTGATCCCCTTGTAAATTGTCCTTATGTTTGAAGCTTATGAATGATTAAATATAAGTTTTAAATATATAATTTACAAAACATATTCAAATGATATTTTCCTTTACATAAGTTGAATGCTCACATATAAAAAATAAAGCCTATGGAAATTCGCTGAGTACGCAGGTCTGCTGCGACGGGTGTATTTACTTCAAGGATAACAAACGAGGTTTCAGTTATATTCGTTAAAGTTGGATTGACATTGTAAAAAATGGCCGTAATATTCTTTCGCACGTACCAAGTACTAATTTCAAAAGTTTTAAACCTCTATATTGGCCTCACATTATTTAACACTGACCATAAGAACATATATTGAACATAAGACTATATCATTTCAGTAAACAATACAATAATAAACTTCACACCAATCGCTAAATTAGGAACCACCTGACTAAAGTTCTTTACCTTTTTATGTCAGTAGGCAGATAAATACGTGTTAGATGTGTAATTAAGGCTATTTACTTGTCAGAATTAAAACTTAAAACAAAAGCCAGCTTATTTTCTTGTACTCTAAATCATTCATTACTATTATTATTGTTACCAGAGGAGAAAAAAGTAAGCATAAAAAAATATAGTGAAAACGTTAAGTTTCATTATTCCACTCATGTGCCAGCAGTGAGCTACGCAACGTGGACGCAGTGGCAGCGCCGGGGTAGCGGATTTGTACCCCCCGGATTTGTACCCCCCACAAAAAATGCTACATCATTTTGACGTCACAGGAGGCGGGGCCTAAATCGCTCGAGAAACAGCCCGCGACTGGAAATGTACCCCCCATTACATTATTAAATCATCAACACGTAATTGGTTTGAAATTAAATTATTTTCCTTAAGACTGACCCCGGAATTGTACCCCCCGGATTTGTACCCCCCGGATTTGTACCCCCCGAGGCCAAATCTTAAAGTC
Source organism: Flexamia atlantica (assembly GCA_035578135.1). Taxonomy (NCBI): domain Eukaryota; kingdom Metazoa; phylum Arthropoda; class Insecta; order Hemiptera; family Cicadellidae; genus Flexamia; species Flexamia atlantica. The sequence continues at coordinate 204,771,466 of JAQJVK010000001.1, read as the reverse complement.
CTACCCCGGATTTGTACCCCCCGGATTTGTACCCCCCGTGGTCAGATTCTTAAGTCTGACCCCGGATTTGTACCCCCCGGATTTGTACCCCCCGTGGCCAAATCCTCAAGGCCTATCCCGGATTTGTACCCCCGTGCTCAAATCCATTTTGACCGACCATGGAAATATACCGGGTCAATATTCATTGATGTTGTTGACTTTTTTAATTAGCTGTCGTAAATCAACTGCGGTTCGTAAAATTATTACCTAATATTATTCTACGAATATGTCTTATTCTACGAAAATAATGGGTGACGTATGATTTTTATTCAAGTATTTTTGCAATGAATTAAACATTTAACGAAAGCCAAGTAAAAAACGTCGCTTTTTGGTTTCGTTTTTAGAATAGGTATTGTAAATACAATTAACATTTTTAACAGATGAATTGGAAAAGAAGTTCAACCTCAGGTGTTTAACGATCAATCTGGAATGTAATTGAACTCTACGTAGAAGGGCGGAAGTACATAACAGTTTTCTTGCCGTATGAGGGTTTCCCGGGAGGCAGGAGGTCAACAAACATTTTGAAATGCCCTCGGCATGCCTCGGCATTCCTAAGTGGACCTGATGGAATGTACCGCTCCTCCCTCTGTAAGTGCAATTTATGGGTTTTGGAAGTTTTTACTGGAAACAGTTTACTTCCTTTGATTGATGCATGTTCTTCGTAATAGTTAATGACTTTCAACGCACATAACAGTTTTCGCGCCGTGTAGGGGTTTCCCGGGAGGCAGGTGTTCAACAAATATTTTCCAATGCCCTCAGAATTCCTAAGTGGACCTGATGGAATGTACCGTTCCTCCCTCTGTATGTGCAAGTAATGGGTTTTGGACGTTTTCAATGGAAAGAGTTTGCTTTATTTGATTGACACGTGTTCTTCGGATTAGTAAATAACTTAACCACAATTTGTTCCTGGGTACAATGGAGTTGAAAATCCTTTGCTCGCGGAAAAGTATTTCATGCTTTTAAGTGATGTATAATAGTTCAAATTTAAACGCAAAGTTCTCATGAGAATTATGAGCTAATTTTCAGGAAGAAATAAGTCGGGAAATATATTGATAGTTATGTTCCTGAATCAATAATAAAATTTAAGGGTATTGCTTTATTGCTTTCATTCTTTACTTAATAAGCCGTTAAGCGCCTGCTGTACTACCCGCCATATTAGGTTTTAAGTCCCTTAAGAAAAATGTTATTTCTCTTGAACTGTGCTTGGCTTAAACTGAAATTACTCTTTTACCTGAAATTGTATGATTATTACTCTTGGTTATGGTTTTCTTATTAATATTTATTAGAGAACTGCGAAGACAAAATTTTTAAATCTGTTCAATTAATAGATAAAATGTACATGTGACTCAAAAACGTGTTATCTACAGATTACTTAGCAGAGAAAATCTAATAACGTAATAAAATGTAGTAAAACGTAATAAAAGTTTGAAGTTGTAAAGTTTAACATTGGCCTTACGAGTTGCCATGATGGCAACGAACTAAACAAGGAAAGTTTAAACAAATATAGTCATCATAACAGCTATTTGCAAATTACAGTCATCTAGGAAAAATTCAGCGTGAGAGATGAAAATTACTTGGAGTAATAACAATTGCATTTATTATTCATGAATATTTTCGAATTGTTTTTATTTATAGTAATTGGATTAAATTGTAAACATAAAATAATACCGAGCAAGGCTTAGTTCACCTTGCATTTATTTTGTAAATATTTAATTTGTTTGTAAATAATATGTGCTGTGACTGATACTTCTATATAAATAACTAGCTGATCAACACGGTGTTACCCGTTGAAAAACAGAAAAACTTCCTTGGATTTCAGATTTAATTTTAAGGTTGCCATGACAACTACATGAGCTTCCCTATACGTTAACATTTAAACTTTGATGTATCATAAGGCGTAGCCCTGAGGGAATTTTTAAAAATCCGTTCTTAGTGGGTGCTTATGCCCTGAGAGGAACGTTCATGCAAGGTTTCAAGGTTCTAGGTCGAGTAGTTTGGGCTGTGTGGGTCGAGTAGTTTGGGTAGTGTGGGATGATATAGGTCAGTGGTATTTGACAAAATAATATACTGTAGATTACAGAAATAAAGCAGATTTTGATTTTATGATATTCATATTGAATGCATTCGTTAATCATTTAAATCAGTAGCCAAGACGCCAACCTTCGGTATATATATTATTTTAGAATATGTTCTAACGGACAACACTGCATTGATCTCTGATCAGTTTTTATCAAATACTCCAAGTACAGAATACCCAAAAATAAATATGTTAACGTCCAAAACCCATCAATTGTACTTACAGAGGGAGGAACGGTACATTCCACCAGGTCCACTTAGGAATGCCGAGGCATGCCGAGGGCATTTGAAAATGTTTGTTGACCTCCTGCCTCCCGGGAAACCCTCATACGGCAAGAAAACTGTAATGTATTTCCGCCCTTCTACGTAGAGTTCAATTACATTCCAGATTGATCGTTAAACACCTGAGGTTGAACTTCTTTTTCAATTCATCTGTTAAAAACTTTAGTTTTATTTACAATACTCTAAAAACGAAACCAAAAAGCGACGTTTTTTACTTGGCTTGCGTTAAATGTTTAATTACTTGCAAAAATACTTGAATAAAAGTCATACGTCACCCATGCAACGTAAGATTTTCGTAGAATAAGACATATTCGTAGAATAATATTAGGTAATAATTTAACGAACAGCCGTTGACTTATATTATATATTTCGTTGCGGTATATTTCCATGGACGTCAAAATGGATTTGAGCACGGGGGGTACAAATCCGGGGGGTACAAATCCGGGGTCAGACTTAAGAATCTGACCACGGGGGGTACAAATCCGGGGGGTACAAATCCGGGGTAGGACTTTAAGATTTGGCCACGGGGGGTACAAATCCGGGGGGTACAAATCCGGGGTTGGACTTAAGAAGCCATGTTTAATTGGATTTATATCAATTATGCAACTGTTCAGCCAACCGTGAGATATCAGTTGATCAAAATACACAATAATTTATTCGTCCTAAAAGTTCGCGGCCGGATTTGTACCCCCCGTCCTGTGACGTCAAAATGACGTAGGCGTTTTTTGTGGGGGGTACAAATCCGGGGGGTACAATTCCGGCGACCCGCAGCGCCTAGCTCCCGGGCCGCGTGCAGGACAGATTTTGTATCCTCTTCAACCTAACTTTTCTCCGTTATCAATGATCGTAGAATTTTCCAAAAAATATGTGTAAAGGTTCAACTCATGCTCTCAAACTTTGCTGCAGACGAAACTTTCCTGACCAAAAAATAAAAAATTTCCTCACAGACTAACTTTTTCATGTTTTCACAATAAATTTAATAATTTCTTTAGGTATTTTTGATTAATAAAAGCAAAATAGAATATATACTAAATTTTTAACCTTACTATCTGTGAGTAGCACTAATAAACACTATATGTTCCAAGTTTGGTAATTTTAGGACCACTAAGTAATCATCGTGTATTTGAAAAAGGTTTTTCATCATACTGTCACAGACACATATGTTTTCTGTTCCTTTTTGTTGGCTCGAAAGTTACCCATTGCCGGCCTAGGCCGGTTAAGCTCTTATCCAACCTAGGCCGGAAAGAGCGGAAACGGAAGTAAACAAACAGTTGAATGCACCAAACCGACGCAAGTCAATTAAATCCGTGTCGGTACTAGTTTGATTCCTTTTAACGATTAAAAATGCATTTTAGTGATGAATATAATGAACCTAACATATCAGAAAACATTCCAGAAGATATTTTAGATGACTTGGAAGAAGATATTCCTGAAAATATTTTAATTGAAGCGCAAAAAGTAAGTGCGAGTTTGCTGCCATCTCAGTCAAAAGTCAGGTATGAGACTGAATACGAGGTGTTTTGTAGGTGGAAAAAGCCAAAAAAATAAAAAAAGTAAATGATGACGTTCTTCTGGTTTATTTATCAGAAAAATCAAAGAATGTTAAACCTAATACATTATGGAGTAAATTTTCAATGCTAAAAAACTGTCTTGCACTTAAGGAAAACGTTAATATTAACAACTTGCCTAAAACGATTGCTTTTCTAAAGCGACAGAATGTTGGTTACCAACCAAAAAAGTCGAAAACACTTACATCAGATCAAGTGTCACAGTTCCTAAACGAAGCTCCAGACGAGGAATGGTTACTGTGTAAAGTTATCTTAATACTTGGGATTTTTGGTGCGTGCAGGCGAGATGATCTCATACGGCTTACAATGGACGATGTTGAGGACAACAGTCGTTTCTTGGTGGTGTTTTTGCGTGATGGAAAAACTCACAACTCACGTTCATTCACAATAATAAATTATGGTTGCAGTTTCAAACCTTGCGATATATTTCGTAAGTACCTAAATTTAAGACCCAAAAATATAGTAACCAAAAGACTACTGATTGGTTTTCGAAACGGCAAATGTGTAGCTCAACACGTCGGTGTTCACACCATTGGTGCTGTACCAAGCAAAATTGCAAAGTTCCTAAATCTAAAAAACCCACAAGACTACACAAGTCATTGTTTAAGAATAACTTCAGCATCGATGTTAGTAGAAGGTGGTGGAGATATATTAGCCCTTAAAATGCATGGAGGGTGGCGTTCTTCAACAACTGCAGAAGGCTATATCGAGAATTCAGTAAATAGAAAAATAGAAGTTTCTAAAAAATTGTTTAAAGACGCCACTGTTACAAGTCAAAGTCTAGGCCTACGTAACAATGAGGAGTTAACTGACCACACACAATCAGAAACGACACCATTTTGTTCCAAATCCATGGTGGAAGGAAAAACATCAGTAGTAAATAACTGTGGGTGAAACCCATCTGTCATTGAATCAGAATTCACTTTTAAGTAGAGGGATAAATATTTCACATAACACCAACTGCACAATCAACATAAACTTTAATTCCTAAGTAGTCTGTGTTTGAACCAAAGGTAGGCCTGTATTACCTACCAGTATTGTTCTAGAATTTTAATAGTATGTTAAGTTATAAGTTGTTAGGCCTACTACATGGTACTAAAATGTTAGCCTACGTGATGTTAGTTGAAAAATTGAACATTAGCCTATATACAATTTTAGCCAATTTGAGGTAGGCCTACATTAGGCTATGAAATTAGGTCTCTACATGCATTATTATGTTAGAAACAAGAATTAAGGCTTTTGTTACACTTAAAAATAAGCTAGTTAACCTTATGTTTATATTGTCGTTCAGCTCGTCCTCCCGATCAATTTGATTACAACCCACATGACCCATTTCCGAAAAATCTTTTCTGTTTCACATTTCGGCCATATTTTAGTCAATTTTCATCGGATCATGAAAATTATAACATATTCTTGTTCAGCTCGCCCTCTCGATCAATTTGATTACACACATGACCCGTTTCCAAAAAAAAGTCTTTTTCACATTTTCGGCCGTATTTTAGTTAATTTTTATCGGATCATGAAGATTATTGTATATTCTTGTTCAGCTCACCCTCCCGATCAATTTGATAACTCACATGACCCCTTTCCGAAAAAAATTTTTCAAAAAAACCTCTTTTTAACATTTATGGCCATATTATAGTTAATTTTCAACGGATCATGAAAATTATTACATATTCTTGTTCAGCTCGCCCTCCCGATCAATTTGATTACCCACATGACCCCTTTCCGAAAAAAAATATTTTTCAAAAAACCTCTTTTTAACATTTATGGCCATATTATAGTTAATTTTCATCGGATCATGAAAATTATTACATATTCCTGTTCAGCTCGCCCTCCCGATCAATTTGATTACCCACATGACCCATTTCCAAAAAAAGGTATTTTTCACATTTTCGGCCATATTTTAGTTAATTTTCATCGGATCATGAAAATTATTGTATATTCTTATTTAGCTCGCTCATCCGATCAATTTGACTACCCATATGACCAATTTCCAGAGGAAAAAAATTATAATTTTTTCTTTAGTAAAAATATATTCCGATTTTAAAGTGTGTAATTTTTTCTGTGTAGTATGATGAAAAGTATCGTACGTAACACGGCCGAAAAGTTTTCCCGTACTCGCATGACAATCCCGCACTCGCCTAGCGGCTCGCGCGGGAACTGTCATGCTCGTCCGGGAAAACCATCTTTCTGGCCTAGTAACGTAATATACTATTTCAACGCTGTTTGTCTCATTTAGCGCGAGTTGTCCGCATAAGGAGTGGGGGAACATGGCTACAATGTCCGTAATGCTGGCTGAATACGTGTAGCCCCTCTATTTCTTTTCTGTGCTCGCTGATTGCTGCAGACTCAACAACACGCCGGCTTCGGCGGCGCCCTCTCCCTGTCGGCGCGGCGTCCCATGCGGCCGCATGTTCCGCATGGCCCTTGTCGCGGCCCTGCCTGGCCGTGTCGCCGTCGCCGACGCCGCAAATTTAAGTTTTGGCGAATTAAAAGCGACAAAGATACCCCCCTCTATACACGACACTGGAGTTTATATAATGTGCTATGCATTCGGTAACTTTCATGATGGGTGTTTTTATACCTTCAAGGTTAAATCATTCATTCTAGTAATGACATTACTTTACAGCGATTCGTCAAGTTCCTGGAGGAAAATATTGTTCTTCATAATTGCTGATGTAAAATAAAATAAAATAATATATTTATCTATATAATATATTTCCAAATGTACTTATTTCCCATGTACATTTTAACGAGATTTTTTACATAGATTTTAAGAGGTCATAAAACTATGAAGCTATTTCCGTACAATGCTGTTTTATTAATTAATATGAAAACACGCTGTTGAGATAATCTTAATTGTTAGATGATTTCATACACATCTAGCTTAGTTACCTAAGGGAAAATCCTGTACTGTTATAGTTTAAATTCATCATATTTTACTCATCCATAATTTATTGTTAATAATTAATATTTAATCATCTTTACTATTAAAAGCTTTAAGCGTACAATAATTAAAAGCGAAGGCATTTTTTTCTCTGGACACTTGTCAAGGAAATGTTTTCAACGATATCGCCGTGTCTCTTATCACATCGGGCCACCTGCGAGGCTCGTTAACTTAGCCCAACGTTGCCAAAAAACACTGTCATTGCTCAGGCTGCGTTTGATAGCAGGACCAAAACCATCCATTAATCTACTTATTTATACAAGGTTTTGACTCCTTATGTGGTTTCTTAATCTAATTCCCTTTATTTTACATTTTCAAAATTAGTAAACTAAAGACATCTGTAAGTTATTACTCTTCCATTATAATTCAATTATTGATTTAAGTAAAATTCTTTAATAATGGCAGATATTTTAAGGATTTTCCCATCTAGGCTAATGGTAAAATTTAAGTTTGGTTTCAGGATTTTTCCCGAGTCTCTAAATCAAAACCTTTGATTCGAGCTTTCTCCCATCATACTATGTGGCTAAAAATAACCAAACGTGTAAAGTGCCAAACTCCGGGAATAGGTTATACGGGTCGAAATAAAGAGAAAATGTGCAACAAAATCTTTTCCAAAAACGCTTCGTTTATCATATATCCGCCATTTTATACCTTTTACATAATGTTTTTATCTCCGAAGTTTTTCAATCGATTTTTTTTAAACTCTGTATACACCTGTATCTAGTCAAGGTTAGTTTGTGAAAAAATAATCAGCCCGATCAAATACTAAATTTCAAAATGGCGGCCGTTTTAAATCATTAAATTGAAATACCGAAAAACTTTTACATTTAACAAAAAAAAGGATAATAATATTTAGAAAATGTTATCTCCAGTCTAACGATACCAAACTTTTGAAAATCTGTTCATAAACAACTGAGTTATCGTCGAAATGATCTAACAAGGCAGCGTAATACGTTTATTTCAGCGCATGTCAACTTATTTCAACTTATCAGGATATGTTGAGAAATGAGCAAACTACACAACATTTTTTATTAATAAGATTAACATGGAGAATGAGTATGCAGGTTTGCTGCCATTAAAATGTAAAATAGGGTATTCTAGGCCATAATCCAGTATATTTAAACTAGATGAAGCCACATACAAAGTTTTGTCAAGATACGTTAAGGAATAAGGAAGATGTAGACTTTTTTTATTTCCCATAAGGATAACATGGGAAATGAGTATGCAGGTTTGCTGCCATAAAAATGTAAATATCGGGGATTTTAGACTATAGTTGAATTATTTACAGAATAGGATTGAGTTCGGGCGACCTGGAGTGGGGAAAGCGGCAGCATCGTTGTCACATTGGTCTCGGGAGGGGCGGCACGGTGGCAGCGAGCCTCGCACCCTCAGTTCCATTAAAACATAAACTGAATTCGTCTCTTGTTTAGTAGTTTAGATGTCTAAAGTGAAAAAATTGAGTTACTTTGGGCAATAAGACAAAATGTCCTTACCCATTATTTTATTGTGACCATAATAACAATGAAATTAATACAACCATTATAGTCAATACTTTAAGCCTACATTGTAAATTACATTCAAACCATTTTAAGAGCATTAAAGTAAATTATATAAAAAAATTACGCTTATGAAACCACTAAAAATATATTTATACAACCAATGCAGTCACTGCTTAAACCTTGTAAATTTTACTTTAAAAATCGTCACCTAATATTCAACTCAACAATGAACTGGTTCAACTAGAAAACCTGCGATTGACGAATGAATAAGAAAATTGTCACAAGCAATTCACGAAATTATCGTAACCTACGATGTAAATTACATTTAAACGGTTTTAAGAGTATTAAAGAGCACTAAACCATCACCAATATCGCTCCACTGCGACTGTTTTCAGCCTGGAATCGAAGTGCTCGCGCCGAGTGCCAAGCGGTGAATGAGCCCGTTCGGATGAAGTGGCAACACCGGACCGTTTTCTTAGCGCTGATTGGATGCTTTACGCTGCCACCCTCGCCCCCACCCTCTCGACTCAAACCGGTCTCAGTCCTATTCTGTAAATAATTCAACTTTATAATATACATTAGATCTCATCTAGATGAAGCCACAAACCAAGTTTTGTTAACCCTAGAATCGTAATCATTAGTCTGACAGACGACGCAACATTGCCAAAATTAGCTTATCAGGTGGTTGTGGATTAGTCAGAATGCCTTCCTTCCCTCTCTTTTGGTCCCCTGACAACCCCACGGTAGTTTTCAGTGCGTGAAGGTCAGCAGTTTTTAGGTTAGGAATTTTTTAATTTGCGTCGTAGTCTGGGAGACGAATGATTATGATTGGTGTTCGTGCCGTTTTTTCAAAAGTAGTCTGTGAGACTAATCATTGTGATTGTTTATGCTTTTTTCTGTAATCTGTAAAAATGTTGTAAAATTAATGAAGACTTAAAATATACCTCAACTCAAAATATTATTAATTTTGCTTTATATTTTTATAGAAGAAACATTGCAAATTTGTTTAACAAGTATTTCTTCTTTGTTTGAAATTCTGAAATTTTCTTGAAATTTGAAAAGTATTTCCTCAAATTTTTGAACTTAGTAGTCTCCCAGACGAATGATTACTATTAAGTGTCATTAGAAATATGTGTGGAAAATCAAGATTTTCCACGTTTTCAAACTTTTGCAAACATATATATATTTTTAATGGAAATGAATATCAAGCATGCCTTTAGAGTAATTCTTCACTAATTTACTTTACAATGATGTGGAGACTAAACATCTCTTAATAAAAATCCATTTATTATGACTTTTTAAAAATTACATCGCAAAATAAAAAAATTTTCCTTGCAGCATTTTAGGGGAAAATGAGTAAAATTATTGTTAAGTAAATTAAGACTTAAAATATGGTTTCACACGAAAGTTTATAAAATTCGCTTTACTTCCATTCAATAAACATAGAAGTTTTAATTTAAAATATATTCTTTACACATTTTTAAACTTGAGTAGTTTCACAGACGAATGATTATGATTCATAGGCTCAAAAATATATGATTATGATTCTAGGGTTAAGATATGTTGAGAAATAAGCGAGATATAAAATTTTACTTTTTCCCATAAGGTTAACATTGGGACAACGTACTGTGTTTACCACTTTCGATATCTCGATAACTAATGGACATAGAGCAATGGTTCGCTACTAACTTGTTTGTTTTTTCGAGCTGAATTCAATGGTGCTAACCAAAATTGGATAAATTGATTTTTCTATGTAAAAAACTCAAAAAAACCCAGTTTTGGGGGGTTTATCTCCCTTTACCCCCCCTTCTGGTGGTCCGATCGGGCTGGTCCACGAACTCGTCCAATTGATTAACACTTTACATGTCTGTACCAAATTTCATCATGATCGGACCATTTTTACGGCCGCTATCGTGCTAACAGACACACACACACACACATATACTTACATGTATCTAAAAATTCGAACGAATGGTGTTTTTTTCTTCTGGCCGGGGGTTGCAAAACGAAAAGTTATTATAGTCTGGGGCTTAGGTCTTACCATGAGACCTACGGTAATAGCTTCTTCCCTATAGGGGAAATTCGCTAAAATGGGTTGCCAGTTGCGTTTAAAAAAACCCTGTATATATGCTGTCTCGTTAGGCCTACTAAATTCGACCATAACTCAAATATAATGTTATTTTGCAGTAGTAGGCTAGTCAATCTAGAGTCAAATAAGCCAAACATCAAACTAAAGGTAATAGAAATGAAATATATTACATTTTGTCGAGGAAGGGGTCTATAATATCATACTAAAAATCGGCAAAAATCGGAGTGGCGGAAAGCCGCCATTTTGGAAAAAAACATCCGCCATATTGGATTTATGTAAGCCTTTAGTAAAACTGCAATAGTTTGACCAATAAGCGTCTTAGAACTCTGCGGTTTGCTTTAACAGCTTGCTCATTAACATTACTTTAAATAATAACAACTTTTATACCATTTAAATATTGTTTTCTCTAAATGAGACAATTTTAAATTGAAACAATACCAAATTTCAATGTTTTTTTTGTAAAATCTTTACATACTTGCAAATAAAAACTCAGGTACAAACACATTTTGAGGTTCTTAAAAGAATCTGGATTAGAAGAATCGGTCCAAAGTCAATATCTCGAAAAACATTGATACAAAATGCAGTTGAATGTCTTTTTTCAAAACTTTTTGAATGGCGGGAAAAGCCGCCATTTTGAAACGTGATTTTAGTGAGGTTCCCATGGTCCGATTTTGGTAAACTTTGGATATGTTAAAATTCATATTTTTATGTAGCATTCCATCAAAAAACGTTTTCTTGCAGTTTTTTTGACGTTCTCCATGTTACTTTTCGTAGAATGGCTGGCCTAATAGGCAGATTTTTAATAGTGAAGCGTTTATTTATAATGATTATCAAATCAACAGCATATACAAGTTATGTACATACATAAAAACGTGTTGTAATCATCACAGCAGTGTTTGTAACATTGAACCTTTCAACCTGTGGCGATACAGCGCCGCAGCGTGCGTCGCAAGTGGCGTCACGGCTGGCCCAAGTTTAAGCGTTGAGTACTCTCACTAATTTGTTACTAATATATCCCACCTTCCAAGCAGGGTACAAATTTATGTGTTGAAGAATTTTGTTCACAATTTAATGCAGATTTTTTAAGAACCTCAAAATGTGTATGTTCATGTCACCTGTGTTTTCATTTGCAAATATATAAAGATTTTACAAAAAAAATTGAAATTTGGTATTGTTTCAATTTAAAACTGTCTCATTTAAAGAAAACAATATTTAAATGGTATAAAAGTTGTTATTATCTTAAAGTAATGTTCTAAAGTAGCAGGCGGGTGGGCTAGCAAACGAACGACGACGCCATACCATGAATGAATCTCTCAGAGTCGCCAACCGAACAGGGGGGTGAGAGGCGTGATGCGGGGAGAGGAAGGGGGAATGGGGGGCTCATCAGCGACGCCTAGCGGCAAGGACATGAACCCGGTGCAGACGCTATTTTCAAAGACAACAATGCCTCGTCCAATCTACCAAGGTCCAAATGCAATGCTATAACTTTTTTAATAGTATTCTCTTAAAGTAAACAATTTTCCACTTTATCGCAAATTAGTTTAGACACTTAAATTTTTTTAAGCTGAAGGAAAATACAGATTGAAAAGACACTGTAATAATGTACGCCTTAGTAATTAATGCTAACTTAAAAGTATATTTGTGTAGCAAATGACTTAGCGAATCAAACCTATAGGGAAGAAGTTACTACCGTTGGTCTCATATAGGGTGTGTGAAAAGTGATTTTTAAACTCGAGCCGAGCAGAACTTTTTCAAAAGTTTTTGAGCTTGAGCTTTTTCGAGACGAGCTTTTTAACAATCACCAAATTATTAAAAGGAATTATGAAGCTTGATTTTAATTTTAAAAGATGCAATAGACTAATGTTTGCATTCCTTAAGTGAATGCCTGCTCAAAACTAGAAAGCTTATCTCCAAAACTAGTTAATGATGTGATAGGTTCATCAATATTTTGTATTATGTAGCTTAAAATTAATCAAACTGGCTCAAACAATAATTTATGAAGAAAAATAACAAATTTAAAATCTATATTTATTATTTGACTCCCCATTTCCACAATACTTTACTTCAAAATAAATATTTAAAATTACATAATTAGACTAGTTATATAGGTACTACAACATTAATTTCAAGAGTTGTTTCAAGATTAGATGGAAAGGTTTTAAAATGGTTATATCTAGTAAAAAAATAACACATTTACACTAGTCAAACACCAGATTGATTTAAAAATTCAGATCGATAAAATGTTCACAAAGGAAAGATAGCAGTCCCAATCGTGGCATAATATTCATGGCTAAACTTATTATTTCAGAATATAATATATGAATGAAATAATATTTAATAACAACATAGTCTCTTGTGATCCTAAAACTTGTTGCATTTCTAAACTTTTGGGAAGAAAATAATGTACAGATTAAGAAAATTAGGAAGAAGATAAGAGAGATCATAAATAAGGACGGAACAGAGAGAAAGAAAGAAACAGCTACCTCACTCTCCTCATCAGTAGCCAGGGAGGGTGGAGGTCGTTTACTCCAAACTTCTGTCCCTGTTTCTTGTCATTGTCTGACTCAGTGTGTGCATGCATATGTCAGAGAGCGTGAGTTAATTAGGAGATAAGGAATCCTTACTACAAAATGCAAAAATACAAACTTCTTGTCATACAACTACAAATGACGGCTCATATTTTTGTCTTATTTTTATAAATCAAATGAGACCAAAATGAAACTTGTACGATATACCGTTTAAGAGATAAGACGTGATAAAACAATAGACTTAAATGCTGTATTTCACGGTTCTCCAAGGTCAACTAAATATAGCTCCGATTTCCGTCTAAATGGAGATAATATTTCTTGTTACCTGTCAATGTCCTTTCCTTATCACTAGGGAACATTTTTTGTTTGTTTTTCGTGGGAGGAAAACGCTCTTCCGGTTTAACGTGTCCAAAAATAGATCACAATCTTTCCGATAAGAACTCTCTTATCAAAGGCTCGGCTCGAGTGTCGAGCTTTTCCGAAAAAAGTCGAGCCGAGCCGAATACTGAAAAGCTAAAAAGCTCGACCGGTCGAATACTGCACACCCCTAGTCTCATGGCAAGACTTAAGGCCAAGACGGTTATAAATTTGCGTTTTGGGGCCCCCAGAATAAAAAAACACCTAAAATAGTCCGATCGGAATGAAATTTGGCACAGGTATGTAAAATAGTAATTATTCGGACAAGTTCGCAAACCAGCCCGATCGGATCATCGGAAGGGGGTAAGAACCTCCCCCCAAAATTTTAAAAAATATTTTTTACATTTAAAAACTAAACATCTAATTTAGATGTACACCGTTGAATTCAGCTCAAAAAAACAAATAATTTGTTATTATGAATCATTGCTCCATGTCCATAGGTTACCTTTATACCGGGAGTGGTAAACACAGTACGTTGTCCCAATGTTAATTTTATGGGAAATAAATAATACCCCCGTTGCAGCAGACCTGCATACTCAGCGAATTTCAATTGCAAAGTACATATTTCAATCCAATATAGCAAGATTTGACACGTTTTTTAAGCTCCATAAGAATGACATGGGGAATGAGTATGCAGGTGTGCTGCAACAGGTATTTTAAAACTGGGTGGTTTTAATTCAATGTTTAGTAGATCTGAACTAGAAGAAGCCATACACCAAGTTTTATCAAGATATGTTAAGAAATAAGGAAGATATTGCATTTTTTATTTCCCATAAGGATAACATTAGGAATGAGTACAGGGCCGTCCCTAGGGTTGGCGGCGCCCGGGGCAAACGTGGTCGCGGGCCCCCCCCCAGCATTAGTCGCATATGTTAGGTTTTTGCGCTGCCACCAATACTCACACAACTTACGTTAAGTATAGTTATGTATTAAGGGTAATTCTAGAACTGCAAAAAATTCATAACATCAATCGGTTAAGAATGTATTTCAAAAGAAAATGAATAAATGAATTACAAATAGGTATTCACTCTCACTCTTAACTACATCACTGAGATTAACTAACTGTTACTGCAACAACAGTCACTAGCAACAACAACAGTAACAAATGACTACAGTAGGCGGTAGGAGAGAAGACTGTTGGGCTGCGGCCAATGGAAAGAAAGCGCGGCGTTGACAAGTTTACAGTAGCCTCGTACGGTCCCGGCCCCCTGCTAAAAGCCGCTCGAGGCTACACACACTACTGTGGTGCGGCGTGAACTGATAATACTATGAGAGCGATTTGATTTATTCTCTTCAAATGATTATTGAGAAAGCGTACAAAAGGATGAAACAATTCTTTATGATTCATAAATACTTTTCAACAATAATAACATTTACAAGTTGTATTACTTTTATTAATTTAAAAGGTTCTCACGCTGCTAGCAAGGTCTACCAACTCGCCTATTAGGTAACTTTTATTTATTGAGTTAAATTAATCTTATACAAAAATTAATATTGAGCCACAGTCACATTTCCGCCTAAAGCCAAAAATAAACACACCACCTGAGTCATGAACTGTCGTCTGCTTATTATTCTCGTGACGATCGGCAGATTTCATGCTCAAATTTTCTAACTAGAATAATCATTCTCGCTTTGTAATTTTGTATAAAGTGTTTTATCTATTTACATACTGGTCATAGTTCCGAAATCCTCACAAGTTACACTTACACAAAACAAGTTAGCGTTTTCTTCAGCATTTTACCTTAAATTAATATTACTTTTATGACCAACTGAGAGACTATTCAACAAATTGTGGTTCTAAGATTGAAAGCTTTTGTTAATATACATAATTATCAAGCTTATAGAATTTTGATAAAATAATTTTGATTAAAATTGTAGCTTCAGTGTATTATATATGTAATTTTCATTTTACGTGTATTTCCATTGATTTATTCTACAGTGTTAACCCTGAAAGTATTAATACCCCCGTTGCAGCAAACCTGCATACTCAGCGAATTTCCAGTGCAAAACAACGTATTTCAATCCAACATAGCGAGATTTGACATGTTTTTGTAAGCTCCATAAGAATAACATGGGGAATGAGTATGCAGGTTTGCTGCTACGGGTATATTAAAACTGGGTGGTTTTAATTCAATATTTAGTAGGTCTGAACTAGGAGAAGCCATTTACCAAGTTTTATCAGGATATGTTGAGAAATAAGCGAGATAAAGAATTTTACTTATTTCCCATAAGGTTAACATTGGGACAACGTACTGTGTTTACCACTTTCAATATCTCAGTAACTAATGGACATAGAGTAGTGATTCAAAATACTAAATTGTTTGTTTTTTTGAGCTGAATTCAATGGTGCCAACAAAAATTGGATTATTTTTATTTTTTTATGTAAAAAACTAAAAAAACCCATTTTTGGGGGGGTTTTACCCCCTTTACCCCCCCTTCCGACAGTCCGATTGGGCTGGATTACGAACTCGTCCGAATAATTACTACTTTACACATCCATGCCAAATTTCATTAAGATTGGATCATTTTTACGCGAGTTATCGTGCTTAAAGACACACACATATATATATATATATATATATATAGATATATATATATATAGATACATATATATTTATGAAAATGAACGAATAGTGTTTTTTGCTTCTGGGGGCCCCAAAACGAAAAGTTATCATGGTCTTGGGCTTAGGTGTTACCATGAGTACTACGGTAACAGCTTCTTCCCTATAGGGGAAATTCGCTAAAAACGCGATTTTATTTGTAGTCATATTGTTTATAGTAATGACCTTAACTGAAAATAAAAAAATAGGAAATATAGAAAAAATAAAAAAGACAAAAAAAATATTGCAGATATTTTAGACTTAAAAAGTTTATCGAACAAAATCAATATAGCAACCTCAATTCAAGAACTTTATTATTTGCTCTATCATTAACTCTACTTGGCCATACTACCAAATAATCAAATCAAAAATGGGTTTTTAATATTGAAGGAAATAAGATATCGACCTCATTTTTTTATGAAAATGCTCGTAATTTATTGTCCTTTAACATAGTGTTGCACGATGTTTTGCAGTTTTATTTTTTTTATCCGAGCGCCTTCATTTAATGTAACCAGTACAATGTATTCGGCGTCAAGCGCTGTTTCAGCGGCGAAACAGTTTGGCAACCGCACGGGTGCGTATTGGTTTATTCAAGGTCACGGCGACTGCAGGCCCCGCCTCCAACGGACTTCTCTGCTGCCGCCCAGTGTAAATTATTACATCACCCACTATACCGCGTCCCAGATTCCGACTTAAGTCTCGACCAGTGATGCCAGACAGGATTAGGCATGCCAACTGCATAAAAAATTCCCGCTTTTACCCGGGTTTTCAGCAACAATCCCCGCAAGTACCAAAAACCGGGTAATTACCCGAAAAACCCCCTAATGACTTTCAAAACACCCAAGGAGTTGCGCGCTGGCAGTCAGAGCGGTTGGATGCTACGTCTACACATAACCTCAACGTTAACTCTGTTTCGCTTTATAATGTGTTGTTTTCCAAACTCCGCGGTATTCATACTTTGTATTTAAAGTCGTTATTTCTTGTGGTTGCTATTAATGTTTCTAAAAGTGTATTTATCAATTTGAAATGATAGTCTTAACATGAGTTTATGTGCCAAGTGTTCTAAACCTGTTCTAAGATCGGATAAAAACAAAGTACAGTGTAAGGCTTGCCGTGGTTATTTTCATTGGGTCTGTGTGAAGTTAACTGAGGCTGAAATTGAAGTTTTCTCTGCTACAAATACTCCCTGGTGCTGTGACTCTTGTGCAAAAAGAAAAAGGTTAAGTAGAATAAGCTTCTCAGATTCTTCTAGTTCTACCAGTACGAGTCCGGGTAAAATGGCGGTAACAATGGAGGCAATAACATATCTGTTGGAGGAAATGAAAAAGGAAATATTGCAGGGTCAAGCTAACCTGGAAACTGAACTAGGGAAATCTCTAGAGTACTGCTCGGAGAGAATAGCAGAAAATAATAGGTTAATTGTAGACCAACAAAAACGCATAGACGAACAGCAAAACGCCATATCAAGTCTTCAGGAGGAGAATAACCGTCTTCGGGCCCAAGTCAAGGAAATGTCTAGTCGTCAGGTTGATCTGGAGCAGTATTCCAGACGTAACCCACTGGAAATTTTTGGTATCCCTGAGGGTCCCAATGAATCCTCTGAATCCCTAAAGAAGAAGGTCGTGGAGATCGGAGCAGCACTGGGAGCCGTCATCAACGAAGGTGGAATAGATGCTTGTCATCGCATCAGTGGAGGCAGCAATAGACCGTCGACTGGGATCATTAATTGTGAAGTTCCTTCGTAGAGATGATGCGGATACATTGATCCAAAAACGGAAGGTGAAGAGAGATTTCTCTACGAGGCACCTCTCCGGATACCAACAGGACAGTCCAGTGTACATCAACCTCTCCTTGGCACCGGCAAGACGAGTACTGTATGCGAAAGCCCGTAAGTTGAAGGCAGACTTTAATTATAAATAAGTGTGGGTAGATAGGGCTGGTCGTGTTAAAGTTAGAAAATCAGATGACAGAGCAAGTAAAATTATAACCATTAGTAATGAGGATGATTTGGCAAGTTTATTGGAAAGGGAAGGCAGAGGTTCATAGATCTGTTGTAAGGTTAAATGAGATTACTTATTTGTGTTATTACAGTGAATCTTTGTTTTTGAATTTTTTGTAAAGAAATTAGGTTATATTACTTGATTTTCCTCTCTTTAAAATTAGTCAGGGGTATGTTATTATATTTGTTTTTTTTATGCTTAAACAGGAGGTTACTTTCTCAAATTTAAATTAGTTAAAATTATTAATCAGCATAATTTAAATATTTACTATCAAAATGTACGTGGTTTGAGAACCAAAACTTTAGAAATATACGAAACAATACTAGGAGAGGATTTTGATGTCATAGCATTAACAGAAACGTGGCTCGAACCAGGTATTAATAACACTGAGGTAATTGACTCCCGATATCAAGTATTTCGTAAAGACAGAGATCAGCTGGTGACGGGTATGGAGCGTGGAGGCGGAGTATTGTTGGCCGTACACCGGCGCCGGCGAGTGCCCGCCGCCCCCGTGCAGGTGCAGGTGAGTGAGTCATTGTTGACATCTGGCGACCTAGACTCGCTCTTGGTCCGGCTGACACTGTCGCCGCGCTGCACTGTACTCATCAACCTCCTTTACATTCCTCCTGCCACACCTCTCAATATTATACTGATTATTGTAATTCATTTGATAATTTAAATATTCGCTATAACAACATTTTAATTTTGGGTGATTTTAACATTCCAAAAATTAACGGTACAAATTTTGATTTTTCCATTGCTAGATCAGCTGCAGGTGTTATTAATACCTTTTTGTGTGAATATAATTTGTCCTCGTTCAACAACATACTTAACTCTAATAATGTTACTTTAGATTTAGTTATAAGTAGTATAAAAGATATTAAAGTTGAAAAAAGTGAACCCGCATTATTGCCTCCAGATACGTATCACCCTCCACTAACTATTTCGTTTGCTTTATCATATAATCAGTCAAAGTCTGAAAATGTTTTTATGCCAAAAAAGTACTATGTTTTTAAAGACGCAAACTTTTATGATTTATATTGTAGATTAAGAGATATTGATTGGACTGATATGTATAAATTGTCTTGCGTTGAAGACTGCCTAGATTATTTTTACAAGAAATTTCTCTTGTCTAGATAGTTGTGTGCCTCAAAAAAGCTTTGTCGTAAAAAGTAAGTATCCAGTTTGGTTTACACCAGAAATTAAATTTGATTAAAAATTGAAAAATAAATATGCTAAAAAAAGGAAATATTCCAAGCATCATGATCTGCTATTCAAACAATTAAGGAAAAGAATTAAAGAAAATATTCATATTACACACAAGAATTATTTATTTAATATAGAAAATAGTATCAAAACGAATGTTAAAGAGTTTTTGGAATTATATTCAATCCAAAAAAAGTGGATCTGATTCTGATATTGGTACTTTTAAGAATATGTCGTTTATGAATAATACTTACAACGGCAAGGAAATACCTGATGCTTTTGCGAATTACTTCTCTTCTGTGTATGCCCTTCTAATTATAAATTAAACAATGACATTTCGTCTACTGATAACTTCCAAGTATCTCTTTTTAGTCCATCTGATGTTTGTAATGCAATAAAAGAACTGAAATCTAAAAAGTCTTCTGGTCCTGACGGTATACCGGCATATGTCGTTAAAGGGTGTGGTGAAGTTTTGGCTGAACCGTTGTGTTTCATTTTTAATTTGTCCCTTTCATTGTGCATCTTTCCAAATAAATGGAAGGAAGCCAAGGTTACTCCCATTTTTAAGGCTGGTGAAAGGAACAAAATAGAAAATTACAGGCCGATTTCATTATTGAATTCCTTTGCTAAAGTCTATGAACTTCTTTTGTATAAACAAATTTTTAATGCCATTAAAAGTAAAATTTGCCCAGAACAACATGGATTTCTGCCTAAACGGTCTTCCACAACAAACCTAATAGAATTTACATTGAATGTATCTTCTGAACTTGATGTTGGAGGTAGGATGGATGTAATATAAACAGATTTCTCCAAAGCTTTTGACAAGGTTAATCATGATATTCTGTTAAATAAGTTGTTAAGTTTAGGTCTGTCAGTAAATACTTGCAGTTTAATGTCGTCTTATTTGATAAATCGTCCTCAGTATGTCTCTATTTCAAACTTAGATTCTTCTGTGTATTTCAGTTTCTCGGGTGTTCCTCAGGGATCAAATTTGGGACCACTACTGTTTTTAATATTCATTAATGACCTTCCTAGCTGTTTTGATGACTGTAAATGCCTTTTGTTTGCTGATGATTTAAAGATATTTCGGCCAATAAATAGTATCTTGGAAATACAAATTTTGCAAACTTCAATAAACCAGCTGCATTCTTGGTGTTCAACAAACAAATTGCACCTCAACGTGCAAAAATGTTTTGCTATGTCGTACTCTAGGAAAAAGGTTTCTGTTGAAAATTTATATGTTATTGGTAATATTCCATTGAAGGCAATCAATAAAATTAAAGATTTAGGTGTAATTTTCGACAACTCTTTTAGTTTCAATGAACACATTCATCATTTAGTAGCGGAATCTTATAAGCTTTTGGGTTTTGTTAAAAGAAATACTGGGTCTTTTAAAAACATAGATGCCATTTTAAAACTGTATCAAACTTTAATAAGAAGCAAATTAGAATACTGTTCTGTTGTGTGGGATTCTGTATCCAAGAGTGAAAGCGATAAATTAGAGGTGCTTCAAAATAAATTCTTAAGACATTTCTACTTCAAAAAATTTTCTCATACATGTCCGTTTGATTTTCCGTCCTCGGATCTTAGGTTAATTTTTTCCATCCCTAAATTGTCTGTGAGAAGGAAATTATCATTGGCAGCCTTGCTACATAAGATTATTAATAGTTCGATTGATAGTAGATTTTTGTTAGAGAATATATTTTTTTATGCTCCTGGTCTAAACGTTAGATCATTCAGTTTATTTTCTTTGCCAAGGTGTCGAACTCTATCCCATTTTAATTTTCCTTTATTTACAGCAATGAGGCTACTTAATTATCATGCATCCGACTTAGACATTTTTAATGACAAGTTAATTTTGTTTTTTAAAAAATGTAGCAACCTTTTTGTTTAGTTAATTTTGAGATTGCTTTATATATATATATATATATATTTAAATTGTTTATAATTAAAGTAAAAATTTATTATTTGAGTGAGTTAGGAGTTAATTATAATTAAGTTAGTGTTGTCAATATCTGAGTTTTGTTAGTAGTTTTAGCTGTCAGCTTATTGTTTTCATGTAGTAGTATTTTTCATTTATGTTAGATTTAAGATTAAGTTAGTTAAGATAGCTGTTTTGGAACATTCTTCTGTAGCTATCAAATAAAATGTTAAATAAATAAATAAATAAAAACTGGTAGTTTCCTAAAAATTACTAGGTAAGGAGGGAAATCTTACATCACTAAATTGGTCACTATATGTGATGCGGAAAGTGAAAAGGGACCTCAAGTCGGAATTTTCAGGTTTTGAGTTATTAACATCCTGAAATTCTGCATTAAATTGCGAACAATTTGACACATAATTTATAGTGCTATAATTTTTGGTCTTTGAATTATTGACGTTTGAATTTTAAATACAGTAGACCCCCTCTTAACCGACCCTGACGGTCCCCTAACCCCTGACCCTAGGTCGAAAAACTTAAACGGTCGGTTAAAGCGGGTAATCCTCTAAACATCGAAAAATAAATGCTCTATTAATTTACGGTTCCATTAAAATAATTCTCAAGCTGTTTGGCACTTTTAATAGCATGTTCATATATTTTTAATAAATTTTACGTAATGATTGTCAAAAGTAGTGATGAAAACAAGCAATCATTGCATTATTACGGATTAGGCAGTTGATTTATAGCTTCTTACTGGAGACTTAAGTCACAAAAACCCATTGCAGTTGACTTAGAGTGGACTATCCCCTCTTCCCCACCCACACAAACACACAGCGTGCGTGTTTTTTGTTTTTTATTTACTCTACTGATGAATTATATGATGGTTTCCTGATGCGAAAACGAAAACTCGTTCGTTTATCCTACTATGCGATCTGAAAAGCACCTACTGTACGTTTTAATAATTTTTTTTTTTTTTTTTTTTTTTTTTTTTTTTTTTTTGTATTGTCCTCCCTTCACATCCCAGGACGCTAGACCTAGCCCGGAACCGTTTTACACATTACTTCAGGCTAGGTCTAGTGGGTCACGGCATTATCACATAGCGAAAATGCCATTGGTGATTGGCGGGATTTGAACCCGGGCCTCCGAGATCGAAAGCCCGCACTCTAACCACTATGCCAGGCCGCTCCCCACTGTACGTTTTAATAAATTAATGAATGCTGTATTCAAAATATTATTTTAACTATAGATAACAAACAAGCTCTGGAGTTGAGCGTAAAGTTCCCATCGTCGGATATGGGAACGGAAATGCCACAATTCCTAGAAAAGGGCGGTTAAACCGAACTGTTGTCAAAATAGGGTCGGTTAAAACTATCTTTGATATCTGACCAGAAAGGGCGGATAATCCGATCGTCGGTTAAAACGAGGTCGGTTAAGAGGGGGTCTACTGTAGTCAAAATGGGCATTTTAGGAAATCAAGGCCCAAAACTTCAAACGTTCACAGAAAACTTATTATTGATATTTAAGAAATGAATTCAGTATCAAAATAAAGCTGAAAACTAGATCTTTAAATCTAAACTGAAACAGAGGTTACACTAACAATTTCATTGTTAAAAAAATGAGAAAGTGAGAAGTTTGAAAAGGGACCTCAAGTCGGAGGGCAGAATCCTGAGAAATAAAAGAAAAATACACTGTCAACACGGTGATTTTTGGACTCAGACAATGTTCTTCTACAGCGAAAAACTTGAAGTAGTTCACTTATCCGCTGATAGATGTCAGGAGAGACTAGTTTTGTAATGCCCCTGACGACACTGTAAGTACAGGCCTGCACATTTGGGAAATGGGACCTGAAGTCGCCCGCCATGTTATTTCCCGTATAAGCGACTTGAGGTCCCTTTTCGTTTGCATGACATAGGCTACTAAATAGATTATTTTTTAATATTTATCGGATTCTTATCGCTAAAATAACCAAATGAATATGTAAAGGAAAGATTAAGGAATCGTATCCAATTGAAACCTAAAAATCAATATTTTTGACCCAATTCGACTAAAATGCCCGTACTGTAAAATTTACTCCAGCGACTTGAGGTCCCTTTTCACTTTTTCTGCATCACATATACCAAAATATATCTGTTTACTTCAAGAATTGTTCTCAAAACCATGAAAACAAATTATTTTTCTCATCTCACTTGAACAATGGATATTTGCAGAGCAAATCATAATTCAAAAATCCCCGACTTTAACCATTTGTCATGCATTTAGGATGCCGGGTAAACTCTCGCAGCTGAAGTCTAGAATCCCCGGTTTTACCCGATTTTTCTTAATTCTCTAAAAATCCCCAAATTGCCTTCAAAGTACTTGAAAAACCGGGAAAATACCCGATTTATTATAACACTGAAACCAATAAAATCATACCGAATACATATTACTAACTAAAAAAACTAGAGTTAAAACTATTGTTGCTTGTCCAAAATACCCGGTTTAACCGTTTTTTTTATTCAGGTGGATGGGTAAATCCCCGTAGCCCAAGTCTAAAACCCCCGGTTTTTTCTTAATCCCCGTCAAATCCCCGACGGCCTCCAAAATACCCGAAAACCAGGTAAATACCAGGTTTTTGGCAACACTGGTCTCGTCAAGTTTGACAGCGACAGACGATTGGATGTGGGCACAACTTGCATAGTACCGACACTGTTATTATTTCATAGTTCATACTATATTTTCATTAATGATACCTATAGTGTTAAGAATAATTTCTAGCTACAGCCCCATTTTTCAGATTCGTATTCCTATTTATTAACCATACCTTCACAATTCATGCAAATCTACAAGTTTGCAAAAAAAATTGCCGCGGCACGGCGCCCCCTCAGCCGCAGCGCCCGGGGACGGCCCTGAATGAGTATGCAGGTTTACTGCCATAAAAACGGTAATATCCGTGATTTTATACTAAAATACATTAGATCTCATCTATATGAAGCCACAAACCAAGTTTCATTAAGATATGTAGAGAATTAAGCGAGATATAGAATTTTACTTATTCCCCATAAGGTTAACATTGGGACAACGTACTGGGTTTACCACTTTCAGTATCTCGGTAACCAATGGGCATAGAGCAATGATTCAAGATATTAAATTGTTTGTTTTTTTTGAGCTGAATTCAATGGTGCTAACCAAAATTCGATTAATTTTATTTTTCTATATAAAAAACTCGAAAAACCCATTTTTGGAGGGGTTTACCCCGCTTTACCCCCCCTTCCGGTGGTCCGATCGGGCTGGTTCACGAACTCGTTCGAATAATTACTACTTCACATGCCTGTACCAAATTTCATTCCGATCGGACCATTTTTGCGAGCACTATCGTGCTACAGACACACATATATATATATATATATAAAATTAAAGAGAGAAAAAAATTCCTTAAGTACCCTTTTTTAAACATTTTATTATACACAACGCGTTTCGGAAATTATTCCATTTTCAAGTGTGTAAAATGTAACCTTAAAATTAAATACATATATAAAAATAAATATACAAAGATCATATGTTTAAAATTCAAAAAAGTATAAATTAAAATTAAATTGTATAGATATGTAGAAATTTGTTGTTTTATATATATATATATATATATATATATATATATATATATATATATATTTGTCCTTATTTCTTATTTATATCCATGATTTTGTTGAAGATTGGATTTTGTTTGTCAATTTGCATTATATGTGATGCGGAAAGTGAAAAGGGACCTCAAGTCGGAATTTTCCGGTTTTGAGTTATCAACATCCTGAAATTCAGCATTAAATTATGGATGATTTGACATATAATTTATAGTACTATGATTTTTTGTCATAGAGTTTTTGGCATTTGAATTTTAACTAGTCAAAACGGGTATTTTAGGAAATCAAGGCCCAAAACTTCAAATGTTCACAGAATATTTATTTTCAACATTTAAGAAATGATTTAGGTATCAAAATAAAGCTGGAAAATAGATTTTTAAATCTAAACTAAAACAGACTGGATATATCTGTATTCTTATTTTATACAGTGTATTCATATTCATATTTACAGTGTTACAGTGTAGGTACTTTCATAGGTGAAACACTTACAAATTCATTGTCAAAAAAATTGGGAAAGTGAGAAGTCTGAAAAGGAACCTAAAGTCGGAAGGCAGAATACCGAGGAATAAAAGAGAAATACATTGTCAAGACGGTGATTTTTGGACTTAGGCAATATTCTTCTACAACGAACAACTTGAAGTAGTTCACTTATCCGCCGATAGATGTCAGGAGAGACTAATTTTGTGATGCCCCTGACGATTCAATCAGTAGGGGCCTGCACATTTTTAGGAAATGGGACCTCAAGTCGCCCGCCATGTTATTTTCCATTTAAGCGACTTGAGGTCCCTTTTCGTATGCATGACACAGGCTGCTAAATCGATTATTTTTTAATATTTTTCGAATTATAACCGCTAAAATAACCAAATGAATATGTACAGGAAAGATTAGGGAATCATATCCATTCGAAACCTAAAAATCGACTCCATTGAAAAAAAAAAAAAAATTGTTGACCCGATTCGACTAATATGCCCGTATTGTAAAATTTACTCCAGCAACTTGAGGTCCCTTTTCACTTTCCGCATCACATATTAAGAATGTTTTTTGGTTCTGCTTTTTTATGTCTGTAAATGTGAAACTCTTCGAATACATTCATTTTTTCTCCTTTTTTCATTATATTTAAAACATCCATATTTTCATTAATAGTTTTGTATTCATGATCTGTTTCAAGTATATGTTCTGAAAACGATGATTTTTGTGTGGTTAAATTATATGATTTTATTGCTTGTATATGTTCTTTGTATCTGCAATTGAAGCTTTGTCCAATGTATATTTTAGGGCACTGGTGACATTTTTAATGATAGATACCACTTTGGTCATATATATTAGCTTGTTGGTTGTTTTTTGGATTACTTAGTCTTCGTATAATTTTGAATGTGTTATTTTTCGTCCTGTGGCTTACTTTCATAGGTGATCCTTCAAATGTTTTTCTTAAAGCTTTATTCAATATCGTATTATAAGGAAGACATATGTATTCATTTTTGTTGTCTTTTTTATTATCAAAATTATTTTTCATTTTATTCAACATTTTATCAATCATTTTTTATCTATACCCGTTTTTCACTGCTAAAGTTTTAATGGTACTTTTTTCACTTTCAAAATCTTCTTTCTCCATTGGTACTTTTAAAAGTCTGTGTATATCATTAGATACATACATTAGATACATTATTTGAAATGGCGACCACTCAGGTAGGTATTTTAAGCCAAGTATGAATGACAGATGAGTGAAGGATGATTGTGGCGCGATCTTGTAGTCTTGTTACTGACTAAGGCCGACATATTCCTTAGACAGGACTGTTAATTAATTGCCCAACAGCCAATGGCAACTAAGGGACCTACATTTTAACGTGGGATCCGAACCACGATTTCGCCTTGGTTAACAATTTACGAACTGGTCTAATTATGAGGATGGTCCCATGAACGAGTATTCAATAATACGGACGTATCGATCTGAAACTTTCTGTTTTTTGTTGCCCGGGATGGTTTGATGATGCAGGTATTATTAAATCGGTTCGGGTATTTTTACGGTATATCTTAAATGAATGTTTATTATTCTTCTTGTATATCGTTAGATCAAGATAGTTTATATTATCATCTTTACTTTCCATTGTGAATTTTATTTTTTTCGGATAACGTATTAATATATTGAAGTAAATTATCACAAGTTTGTTTATTTCCTTTTATCCTGCTTGAGATTAAAACTTTAGCAGTGAAAAACGGGTATAGATAAAAAATGATTGATAAAATGTTGAATAAAATGAAAAATAATTTTGATAATAAAAAAGACAACAAAAATGAATACATATGTCTTCCCTACAATACGATATTGAATAAAGCTTTAAGAAAAACATTTGAAGGATCACCTATGAAAGTAAGCTATAGGACGAAAAATAACACATTCAAAATGATACAAAGACTAAGTAATCCAAAAAACAACCAACAAGCTAATATATATGACCAAAGTGGTATCTATAAATTAAAATGTCACCAATGCCCTAAAATATACATTGGACAAACAGGACAGAGCTTCAATTGTAGATATAAAGAACATATACAAGCAATAAAATCATGTAATTTAACCACACAAAAATCATCGTTTGCAGAACATGTACTTGAAACAGATCATGAATGCAAAACTATTAATGAAAATATGGATGTCTTAAATATAATGAAAAAAGGAGAAAAAATTAATGTATTCGAAGAGTTTCATCTTTACAGACATAAAAAAACAGAACCAAAAAACATTCTTAATATAGTACAAATTGACAAACAAAACCCAATCTTCGACAAAATCATGGACATAAATAAGAAATAAGGACAAATATATAAATATATATATATATATATATATATAAAACAACAAATTTCCACATATCTATACAATTTAATTTTAATTTATACTTTTTTTAATTTTAAACATATGATCTTTGTATATTTATTTTTATAAATGTATTTAATTTTAAGGTTAAATTTTACACACTTGAAAATGGAATAATTTCCGAAACGTGTTGTGTATAATAAAATGTTTAAAAAAGGGTACTTAAGGAATTTCTTTCTCTCTTTAATTACAATAGTAGCACTAGAAGTGAACATTAAAATAATATATATATATATATATATATATATATATATATAAATTTGAACGAATGGTGGTTTTTGCTTCTGGGGGCCCAAAAACAAAAAGTTGTTATGGTCTTAGGCTTAGGTCTTACCATGAGACCTACAGTAATAGCTTCTTCCCTATAGGGAAAATTCGCTAAAATTGAACATCTCACTTATTTCTGAATATATCTTAATAAAACTTGGTATAGCCTCATCTGGTTAAGATCTAAAATCAACCATTTTGACATTTCTGTGGCAGTAAACCTGCATATTCATCCCACGTTAACCTTATGGAAAATAAAAGCATATTCATCCCATGTTAACCTTATGGAAAATAGAAAAAGTTGTGTAGTTTGCTTATTTCTCACATATCTTGATAAGGCTTGGTATGTGGCTTCAACTGGTCAAGCCACATGATTGTTGGTTTGTACATGATAATAGCCTAAAACCCCCAAATCTTTGGATTCCTGAGTCAGCAACCCTCCCCGTTTTCAACTCCCCCCTGTATTAACCTTAAGCCGGCTCCACACATGCGTCATTCGGCATGCACCGAATGTTCGACGTTCGGCGAACTATTTGTCTCGCTATAGGACCTACAATGAACAAGCACCAATGTTTGCTGTTTGCCAAATATAGAAACACCCATCCACACTACTCGTGATTCGGCGAATCGCTGCTCGCTGCATGCCGAATAACGCATGTGTGGAGCCGGCTTTAGGGAAAATAAATAAAATTGTATAGCTTCTTTATTTCCAAACATAGTTTGATAAAACTTGGTATGTGGCTTCATCTCGCTGAGATCTACTGGATTATAGCAAAAATCTCTTATTTTCACATTTATGTGGTGCCAAGATATATGTTAATAATTTTAGTATAATAAAGATATATTTTAAAATGCTGCCCAGCAAACACGCATACTTATTTACTTCCTATGTTATTTTTATGAAGAATATTTTTACATATTTATTTATGGACTTATGATGATTTCAGTTAATGCAAGGCTCCATGTAAATTATTTAAGCATTTGAAATTCACCGAGTATGCAGGTCTGCTGCAACAGGGATATTTATAATTTGGTGAAAATTATTTATCATCCGAACCTTCAACAAAAATGTTTGCCCTTTTACTTATAACTTATTGGCAAGTTATGAGGAATGTACGTAATAGGGAATAAGGACTAAGATGAAATTCCTTCATCGTTGTGGGTTTGATAATTAATTTTTCATAGAAAAAAAAATGGGGAAAAGTATAAATAATTCATAACCTGAGGCCTAAATACCTGTTTTTAATAAAAGACTGAATCATACCATGAAAGTTTACAGACTGGAAAAACAAATACACCAAATGAAATAAGGATGCCCATGTCTGGTGGAGACTTTTGACAGCTTATCGAAGGCTGGTATCCCGTGGTTTGTAGATAATGCCTCTGCTCTTGAGATCTCGAATCACGCCATTGGGAAGTTTACCTGCGACGGAAATGGCGTAGATTCCTTTGGTAAACCTATTGATTCTCTGCCATTTTGCTACCCAACTGTCTTCTGGGCTCATTAAGGCAATCATTCTGAAACAACATGATTTCTTTTCACTCGCTTCATTTTCAGAAAGTCATGACGTACAACTAATTTAAGTTTTTAATGTATCTATTTTTGGTTTCCTCCCTGATTTGTAAAGTAATTCAGTTAAATGATGGTTAATTCCTGGGGAGAAATATAAGGTAGGCACAGGTGAATCTTGTAGGAACTGCTTATTAATAATGCTATTGCATCAGCTTTGTTTTACAATGATCTTAAAAACAAATGTTTATGCTTTAAAAGGAAACATCTTTTACCCTGTGCTCAGTGATGCTAGTATGATTTTTAAAAGTATAAAAAAGTAAATTTATCTTAAAATGTGACGTCTATACAGTGCGAAAAGGCCTTCAACGGCCCAGCCACCGACGCCCAGGAGTATTATTATGTATTTTTAATGCGCCCAGGTTTTTGATACTATCAATTTAATAGTAATAAAAACAAAACAACAAATATGTTGTGATTATATCCTGTCACAACAATTAACTTTAGTATGTTACTTCTCTCTTTTGTTTACCTTTGATATTTTATTAAATAAATAAACGATGTTTCTTCTCCTATCTATTGAGTATGATTCTTTTGTTATTATTAGTAGGATTGAATTAAGGTAAGTGGATAATATCTCTTACTTCTTTAACTATTTATACTTAAATCTAAGCTATTCTAAAATAATTAGGCTGAGATACAACAGAAATATAGGTTTATTGACAATGAAATCACAAGCTTTCTCTCTTTTTAACTAAACAGGGGATTTACAAAGTTTCACAATTTAGGGGTCTTATAGTTGAAGGCTAATTATACAAAATATATTTGAATCATGCTCAGGCTAGTTATCAAGGATGGCAAGAGTCTCTTGGTTCGGGTCTAAGGTAAATGCTGGCCGAAAAATTGAATATCTAACTTGATAATATATTTTGATACTTTTAATTTTGAAAATGGTTAATTATCTAATGTAATTATAGCTTGAAAGTCTATAGAAGGATAATGGTGATCTCTATGAAATAGTCACTAATAAGGAGTTTGTTTATAAACCAATATGTCTTCCTCAACAATAGTCTTGATGGGAAAATTTTATTATGAGTCAAATTTATAAAGTTTCTCCAATCAAAGTTTACTAATAAATTTCTTGATGTCAAAAATTATTCTTGATGTATGTAGGCTATATACTTTCTTTAGTCTTTATTTAATTTTAATATCAATTTAAAATCACTGGTAAGCTAGTCCAATGGAGGTAAAGATGAATAAGGGCAGATCTTACCAAAATATCAACTCTTCACCCAGGTCACTATATTTCTTCTGGGCCATTAAAAAGGGACAACTGTGACCTGGTATACCGCCGGCTACCAAAAAGATAGGCTTATTAAGGCCTAATACTTTTTTTTATGGGAAATAAATTAACACTTGGACAGAGGTCCTTACAGAAAGATGTTAACACTATGCCATTCTCAATTGGACTCCCCAAATTGCTCTATGTTAACTCTGTTTTGCTCTTAACAATATATTTACAGGATGTCTACCGACATCTGTTTTAGCAAATTTCCCCTATAGGGAGAAACTATTACTGTAGGTCTCATGGTAAGACCTAAGCCCGAGACCATGATAACTTTTCGTCAAGGCCGTAGCCAATGGGGGGGGGTCAGGGGGTCAAACCCCCCCCCGAAAATGTTGAAACTGCGTTTAAATGGAAGGTTAGAAAGTTATTTTTTTCACTTCCTGAAACCGCGGAGCCCAAACCCCCCCCCAAAAAATTTTCCTGGCTAAGGCTTTGCTTTTTGTTTTGGGGCCACCAGAAGCAAAAAACACAATTTGTTCGAATTTTTATATCTATATAGGCCTATATATATACGTGTCTGTTAGCACGATAGCGGCCGTAAAAAAAAAATATAAAGGGTAATCACTCGGACGGGTTCATAAACCAGCCCGATCGGACCATTGGAAGGGGGGGTAAAGGGGGATAAACCCTCCCAAAATGGGGTTTTTTAAGTTTATTACATAGAAAAATAAAATTTATCGAATTTTTGTTGGCACTATTGAATTCAGCTCGAAAAAAAACAATTAAGTATTTTGAATCATTGCTCTATGTCCATTGGTTACCGAGATATTGAAAGTGGTAAACACAGTACATTGTCCCTATGTTAACCTTAAGGGAAATATGTAAAATTCTATATCTCGCTTATTTGTCAACACAACTTGGTAAATAGCTTCTTCTAGTTCAGATCTACTAAATATTGAATTAAAACCACCCAGTTTTAATATACCTGTAGCAGAAATCCTGCATACTCATTGTTGTAGCCGATCGCGAATAAAAACGGCAAACGTAGTTTTGCAAAATTCGCGATCGGCCGCGATAACGGTTGCAAGTATTTTTTAGTCGCGCGTGAACGGCTAAAAACACTTTATGGAATTCGTGAACGGCCACGAAATACGATAGCGCGTATCAGCTGATCGCGGATAAATGGCCGATGTAGCTTTGCGGAGCTCGCGATCGCCCGTGAAAAATGATCGCGAGTATTTGCCGATCGCTGATTAATGGCAAATGTAAAGCTAGTTAAATCGTAGTAACGGACAAGAATGGTTGAAGAAAGGTAGAACGGATTATGTCTTTTATACATACATCGTGATATTGAGGTGAATGTTGATAATATAATCGAGCGTTATGCTAAGGGAGGAAAAACTGGAAACAGAAGGCTCGACTTAAGACTTATTGTTTTTTTTAGTTTAAGTTTTCTAAAGAAAGTATTGTAAATAATAAATTTAAGGCTTGAACCTCTAAACGAGTCTTTTTTATTTCCCTAATTCAATAGGGTATACACTAATCAAGTATACTTTAAAAAAATCCAATAAAAACTGTTGTTTTTAATTGAAAAGTGAGCATGATTTTGTCTCTAGATTGCCTAAAAACATGATTTTTCAGTTCAAATTTTCACCAATTTTCCGGGGGAGGGCCCCGGACCCCCCCCCGAAGGTTGCCCTCGTAATCCTACTAGCCCCCCCCCCCGGAACTCATGCTCTGGATCCGCCACTGCTCAGATTGCCAAACTTTAATTTATGTGGAGTTCTCCAACTACTGGGGCTCGTTTAGCATTTAAAAATGGTTCAAAGTGTATATTAATCATGTAATTTGGCAAGCTTTGTCGGCTCCCAGGAGAGCATTCACAAATCGTTCAACGCGCTGAACGTGATTGATTTTTCGCCATTTTTGAGGTGTTAGCCGGTCCCGGCGCCCGGAGCCTTGTTGAAATTAGTCAAGGTTTGGAACGTGAGTTTAGGAGGCGTTTGCCGGTGCCGGTGGGGACCTTCCAAACTATTCAAAGAGCGAAATGATTTTTTGTTGGAGCATTCTGGCACCCGTGGAGTCTTTTAAAAGTGTTCAACTCGCAAAAATTTTAATTTGGTGGCCGTTTACCCGCGCCCGTGGAGTAATTATTATTTTCAAATAACTCGAAATGTAAATTTTTTGGGTATGTGAATTGTAGCTATAATAATGAACAAAATGGCTGTCAATTTTAAATGAATGGGTGAGGTAAATGAGTTTTGTTTTAGCAATACCCTTAAAATTGAATTAAATTTGCAATTTGGTTTGCAAAATAAATTTCAAGATTCAAAACCAAGACCTGGGGAACTGAAAACTTATATAGAAACTCAAACTCAACGTTCGCCCTCGGGTACTTTTAGTAAGTGGTTTAGATGGGCCGAGCAACGAACAACTGTGGCATTTTTCAGCCGTTTAGTATATTCTTTCTAAGACTGGACTAATTTGACTGGGCTCTAATGTTAATTTGTTTGCAAGTTGAAGCAAGAATCGCCCGATTTGCGATGTGCCTGTTCTTACTTAGATAATTTTATTTGACTTAATGTATCCAGCAATACAAACCCGTATCCATCAATACAAAACCTTCATATGTGATGAATAAAAATCAACACAGTATTATCAAAATATTTTTTAATTTCGCAAATGATAGCTTTAACCACCCTGAGGGGTGGTGTGTAACGGATACATAAAAATCTAGTGAAAGGGGCGCCAATGAAGGCTCTCGCATGTCCCAGAAAAATCCCTTGTCGCGGCCCTGATTCCCCATATTATTCTTATGGAGCTTACCAAAACATGTCAAATCTCGCTATATTGGATAAAATATGTTGTTTTGCATTTGAAATTTGTTGATTTGAATTGTAAATCTGATTGAAGATGTTTGATAATTGAACTAAATTACAAGTGGTTTAGTTTAGGTTTGCAAACACACATTGCTAAAAAAAGTGTTGTCGAACTTTTTATATCTGAATGTATTAGACAAAACTATTATTAAGGGATTTCATCACTTGTATTTCAATCAAATTCAAGCACAAAATTGAAAATTCCAGAGTTATTCCAGTACTTCCAGTGTCATTAAAAACATTTTTGATTTATAAAGATAAAAAAAATCCCTTGACACAGACTGTTTAGCTTAATATTTTTACAAAATATTCACGTAGAATACAGTATTTAGAAATATTTTTAAAAGCTAGCTTCAAACCCCTTCAAAAAAATAAAGTGGGCATCCAACAAAATGTTATCCTCCATGGGGGGGGGGGGGGGGGGATTTGCCCGAACCCCTTGGACACACCGTTCTGGCACTGGAGAATTACCATGACACCACTATTATCCATCTCTCTCGTACAAGTTTTTAAAATGGTCAGGATATTCATGTGCAACTTTACTGATCACTGATAGGAAGCCGAAATAATGTCAAAAAACAATCTAATTAACCCTTGAGGGGGCGCTTCTTCGGCAAAATGCGAGCGGGCGCATGCGGAGATTTACTCCGCAACACTAGATTGCACAAATTTAACCCATTTTACTTGTTTTATAACGAAATATTATATTTTAATGTTGACAAACTTCATTAGGAATCACATTTCATCGTCGATTCAATTAACCCTCCGTCAGTGACACACGGAGTTTTCCTCCAGGCGCTTTTATTTTTATAAAAAAATATGCGTTCTTACCGGTCGGCAGTCGCAGGAGTAACCGTACCTCACACGCCTCTTTCTAGGAATCGGTTCGACCTCATTTCACTCTCCCAACCCCCCCTTCGTACCCCTTCTATTCAGTTGAAACCCAAGAGTCGTGTAACGTGGATGCCAAGTTCTTAATTTGTAGGGAGCATACTGCACCTGCTTTTTGTATAAAATGTGCTAAGAATGATAACATGGAGATCAGTGGAAATAATGATGTATATACACTCTGTACCCACTATTTGTACCAGTTACTATATTTGGATTCGAAAATATAGATTTTGAATACAAGTGACAAGTAACACATTTTACATACCTATAGGGTTTCAAAAATTTGTGAAGTAAGTTTTTTATTGCTTAATATTGATTATACAAGGGTTTCATATAACCTTTTTACAATATATGTATAAAACTACACTGTTTGTCTATTATTTCAACACCCGGAGAAAAACTCCTTGAGTCACCATTCGTGTTTTAAAATCAAAGTCACCTACCAAGGGTTAATTGTTCAACTTAATAGGTGTAATATTTCAATATAGGCCCCTAACATAGTAAGTAATTTTCTAGTATAAAATATGTATTAATTATTATTTACATTTTTGAACTTTTCCTTTCGCTTCTTTTTTTCGAAAGCAAAGGGAAAAGTCCAAAAAATTAATAATAATTACAAATCCATTGCTATTATGAATTTTAAAAATAGGTATCAGTGTCTGTGTAACGGGAGAGGGCGCTCCGCAAACTAAGACAGCATCTCTGAATTGCATATAACGAGGTAACAAGGGGGGGTGGGGGGTATAAATAGCTTTAGGAAATTCCTGGAATGAGGGGCATAAAGTACGGAGCCGGACACGACCGTCGACACCCATTATGTCTGTTTATTTTAACATAAAAAACACGTGCGGAGGAAAATTCCGCATGCGCCCGCTCGAGGGTTAAATGTATCTCTGCAATATGTATATATCTTGTCAAGTAGAGCCCCTTATGTTCAGCCTTAGTTTTGCCCCTTATGTTCAGCCTTAGTTTTGCCCCATATGTTTAGCCTTAGTTTTACCAATTATTATCGGTTTATCCAGCCGCTTCTCAAAACCAAACATCAAAATAGATGTGATGCGAAAAGGGAAAATAAAATACCCCCGTTGCATACTCAGCGAATTTCAAATGCAAAACAACATATTTCAATCCAACATAGCGAGATTTGACATGTTTTGGAAAGCTCCATAAGAATAACATGGGGAATGAGTAAGCAGGTTTGTTGCTACAGGTATATTAAAACTGGGTCGTTTTAATTCAATATTTAGTAGATCTGAACTAGATGAAGCCATATACTAAGTTTTATTGAGATATGTTGTGAAATAACCGAGATATTGAATTTTACTTATTTCCCATAAGTTTAACATTGAGACAACATACTGTGTGTACCACTTTCAATGTATCGGAAACCAACGGACATAGAGCAGTGATTCAAAATACTAAATTGTTTGTTTTTTTTTTGAGCTGGATTCAATGGTGCCAAAAAAGTTGATAAATTTTATTTTCCTAAGTAAAAAACTCAAAAAACCCATTTTTGGGGGCTTTATCCCCCTTTACCCCCCCTTCCGGCCGTCCGATCGGGCTGGTTTACGAACTCGTCCGAGGGATTACCACTTTGCATGTCTGTACCAAATTTCATTAAGATCGGACTATTTTTATGGCCGCTATCGTGCTCACAGACACATATATATATATATATATTTATATATAAATAAAAATTCAAACGAATGGTGTTTTCTGCTTCTGGGGGCCCAAAAACAAAAAGTTATCATGGTCTTGGGCTTAGGTTTTACCATGAGACCTACGGTAATAGCTTCTTCCCTATTGGGGAAATTCGCTGAAAGACTTCAAGTTGGAATTTTGCGGTTTTTTAGTAACAATCTGAAATTTAGTCTTATATAAAAATAATAATTTTACATAATATAATTTATAGTACTATGAATTTTTTAGTTACTGTACTGGCATTTGAGTTTTAAGTAATCAAAAAGAGTATTTTAAGAAATCAAGGTCCATAACTTCAAACTTTAATAGTGTATTTATTATTAATTAAGTATCAAAATAAGCTAAAAACTTTACCTTTAAACCTAAAAAAAATCTAAAACTAACAAATATATCGAACACAATTTAATTTAGTTTTAAAATCAATCATTTTTAATGAGAAATTGAGAAGCTGGTATAAAGTCGGAAGGCAGAATACCCAGGACAGAGGAATGAAGAGAAATACACTGTCGGGACAGTGATTTTTTGACTAAGACAATATTCTTTTACAACTGACTTGTATTAAGTTCACTCTTCTGCCGACAGTTAGTGCCAGGAAAGACTAGTTTGGTGATGCATCTGACTACTCCAATCAGTATGAGCCTGTGCATTTGGGGAATGGGACCTGAAGTCACGAGCCATGTTATATCCCATTTAAGAAACTTGATGTCCCTTTTTAAAAGCATGACATAGGCTGCTAAATCTAT
This sequence comes from Flexamia atlantica, assembly GCA_035578135.1. NCBI lineage: Eukaryota > Metazoa > Arthropoda > Insecta > Hemiptera > Cicadellidae > Flexamia > Flexamia atlantica. Next base: position 204,734,523 of record JAQJVK010000001.1, on the reverse strand, counting down.
TATTTTATTAACATTTCTCGGGTCCTTACTGCTAAAATAACTGATTAACACATTTGCTGCGGGAAAAATCTGTTTAAACTTTCAGCCATGCTGAAATTTTTTTTATGGAATCATTTACCTATGAGGTTGTTTAGCCGCAAAACGGTGTCCAAAAAATCCCCTTGACCTATGAAGTCGTCTGGGACGTAATAAGTTCGTGGTCCGAAATTGGGACATCACCACTCGGGAACGATGCAATGTGGTTTTTGGCGCGTTTTATCACTGTTGTCAATTTCACAACTCATTTTATTGTTGTGAAAACATGAAACTAGTGCCACGGTGTATTCCTCGGATAGGTTTCGTCACTGTCAAGGATATTGCTAAGTGGACAGTAATCAAGGTCACTTGCACTCGAATCATCCAGCAATTCCAGTACGTCATAATTTGATGTATTTTTCAATGAACCTGCCATGTTATAATAAAAACAATCACAGAAAAGTACGATTCAAGACTGCAAGTCAATAACATCACCGTAAATCCGCCTCAAAATACATCGGAAAAACAAGCGCGAAATTAAAACCCCGCTAAAAAATAAGGCGCGCCCGGACTGCGAAACGGACGGTGCGACAGGTGGGCAGGGTTAAAGTAGAGGGGGAACAGCCACTAGCAACGCTCCAAGTTGTTCACTAGCCGCCACGCAGCTGCCTTTGTGTCAGTCGACCTCATGCCCGAGATCGAGACACATACATCTGGGAATCACCGCGCATGTCCCGATATCGGGACACTCGCAGCGAATGTGTTAAATCTGTACAGGAAAGACTGAAAAACCTTATAAAATAAAAAAAATCTACATTTTTGACTCGATTCAACTGTAAAATTGACTTCAGCGACTTGGGGTCCCTTTTAACTTTAAGCATCACATATTTTTCATGTCTTACAGACACAGTCACTCTTATACCCTTTGGGGCACTCTGTTTGCTTACCTTGAATTATCTCTCAGTTTCTTTATGTTGTACTGTATACACTACTCAGTTAAGCTCTCAACTGTAAGTTAATTTCTACCCAACAGTAATCATCATTTTGTTCATCAAGTGTTCAAATGTTGTGTGATATTGATTTTAACGCTCTTTTGTAATACCCCAAAAAAAGAGCGGTACTTTGGTATTATACGGAGGCCACAGTTTTTAGAGAGATTGTTGTGCTGGACACCAAATATTACTACATCATTGGGAAGAACGTACTTTAATCGACTAACTGTCCAAATCTGACTTGATTATGATGAACGGTATTTGTGTTCCGCCTCCAAGAAGGCAGCGATGTCAGCGAGGATTGAGTGTTCTCGTCGTCACCGCCGCTGTCGTCCACACCCAAATGCCACCCTTGTACAGCGCGCTGCGGCGGTTATGTTAGGTTAGGTTATCATAAATATGTTAGTAGGACTTTCCTCGTTATATTACGAATCAAACGATACCAGGTGAGTCATACTTTCGCCCGCCAAATCCTCTCCAAGTAGGCACAGGTCTGGACGCGCGTAAGCACTTCCACTTTCACAAACAAAAAACCCATGCCTCGCGTAATTTCTAATGTCTAAGGTTAATATTTATTTTCTCCATCACATGAAATCTTTCCTAATTTATACTAAATCTCATCAACAGCTGTTCAAGAAATAAATCTTAACAATTTAATTTTTAAAGCTATCATTATTCTTACTTCTCGAACTCGCCACACGCACAGGTCTTTGACCCATGTGAGGTTTTTTTAATTTTGTTATTGTAACGCTGCTTTTGTAACTATATATGTAAATAAAGAATTATTGATTTGATTTGATTTGGTCGTTTACCGGAGCGCGCGCATCACCTGTCAACGGGTTTTGGCGGGCGAAAGTATGACTCATTTGGTATCGTTCGATTCGTTACGAAATGAGGAAACTCCTACTAACATATTTATGATAACCTAACTTAACATAACCGCCGCAGCGCGCTGTATGAGGGTGGCCTCCGTATAATACCAAAGTACCAAAGAGCCTTAAGCATTTCTCAGGACTTTATTTGTCAATGTATTTAAATCAGGTTTAAATAATCATTTTCATTACAGGTTCATTATCTGACTAAGACTCAGCCCGTGGCCAGATAGGAGGAATCTAATGTACAGTTTTCAATATCTAAGATATTTAAACACTAATTTTAAGACATGTTCACCATTTTCCATCTGTAAATTTGATTTTCATCATTAGGCCTAAACAGAACACCTCGGATCATCTGGATCCGAATTGTATGGATACCAGATTAACCAGGTGAGGTGAAAAAAGATAATTACAGTAAAAGGTTGAATTTTGATGGAGGATAGTTCATGTGAATTGTCGTTTCAATAGCAACAGCAACATAGTTGTTCTGCGGCAAACCCAAACAATCGGAAAAGGTTTGATTTCCGAAATTCGATAGTCAAATCTCAAAATTGCCAAGCTTTGACCTAACACATAGTGAAGTTAATTTTTCACACAACTGCAGAGTGGCAGCAGCAGCAACATCAGAAACTAATGTTCTGTGATATATATTTTTTATTTAGGCTAGTACAGTTATTTTAGTCACTTCTGATCATCCAGATTTTTCATTACACCTGATCGGATCTTTGCCTCATTAATCCAGATAATCTGAGGAGTACTGTAGGCCTACTTAGAAACATTGTTCCACAGTTTTGAAGGTCAAGGAGATCAACCCTAACCTTCATAGGCCCTAACTGAAAGAAGTTTTTAAAATTTTTTTGCTAACATCATTTTAAGGATAGAAAGAAAGGAGGGCAAACTGAATTTCTCTCAGCAAAGAATGGTGAAATCTTCATCAAATCTTAGTAAAAAGAGGTTTATTTTCAATAAAAAATTTAATCTTACAAAACCAAAGCATAACTTAAATCCTGCAATCAATTTTCCTTATGGTGGGGTAAGCAAATGAGCTAAAGATCGAGAGGGGTAACATTACTATTTAGATAAATTGTTATATTTTACCCTGGATGTTGTTCTGCAATAATTTTTCATGAGGCCTATGACAGTGTTTGAATGGAACATGTGCACTGTTTGAAATTAATTATAAAAACCCACTAGCCTAGTGTACAACAGCTTTGCTTATTTTAAGGCCCGCATTACACTATCACATATTTTATAAAAGATTTGGTTTGACCAATCAAAGTTGAAGTCAGCTGATTTTCAAAACAAAAACTTAAATTTCGATTGGTCAAATAAAACTTTTATAAAATATTTGATAGTGTAATGCGGGCCTAAAACATATGCCAAACCCTATTTCTGGGTCAATGTTTATTTGGTAGAATTTTTTATCGCTAGGCAATCTCTCACTAAAATTATTACTTACCCATCAAAATTTGAGCTTGTACAGTCATAGACGTTATCACGGTTATTCTTCATTCTCAAAAATGAATCACAGTTATCACATCCGTCAAACTCGAACTGATCAAAGGTCTGAAATATTATAGATGCATATTACAAAAGGATTTTAAATGTTTTCTCTCAAAAAGCTTAAATATGGTACATTATAAAATTCAAAACGGCGGCCATTTTCAGTTTATAAAAGTATGGATGGAAGGCCTATTGAATAATTCCTAACGACAAACAGGGCACAAAATTCAATTTAACGAAAGAATAAAATGCTTTTTAACCTTAGCTTAAAAAGTCTTTAGTGTAAGGCTAACTTAAACTTTCTCCAATGTTTATTGAGCACTGTATGAGTCAAAAGTATCGGGAAATTTAAGTTCTCCCTTATGCCCTAATTAATGAACGAAAAAAGTGAAGTGAATCTGTGTATTAACGGAGTCAAAGATTCATTGTTCGTCACTGTGTGAGTGTGTGAGTGACTGTGTATGTAACGCGATAACTCAAAAACAGTTGCACTGATCATTTTTAAATTTTGTGCAAACGTTTAATAACTCACCGAGAAGATGCCATTAAATTTTGAAGCAAATACCTTGAACAGTTTCTTAGCAATTCCAATTTAAGAATTAGAAAAAATCCCATTAAATTAGCATTTGGCAAAAAATTGTGTTTATTAAAACAATGGGATACAAATAAAGATAATTTCAAATACAAAAGAAACTCGCAATTAAATATTCGGCAAATATATTTTCCATAAAAGGTAAATGCTGTGTGGTTAACGATTCAAAACATCAATTAAACTTACTTTGAAAAAAGTTCTATGATTATTATTAGTGGAAACCCCAAAATTCAAACGTGAAAAATCCTGGGGAAACGTTCTCTCTTAGTCTTTTACTAAATCGCACACAAGACACCGACCAGAGAGCAGCAGTAAGCTGATTTCCACCTGATGGGATCAGCTGCTGCTCTCTGGTGGATTTCTTGTGTACGATGTAGTAAGAGACTTAGACAGGTTTTCTCAGGATTTTTCGCATGTGAATTTTGGGGTTTCCACTAATAATAATCAAGAAACTTGTTTCAAAGAAATTGATGAATCTTTAACCACGCAGCTTGTGATGTACCGTTTACGGAAAATATGTTTGCCGAATATTTAAGCGCTACAGTATCTTTTGTATCCCATTGTTTAATAAACGCAATTTTTCCCCAATGCTAATTGGTTTGTTATTGTTTGTGTTCATCCAATTATGCGATAAAAGAGCATACTCCTAATGATGGTAGAGGGATAATTGTCACAATATCGCTTGAGGGGACTTCTATCTCATCTCGTGACTCGGCTTACACTTGTGTCGGCTTATTTAAACTGTCAAAGTTTGCCCTTTGAATTTTGCATGTAGTCGAATATGTAATATTTCTATGTTTCATTTTGCATATTTAAAGATTTAGAACTAGAAAGCAAGGTCCAGAGAACACAATAACATGGTGGCAATTAGCCAAAAACCTCTCTTATCAGTTGACTGTTGACTGTCAGTTGCCCCCGATTACTCTTACCCCACTTGACCCTATACTAGGGATAAGGTGAAATTTCAGGGGTATCGGGTGGGGGAAAACACATTAACTTAATAATTAATTGTTAATCAGTAAGCATTAAGTATATAAGCAGTGAAACATATATCCGGATGATCCAATTATAATGAATCGGTTGTCGATAGTCAAAAGTAGTAGGTAACTACCTCTTGGGTAATTGTTCACTTTTCAATGGTTGTCTAGAAATTGAAAAATTGTTTTTCCATAATATTGGAAATTTTGCGCTGATTCCGGAAATGATAGTCGTTTTCCGCGGAAAACGTCGGAAAATGCCGGAAAATCGGAAAAACCGGAAAAAACATTTTTTTATGGAAAAAGGTCATGTGGGTACTCAAATTAATCGGGAGAACGAGCTGAACAGCCATTCCAAGAGTAACGGGTGTTACACCAGACAACAAAAAATTCAAGTAAAAATCAAGAAAATTTTTTTTTTATGTATCAGTTATGCCTGAGGATACTTAATTTCTAACCCTTTAAGAGTATCATAGAGTAAGATTGTTACTAGCAAATTAACCATGAAAAATAGTGCAAAAAATAGGGTAACGGGTGTTACAGTAAATGACCCTGCTATTTGAGGTGTCAGTGATTCTCTTCAAAACTCTGTGAATTGAAATAAGGTAGAATTTTGAAAAAAATTACATAACTATTTTAAATTCCAGGCTTTAAATTGATGTATAAAAATATTTAATTCAAACATTATTCTCAGATTTATGAGCAAATATTTCTGGTAACGGGTGTTACAGTAATAGTAACGGGTGTTACGCGTGTGAAAAAACCATGTATATTTCCCAAGATAATGAGTTTTGGAGATAAAAAATATAACAACATGATTTGTTAACACTTCTATATTGCATAGAAATTTCCTTTACATCAAAAAACTTAAATTAACTTACAAAAAATACAACTTAAGGGGAGCATTTGCGGAGTTACTGCAAAAGCCTTGGGAGGCCCTATCCTAATGAAATATATGGTAAACTAGAACTAACTAGGTCTCCATTAATAAAATCTTCAGCCTGTTTAAATTACATTTACTTTGTTTTTAAAAATATACGTGGTAGTAAAAAAAATACCCATAGGTTTTACATCAAGATTTGCCAGCTGACCAAGTTCACCACCATAGTTCCAAGTTTGACCACTTGTTTAAGTTGAGCGTATGTTATGACTACATGATTTTGAAACACTTCTATAACGCTCGCAAATTACCAATACATAAAAAACTTAACCTAGGCCTATAGACTAAAACAAATTGTAACAAAAAGCGCTTGCGGAGTTACCTCAAAAGCCATGGGAGCACCCTGTCCTAGTAAAATATGTAACTAACCATAACTTACAACATTAAATAAAAACTTCAGACTCTTCCAAATACATTTAGTGTAGTGGTGTAGTGTAAGTTTCATTAACTGAAAGAGTTATTTTGATATTTTATTTCTTTCTTCGGTTTCACACCAACTAATTGTTGCTTTCCGGGAAGTGATGAGAGCAGGGAAATTTAGCTCATTTTACAACAATACTAGTAATTTTGGCAGTAAGTTTATGCCATTGAGATTGGTACCAAACTACAGCTTGGCTCTTCTTCTACACAGGGATATGTTTCATTAAGGTAAGAAATTATAATTTATTCCACAGTAATTAAGATGAATGTGAAGCGCTCACTGTAACACCCGTTACCAAAATAATACAAAAGTTTTTATAGTGGCAATGGTTTTACACCTTGCTTCTTCAATTTCTCTGAGAGTGAGGTTATGTTCAATCCTAACCTTATGATATCAATTTAACTAGGCAAAATTGATTTTTTATTATAAAAATGTGGTAACGGGTGTTACACTATTTTAGTAACGGGCGTTACACGGTACTTTTCCTTAAGTAATTTTGGAGTTTTCATATTTTCAAACTATTTCTTGTACTTCATATCCTAACCTAAACACAGTGAAAATGTAAACAAGTGCATTTAATATTATTTCATTAGGGTTTTAATAGTAAATCGTTTTGATTACCCCTCAACAAAGTTTTTACTGTATAAAAGGGTTCTTTTTATTGGAAGGTGAAATTAAAGATATCTTATTTGGAAGTTTATATTAATATATTAATTACTCAGTATATCTGATTAGGGTCATTTTTGCCATTTTATTATTAGTTCCGTAAAGTTGCCTGAACCATTTAGGGCAATATGCAAAGCCCATTAGCAGGCAACTTTACAGAACTAATAATAAAATGGCAAAAATGACCCTAATCAGATATACTGATTAAGTAACATGTTAATATAAACTTCCAAATGAGATATCTTTAATTTCACCTTCCAATAAAAAGAACCCTTTTATACAGTAAAACTTTGTTGAGGGGTAATCAAAACGCTTTACTATTAAAACCCTAATGAAATAATATGAAATAATAACCCTAATGCACTTGTTTACATTTTCATTGTGTTTAGGTTAGGATATGAAGTACAGGAAATAGTTTGAAAATATGAAAACTCCAAAATTACTTAAGGAAAAGTACCGTGTAACACCCGTTACTAAAATAGTGTAACACCCGTTACCACATTTTTATAATAAAAAATCAAGTTTGCCTAATTAAATTGATATCATAAGGTTAGGATTGAACATAACCTCACTCTCAGGGAAATTGAAGAAGCAAGGTGTAAAACCATTGCCACTATAAAAACTTTTGTATTATTTTGGTAACGGGTGTTACAGTGAGCGCTTCACATTCATCTTAATTACTGTGGAATAAATTATAATTTCTTACCTTAATGAAAAATATCCCTGTGTAGAAGAAGAGCCAAGCTGTAGTTTGGTACCAATCTCAATGGCATAAGCTTACTGCCAAAATTACTAGCATTGTTGTAAAATGAGCTAAATTTCCCTGCTCTCACCACTTCCCAGAAGGCAACAATTAGTTGGCGCGAAACCGAAGAAAGAAATAAAATATCAAAATAACTCTTTCAGTTAATGAAACTTAAGATATTTTACTTTTCAAAAATGTCTGTTAAATAAGCAAAAATATTTTTTTATTTTTTTACACTGAGGCTCATTTTGTCATGGAATGGCTGTGAACAAGAATATGTAAGAATTTTCAAGATCCGACGGATATTAACGGAGATACGGCCGGAAAAGCGTCGGAAAAGCCAAAAACAAACCTTGTCGAAAACATATCATGTGTGTACTCAAATTAAAGGAAACTGCACGCTGAACAACAATCTACAGTAATTTTCAATTTACAAAAGTCGAGATAAAGCCAAAAAACATAAAAAATTTTAAATCAACTTTTGTTTAAGTTATGTGAAGATGGATTTGGCTGGAATAAATTAGATAGGGATTGGTTATGTTAGTTTAGGTTGTATTTGGTTTGGTTAGGTTAGGTTATGTTAGATTGTGATAAAAGTTGCATTATTTTAGGTTACATTAGGATTGGTTTAAAACTTTAAGTTAGGCAAGGATAAGGTTGGTAAAAAGTATGTGATATTATAATCCTAATAACAATACCAACCCTAATTTAACATAACAAAACCTAATAGGTATAATCTAGGGAGGGCCTAACCAATTTGAATATATACCTAACCTATCCAAATTCAATATAACCTAACCAAACTTAATTTAACCTAGTCAAACCAAACCTAACATAAGGTCTAACATAACCTAACTAGACCTAACATAGTCTAACCTAACCCAAACTAACCTAACCTAACCTTAGATCCCACAGTTTAGCGTAACTCACCTAAAACTAACCCATTTTGTGCAAATCCATGACTTTTCCAGCACGTTTCCGGCCATAACTCCGTTAATCCGCGCCTAATCTTGGAAATTCTTGCATATTCTTCCTTATCTCAATCTCCCGATTAATTTGAGTACCCACATGACCTACTTCGGAGCCAAAAATTATTTTATCGTTTTTCCGATTTTCCGGCATTTTCCGATGTTTTCCGCGGGGAAAAACTATCATTTCCGGAATCAGCGCAAAATTTCCTACATTTTGTAAAAAATTGTTCAATTTCTAGACAACCATTGGAAAGTGAACATTTACCGAACCTTGTTGATGCCAGCAAATCAAGTAGCCTAGCCTAAATTTAAAGTTTATCAAATTTTGTTGTATGTGAATATTTTTTTCCTACTAGAAGTCAATCAAAACAATAAACAATTTGAAAAATTCGTAGAAAACTTATATCTATCGATAAATGATAGGCCTACATGGCAATCGGGTAGTTATTCGGTTTTCCTGCTTGACAACAGCCAATTCCCGCTGATCCCTCTAGTTAGGCCTGGTATAGGAGAGGTTAGGTGAGGAGCGGAAATTGAACTGCAGCCGAAGGATTCAGGGTTCAACTTTTTCGCCTTTATTCCTGCTCACCATCAATAAACGAACAAAATTCATGATACTTCACCATCGCCCTCTATTTCCTCCCTTTCTCAACTAGGCCTATGCCTCCTCTACCCCCACCTCTTCACTGGAGTGACCCAGGCTGCATCCAGGCGCAGGGCCGTACTCAGACCCGGTATTCCCGGGACAATTTTATTGGGGCCCGGGCCGGGTCGCAGGGGGGCCCGGGCTGGGTTGAAGGGGGGCCCGGGGAGGTCAGAACCCCCCCCCGAAATAGTGGAGAGCCCCCGGGAACAGGTAAAAAGGCCCCGTAACGGCAGCAAAGAGACCAAAACCGACACGTTGTACTAAAAAAAAAAAGGTGACCACTTTTGACGAACCGGATATCAGCTACGGTTTTGAGTGGAACGGGTGTGCAGGTAGGACATGAGGGGCCCGCCAAAGCTGGGTACAGCCCTGTCCAGGCGACATCTTTACCCCCTGTGTTCACTGGGTTAAAACCAAACTTAGGCCTAAGCATAGGCTACATATAAATTGTTCCAGAAATCATTTCTACAGGTAGACCTGTAAACAAATAACACAGTAACAGCAAACCTAAACCAGACCTTTGGGTTGGAGACACACTGAACTTACCAAATAGTGAAAGTGAACAATTTAAGCAATAACCAAAATCTATAGGTAGGCCCTAAATACTATAAACATTGCAGCTTGTGAAGTGGCACAGTGATTCCTACCTTAATCAGTGAACAAAACAAGCAAGCTCTGGCGGTTCTAAGATCTTTAGGTATCATATCCATCGACATTTTTGCAGGTTATGTATTTCTTTCTTTTTGCAGAAAAACTTGATAACACAAAGGAATATAACCTCTTGACAGTACTTCTCAAATTCAAACCCTTCTTCCCCACTGCCCACTATGCCCAACGACCTTTAAAATATAGACTGCTCTCGGTGTAAAAAAGTGAAGCCTTTAGAGGCGCTGCCATGTTGGTTATTATCTAAAAAAACGAACAAACCGGAAAACTCACGGCCGTCACCGGAAAACTCACGGCCGTCACAAACAACGACATATTTTAAAGGTCGTTGGTCACAAAACACTTCATCACTTAATTGATCTTTAAATTATTCAAAACAAGGAGGTTAGAGTCTGTTATACTGGAGTTATTGCCACAATGCATTTGTTGGTGAAAAAGCGGTTGATGAAAATAGAGGCAATGTGAAGGGGAGTAATATAGTAATTTAGGACTTGGCGTTCTTTGAACAGTAATTTAAAACGAAACGAATCTTTTGAAGACGACTAAAGATTCGAATAAGTTTTTAAAATATGTCAGAAATGCTGTACAGATTTATAATCTTAATACTTTTTGCGTATTTTATTTAATTGAAGTAAGATAACGACAAAACTAATTTAATTACGTCGACTCTTTGAAAATAAGTTTTTATATTCGATCAATTAAATGGTTCAATTCCCATCGCTGAATCGTTCGTTTTTCGTTTGTTAATGTAGAGTACGAAATTAATTCCACTTCTATTGCTAACCTAACAAAATTAGAGGTAGGCTTACCATAAATTTTCAAAGCCAACCCCGGACACCAAAAGGAAGGGGGGGGATGAGGGGGACAAGGAAATGAAATATAGTATTTAGGTAAAGTTTGGTCTGGTGTAAAAGTTTTCGGCAGACGGGCTATTTTGCTGCCGTTTTTGCGTGGCATTATCGTTTCTTGAATACTAATTGGCTAAAAACAATATGATGTAGGTCTTGTGACCAATCAGATGACGCAACTGAGCAGCTGTCGCGCAACGAATTAGGCCTTCGTCGGCCAAGACCCTTTTAGTGTGATACCATAAAATTACCCTTCGTTTCGTTTATCGGTACATTTTTTTAATAAAATTTCTTAAAATCCTCAAAGATAATTACCAATTCATTTACTTCGGGCATTTTCCTCACTTTTTCATGCAGGCTGACCAAAACCCCGGACAAAATTCAACCCCGGACGTTTCCCCGGACGCAAGCCTGAAACCCGGACTGTCCGGGGAAATCCCTGACGTCTGGTAAGCCTAATTAGAGGGCCGCAAAATTAGAAGTCGTCTTGTGTCTGGCTGCGGAGTCACTTTTTGTGCACATCACTTTTTAAATTAGTACTAAAACTATTTAATCTAATATTAAATATTTATCGATGTCGTCTACGATGTAAGATAAGTATATAATTAAATTATAAAACGATAGTAATACTATTGAAAACTAATTTTTGTTTTTATCATATAACATTTTGATGATTCAAAAACAACGACAAACGAAATTAGAATCATGTTCATGTTTTCAAGTCTTTGACGTTTGTGTTTGAAGGTCGGTGACAATCCTCCAGTAAGGCTTCACTTTTTCCTATCTCATACGCAGTCTATATCAGTTATATGTCGTTGACTATGCCCACTACTTCCCCATTTTACTACTAGTAGTAGTCTACTACTGCCACTTTGCCAGTGTGCAGTGACACTGACAGTGTTGCCGTTGCCAGTGTTGCAAAGAACCGGGTATTTACCCGGTTTTCGGGTATTTGGATGCCATGCGGGCACCGGTCTGACACTTGAATGGAGTCAAGTGGTAAGCTTATTGGAGCGGGTTAGTTCGATGCACTTTATTCAGATGGCGTTGTAAAAACATGACTTTCTTCTTCTTCACTGATTCAGCCAATCAGAACGACGATAACGATCTGCTAACTTCCCGTTCTGTTTCCCCTGATTTTCTGTCACGACGCGACGTGTACACAACCATAACGAGTTGGAATTAATTTGAGTGTGGGAAAATACCTAAAGTACGTTTGCAGAAAGTTGTTCTAGTGTAAGTTGTTTCGCGAAAGTTAATTTTTATTAAATTAATTTAAATAATTAACTTCATTAACATAATTGACATAATTATGTTAATTAACAAAGTTAATTTTTATTAAGTGCTTTTATGTAAAGATCTACGTATTTATTTTCTGTCAATCGCTTTAAGCACAATAAGAATCACTCAGTACAGTATTTCGCGAAACAACTTGCACTAGCGGCAAACGCACTTAATCTAAACAAACCGGTAAAGTCATTAAAATTGAAAGTCTAGCAAACAAAACAAGAAAACGAAAATATAAACAAAGCAGACGACGACGATCGATATGTCGCATCGACGACCATCGATATATCACATCGATCTTTTTAGTTCGTAGCACTTTATTCAGATAGCGCTGCTGTTCCCTTAGCACCGAGTTAACATGGGAGTGCCATCTCTTTACGAAGTTCATTATTACTCTATGATGCGGGGTCTTGGCGGGGATTAAGAAAAAACCGGGGATTTAAGACTTGGCTGTGGAGATTTGACACAGTATTTAAATTAACGGTATCAGGAAACTGACACATACTTTCTCCCTTCAAGTCATTTAAAACCAGAAAACATATATAGTGAAATAAAACAAATTAACAATTAACCCTTTCAGACCCTCTGTCCTGTGCAGAGGACACGCCATATATAAATTTATTGCACCATTGTTATCTTATTTGAATGCTCAAAGGCCCTGTGTTCTGTCTACAGGCTTAGACGAGGGACAATACAATCCTCTCTCCCTAGTCTAAGCTGCAGGACATCTTGGCATAATAAAAATAACAACTTTAGCGCATTCTGTTGGGTATTACGACGGCGCTGAAGGGCTAGAGAGAAAGAATTTTTTACGAAATTCCGACTTTTAAACACGAAATTTCGACTTTAGAACACGAAATTTCGACTTTTAAACACGAAATGTCGACTTTCAAACTCGTAATTTCGATTTAAAAACACGAAGTTTCGACTTTAAAACACGAAATTTCGACTTGTAAACACGTAATTTCGATTTTAAAACACGAAGTTTTGACTTTTAAACACGAAATTTCGACTTTAAAACACGAAATTTCGACTTTCTAACACGGAATTTCTACATTTGAACATGAAATCAGCAGGGGAAACGCGGGCTGACTTCAGTGGGTCTATTGAAAATACCGGCTGGTACAATCTATATATTATTAATTCTGTAAGCGATTTTTTTCAATCAAAATTGTGAGAGTTTGACAGCTCGCAGGATGATGGGAGATGGCTCAAATGAAAGGTCTCGGCTCCAGGGGGTCGGGAAAAATATCAGATTATGTCCAATCTCCCAGAAAATGAGAAATAACGAAAAATATCTTCCATTTAAAATGTATTGGGATTGAAAAACGTTTGCTTTGTTTACATCAAACATGTGGTGCTAATGCTTGATTCAAAGCCACATGGTAGATGTTGACATGTGGGATTTTTTTCAAAATGCAGCTAACTATGCACGTCCAATGTACTATAACAAATAAAAATTTAAATTTAAGATTTTACGATTTTACAAGAATAAGGGTTTGAGTTTTTTCATAATATAAAATTATAAAAAATTAAGTACGTTTGTTTACTTTATGTTATAACGATGCAGTTTTAATACCAAATGATTTATATATATAATTACGTAAGGGAAATTTTTGCTCCGAAAATGTGGGCGTTTGGAAGGTCGCAGGATGATGGGGGGGGCTGAAATTGAGGGTCTCCATCCCAGGGACGCGGGGAAAATACTGAAATTGCTTTAAGATTACTATAAAATGAGAAATAACGTAAAATAGCTGTCATTAAAAAACCATTGGGATGTAAAAAGGTCTGCTTTGTTTATTTAAAACCAAATGCTAAATATAATCATAATTTTGTGGATCCAAAAGCCTATTTTCTAAGAAGGTATTTTGCACTATGGAAAAGAAGGATTATGTTTAGGGGCTATTAGCCCCTTCAAGCCTCTAGTATATAATGAACCATGCACTTTCTAGAGAGTCATTTTCTTTTAGCGAATTTCCCCCTTTAGGGAAGTAGCTATTACCGTAGGCGGCATGGTAAGACTTAAGCACGGGACCACCGTAACTTTTCATTTTGATGCCCCCAGACCCCAAAAACACCGTTCGTTCATTTTCTTATATATATATATATATATACCTGTCCGTAGGCGCGATAACTTTTGTAAAAAAGGTCCGATCGCGATGAAATTTGGTACATACGTCTAGAGTGACATTTATTACTTCGAGTTCGAAAACCAGCGCGATAAGTTAACTGTAAGGAGGGTTTTTTGACAAAATAAAATTAATTTTTAGGATTTAATATATTTATATTATTTTTTTGTAAATTTAAGTGTCAAAATTGAATTCAGCTTAGAAAACTAAACAATATAGCATTTTGAATGATTACTCTACATCAATCGGTTACTGAGATATTGGATCTGCTAAATGCAGTACATTGACCCCTGAAGGGACATGAACTATCCAAATTCTGGTATAAATACCTAAGTTTTTCATTGCATTCCCCAAAAATGGGATTTAAAAAAATTATATTACAAACCAGATGATTGAATTTAATTTGTTCATGTGATGATTGATTTGTTTTTTATTCCTTGGATCTGAATAGATTGATAACATGTTTGCTGACTTTTATGTACTATAACAAGTATACATTTATTAAAAATTATTAGAATATAATTAATTATTAAGAAATAAGAACATGAATGATAACATTTACTTTATTTAAATTAAAAATTAAACAAAATTAAATATTCAAAACAACAACTTCCCTAACTAATGTAGAATTTGCCTACATATCTATATAATTAATACGCCAACACGAAATTTGTCTTATGAACTCCTCCGTCATTTCTTAACCGATTTTGATCATTAACGGCTCATTGGAAAGAGCGTGTCGCGTAGATTTGCAAACTGGCCTTACATTTTTGAAAAAGTCCCTTGGGCTCTGCCCCATTGGCTTTTAAAGTTCCCATGTTATCCTTATGAAGAACATAATTGTTTACATTTTGATCAGCTGGATAATTTAATTGCTGTTATTTTTTAGTTTGTGTAAACATAACCCTCAAGACGGATCGTGTTAGCATGATTGTGTTTTAAATTTGTCGCCATTTGAATTATCGCTCTGCTAGAGTAGCACAACACGGTTCCGTGCGCTCGGATCCACTAGTAAATACCCCCGTTGCAGCAGTCCTGCATACTCAGCGAATTTCAAGTGCATAAATAAATTATTTAAATGAAGCCTCGCATCAAGTAAAATCAATATACATTCAAAAGAAAGCGTGCAAAAATACTCTCCTAGTGGTTTTTAGGACCAAAAGGCTATACAAAAATAATAGCCTATACTTGGCACGAAAATGCAATGTTAAAAACTTCAAAACAGCTGGCTTTTCCAATTTAATCCTATAGAGAAATTACCAGCTGTTTACGTTTGAGTAAAAAATTGCATAAACATCATCAGTAAAAATCTGTATTCGATATAGTACATTTATTTGACATATTTAGTTATCTGGCCTTTAAATAAGCCATATGTCTGTATCCACCATATGGCTTTGAATGAAACATCAGCTCACATTCACATGTTTTAATGTAAACAAAGCAGACGTTTTAGATCCCAATGCTACTTAAATGGCAGTTATTTTATGTTATTTTTTGTTTTCTAGCAAACTTTAAGAAATTACAGTACTTTTCCTGAGTCCCTGACATTAAAACATTTAATTTGAGCCCTTTCCCCTCAACCTGTGACTTGCCTAATGCCCACAATCGCTATTCAAAAATAAATTATTCTCCATAAGATTAATATGGAAAAATGCAGGTTTGCTGCCACAGAAATTTGAAAATGAGTTATCATAGGCTACAATCCAATATATCTAAACTATATCAAGCCACATAACATGTTTTATCAAGATATGTTGAGGAATAAGAAAGCTATCCAATTTTATTTACCTCTCATAAGGTTAACATTGGGAAAGAGAGTACACAGGTTTGCTGCCTCAGGAATTTGGTGATTTGGGTATTTTAAACCATAATCAAGTAGATATTAATTGTATGAAGCCCCATGACAGTTCTTATCCGGATAATTTGAGAAATGAGCAAACTACATAATTTTTTTTATTGCCCATAAGGTTAACATGGAGAATGAGTATGCAGGTTTGCTGCCATAAAAATGGAAATATCGGGGATTTTAGACTAAAATGCATTAGATCTCATCTAAATGAAGCTACAAACCAAGTTTTATTATGATATGTTGTGAAATAAGCGAGATATAGAATTTTACTTATTTCCCATAAGGTTAACATAGGGACAACGTACTGTGTTTACCACTTTCAATAACTTGGTAACCAATGGACATAGAGCAATGATTCAAAATACTAAATTGTTTGTTTTTTCAAGCTGAATTCAATGGTGCCAAACAAAATTGGATTATTTTCATTTTTCTATGTGAAAAACTCAAAAAACCCATTTTTGGGGGGGTTTACCCCCCTTTACCCCCCCTTCCGGTGGTCCGATCGGGCTGGTTCACGAACTCATCCGAATAATTACTACTTTACACACCTGTGCCAAATTTCATTCAGATCGGACCATTTTTGCGAGCGCTATCGTGCTTACAGACACATAGATATATATATATATATATATATATATATATATATAGAAATTCGAGCGAATGGTGTTTTTTGCTTCTGGGGGCCCCAAAACGAAAAGTTATCATGGTCTCAGGCTTAGGTCTTACCATGAGACCTACGGTAATAGCTTCTTCCCTATGGGGGAAATTCGCTAAAAATTAATCCTTTAGAAATTAACTGAGTATGTAAGTTTGCTGCAACAAGCTTTTTTAAATTTTAAGATGAATCATATGTTTGGATTTAATTTTTTCATATGATTATTTTATTTGTTTTGATTTTGACTGATTTTAGATCATTGATTGTATGTTTGAGTAGGCTGTGCGGGAGGATAGCAGGGGTTTTTCCCATGACGTCATCAGCTGTGCCAGCGGTCATGGGACCGTGACGTCATCAGTCCCGTGATCTGCATCTGTCACGTGATCCGTCAATCAAAAGATGACGTCATTTTTTGTGTTCCTAACCTAACTTTTTAGGGGTAGTTTTTTTAATGTTATAATTTTGCGCTTAGGACCCCTCAATGCGTTTCATATAAGCAAATTAATTTTCGTTCAAAAATGATGTATCAATTGGGCAGGATATGATAAGGATAACATGGTGAGATAAGGTGGTATGTGGTTTCCGGGTAATGGAACAGGCTATCAACATGACATCCGGAGGAAAACCACATGACTCCGGAGGAAAAGTGTTATCAGTACAAAATCCGGGATGTGGTTCTTTGTTTATTCAACTATTATTTCGGTGGGAAGGTAAAATTCTGCGCTGTGATTGGTCGGAATAAGCGGGCGGGCATCCTATTGGCTGATTGGTTTACCTCCATCGGTTTACATCTTACCTCGATCACTCTGTTCCTGGCTTTCGAGTTGTATAGAGGTGTCTGTGCTGTGTTGTTCTAGCGTGTTCTATTGTGTAATACTGCTGTGAGTATTTAGAATTAATTCAGTTTTTGTTTAAAGAACTTAGAACATTTTAACTTAAATAATTAATTCGGATTTTTGGTTTAAAGAACTTAGGAAATTTTAACTTAAATAATTAATTCAGATATTTGCTAAAAGAACTTAGAAAATTTTAACTTAAATTTCTGTTTAATTAATCTTTAAAGTACTTTTAATAATTATTGGCTTTTATAACCTAAATTTTTAAGTCCCTGTAAAAATGACTGATAGTTTGGAGCCTAGTCCCTCAATTATTGAGAATGAGATTAATTCTGAGATGGTTGAGTCTAGTTCTTCAATTAGTATAGAGGAGGAGACTCATGTTGTTGAGCCTGTTGAAATAATTAGTGAGGAGGAGACTCATGTCAAAAAGTTTAGGCTTTATGGTACTAAAACCATTTTTAAATTTTCCAACCCTCCTCCTGAGACTAGTAAGTTTGATTGGCTAAGACAAGGTTTTGCAAAAATAGTAAAACAAATGAAAGAACAAGCCCATGAAAACGACCAGCTTGGGTTTACTTTACAGAGTCTAAATTTAAAAAGTAAAGATCCGGGTTACGTTGCTTTTCGCCCTGCCGGGGAAGTTGATGAGGATATCCTTTGGCAAATTTTTGGGGGTATTGTCCAATCAAATTCTGAATCTATCAAGTCCACTGATACTTTTAAAGTAGAATGTACCCGAGTGAATCTCCCTGTAGGTTCTGGTAGGACCAGGCCTGGCCTCTACAACACCTTTGAGGAAGAGTGTAGGGCAAGGAAGGGTATTGTAGTCATTAAAAACAAAGATAACTTGTGTCTCCCCCACGCCTTGGCGGTAGCGATTGCCCATGCAAACAAAGACCCTCTGTTTAAAGCTATCCGTCAAGATGATAGAAAGAGGCAGACAACAATGGCTCAAGAACAGATTCGTATGGCAAGGGTGGAGATCTCTGAGAATGGTGCAGGTATCCTCGAATTGGAAAAATTTCAGGACTTGTTAAAAGATTTCAAAATTACTGTGTACAGTTACGATAATAAAGGCCGTGATGTGTACTTTGAAGGCCGGGTAGACAATCCAAAATTTAAAATCAATTTGATCTTTCACAATGGCCACTATAATGTAATTACCAGTCTAACTGCTGCATTTGCATGTACGTATTTTTGTGAAGCTTGTCATGTCCCATATGATCATAAAAGTGCGCATAGGTGCTCTAATCTTTGTCCCCAGTGCCAAACCATCTCGCCTCCCTGTAAGGAGGAGCATGGGGGAAAAACTTGCCCGAAATGTAACTTGACTTTGAGAAACCAGCACTGCTTTATCGCCCATCAGGCTGATAGGTGCAAAGCTGTGAAAAAATGCCTTGACTGTGGGAAACTGATCTGGTATAGAGAAAGGTCCACACCCCACAAGTGTGGAGAAGTTTTTTGTAAGCCTTGTGGAACATACATGGATTCCAACCATAAATGTTACATAAGGCGTAATGATGGCAAACCGAAATCTAAAGACTTTCTTTTTATTTTCTTTGATCTGGAGACTCGCCATGACGAGTCCCTTCCCTCTGACCCAGAACAAAAAGTTCATAAAGTAAATTTGTGTGTTTCCCAACAGTTTTGCTACCAATGCATTGACGGAAAATTTTGCATGGCTTGTAAGAACCGTACGAGAGTCTTCAACTCTAACCCGGTTCAGCAGTTTATGGACTATGTCTTGCAGGTACGTAAACAATTTAAACATGTTTGTGTAATCGCCCACAATGGTCAAGGCTTTGATTTCCAGTTTTTGCTCAAGTATGTGCTAGAGGAAACAAAATTTACACCAGAATTGGTCATGAGAGGTTCTAAAATCATTTTAATGGAACTGGACAATGTGAGGTTTGTGGACTCACTGAGCTATTTCCCCATGGCCCTCTCTGCGCTCCCCAAAGCCTTTGATCTGCCTCCCGAAAGAAAGAAGGGCATTTCCCCCACTTGTTTAACACTCTTGTGAACCAGAACTATGTAGGCCCTATGCCTGACAAGCAGTATTATTGCCCTGAAACTATGTTTGAGAAGTCCCATAAGGACTTTGAAAACTGGTACAATGAGAAAGTCTCAGAAAACTATGTCTTTGATTTTCAAAAAGAACTGTTGGAGTACTGCATCTCAGATGTGGAAATCCTAGCCCAAGCCTGTCTTAAATTTAGATCAATATTCCTCCAAGAGTGTAATGTTGATCCTTTTCTAGAGGCTGTTACTATTGCTAGTGCTTGCAATTTGGCCTTCCGCCGAAACTTTCTAAAGCCTCACACTATTGGTATTATTCCAAAGGATGGTTACCGCTTTGTGGATAACCAGTCGGCTGCTGCCATACAGTGGCTAAGCTGGGAAGAAGAAAAGCGTGGAGTGAGAATCGAACATGCTGGGCGAGGAAAAGAAGTTAGGATTTCTGGCTCAAAAGTCGATGGATTTGAC
Source organism: Flexamia atlantica (assembly GCA_035578135.1). Lineage (NCBI taxonomy): Eukaryota > Metazoa > Arthropoda > Insecta > Hemiptera > Cicadellidae > Flexamia > Flexamia atlantica. The sequence goes on along the minus strand of JAQJVK010000001.1, from coordinate 204,714,420 downwards.
GGAGAGCGAATCTATGAGTTCCACGGGTGCTACTGGCATGGATGCCCCAAATGTTTTCCTTACAACAGAGAGGCTCCTCTGAAGGAGGATCCCTCTGATTCACTCTACCTGAGGTTCGAAAGAACCAAGTCTAAAATTGCAAAGTTCCAAGACTACGAGGTAGTCGAGATGTGGGAGTGTGAATTTCGTAAAATAAAGAAACAGCAAAAACTTAAACACTTGGATTCCCTCCCCATTCTTAACAACCTCCCCCTTGACCCAAGGCAGGCGTTCTTTGGAGGCAGAACTGGCAATGCAAAGACTTACCACAAATGTGAGGAGGGAGAAACCATACAGTATGTAGATGTGTGCTCTCTTTATCCGTATGTGTGTAAGTATGGCAAATACCCCCTAGGTCATCCAACCATCTATGTTGGGGATAATGAGTGCAGACAGAGGGGGCTTGAAGTAGATGGTTTGCTAAAATGTAAAGTCCTGCCTCCCAGGGTCTCTACCACCCAGTACTCCCGGCTAAGATTAACAATAAATTAATGTTTGTACTATGTCGTACTTGTGGGGAAGAGATGAACCAAGAAGACTGTGACCATGAAAGCCAAGACAGAGCATTAGTAGGGACGTGGACAATGGATGAAATCAGAAAGGCTGTAGAGAAGGGCTATGTTATCCTTGAAATGTACGAGTTGTGGGAGTATGAGGTAGCTACGTATGAGAAAGGAGGCCTGTTTACTGATTTTATTAACAAGTTTTTGAAAATGAAACAAGAGGCATCAGGCTACCCCAGTTGGTGTCAGACAGAAGAGGATAAAGACAAGTATATAGCAGACTATTTGGCGCATGAGGGTATTCAATTGGAAAAGGAGAAAATTGTAAAGAATGGAGGGCTCAGATCGCTTGCAAAGCTCATGCTAAATTCATTTTGGGGGAAATTTGGACAGCGTGAAAACCAGACCAAGGCTACTATCGTCAGAGACTCAAAAACATTATTTGGAATGCTAACTACACCGGAGATTCAAGTTAACAGATTACAGATTATAAATGATGAAGTACTAGTTGTAAGCTGGGAGTACTTGGAAGAAGTAGGTGAGCCTTTGCGAAATGTCAATGTTGTGATTGCGGCCTACACCACAGCTCAGGCCAGACTTAAATTGTATGAGCACTTGGATGCTTTAGGAGGCCAGGTCCTTTACTACGACACAGAATCGGTCTTGTACATTTTGAAGGGAGGGTTGTACCGGGTACCCACGGGAGATTACCTCGGGGAAATGACTGACGAGCTGGTCGAATACGGGCCTGGATCTTTCATTGTTGAATTTGTATCTGGGGGGCCAAAGACTTATGCATACCTTGTCTGGTCAACCAACAAGCAAGCTCTGGTACCCGTTTGTAAGATCAAAGGACTAACCCTCAACTTTAAAACCTCTCAGACTCTTAACTTTGAAAAATTAAAATAAATGGTGTTAAGTGAAACCAGACAGACCTTAGAGATTAATGAGTCTAGGATTCGAAGAACTAAAGATAGAAATATTGTAACCATAAATGAGACCAAAGTTTTCAAAATTACAGGTCCAAAGAGGAAGCACGAGGGTGAGTGTGACACTCTTCCCTTTGGGTATAAAGTTCAAAGACTCCAGTGAGTTGTAGACATGGCTTCCAAAGACTTCCAATTTGAAGAATTTAAATATTTGAAATAACATTAATTGTATAAAATAATTGGCTCATTTAAAAGCTAGCTAAAGAATTATTTGAATATTTTGTAAACAATATACTGGCTAATGGAGACTGGTCAAATTGAAATGCCGTGCAAGGAATTATGGTGTCACGACTCATAGATCCCTACCAATTTTACCTAGTTAGTGACCTTGAAAAATTTAAGCTCCCCCCTAATGCTACATTACTATAGCCATTTTGGCTGCTGCTCTCGCTGAGGTAAGACATCTCTGCTCCTTTAACATAACCTCAATTTTATAGTTGAAAATGTTTAGCCTTACTGCGTTTGTATTTAACAACCAACCAGTAATGGTGATATTTGATAGGGAAAATAACCTCTGGTTCAAAGGGAAAGATGTAGCTGAAATTCTTGGCTATGCTAGGCCTAGAAAAGCAATAAATGATCATGTCAAATCAAAGTACTGTAAGACAACACCGGAAGTAAAGAGCACCGATTCGGTGCTCTCTTTAAATATTCATCCTCATACAGTATTTATTAATGAACCCGGTTTATATCAGTTGATCTTTTCATCCAAACTTCAAATTGCCGAAAAATTTCAAGACTGGGTATTTAAAGAGGTTTTACCTTCTACTAGAAAACGTGGAGAATACAGTCTAAGACAGGAAAATACAGAACTTTTACAATCGCTTTCAAAGTCTCTTCAAACTAACTATCAACTCAATCAAATGCACTCTGAGATGAAAGCTGCTAATGATAGAATTTGTAAAGAAAACCAAACTCTAAATAAAACTCTAAAAGAACAGACACCAAAGGTGGCCGTGTTCCCTGCTGATGATAATCTAGCTCATGTTTTTTGTGTTTTAATTAGAGACACCCTTCAAAAAACTCATGGAATGTGTGAGTACAAGTGCATCCGCACAGAAAAGAGAAGTTTCAAAACGGCTCTAAAAAAGGCAAAAAATGAAGGCTTTGTGCCTTGTTTTATCAGATCCCCTGTCCCTAATGGTATTAACATTTTAAATAAAGCAAAGGAATTCATGTAAAACAATGGCATGTACTATGAGACTGCCTTTAATAATGTATTAACGCCATACAACTTTGTAAATGTAATTGAACTTATCATGAAACATAATTAAAGTACCCCACTGTGTGAATGTGAGTGTGTATGTGAGAAGTTAGTAAGGCTGAGTCTTGAAAGCTTCTGTTCTGTGGACAGACACCCACATTTTGGCAGGGCTAACCCCTGGTAAGTCCATATGTGGATGGCAAGTTGGCTTAATTGCCTTAGAAAATGATTTCTTGCGTCTGCCACAGACAAGGACTTGACGTCCGGTGTGAATGTGGATCAAGGGTCTAGTAGACTGTGGCGCCTAGAACTTTGAAAATTCTAGGTTACACCTTCGAACAGCCCAGAGTGAATGAAGGTCCCTGGCGCGGTGTAAAAGCCCGTAAACCTGAATGATAGGGCAAAGTTGATAGTCCGGCTCCTGGGTCATTCAATCAGACTGCCCGGTGGGGTAAATTAATTATTGTGTAAAAACATGGAGGAGGAGGCAACTAGCTTATTTTTGGAAGGCCTTCACAGGTCATAGCGGTGGTGTATCACTCAATGATCTTTATCAAGCTGATCTCGTTGAAATGCAGCCTTATGCCAGAATAAATAAGGGGTACAGGTATATCCTTACTATGATTAATTGTCTAACAAAATTTGCTTTTGCTATTCCCCTAAAGGACAAGTCGGGACCTGCAGTTGCCAAGGCGTTAGAGCCAATTTTAGCTAAATATAAAATGAAAAACTTTCACACAGATCAGGGTACAGAATGGTTTAACAAACACGTCAATGCCTTAATGAAAAAATATGAAATCAATCACTATCACACCTTTTCCGAACTCAAAGCTAGTATTGTTGAGAGATTAAACAGAACATTAAAGTCAAAAATGTACAAGCTTTTTACTGCTAGAGGTAGTAACTGCTGGATTAGTATACCTCCAGAAATTGTCAAGTCGTACAACAACACTAAAATAGAACTATAGGTATGAAACCAAAAGATGTCAGACAAAAACATGTTAAAGATATTTGAAAAAGAATCAATAAAGTTAAGAGTCAAAAATTCAAAAAACCAAAATTTCAGTTGGGGGATAGTGTAAGGATTAGTAAAAATAAAAAGACTTTTAAAAAGGGTTATCTTCCCAACTGGACAAACGAAACATTTAAAATTTATGCTATTAAACCAACAAGACCAGTTACATATATTCTTCAAGACTCTAGAGGAGAGATTCTTAAAGGGGGATTTTATGCTGAAGAAATTAGCAAGTCTAAGACTGGTGATGTTTATTTGGTAGAAAAAGTGCTACGGAGAAAGGGTTCCAAGTTACTTGTGAGGTGGAAGGGATATGATAGCAGCCACGACAGTTGGATTGATAGCAAGAACTTGGTTTCACTCATGTGGGTGTCAGCGTTTGGGAAGTATATATCTCTTTGTAATCAACGTTGAGTAACCAGTTAGGATGCAGATTGAGAAGCAGGAAGTTGAATTTCCTATTCAAAACTTTGACCAATATATCGGATCAGGCATGGTTAAAAAGAATAAACATGGGCCTTTATTGCCCGATGCTATACGTTGTATAATTAGTGGGCCGAGTTCATCTGGTAAAACTAACGTTTTATTTAATTTATTATTTGACCCAAACAGGTTGAGGTTTGAGAATATTTATGTATTTTCAAAATCGCTATATCAGCCAAAGTATCAGTTCTTGAAAAAAGTATTACCAAAAGAGGTTGGTTATTTTGCCTTTGATGACAACAACCTAGTTATCCATCCTAATGAAGCTAAACCTAATTCTATTATGATCTTCGACGATATCTCTTGCGAGAAACATAATTCCATTAAAAGTTATTTCACAATGGCCAGGCATAAAAATATTGATACATTTTACCTGGGACAAACATACAGTGCCATACCAAAACAATTGGTTCGAGATAATTGTAATTTTGTTATTGTATTCAAACAAGATGAAATGAACTTAAAACATATTTATAATGACCACATCACTACTGACATGTCTTTCGATAAGTTTAAACAACCGTGTGCCAAGGCCTGGCAGGATAACTTTGGGTTCTTGGTGATTGACAAGACCTCTGATCCGTATAAGGGAAGGTATCGAATTGGAATGGACAGTTTTGTAACAGAGACATAATGGTTAGGATCTATGCATATAATGACCTGAGAGGGTTAAAAAAACGCTATGTGATCCCAAGGTTTGATAGTAGAGAGGGAAGTTGCTATAGAGGACTGAATGTTAGGGCCGGTGTTTCACTATTGAATATAATAAATTTCTTAATAAGACACAAGAAACAGGCTTTATTCTTCAGACAAGTGGATATGCCTTAAAACTGTGCATACAGCTGAGGATATATCATTTCCAATTATGGAGCAGAGTGGTAAACACCTGAAGGCTCGGCTCATTGAGCTAAGAAATGTTATTAAACGCAAATATCAAATGTTCAAGGATGGAACGGAAGAAAATGAAATAATGTTAGAAAGACAGTATAAGCCCTTATTAAAAGAACTTAGGAAAAGCAATCCACAAGATGCTATGGACATTAAGACTGAACAATGGAGTATTAAACAGGAAAAGGAAGAGCCAATGGAGTACGATGACTCTGAAGAAGAAGAAGAATCATTTGAATCAACACCAAAAGCAAGAGAGGAATTTGCACCGTCAAGAGCTTCAACACCCAACCTCCAGGGGGATTTGTCAGACTTGGTATCTAATGAAGAAGGCTTGGCCACAACTACCCAATTTATTGATGAATATTTCCAAAACCCTATAACAAAGGAATATATGACTTGGTTTATAAAAGATGCTGGTCCGAAGAAAATTATCGACTATACCTTTGGTCCACGTTATGAAAATGACAAACTAATGATTGGAAGTAAAGAGTTGGACTTTGATGACGATGGAAATATAATTATCGGTGGTACTAGGTATGGAAGTTCACCTGGATTATATGAACTTATTTTTAAAAGAGTCCCTGATAGTACAGTGTTCAATGGTGATGATTTAAATACTTATAAAAGTATCATGATTAATACAAATGCTCATAGGGAAGGATACAAGTTTGATGGAAGGATTAAAGCTAGCAAAAGTACAAAATACACAAAAATTATCAAGCCGTTGTTTCCCTCCGCTAGCAGAGGAAAAGGATTGCAATGGAAAACAATAAAGACCCATGATATTATTCACTGGGATGATCCAAACGAGTTGGTACAAAGACTGAGGCACATTGCCATGTCTACTGAGAGTGGTAACCGAGGAGTGCATACTAATGAAATATTAAGTATTATAGAAGAATTGAGAGAAGCTGGATACGTTAGAGGAGCGGGAAACAGTAGATTTAAAGCATTACTATACTGAAGTTGCAGCCGTTGCCGCAGACGCTGCCGCAGCCGCAGCCGCAGCCGCTGCCGCAGGTACAGCCACAGCCACGGATATATTGAGCGTGATAGAAGAAGAATTAAGAGCTGGATACATAAAAGGATCAGGGAACAGTAGATTTAAAGTATTACTACGATGACTATTGACAAGTTTGGACGTAGCTTAAAAGCCCGTGGCAAGGATCTTAAGGGTCCCAAGGGCGAAGGTTTCAATTTAACACCCGATGGTAACTATGATATGCAAACTAAAAGACTTTGTAACTTGGCTATACCTTTGGAACCACTTGATGCAGCAACAAAGAGCTATGTGGATGGAAACTGTATACCTTATACAAAATATAAATACAATATGAGAAAGAAGAGAGTTTCCAATATCGGTGACCCAGTAGACCCTATGGATGCTGTAAACCTGCAAAGCCTAAATAAACTAAGTATGCTACTTAGTAATGAGCACTATGATGCTCAGAACAAGCAAATAAAAAACACTGCGATACCCACTGAATCAACTGATGTAGCTACCAAAGGATATGTTGACCAAACCTGTAGTAACAACCTTTTACCATTAACCACTAACCTTGCAGAGGTAGTGTCTGGTATTACTCAAATTAATACTAGACTGGCTAAATGCGAAGGGTTAATCAGTAGTAATAAGGACTATCACGATAAGCAACTGAAAAAGTTTGGAGTATATGTATACAACTATATCAATCAAAAACAGACCGGTAGATCAGCTATTTTAGCGCAAGCTGGCGTAAATGATTACTTAAATTGGGAAGAATTGTTTAAAATATCATCTGAAACACCACCACCACCAGCTGGTGGACTACCACTTGATGTACATCTCCCATTAGAGGAAGGTGACGATACAGACTATTACAGAGATAGAAGGATTTAATCATATACATAAATGGTATGTTTTTGGTTTATCACTGGCAGTGGTGTTTTGGAGTTCGATAAGTCCACAGGTTGAAAATCTCTTCCATAAATGCCTAAGACCAAGAAAAAACAAGTCATATGCAAAGGAGGAATCAAACGGGGTGGAGGTATAGTTTCATCTGTCCTGAACAAGGCAATCGATCTATTACCTATAGAACTTCATATACCCGGTGGTTATCAATATTGCGGACCGGGAACTAGATTAAAGCAGAGATTAGCTAGAGGAGACCTGGGAATCAATAAATTAGACCAAGCCTGTAAGGAACACGATATAGCATACTCAAGATACAAAGATTCAGAGAGACGTAGACAGGCAGACCAGGAGTTAGCAGAACGCGCTTGGAAAAGATTTAAAGCCTCAGACGCATCAGTAGGAGAGAGAGCAGCAGCTTGGGCGGTGACAACAGCTATGAAGGCAAAGACGAAACCAGGTGGTGGCCGTAGGAAGAAACGCGGTGTAAAAAGGTCAAGAGGCAAAGGACTTTATTTAAGACCATATAGAAAGGAAGGTGCAGGTAAAAGGAAGAAGAAGAGACCTCAGAAGAAAAAAAAGCTTCTTAATACCGATAAAACCTCTTACCAACCATGACTTGATCAAGTATGCAAAACGTTTGAAAATTCCACATTTTAGAGGGGTTTACATGCGAGACGGCTTACCTAAATACCCGAGGAAATTTGAATCAGCAATTATTAATTTGGACAGTTCATTAGGCCAAGGAACCCATTGGGTATGTTATAAAAAATCAATAAAAAAGTTTACTATTACGATAGTTTTGGGAACCTGAGACCACCACTTGAAATAACCAAGTATCTGACTGGTTGTGATATTCACTATAATTATGAGAGACAACAGAGTTTTGATTCAGTGATTTGTGGTCACCTATGCTTGAAGTTCCTTTGCAATGATGTTTTGCCTAACAGGGACCACTAGTATTTTATCTCATGAATTAACATTTCCAATTGATGTGAGCAGTGGAGACTGGGAAATGGGTTTACTAGAGTTGACAACTTATAACTCTATACCAAACATTGGAAAAGGTATTAATGATGAGTTTTATTATGGCGATAATCAAAAAATAACTATACCTGAAGGATCCTATGAAATTGAAGATATTGAAAAATTTTTAGTCTCCAAACTCCCAAAAAATGTTAAGTTTACATTAAAGCCTAATAATAACACTTTACAGTCTGAACTGTTTTGCTCTGAGCTTGTAGACTTTGAAAAGGGGAAAAGTTGGGGAAAATGTTGGGTTTTAAGAAAAAAGTGTATAAAGCCAATGAGCATTATGTTTCTGAATTACCCGTGGATATAATCAGAGTAAATTCGATACGAGTAGAGTGTAATGTCACACGTGGGTCCTACTTGAACGGTATTGAGGGACATGTAATACATGAATTCTATCCATGAGATCCACCTGGCTATAAAATTATTGAGATACCTCGAAATGTAATCTATTTGCCTGTGATCAGTCAGAGGGTAAACAACTTGACAGTGTCTTTAAAAGATCAAGACGGAGATTTAGTTAATTTTCGCGGAGAGAGAATCTCAGTGAGACTACATCTTAGACGCCATAATGGGTCTGGTATTTAGGGATACACCCCTAGAGGGTAGCTTCAGTGGTGCTCAGAAATCCGTTGGGTTAAGTTGTAAAAATATTAAGTTTCTCCGCCCTCTTGGTTTCAAAGTATTTCAAAATGGCCATGTTATCAATAGACAACGAGGCCTTGTACGATGATTCTGTCACTGGGCTGGAATTTCATACACATCAGCCTTATGCTTCAACTACTTATAAATCAAATGATGAGATCCGTATTCCAGTGCTCCAACAAGACATAATAACTGCTCCATTTGAAAGCTATATTCTAATACACGGTAAAGTTAGTGCCAAAAAAGCTGATGGAACAGCTCAAGATGTTTCATTGGTTAACAACGCAATAGCATTTTTGTTTGAAGAAATACGCTACGAAATTTGCGGTAAGGAAATAGACAGAACAAAAAATGTAGGTATCACTACAACTTTAAAAAATCTTATTTCAATCCGAGAAGAGGAGAAAAACTCCTTAATTAACGCTTGCTGGCTAGGCCCTGGCAAAAGGACCGATAAAACAACAGAATTTACATATTCCATACCACTAAGACTTTTACTTGGTTTTGCTGAGGATTACAAGAAGGTAATGGTAAATATTAAACAAGAGTTGGTTTTTTTGCGCTCGGCTAGAGATGAAAATGCAGTTATAACAACAGCAGCTGGTACTTTAGCCATGGACATTGAAAAAATGTACTGGCGGCTACCTCATGTCACACTTAACGATGGCCAAAAACTTAGAATGTTTAAGCTTATTGAAAACGACGCAGCAATACACATCCCGTTTCGCCAGTGGGAGTTGATTGAGTACCCGACTCTTCCAACAACTGATACAATTTCTTGGGCACTAAAAACAAGTAATCAGACTGAAAAGCCTCGGTATATTGTGTTAGCCTTCCAAACCGATAGAAAAAACGATTTAACCAAAGATATGTCTCAATTTGATGCGTGCGATCTATTGGATGTAAAACTATACTTAAACTCAAATTTTTATCCTTATGATAATATACGCGGGAACACCTGCTTGTTTTATGATATGTATGCAAATTTTCAGAGTTCATACTATGGTAGAGTTGGTTCACCTGTGTTAAACTTTGATGATTTTAAAACAAAGTGCCCTTTGTACCTCATTGACTGCTCAAAGCAAGATGATTCAATTAAAACAGGCCCGGTAGATGTCAAACTTGAGATTCAAGCTAAAAATGCCTTCCCAGCCAGTACTACTGCTTATTGCCAATTCACGACGCTCATTATTCGTACACACCCATCACTGGGGATGTAAGGAAGGTTACGGGGTAGGAGGAAATTGGTTAGTTCGAGGCCAGCAGTCACATGGATTGGGTGCTTATAGAGTTTTATGATAAAGAAAACACTTTACTTGAAACAGTAAGGTTATGTATTGATTGTTTTCTTAAAGACTATGGCGATAAAACTTTCGAAGCTCCATCCGGTACTTTTAAAACTATTGTAAAATTACGTAAACATGATCACTACAAAGCTATGATAGATATAATGGAAGGTGAATCATCACAAGCGGGGATCAATCTGTAGCTATCTCTCGGTGAGTAAACATCATGGCTCTATCAGAAGACAGCATCGCTGCAGTTTTTGTAACTTTATTTAGAGATGGTAGGGTGGTTAAAAAATTTGAATATCATGGATATCCGTTGCGTTTGAACATTAAAGAAAATTATAATTTTACACAGATCCGTCTTGAACCTATGTCTTGTGAAGCCATGAAACTCAGCGGGTTTCCCGTAGATATTAATAAAGTTAACTATTTTTCCCAATTTAATAAAATCGACTGTTGGGCTTGTAAGCATGAATTTGATTGGGATATTAACTCGCGTCAAAGTACACATATGACATGTGGGCTAAATGAATATGCAATCAACCTAAGAAATTATAACATAAACGATATTGAAAGTGTGGTCATACAGTTACGTAATTCAAGGTACAATGACTCTGACGATGGGGAAGAATTTAGGCCTATTTTTGATTACTATTCTGACAAAGAGTCATCAACCATTAAGCATGAGGATAAGGGAGTAGATGTATGCGGGATTAGAGATTAGTCTGGGATCAGCGCTGGGAGAGGTAACATCATGTCTCGTCACGGGTGGATTGAAATTGAATTTTACACTTCAAACGGGGGCTTGGTAAAGAAACATTACTTAGACAGTAATTACCTAGCTCCTGTTGAGGGAAAATTTTCTATTCCTCCCGGGGCTCAAAACATTAAAGTAAAATGGCAAACCACAGGCCGCATATCGTCTTATTCATCCTCCTCCTCCTCTGACGAATATTTCTCATCGGAGGAAGAGGGGGAGGGGGTGGTTCTAGCTGAGGGTATTTTAGCTTAAGGGGTCAGTAGCAGACATGTCATCACCGGAGACAGAGGTAAGTACCGAGGTAAGCACCGAGCCCATACCTATTCCAAAGGGCAAAGAGCCTATAAATCTTTTAACCGGTGTTCTGTTAAAGTCAGTTTACTTTTTGGTTGTCGAGCTAACAAAGTGCGCTGTGACTGGGGTCTTTAAAAACCGTGATAATAGTTTGGGATTTTTAATCAAAGGTAAAAAGGGCTGTGTGGTTTGGTCATATGACAGTTTTTGTCAGGCATGCGATAATTTCAATTTAATTACTCTAGCACTGTTGGGAAAATATTAATACAGTTATAAGGCAAACACCGGTGAGAGTATTAAAGTTCACAGTGTATTTGGCAATTACTATGCAACTGTTTCTGATGGTGAACACTCTGTGACTCTTAATGGGTATGAGTGGGACCAACTAGTAAAAAATGTTCCCTTAATTTGCCGCGGTCTCTTAGAGTTGTTCTATATCGAAGATATAATTAAAGTTTACATTGATCAAGTACTAGCTGACGCCGAACACCGCACAGACCAGCTCCTTCTAGCGTTGCTGACCGTCTATACAGCGAGTTGTCACTATGGAGGCAGTAGTCGAATTTCATGGGTTTAAAGACAATAACTATATGTTTATAGTCAAAGAGTTTGCTATTGTGGGGAAATCTTACAGAGCCCAACTTTTGTTCAAACCTCCTTTTGACTATGATATTTTAAATAGTAAAATGAAGCGAACAGCTAGATGGCTCTCTCGCCATTATCACCACCTTAGGTGGGAGGAGGGTACTGTTCATTACAGTAAAGAATTGATTAAAAATTTGTGTAAGCCATTTGAGGCTATTCACGCTAAAGGTCTGGAAAAGGCAAAGTTTTTAAGACAGTTTCACGATAATGTATTAGAGATTGATGAAAGTTTGTATATATATAATGATATTACAGTAGATTGTATAGTTAAGCGACATAAATTAAATAGCGAGAATTGCGCCTTAAAATCGGCGCAATTTTATGCTGAGAAAGTATTATAAGTCTCTTACATATATTTTTGGTATATCCAAGATGGGAATGAATGTGTGGGGCTTAGTAGACTGTGGCGCTTAGAACCGAGGAGGTTTTAAGCTACACCTTTGAACAGCCCAGTGTGTGTGTGTGTGTGTGGGAGATTGCGACTTGCTCAACAGGCTGGTGTAAAAACCTGTAAGACCAGGGGCAAGTAAAAGAGGTTTGGATAACACCTAGAAAACGTGAAATGTTTCCCTCTAGCAAATCTCCAAGTATGAATGTTTTAAGGTACAGTGTTCACCATCAGGCTGGCGTAAAACCTGTAAGACCAGGGTGAACATAATAAGGGTTTGGATAACACCTAGAAAACGTGAAATGTGTCCCCTAGTACCTACTACCCATCTTTAGGATTACCTTAGTATTTGTAAGAGACCAAAAAAAATAAAAATTAAAGAAATCCTCTGTTTGTCTAAGTAAATGGAGGGGTTATAGGCCAAAATAAAAGGACACAGTCCAAGTAAATGGCTAAATGCCTCATACATAATGAACAGACCAACAGAGGGCCAAAAAATATAAAAACAAAAATTCTGTCAACCTTCTAGGCTATATGAACGGATAATATCCAAGTAAATAGCCTAACGGGGAAGACAGAACAAAAATATATCGGAGGCAGCAAATTGTTATGGAATGGTTGCCACGAGCCACTGCGTTGGTTGGGGCAGTGGTTTAAAAAGTGAGAATAGGCCTACTGGGGATACTCACTATAATAAAAAACGCGCCGACGCTCATACGGCCTAGCCTAACGGCTTACCGTGGTGTGGAAACGGAGCGAACACTAACACTTAGCCAAATTCTCTAAATCATGGGCACCGCCATCTTGGACAACCATCCACAACAGATACAGACATAGATAAACATGATTACCTCGGTCAGCGTACACCAACTCAGAAACCAGGGTTCCCGACCACAACGGTAACATTTTTAAAAACACAGATAGGAAAAATCAAACCGCCGCCGCCATCTTGATGACGTCAAAAGCTCGCTAAAACACATGTGGTCAAAATAAAAAAAAACATGAGCCATCTTAATGATAGGAGGGGTGGGAAACCACCGGTCCGGATAATGTGGGGTCCGGATAATCCGAGGTGTACTGTAATTGAGGTTATAAATTCAAAAAATTACGTCATCTTTTGACTGACGGATCACGTGACAGATGCGGATCACGTGACAGATGACGTCACGGTCCCATGACCGTCGGCGCAGCTGATGACGTCATGGGAAAAACCCCTGCTATCCTCCCGCACAGCCTACTTGTTTGCTTACATTTTTATACTATAACAAGAATACACTTACAAAAAAATATTAGACTAATAATTATAAGAATAACAAAAAGCATATTACTGGAGAGGAAACTGAAGTGATTCCCATAATCATTTCCTTCATATCGAAAGCTCTTCAATTATTATTTAATATACTTTTTGCAATAATTACATAAGGTGTTTGAAAAATTTTCTCTGACATAATTTAAATAAGCTCCCATATAAAAAATAATTCTTTAGAAATTCGCTGAGTACGCAGGTTTGCTGCGACGGGGGTATTTCTCTTAATATTAACTTGCAACATAAAGCTCAATACTTTTGTTTTCTGTCCCTAAGTCGGCTCTCATTTTAACTGGACAGCCCCGTAATGATTCTACAGAATTTTTATAATATCCAGCTGTAACCCTGGCAAAGCCGTAGCCAGGAAAAAATGTTGGGGGGTTTGGGCTCCGTGGTTACACGAAGTGAAAAAATAACTTTCTAACCTTTCATTTTAACGCAGTTTCAACATTTTCGGGGGGGGGGTTTGACCCCCTGACCCCCCCACATTGGCTAAGGCCTTGAACTCTGGGATCACTACTTGTGGTACCAGCCTACTACTAGCTTAGACTACTACTAGCGGTACACCTTGAAAATCCATGTACGCAAATACCATAAGGTTTGAGCTTATCATATGTATCTAAATGCCACAAAGAATTAGACCCCTTAATTTGGTACTGTCTACGTCGTAGCCGTTGCCGTCTTCTAGTTTCTACACCAACAGGGTCCAATTCTTTTAAAATAAGTCTCGCTTGTTTTTTTAGAAACCACGTATCCAGCCTGAATGCATTTCAAATGCATCCATTTATAGTGGGCCGTTCATAAATTACGTCATTTGTAAATAGGGGGTGGGGTCCAGAATGGAAACGGTAGGATAATGTGCATGGGGGGGGGTGCGCTAAGATGACGTAATTTTTCAAATTTTGATTTAAAACTAATTTAGATAGGAAAATTGTTAACATGTCATGTAAATTCATGAAATGAAGCTAAACAGCTTTAAGAAAAATCATTAACATTTTATATTCAGGTCAAAACAAAGCTGCAGTAAATGCAGATTTTAATGATGAACTTTTTTAAATTTGTAGGCAGCGTCATCGTTTATAACTACAGTCCTATATTTACTGTAGAGGTGATAGGACTAAAAAATTTAAAAGCTCTGGTTTGAGTGTTAATTTTTATCAAATTAACCCAAATTGGGTTTGAAACAATTTAATGGTTTTAACAATTCAATGGAAGAAATTCTAGTGAGGCTTTCCTTAAGACTGACATTATTTTAGGAGTTTGTTTCTTATGACTTCATTTGTCAATGGTGGAGGGAGGGTCAGGTGAAATGTGACGGTAGGATGATTGTAGGGAGGGGGATCTAAAAATGGCCAAAAAGCGATGACGTAATTTATGAACGGCCCTAGCCATGAAGCCGTCCAGACCCGCTCACTTCGTTTTGTATAAAAGTAGAAACTGCTTGAAGATTTGAATAGTTTCATCTATATCATCCCAACGCTGACATTTTCCATTTTTTGTCTAGAAAGTCGAAATTTCAAGTTTTAAAAGTCGAAATTTCGTGTTTAAAAGTCGAAATTTCATAAAAAAATTTCTTTCTCTATGGCCCTTCAGCGCCGTCGTAGATATTTTAGGAACTACGTCAAAATTTCTGAAGCAGGTCAGGGTTGGTGAAGCCATAGAGTAATAATGAACTTCGTAAAGAGATGGCACTCCCATGTTAACTCGGTGGTAAGGGAACAGCAGTGCTATCTGAATAAAGTGCAACGAACTAAAAAGATCGATGCGATATATCGATGGTCGTCGATGCGATATATCGATGGTCGTCGATGCGACATATCGATCGTCGTCGTCTGCTTTGTTTATATTTTCGTTTTCTTGTTTTGTTTGCTAGACTTTCAATTTTAATGACTTTACCAGTTTGTTTAGATTAAGTGCGTTTGCCGCTAGTGCAAGTTGTTACGCGAAATACTGTACTGAGTGATTCTTATTGTGCTTAAAGCGATTGATAGAAAATAAATACGTAGATCTTTACATAAAAGCACTTAATAAAAATTAACTTAGTTAATTTTTATTAAGTGCTTTTATGTAAACATCTACGTATTTATTTTCCATCAATAGCTTTAAGCACAACATGAATCACGCGGTACAGTATTTCGCGAAACAACTTACACTAGAACAGCGGTTCTCAAACTATTTCACCTTGCGAACCCCTAAGCCAATGTATTTTCATGAATTGTACCCCTAGGCCGCCCAAGGGCCCTAGGTCATATTTAATACTTACTTGAGTATTAGCTTATCTATAGCGTTTATTACAGCTCGGTGTAAAAGAACTAATACTTAAGTACTTAGTGAACAATTAAGTTTGTAATTAAGTAGTAACTATATTTTGAATAAATTTTTAATGAAAATAAAAAAATGGCAATGAAAAGTTTTACAAAAAGCTTCAAAAGTTTATGGTTCAGGAAAATACTATACTAGTTTTGCTAAAACTATATTTAAAAACAAATCACTTCATTGACAATAAGAACTGGAATTTACAAAGTTAAGAGTCAAAAGAAAATAAATAAATCCTCATAGCTGAGGCTGCATTGACTTTGGTCCTATATTTATTTTTAATGTATGCATATGAGGAAAATGCTCGCTCTACGAGCTTCGTAGTTGAAAAAAGGAGCAAAACTTTTATTGCTAAATTGGACAATTTTATATACATCACTCAAGTCCAACCAAAAATTGATCAGATGTTTTCTCTTCAATTCTAATTTCAAGGAAAGTTCGATGAAATTTTCATTTCCTTTGAATTTTAGGTTGGATGATTCCAAATTTGTTTCAGAGAAAGAATCCTTGATCCAAAGAATGTTTCCATTGAGTTTGGCAAAATATTTCCTAAAAGACAATTTCAGTCTTTGCAAGTGTTCGTTGATAACTTCTTTAACTTTCACAGTTCAGTTCTAATTCATTTTCTTTTAAGAACTCAACTAATGTCTCAAACACCAGTCTATGGACTTTAATGACACAAGAGCTCCAAAAATTAAGTTTTAAAATCATAGATTCTATCTCCTCTGCGACCCTAAACAACGTAACAGAAGTGACTTGAAGGCCGAGATTTAGCTTATTTATTTGCTGGTAAATGAGTACTTAATGAGTAAGGGGTGGCAGCTTAGAGGAGAGAGGTACGAGAAATATTGCCAAATTTCCAAAAGTTCAATTGTTGCCAATGAGTTGAGTGGTTGAGTCTCTGGACAGACTGATTATTATGAAATAGCCTAAAGTTGATCTTGTAAACGTCTTTGACTTTTAAAATATTTCAAACTGTTAATAGTTGGAAATATTTTGACTGTTATGGTCAAATTATTATAGTTATTTCAAAGAGATTTTATAAAATAAGGCTACAATTTTTTCGTGTCCGCCATTATTGATTTATCTCTTGCGAACCCCCGTACACCTCTCCACGAACCCCTAGGGGTTCGCGAACCCCAGTTTGAGAACCGCTGCACTAGAACAACTTTCTGCAAACGTACTTTAGGTATTTTCCCACACTCAAATTAATTCCAACTCGTTATGGTTGTGTACACGTCGCGTCGTGACAGAAAATAAGGGAAACGGAACGGGAAGTTATCAGATCGTTATCGTCGTTCTGATTGGCTGAATCAGTGAAGAAGAAGAAAGTCATGTTTTTACAACGCCATCTGAATAAAGTGCATCGTACTAACCCGCTCCAATAAGCTTACCATTTGGCTCCATTTAAGTGTCAGACCGGTGGTGAAGCCTCCTTGATTTCAAGGCATGACCATAGAGTAATAATGAACTTCGTAAAGAGATGGCACTCCCATGTTAACTCAGTGGTAAGGGAACAGCAGCGCTATCTGAATAAAGTGCTACGAACTAAAAAGATCGATGCGATATATCGATGGTCGTCGATGCGATATATCGATCGTCGTCGATGCGACATATCGATCGTCGTCGTCTGCTTTGTTTATATTTCGTTTTCTTGTTTTGTTTACTAGACTTTCAATTTTAATGACTTAACCGATTTGTTTACATTAAATTGATTAAATACGTTTGCCGCTAGTGCAAGTTGTTTCGCGAAATACCGTACTGTACTGAGTGATTCATATTGTGCTTAAAGCGATTGATAGAAAATAAATACGTAGATGTTTACATAAAAGCACTTAATAAAAATTAATTTAGTTAATTTTTATTAAGTGCTTTTATGTAAACATCTACGTATTTATTTTATATCAGTAGCTTTAAGCACAAATGAATCACGCAGCACGGTATTTCGCGAAACAACTTACACTAGTGGCAAACGTACTTTAGGTATTTTCCCATACTCAAATTAATTCCAACTCGTTTTGGTTGTGTACACGTCGCATCGTGACAGAAAATCAGGGGAAACGGAATAGGAAGTTAGCAGATCGTTATCGTGGTTTTGATTGGCTGATTCAGTGAAGAAGAAGAAATCCGTGTTTTTACAACGACATCTAACTAAAGTGCTTCGAACTAACCCGCTCCAATAAGCTTACCACTTGGCTCCATTTAAGTGTCAGACCGGTGATATTACTTTCTGAAATCACCTTACTCTATGGTGAGTTGTGATATGTTATCACTTTTATCTCATGTTTTTATCCAAACAATAACCTATAAAGTGCAGTATCAACATGAATGACAGGAAAGTTTTAGCCAAAGATATTTTAGATGCTTTTTTATACATTTCTATAAATTTTATAAATTTATAAATTATTAACTTTTTATAAATTTTTGAGATTTTTGTCATTGGAAACAATTTTTGTACATTTGTACTATTAATAATTTTTTGATCAATTAATTAAAAATGCCTATAAACTTTTATTTTATTGCAATTTTTTATGTTTACATTGAGATATGCCCAACGTCCTCTGCAGATAACATATCTTTGAAGAAAAACTCTGTGAAACAAATTTTCAATGAAAATTATTTCATTTTGTTCATCGCATTATGCACCTTTTAAACTTTATAACCATGGATTCTTACTGGAATGACTAAAAATTTTCATTAGAAACTTATAAAAAATAGGTAACATGGTCACTTAAAAAAATGTATTTTTATTTTTTATTTTTTGGTTTTTATTTTACTTTTACAGATGAGATTTATTATTTAAATCTGTTTTATATACTTATATTATGTTATTTATGGAAAAATATAAAATTATTTTTGAAAACCTCATTTAAGCTCACTGTCCTCTCCAGAGGACATGCCCGTAAATTGCTAAAAAAATCGAAAAAAATTCAATTTTTGATGTGCTTAAATGTGTTCAAGATGTGTTTAAAGGATCCCTTTGAAGCGTTTTTGAACAATTATTAAGTTTTTCTCCAAAAATTTAGGTCTTGGGTCTGAAAGGGTTAATTATCACACAAATATATACCAAATTTTATCAAAATCGGTTAGTAAATAATGGAGATATCGGTTTTTGAATATTTACCATAAGAATAACATTGGACAACGTACTGCGTTTACCGCCAAACTAAAATATCAATTATCTTTGCAACGAGTTGACGTAGACTAATGATTCAAAATACTAGATTGTTTAGTTTTTCAAGCCAAATTAATGGTTGCAAGTATATTTTCTTTAAAAGTTACAGTTTTTGTGAAATTTGAAAAATATGATTTTTTAACCTAAAAACCCCCATAACTTCTGAACCTGAATTTTTACAGACATGCGGGTGGTGTCATTTTGTTTGACATCTATTTAAGCACTAAAAACCATGAAATTTTTATCAAAATCGTAATAGCCGTTTTTGAGAAATTTGGATTTTTGTCATTTTTTATGGGTTTTCATGGGGTAAATACCCTTAAAAATAAAAATTCAAAAAAATGAAAAATACTCCTGGAGATACCACGGCTTTATACCTACATGCCAAATTTCATTAAAATCGGACCACTAGTGTCGGCTCTAGCTTTGTTTACATCCACACACACATACATCCACACATACACATAAACAGACAGACACCACGCCAAAAACCACTTTTTTGGATTCAGGGAGCACTAAAACGAATATATCCACTAACAACTCAATATACTATGTATAGGGGGGAGAAAGTAAAAAACGGGTAAACCCGGGTAAACAGTCTTGTAATAGATACAAGATTGTTACAGAGCTCTGGCATCCTAAATGTATAAAAAACCCATTAAAGCCGGGCTTGCTATAAACTGGTTCAAGCCGTTTTTTTAATTATGATTTGCTTTGCGAATATCCAATTTTCAAGTAAGATGAGAAAAATATTTTGGTTTTCATGGTTTTGAGAAGTATATACTCGAAGTAAATAGACATATTTTGGTATATAATGAGCAGGCTTTTGATGTCAGGTTTCCCATTTTTACCCCGTAATTTTAGGAAACTATCCGGTTTGGGGTGTTTTGAAAGTCATTAGGTGATTTTTCGGGTAATTACCCGGTTTTTGGTACTTGCGGGAATTTTGCTGGGATTATTGCCGAAAAACCGGGTAAAACGGGGATTTGTAATGGAGTTGGCGGGTGAAATGCCAAATCCTGTCTGGCAACACCATTGATGTACAAACAACATCGATGGGCAACACTGGGGTTCAGGCTCAGGGACCGCGTCCCCTTCACCGCAGTAAAAATGGTCAGGTTTTTGAGTCGTCGTGAAGAACGAACGACGCCCGTTCTTCTGATTAGATCTTAAATCATGAACGGCTCTCCAAGCGTGTCGTTTTTGCCAGCCGCCATATTGGTTAAACAATTCTTTTGTCGTTGAAAGTGAATAGTGAAAGTATGAAGTATAAGTTAATAAATAATATTCATAAACTCTCTTATCATATGCGTTTAGTGCATACTTAAAGGTATGTGGCATTTGAGATAAATAATTTACAAAGGGCTAACTTTGAATACATAGGCCTAATTTTAATAAAAACTGTACCACAGATCTGCAAAAGACTTGTTTGTACCTTTACTTTTTTCAAATTTGAATTGAGTGAGGTGGCTCCAGATAAGTTAACCCTTTAAAGTAATAGTTACAGTTGGCGCACGGTTATACCGGTTAAAAAACGTGTGCGAGAGAGATGGACAATGAATATTTAGAGAGAGATAGACGATTCCTAAATAAGCGTACCACATTGGCTGGGCTCCGTGGCACAGCCGCAGCAAAGTGGTTTTATTGTACCCATTTGGTTTCCTATTGGACGATCATTTTTGTTTTTTTCTTGTTCTTGAAGTGATTTTATTATCCGTTAGATAGCGACTCTTAAAGCCTCGACCGAGTTGACAGCTGTCATCAATGAAAGAAAATAAACAGTACTTGTTTACTTTTGGGAAAATGATTTTTTAATTAATTAAAACTTATGGAAACACAAATATTTTAAGTTTTAACTCTCATTTAATAACAAGTACATACAAATTCGGAGAGTACAATGCATATTTCCAATTTTACAGGTGAAATGACAAAGATAAAACTTACGCAAACAAAACCTCAAACCATAACCTTAAATATATTTTGACAACCAAGAATTTTACTTTTGTTTTGATTATTAGTTCACTTAATCAACAGCTCGTAGCAGTAGTAAAGGGGCGGGGCTTGAGTAGGGGAGTGACTTCCCCTCCTCTATCCCACACCCCGATGCGTCAAAATTCTCGCGCTGGTCGGGAAACGGGATGACTGTGCGCCAACTGTAGTAAGTCATGCCACTTGTTACAAATATAATAACTTATGCTAGGCCTAACAATAAAATTGTACCCTGATAGGTTACTACTATGTCACGTGTTAAGAATTTATGTCAAACATTGCCTCAGCTCGTAATACCTGTAAGTGTGAAATATATCATTACCACACCAGCAGTGGTGTACCGTGGATATGTGGCGCCCATGGCAACATTAAAAAATGGCGCCCCTAAAAAGAACCCCCCAAACCCCTCGAAATTGGCATTTTCCCTCATCCCAAGAAAAGTTGAAGTCGTTTTTGACAAAAAATGTGAAACTTGAAATATTATTCAGCCAAGAATTTGAAATTAAGATTTTTAAAATGCCAATTTGAAATATAAATTGAAACATGTATAATACTAACAAACAACCCAGAATCAAAGGTCAAAAAACACAAAATTAAAATAAAAATTAGTTATATTTTACAAAATATTTAATCCAAGATAAAATGAACTTGTGTATGAGAACGTGTATTAAAATTATCATACTTCTGTTATTATAAGCCTTATCTACCTAAAAGCTACTTTCCTATTAGCTTTGATTTTCACAAAATTATCAATTAATTAATCTAAGTTAAGTTTTGCTACCTCCTCATGTTCAATAGATAAAATGACTAAATTTGACAAACGTTCTTGTCCCATTGATGATCTTAGATAATTCTTGATGAGCTTTAATTTACTGAAGGAAGCTTCGCTCACAAGACGCCACCGTAACAGGAAGTGTTAAGTACACTCGAAGAGCAATCTAGATGTTTGGATAAATATCCTCTAAAGACAGCTCTTGAATCTTTTTGACGATATCAAGTGGAATGCTTTTTCAAGATCGTTGATGAGCAGTGGCGGATCCAGAGCATGAGTTCGGGGGGGGGGAGCAAGTAGGATTACGAGTGTGACCTGCCGGGGGGTCTGGAGGGCCTCTGGAAAATTTGTGAAAATTTGAACTGAAAACTCGTGTTTTTAGACAATCTAGAGAAAAAATATGCTAAATTTTCAATTTAAAACTACATATTTTTATTGGATTTGTTTATAAAAGTATGCTTCATTAGGTAATTAGGGAAATAAAAAAGATTTTGAGTCGAGCCTTCTTTTTCCTCCCCTAGCATAACGCTCAGTTACATTATCAACATTCATCTCAATATTACGATGTATGTATAAAAGACATAGTCCGTTCAACCCCTCTTCAATCATTCTTGTCCGTGAGTTCCGTCAAGATTGTTTCTTGTGCCGTTTATCAGCGACCGGCAAATAACTCGCGATCGTTTTTCACAGCCGATCGCGAGTTCCGCAAAGCTACATCGGCCATTTATCCGCGATCGGCTGATACGCGCTATCGTATTTCGCGACCGTTCACGAATTCCAGGTGTTACGTCTGAATTTCCGCAAAGTTTATTTAGCCGTTCACCCACTGCTATCAAATACGCGCGATCTTTATCGCGGCCGATTGCGAGTTTTGCAAAGCTACGGTTACCGTTTTTATTCGCGATCGGCAAATACGCGCGATACTTTTGGCGGCCGATCGCGAGTTTCTTAAAGCTGGATTTGCCGTTTATGCGCGATCGTTTTTTGCGTCGGATCGCAATTTTCGTGAATCTACACTCTTGTTGCGATCGCTAAAACGATCCCGTCCCCAACATTTCCCGAAGATAATTTATATCCCGCCCAAAAACCGGGAATTTAATTTTCCCGAAAATTTCCCAAAATTTCGGGGACCGACCATCCCTTATAATAGTAGGCTATATTGTTTACTTACCAAGAATATATTTGTCACAATTATATACGTCTATTGAGAAATTACCAGGCACAATAACGAACTTATGCAGGAAGATGTCAACAAATCGCGCCCTCGTGCTCTAATAAAAAAGTTCATGGAGTAAGAAATTTCAGCTTATGAAATTTATATTATATACACGACCACATTTGAAAACAAATTAAATCTTTTTTTAATGAATTAGTGATTAGGCTATCTTAATTTTTACACATTATATTATTTTGATTTTCAAATATTTTTCAGCTATTATTTTCTAAAAAATTACTTTTGTGCTGTGCTCTGTTGCGTCATCGTCGGCCGCCCTCTAAATTTGCGCCCCCCTTGCTCTTGCGCCCTTGGCGGGGGCCACTCCTGCCAACCCCTAGGTACACCACTGCACACCAGATTGAACATGAAGAGAATGTTGGTCTCACAAGCAAAATAATTACTGGTTTGAAGTGAGGCAGAGACAAAGTTCAAAATTTCCATGATTAAATGTAGATACCAGAGGCCTGCAGCGAGTCGTTCACTGTACCTCTTTTTCCTTTCTTCTCCGTATTCCGCTCCGTTTAACTGTATTGTACAATCCTGAACATCAGTACAATTAAAATAAGTGTAGATGAACAGGATTGTACACCAATAAAATGTAACTTATATTATCTTTTAACACACCTCTCTCACCTTGCTTGGGTAAGTGGAATCGTTGGAATAGTTGCTAGTCAATATGTTTTTGTTAACCAACCAAAACTTAGTTGGCAACCTAACCACCGGTCTTAAATGGAGCCAAGTGGTAAGCTTATTGGAGCGGGTTAGTTCGATGCACTTTATTCAGATGGCGTTGTAAAAACATGACTTTCTTCTTCTTCATTGATTCAGCCAATCAGAACAACGACAACGATCTGCTAACTTCCCGTTCCGTTTCCCCTGATTTTCTGTCACGACGCGACGTGTACACAACCATAACGAGTTGGAATTAATTTGAGTGTGGGAAAATACCTAAAGTACGTTTGCAGAAAGTTGTTCTAGTGTCAGTTGTTTCGCGAAATACTGTACTGCGTGATTCATGTTGTGCTTAAAGCTATTGATGGAAAATAAATACGTAGATGTTTACATAAAAGCACTTAATAAAAATTAACTTAGTTAATTTTTATTAAGTGCTTTTACGTAAAGATCTACGTATTTATTTTCTATCAATCGCTTTAAGCATAATAAGAATCACTCAGTACAGTATTTCGCGAAACAACTTGCACTAGCGGCAAACGCACTTAATCTAAACAAACCGGTAAAGTCATTAAAATTGAAAGTCTAGCAAACAAAACAAGAAAACGAAAATATAAACAAATCAGACGACGACGAGCGATATGTTGCATCGACGGCCATCGATATATCGCATCGATCTTTTTAGTTCGTAGCACTTTATTCAGATAGCGCTGCTGTTCCCTTACCACCGAGTTAACATGGGAGTGTCATCTCTTTACGAAGTTCATTATTACTCTATGACCTAACTTAACCGATTAGAAATAGTATTTAAAGGTTTTTGTTCTTTTGACTTAAATGACTGGTTCTTTTGTTAAAAGCAGTCTTTTAGTCAATCTTCGAAACCAATCGACTAGGCCTAATCACTGGTCGATAGTAAAAAATAGTCTAGTGATGTTTACATTATTATTAGTAGGCCTGTTGATAAATACTGTAGTTTCATTCACAGTAACTTGAAAATATGAAGATATTTTCACTTTTGTCCCCATTCTTCATTTAATAGCTGAAGTTTCATTTTCACCAGTTTCATTTTCACCCCATTCTTCTCAATAAACTCGCTGCAATAGGCATTAAAGGCAAAGCTCTGAAACGGATTGAATCTTATCTTTCAAATAGGTTTCACAAGACAAAAATAGACTTTGTAGATCAGAATGGAATCAGGAAATCTTCTTACTCAAAACCTAAAGCAGCCAGCTTTGGAGTACCACAAGGCTCAATTTTAGGACCAATTCTTTTTCTTTTGTACATCAACGATATCTCAAATCACTTTCCTAGCCACCTTCTTACAATTTTTGCAGATGATACTTCCTTACTAACCTCACATAAAGATCTTCAAATCTTAGAACAGGAAACTTTTTTTAATCTGAACTCACTTTCTCAGTATTTTTCCAACATAAATCTTATTCATATCAATCCAAAGAAGACTCAATTTTTTCATTTCATGTCGGAACAAAAAAGGAATTGCTTAGAAAGGGCCGGCCCTGCTTTACCCTTGGTCTTACTTGGTGATACTGTCATCGAAGAGGCTCAATTTGTGGACTATCTGGGAGTGAGGTTGGATGGTGGTCTTAGGTGGAGCGAACATGTAGACAAATTGGCTAAACAACTTGCTTCCAATATTTTTGTTTTGAAAAATATAGCTTCTTTGAACAATTTGCCTTTATCAAAACTTGTTTATTTTGGATTGATTGAGAGCTTGATCAGGTATTCAATTATATTGTGGGGCTCGTCCTCTCATAGTAATTTAAATAGGATTTTTATATTGCAAAAAAGAGCAGTTAGATGCATGTTAAAACTGAAACCAACCGATTCTTGTTTAGACCATTTCAAAAATCTAGGATTTTTAACTGTACCTAGCATTTACATGTTTGAGGTTATTACATATGTCAAAGAACACAATCTTGTAAAGGCTCATCAGCATGATTATAATACCAGAAACAGAAATTTAAATCCATCAGTATCACATAACTTAAAGCTTTTTGAATGCAAGCCAGAATACATTGGACTCAAGCTCTTCTCTCAACTCCCTTCTCAATTCTCTCAAATAGACAACTTAAATAGGTTTAAAAAAGAGCTCAAAAAGTATTTAATTGATCAATGTTTTTACCAACTTCCGACTTAGCTCACCTAACTACCTGGCACTGCACCCACCTATTCCAACCTAACCTAACTGCCTATCGACAACATCCAAGAAGGATAGCTGCTAGCATTAAGGATAAGAAGTTTTTGACTGGTCTCATGCCATGAATATGGTCAACCGGGACGACGCGGGAGTGGGAGTGTATTCTAGGTACTGTGGTTTCATTAATTCACAGCTATGATAAATCCGACATGTGTCCTGATTTGAAGCACTAGTTGTTGCAGTTGAAGGTTATTTTTAATCTATGTAATTGTAAAATTTAATGAAAATTAAGTGATTTAATAAAATTAAAACTGACTAAAAGTAAGCAGTTGTTCGATTGGGCAATTTTAAAGGGTATTAATTCCATATTATATTTTTAAACCGTTTTAAGAATTTGCTCTCTGATTATTGTCTCGTGTCAAAGTAGAATGTGATACGGTTTATTGACTTGACTTGACTATTGGCAGTATAGCAGTCGTGTAAAATATTGTGTTATGATTCATTGGCAAACAACAATAGGAGCAATAAGACCTGGAAAGATAATTCGAAATAAGCAATAAGAGCTGAGAGCCAAGTCTTTGTCGTTCACAGTTCTTGAATCATTACTCTCGCGTGGAACACTCACTAGAAGGGAGTTGATCGTTCTTTTAGATTTAGTTTTAGATTTAGATTTTTTAGATTTAGTTCTTTTAGATTTAGATTCTTTTAGTTGATCGTTAGAAATAAATTAGAGAACGATACAAACTTGAAAGATAGAACCACATTACCTGTACCTTCTATCATGGAAATGCTAACTCTTTGTGTCGAATTCAATTATTTTCAATACAATTCAAAATTTTATGTGCAGAAATTAGGTTTACCAATGGGAGGTAACTTAAGTCCGATCCTCAGTAACATTTATATGGATCATTTTGAAAACATTGCGTTGAATTCCTGGAGAGAAAAACCAATTATCTGGCTAAGGTATCTAGATGACATATTTTGTGTCTGGAAATCCAATTTTACAGATCAAGACAACTTTCTCAGCCATCTAAACAATCTAAGACCTACCATAGAATTCACAGTAGAATATGAGGACAATAATAAACTACCTTTTCTAGACGTTTTAATTGAAAAACAGAAAATGGTGTCGAAACGTCAGTCTATAGAAAGAAAACAAACACAGGAAAATATTTAAATTTCAAATCTAACAGTCCAACTCACGTCAAGATCGGAATAGCACAGGGTCTATTTACTAGAGCTTTTAAATTATCATCTAATGAAGAGAATAAACAAACAGAAATTAAAAATATATATCAAGAGTTAAAAAATAATGATTACCCATTAGATATAATACATAAAGCATTCAATAAAACTAGTAAAAAGATGTCTAACAATTTTGATAACACCATAAAAGAAA
Organism: Flexamia atlantica; assembly: GCA_035578135.1. Classification (NCBI taxonomy): domain Eukaryota; kingdom Metazoa; phylum Arthropoda; class Insecta; order Hemiptera; family Cicadellidae; genus Flexamia; species Flexamia atlantica. The sequence goes on along the minus strand of JAQJVK010000001.1, from coordinate 204,687,349 downwards.
GACCCATAGCTACTGTTGTGATTCCTTACATCAAAGGGAAATCCGAAAAAATAAGACGGGTAAACAGTAAATTTAACATTAGAACCAGTTTCTCAACCAACTCAACATTAAGGAGTAAAGTATCTAAGATGAAGCCAGAAAACATAGAACAACAAACAAAAAATGTAGTATACCAGATCCCTTGCGAATGTCACAAAAACTACTACGGGCAAACATCAAGACCAGTAAGAATCAGAATAAAAGAGCATAAGAACAGCATAAACAAACAGCTCCAAAACTACTCCAAACTCAGTGAACATATACATGAAGAGGGACATAGAGTAAAATGGTCAGAAGCAAAAATAGTATTCCAAGAAAACAATTATAAGAGCAGAATACTTAAAGAAGCTGCATGCATGGTGACGGATAGAAATTGTATATCCCAACCAAGTGCCACCATTCCACCTATGTTTATTCCTCTTATTACTAAAGAAGTTGCAGATAATTTCAAAAAGTCAAAAATAATAAATATCTAGGTTAAATTTACAACTTAACAAAATTTCAGTAATTTAAGCACATTTACATATATAACTATTATTTAATATTAAATTAGTGATAAGAATTTTAAATTTATTTTTTGAAACATGTGATTTTTGACTAAATGATTGTCAAACGTTTGTTTATTTACTATGGCTGAAGATGGCTTCAGATAAAAAGAAGCCGAAATATATTCCAATTTAAAACAACTTCTTGTTTTTTATTTGTAATTAAAGTGATGAGTAGCCAAAACTTGAATAACATTGAAACAACCATCACAAAAAACACATACCGTCAAGAATTGATCGTTCTTCATAACGACTCAAAATCCTGACCATTTTTACTGTGGCGAAGGGGACGCCAGGGGGGGTGGTATTTACCCGGTTTTCAAGTATTTTGGAGACCGTGCGGGGATTTGACGGGGATTAAGAAAAAACCGGGTAAAACTGGGGATTTTGGACTTGGGCTGCGAGGATTTATCCAACAACCTGGATATTTATAAAATCGGGTAAAACCGGGGATTTTAGGCTTGAGCTGCGGGGATTAACCCGGCATTCTAAATACATATAATAGGGGTAAAGCCGGGAGTTTTAAAACTATGATTTGCTTTGCAAATATTGAATGTTCATCTCGGATGAGACAAATAATTATTTAGGGTATTTTCACAACTATAACATACTGGGTATTAGACATAACGGTGTAGCGTCTTCGATGCGATGACATTGGATGAAATATTTTGTTTGTAAAAAAACTGCAAATGTTACGCTCAGTTTCTGAATATCGGAAACAAAACAAATGATTTTCACCCATCAGAAGTAAACTCTTTTTGAATGCTGTAAAATAACTGCAAAGGTTTCCAACAGAAGTAAACTCTTTTTTAATGCTGTAAAACAACTGCAAAACTTTTCACAAGTCCTTGTTGAACGATTCATTTCTAAACATTAGGTGGTGATTCACTATTGTAGAAAATATCAAAACAAGTATCATGAGATTCTTTCTCTTTTAATGTCGGAAATTTCATAAAGGTGATCATTGAAAGGTGTGAAAAGTGATGTTGGTCTGTGTGATGGTTTCTTAACATTTCGCGATGAACCATCAATTGGTATCTGCTTTTACAGTCATAATTCAGAAACTATCTCATAGCCAAATAGTGTTCGATGACAGAATCAAAAGAAAATTTAAATTTGCGTGGATGATGAATATTCCACACCCTTGTTCGTCTCTTTCCACAATTTATCCTTTTTTTATATAACGGACAGAAGAAACATCCGATACATTTCTTCAGGGTTTATCATCATCTCTGATCCGTTTCTTATGGGAGGCCATCGACCACATAGTACAATAGACGGAGCAATAGAAACCACGAAGAGAAGCCTAAATTTGCTGCTAGTCCCTATGCATGGAAAAAATAAAGTAAATACAAATTACAAATATGGTATCAAATTATACGTCTGAATCTCAGAATCACTATAGTACCAAATATAAATTGCTTACAGGTAGTTTACACATCGTAAACACTGAAAACTAGAAGCTTGTCCTGACATTTTTTGAAAGAGTGTGCCGCCGCGGAATACACATGTAACGTTCCTGTCATGTGTAAACTGCTTTTAAACCATTTATAATTGGTACCATAGTAATTGTGAGATTCAGACCTTTAATTTGATTCCAAATTTGTATTTTTTTTGGTCGACTATACTTTTCACAGCTATGTGAACAGTATATTTTAAATATTTGTAATTATCCACCGCCGGTGATAATTTCACAGGACCTATTGACCGAATAGCTGTTCTAAAACAGCTATATGAACGTAATCAAAGCTCTTATTTACTTAATCAATAACAAGCCTAAAAGATTGTACCACAATTATGCTACACTTATTGGTATTGCACTAAAGAAGTACTATGGGATCTCAGGGGTTTATCTGCAAGATAACAAAGAAATTTGAAGTTTCAACTGATCAAGTCATTGCAATTTACATTCAATTTCAGTAACAAAACACAAAACTCTGACAAGTGACCGAACTGCGGAACCCGAAAGATTTTACCACAGTTATGCTGCACTTGGTGTAGCGTTGTAGAATTGGTGTTGCACTAAAAAAGATTCTATGGGATCTCATGGTTTTCTCTGCAAGATAACAAAGAAAATTACAGTTTCAACTGATCAAGGTATTTCAATTTACATTCAATTTCAGTAACAAAACACAAAATTCTGACAAGTGACTGAACTGCGGAACCCGGTAAGTTTAAGAAATGTGAAACTTTTGGTTCCCATTTTTCTTCTCCAAGAACAAGGTAGTTGGCAAAACAGACACGGGCCTTCACGGTGTTTCCACTTTGAACTCAAGAGCATTTTGCTCATATTATCCCGATTATCAGGACACTAACTGGTGCCAAAATGTCCAGATAAAACTTTTACTGTCATCCCTGACACCATTGAACAGAGGCAAATATCTCCTCGGATAACACAAAACATAAACATCTCCCCACAACACCCTAACACGTACCCACAACACTCAGATGAAAGTACTAACCCAATGCTTTAAACAATGGCACCGTCACTTTGCGGTAGCTTTAACTATAACAGCTTCCAAAAATACAAATCCCGACTAACTTCCGAAACCCAAATCTCCGGCAACATTCTGAAACGTAAAACTCCGACAAACTTCCGAAACACGGAACACCGGCAACTTTCCAAAATGCGAAACTCAGACAACTTTCCAAAATGCGAAACTCAGACAACTTTTCGAAATGCGAAACTCTGACAAATAATTGAAATGCAAAGCTCCGGCGGTTTTACCTCTGATAAATTACCGAAATGTAAAACACGACAAATTTTCGAAACGCGAAAAATGCTCGACAGTGTGAGTACTGTGCATTTCCTACCCAGTTACTAAAGCAAGAATGGTTTAGATTTGAACAACTAATCTCTGACACCCAGAAACACCCATATCTTGTATACTCAGTGATGTCTGCCATTGGTTGGAACTTAAATAGAATAATTTTATTTACGAAACCCTCTAAAGAATGTTGGTGGTGAAGAGGAGGTGATAGGTTTGTTGCATTCATCGATAGCTAAATTGGTTTTAGATTTTGCCAAGACCTACCTCTACAAGGTTACTTGTATTTACCTGTGCAGTGGTACAATTTAGACCCCAGCACAGCACAAAAACATCCCTAGGATAACCTTAGGAACAATCCATGGGGATATTGGTAATATCCCCAGGATATCCACTAGGTGAAAAAGTAATATCGATAAGCGGCAACGATCCCTATTCAAATATATGACTGATTTTAGCGAATTTCCCAAAAGAAAATTAAGCTAGGACTGTCGGTCTGTTGGTAAGACCTAAATGCGGGACCATGATAACTTTTATTTTGGGGCGCACAAAAGCGAAAACCATTATCTGTCCATCTATATATCTTTCTATATGTGGGTCTGTATAAACACGATAGTGGCCGGAAAAAAGGTACGATCATAATGACATTTGGCACTCACGTGTAAAGTGGTATTTATTCGGACGAGTTCTAACCACAGCCCGATCCGACCATTGGAAGGGGGGGGGGGTTAAGGGAGTTATTACCCTCCAAACATGAGGTTTAGTTTTTTTTTATATTAGAAAACTGAAACTCCCCAATTGCAGCTGACCTGCATACTCAGCGAATTTCCATTCTCTAAACACATTGAAACAAAAGATAATCGCCTTTCTTTTTTTGGTATTCTCCGTAGGATTAACATGGGGAATGAGTAAGCAGGTTTTATGCTACAGGTGTGTATAAACCTCGGATGAAACATAACTGGATCTCGCCTTCCAATGCTAAAGTCAGGCGAAAACCGTGCCATCGTTTTCACCGTTGGGGGGGCAAAAAGGTCTTATCTGGCGGGACCCCGACGCCAATCGAGTGAACAGCGCAGCGCTTCAATCAAACTGGCATTTACCAAACAATAAACTGAGTAAACAAATATAATTTTATATCACATTTTACAGCTTGAAATAACGAATCTTATGGTAACCATTTTGATTCCAAAAACTAATTGCATGGATTTTAATAATTTGTTTAGCGCCAAATGTTTTTAATTCTATTAAAATAAGAGGTGAAGAAAGTAGTAAGCGAGGAAGTTTTTTTATATTTTGGTCAGGTAAAAAGTGTCAGTTAGAAAGTTGTAGATAACATTCCAGAGATATTTTTTTTGTCTGAACAATTTTTTTGTAGGATTTCTCGTTTTTGCTATAGAGATTAATTTAAATAATTGATTATCAGGTGGCGCGCGAATAAGAAAGTCCTCATATGATAACGCGTGGGCCGACTGTCTTTCTACGACAGTCTTCCCTACATTGAACGAACATCTTTATTATTTGTTTTTAATAATTTCCAGCTGACATATTGTCCCTTATCTTTGTTAATTATTACAATTCAAAGTTATGTTTAAATTAGGAAATATTTGTCTCTACTTTTACGAAAAATATTTATAATATTTAAAACTGATGCGCCTTATCTTTTAAGACAATATCACTGAACTCTTTAAATATTGTATCATACATCTATTTGCGAATATTGACTTTTTACTGTCAAAAAAGGAAGGATAAAAAATAGCATTAAGAAAAAACTCACATTCTTCGTAAGTAGATAAGAAAGAAGTAACGTGTTTGTTAATATTATTTCCGTATGTTTCTACTGCTCCTATTTGCAATTACTGGTAATAATTTTAAACTTATATGAAATGAGAAGTGAAATAAAAATACAATAGGTACTAGGAAAATACAAAAGTATTTTTAGAGTGAAGTCATTGTTTAAAATTGTTTTTCCTGGAAGCAAAATTATCAGCGCTTCCTCATAAACAAGGTTGCGGTGGGTGAAATTCAACTTCAGTAATGATAAAATATATATTAATTTTATTTTGGCAATTTAATACACAAAACTAGTTTATCAGAGCTTTATCTTTCTAAAAATATAACGTTTACCTGGTCTCAACGTCAAGGTCCGCTTGAAAAAAATTCGAAATTGAAAATTTGTTAAAAAACCGGTATTTCCGATTATTTTAAAGAAAACTAGTCGTTTTATTTTTATTCAAACCATATAAATTACATATCAGCAGTCTTTAAGATGTATTCTTCCCACTCACATAGGTTTTGACATATTATAGTGACATATGAAGGTCACAGAGAGACTTATCTGATGTAAAGACTCAACGTGCGGCGGCCAGTTTAGACCTTCTTGCCACCCAACGGCCTGGGAGGCTGGCACGTTTTTCGTCTATTGAGAGCGCGATCCAGTAATATTTAATCCGAGGTATAAACTGAGCGGTTTTAAATCAATAATAAGTAAAACTCTCTAGAAAAAGCCATATACCAAGTTTTGTCAAGATATGATTAGAAATAAGGAAGATAGTGCGTTTTATTTTTTCTCCATAAGGATAACATGGGCATAAAGTATGCAGGTTTGCTGCCACGGCAATGTAAAAACGGGAGGTTTTAGGCCATAGAGTAGTACATCTCAACTAAGTAAAACCATATACCAAGTTTTATTGAGGTATGTTGAAAAATAAACGATATATAGAATGGTATTTATTTCCCATTCAATGGTAAACATTGAGGGGGAAACGGGAAATATTGTTGTGGTAACACATTTAGTATCTCAGTAACCAATGGACATAGAGGAATGATTTAAAATACCAAATCATTTGTTTTTTTAGCTGAATTCAATGGTGTTAGCCAAAATATGACTAATTTTATTTTTCAATTTAAAAAAATAAAAAACCCTTTTTGGGGGGTAAAATACGCCTTTACCCCCTTCCCATGGTCCGATCAGGCTGGTTTTCGAACTCGACCGAATAATTACTACTTCACATGTCCTTGCCAAATTTCATCGAGATTGGACCATTTTTACGACAGTTATCGTGTTTACAGATATATACGGGGTGTCCAGAAATGATGGTAAAATATTTTAGTATATAATAGTAGAGGTAAAAATAAGAAAAAAATTTTATATAAACATAGGTCCTAAAGTGTTTCGTTTTCCGTCTGTGTGTCTGTTTGTAATTTTTATATATTTAATTACATCTCGTGAACCTTTTAACGTATGAACTTCAAACTTGGTGTATGGAAAATCACTATTAAGAACTATTTTTGTGGGGAGTATTAAATTTCTACTTTGTACCTTAAAAAAATGGTGACTGTTTTTTGTTTTCAAAGCTAAATATCTGAAAAACCGCAAATTTTTTAAACATTATACGAGAGACAAAAAAGCTGCAAAATTTAAATAAAATTAACGCTTATATCAAGATTATGATGATGGGACTATTAATAACAGATATATTTTAAATTTTCCTAATAAAAACATGCAAATTTCAAACAGTATGTCCTAAATAACCATGTTTTTATTCAGAAAAGTTAACATTTCTCCGTTATTTGTACTCCGATAGTCATAATCTTAATATCAGCGTTAACTAGATTAAATGTTGCAGCTTTTTGGTCTCTTGTACCATTTCTACAATTTGCGGTTTTTAAGATATTTGGTAGATATATTGAGGTAGATAGTAATTAAGTTTAATTGTAGTCTGTTCTTGACATTAAATGTCAAGAACAAATTTTGTAGAGAGCAGTCGCACATAAATTTAGTCAGCGCATAACATTTTCTGCTGTCAGGGATTATAATTGTTTAGTATTATTCATTTCAAATCATCCAGTTATTATATAGTGATTATTTAGCCGAAGGAAATAGTTTAATTTTAAAATGTACGAACAAGTGTCAGGTTCTGGCTTTCGGAAAAACGCTAAGTACATCATACGGACATCTCAACGTAGTTTTAATTTACTTGATTTGTGGCTTTAAAGTAAAGGAAGTCAACAAAGATAGTACCATAGATAAGTCAAAAGAGTATTTTTTTACCACAAAGTTTTGAATACAACTCCTTGAAACTTTTACAAGCTGCCAATTTTGATAGAAACATGTTAGCGACCTCTAACATCCACCATTCGCCTATTTTTTTAAGTTCTTTAGACGGAGGGGGTCACTTCAAAGGGGTCTGAATTTGAAAATTTTGAGTTGCCAGACACTCAAGATTTTAAATATCACCAGACCACTTTTTTATTTAATAACATTTTTCCCAGGGTCTTTTCATTTTTAAGTCACCAAAGGTGAATTAAAACATGTGTTGTATTAAAAACTTAGACAAGCTTCCAAATTGGGTAGAAACACGTTAAAGACCTCCAATTTTCACCATTCATCTACTTTTTGAAAGCTCTTTAAAATAAGGGGTCACTCAAAAGGGGTTTGCATTTGAAAATTTTGAGTTGTCCCCAAAATCCCCCATTTTTGGGATACTCAAATTTTTTGGTAACATATTATTTTTGTTGGGTTAGTATAATTTGACAAAGGTTAATTGTTTGTCTTCACAAACAAAAAAATTAAAGAGGGGGGACGGACCTTTTTTACTCACTATAATAATTTGTATTGTTTTCATGAAATAATGACTTTTGGCGAACACAGTATGCATTGGACTTTAAAATGGTACGAGTTTTTTTCGGTTTAACCGGATACACCGTTGTCCTAAATAGTCTTGGTCCCGAGGATTCAGGATAACAGGGAGCCTAGAGTGTATATTTATGAAAAATAATTAGAAAAAATATTGTGACAAACTACACTTTTACGACAGTAAGTAACAAAGGTAAACTTTTAGAAGTACTAAACCTTAAATTAAGCATTGCGTGTAATCTCGTTTCGTTTCCAACGTAAAATAATAATATATATACCTACGAGCAAATTAACTGTTACATTTTTACAGCTAAAATTGTCTTCTTTCTTCATTAAGAAAGAACCTAAATTTTTGGGTTGGTATAGGTCTTGTTTTTTATTCAGAAATTAGTTATTTCTTGAATTTGAAGAAAGTTGTCAGAGAATTTTTCGGGATCCGTGTGCAAAACCTACATTTTGCTCGTGTAGAGTATGTTATATTTTACTGACGCTATTCAGTTCCTTGCCATTACCTCAGCCACGCGCATTACTCAGATGTATAACTTGTTGCTCTCAGGTGTATAACACTACCTCAGGTGTTCCAGTTCACATGAATGCAGTTTATTAATACTCCATTCTAATATAGTTGCCATTAATTTAAATTTTCAAAGTTTACATTTTGTTTTACAATTATGGTGGATGAAGGGTAGCATTAGTGAACGGATAATCTGACCTTAACTGAGGTTTTTTTCACATTTAACATAATACATATCATAACTTTCTAACATCGGAAGATGACGCTAGGTACCAGTTATTTATTTCACTATTGATTTTTCTCATAGATATTTATGTATCTACTTACGAAATCACTGCTATAGGCAAACAACTTTGAAAAGAGCCTGCCCTCAGTTTCATTTTTGACTGGCAATCTAAAACTGAAGGGAATTTTGTAAAACCGTTTAAGAATGATCATTTGGGGCCTAAGAGGAACCTGTAAATGCCAAATTTCAGGATTTAGTTCTTGCAGTTTTGGAAATAAGACCTAGAGATCGATTGGTAAAGGGCTCTTTAGTAAGTTGTCAGCCTGTAGGATTAATGCCGAAAACTGGGTTTTCGTTATTTCTCATTATTTACTAGTTCCAATATGCAGGTAAATTTATTACAGTAATACAACTAGCTTACGTTGGTACACCTGTTAACGTATAACGCTCTCAAATATAAGATGGCGAATACGGGCTGGGCCAAGGCCACACTACACTACAGGCCGGAGTCTCCCCCCCCCTCCTCCCTGATGCCACGTCACAATACCGGCCGAACTCCTAGCGCTGTGTTGGAAATAACAACTAAAATCATATGAAAATCGTAAACATTTACCAAAAAATTATGACATTAGAACATAGAAATGAAAACAATTAGAAACAAAACTGTCAAATTTCCAATAAATCATCTGATGAAAAGTAAACAAATTACTTGCCTGTAATGTTTACCGGTTTTTAAATTTATGAAATAAAGTCTTGTTTATCTTTAAAATTAATTTCGACCGCATTTGGTTATTCATTGATTAATGCAGATTCGAAAAAATAATGGTTTCTAAACGAAAACGTAAACGAATTACTTAGGGCACGATAGTTTTAAGAGCGCGACAGTGAATCGCTATAAGAGTACATTACAAAGTCGTCTGCGGTTCCGTCTGATAATGTGACGACACCACAAAAGGACTCCGGCCTGTAGTGTTGTGTGGCCTTGGCTGGGCGCCCCGCCCACCCCCTCTCCTTGCTGCCCCCTCCACTCTTCTGCCAACTGTCACTGCGAGCAAATATCAATTCGGTCAAATGACACAAATTTTTAATTATTATTATTTAATTTAATAAAGTCGAGCAAATTTCACATCGACCAACTATCAATTCGACCAAGTGGATTCAGGCCTTTATTTATTTATTTTAATTTAATTTTAAAAAGTGGGCAAGAGACACGGCGAGCAGCTATCAATTCGGTCAATCGTCAATTATTTAATACCTAATATTTTTATAAAGTCGGACAACTGTCACAGCGAACAAGTATCAATTCGAACAAGTGGTTTCAGTATTTTATTTAATTATTAATATTAATATTCAAAAAGTTGGGGAAATGGCACAACGACCAATTATCAACTCGACCAAGTGGATTCAAGCTTTTATTTAATAATTTAATTTAATTTTTAAAAAGTGGGCAAGTGTCACGGCGGACAAATATCAATTCGGTCAATTGGTGGGCTCCCGTATTTTCATAGTTTTGAGAACAATACTCGAAGTATATAGACATATTTTGGTATATAATACCAGTGCAGTTTATTTATGTAAAATTTTCCCCCTTTCCTAGAAATTTTAGGAAACTACCCGTTTTGGGTGTTTTGAAAGTGATTTGGTTGTTTTTCGGGTTATTATCCGGTTTTTTGTACCTGTGGGGATTTTGTGGGGATTATTGCCAAAAAACCGGGCAAAAGGGGGGATTTTTAATGGAGTTGGCGGGTAAAATGACAAATCCTCTGGCATTACTGCAACTCAGGGGCTGTCGGGCTGTCATTGTCATTGTTAAGCTGTCAGTTGTTGTGAGTGGATTGTTTGTGTTGACTAGATACTAAGTGTGATTATGAATTTTGTTTCGAGGTTTGCCTTCAGAGTTCAAACACAAATCTACAAGTCAAATGTAATCGATAAAGTTTTAAATTTATCAACGTCAATGCCGCTTTCAGCCAAATATGGAAAACTGATAAATGACAACGTCTCTTGTGCATTTTATTTACCTGTTGGAGATGGATCCGGTGAGAAGACAGTCTAAAATTAAGTTAGAATTGCATGCAGTTGTCCAAGTTAGGCCTACTGTAAAATGAATGTGTTTAATCGATATTTTCCATCACAAGTTGGGGCCATCACTTTGGTCAAATTGAAGGGCGAGCTAGATGGGCGAGTTTGACTCGGTCAACTCGACCCATTTATTTTCAACTGGACGTGTTAAGTTGACAATTCTAAACTATAGGAATCACTGATCCTATAGCAACTAGGCCGAGTTACTTGACCAATGTGACATGGCCCTTACATGGACGAATTTAGGCCTGGTTTGCACGATGACCAGACAGTAGGACAGTAGAAAAAAATTCTTTTGTTTAAAGGTGTTACTGTCCATTGTACTGGTCGTCGTGCAACCCAGGCCTTAGGCCCTTTTTTTAGAACGGACTGTCCAACTGTCCTTGACTGTCTCAGATCGTTTGCACGGCGCTGATGATTTCCAGACAGTAGCCTTGTAAAATGCGCGGGAATTCAAAACGATTGTCTGATACAGTGGCGTACGCAGGATTTATTTTCGGGGGGGGATATACCGGGGGGCCGGGGGGGTATGGAATACCCCCCATGGAGAGGGGGGTCCGGGGGTCCTCCCCCGGAAAATATTCATAAATTACAACTATAAATTCACGTTTTTAGGCAATCTATAGAGGCACAACAACAAACAGAGTAACACCCGAAATTTGAAATGAATTGAGGCTGCTCTTTAGATCATATAGGAATTTAAGCAAAATAGTTTTACATAATCAAAGAAATTAGCATATTTATATAGTAGGCCTAACATTAAAAGACAGGTGAGAAATTAATTCAAGAACTATACGTTCTTAACCCTGGAAAAAATATTTTGTTCTATTTAATCTCAAAGTAAAAACTATATCTCGCATTCTCATTTATTGCACACCTTGGACCTTCTGGACCTGAAATATCCGGATCCTAGATTATCCGAACGAGGTTGATCAATAGAATTAGAAAATGTAGGTTGTCTCACCTCTGTAGAGTTTCTCAAGTCCCAGAACGCAACCGCAAAGCTATGATGTACATGCAAGCATTGAATGCCGATAATAATCAATGACATATTAGTGGGAGGCTACGTCGGCGTCGAATAGGGAAGACCACCGGAATAAGTTTGATCTTCAAAATTTGACAGACTTATAACAAATCTGCTTAGATTTGACGGCGAGTCTTGGTTTTCACGCAACATAGGCAGATTTTCGTCTGCCGCGACGCTGCTACGAGATCGTCCGACAGACGAATAGTGTAAAGACGACGGTGTAAAGTACACAGCCGTGAAAAGACGACAATATTCGTCTGCCGCATTTTAACATCGTGATTTTTTTTACCATGAATATTTCACGAAATATGATGAGTCTTTTGCCACATCTGACGACAATGGCGATGGCGGCAACATTGCGGACTCTATGGCCACTGTTGTCATCAGAAGGTTTTGCTTGCCTTATGTTCTTATAGGCCTACTCCCGCAAATTACTCACGATAACCATGCATAATAGATAAATATACCCTAATCCAATACATAATCCCCGAATCAATTATCTTTAAAATAATAGAATGTAACCATTTAAAACCCTTATACTATAAAAATTGATTAATTAATGTGTAGTGTTTTACGACAAGTTTATTGATACGACAACCTTCATTATGAACAAAATATTAATTTTCCCAAAAATTTCCGAACATCCCCAAAAATTTCGGGGGTGGATATATCCCGATATCCCCCCCCCCTGGGTGCGCCCCTGGTCTGATACGCAACAATAAAAATAGTTTCAAAACACAAATTTACTGAAATGTTTTTACATAGGTCTACATTTGTTTACAGGTCATTTATACTTATATAATCAAAGATATTATATTGAAAGATGTAACTCGATAACAGCAGGGACCTAAAGATTTGAGTTGAAATATTGCATAATATGTCAGAGTACTAAAATTGTGTTATAATTGATGATGAAGCACATTTTTTATAATTTCATCTGAAATGTTAATAAATTGATAAATTAATTTCGATAAATTTATATGTAATGCCTATTTCAATCAGGGCCCCCACATGCTACCGGTGCTACGGCGCCGGGACCCGTGAGCCGAGGGGGCCTGCAAGGATGGGTAAAAAATAAAAAGGCAAATAAAACAGGCAAAACCGGGTCCGAATAAAGGGGTCGAAAAGCACACGCGCGAGCTAAAAAAAAAAGGTCATCATCGCTTTTGGCGAGGCGGAACCGAACCCCCCCGAAAACATTTTCTGGCTACGGGGCCCACGAAATTATGTGGGGGGCCTGATTTCAATACCCCTTTTAAAACATGACTTGTATAAACAATACCCAAGGCATTCCATGATTGTTTCATGGCTAATAATTAACCACATATCAATGAAATATCATAATTTTATGACGTAACTAAAATGTAACTTTGCAAATAGGCCTACATCCTAACATGACCATCCATTAGTATATATTTTTTATATTCAGTATATGGCCATTGTTGTACTCGCCACAGCGCCGTATTTCCTTCAAGAAACACCAGGTAACTGTCACCGTTATTTACAGTCACAAAGTGATGCTCCATTAATGTTATTCATTAATTCTCAATGATAACTTAGCTCTTTCCTTTAAAAAAAATATATCAATTGAGCTACTATTTTACATTTTTATCTTAATTTAAGTAATGTTTTAAGTTAATAATTTGGGAAAGGAAAATTAGTCGAGGTAGTGGTAAATGAATATAAATATTTGGGAATTACTTTATCTTCTTCGTTAAATTGGGAACTTCACTTGGCAGAAAAATCAAGAACAGTGAAATTAGCTAAAAATGTGGTTTGGAGTTCATTTATTAATAATGATAAAGTCTCGCTAGATAATAAATTCACTTGTTTTACTTCGGTCATTAGAGCCATTTTAAGTTACGGAGCAGAGGTATGGGGTTTAAACCAAAGCGAAAAATTCGAATCAGTATTGAAGCTATTTTTGAAACGGTTATTTAGACTCCCCAAAAACACGCCAAATTATGTTCTTTATTTGGAAACGGGATTAGAAAAGCTTTATTTTTATACATTATTATCGAACGCAAGGTACATCATTAAGATATTTAAAAATTATTATCGAACGCAAGGTACATCATTAAGATATTGCAATATTCGCCTAGTCGTCTGCCTAATGTTTTAGTTAGAGAGGTTATCAGGAAAAGGGTGGGTTTTTGTAAAGAGTGGGAAATAATTGTAAGAAAACACAATATAAATATTGGGTGGGAGAGAGGCGCAGGGGCCGTGCGCGATCAGCTGATGGCAGTAGTGGAAGCGGCGCGGGCCGCCTGGTGGTCGGAATGCGAGGGGCAGGCGCTCACGTCACAATATCACCAACAATATCTGTTGCAGGAAGTTTATCTCGGCGATAAGAGTGTGTTTGCCGACGTAAACAACATCTTAACCATAAGCTGGGCGATTAAGGCGAGGGGACAACTTGTTGATTTAAATTATAAACCTTGGATTCCGGGAAAAAATTATCACCGTTCATTATGCAACACGCAAGAAATTGAAGACGTATATCACTTCGTAGCTATTTGCCCGATTCTTAAAAATATAAGGAGGTTCTATTTTGGGAAAAATTCTTTAAACGAGCCTGAATTTAGGGAGTATATGAACGGGAAGGATTGGCGTACATTTGCAAAATTTATGAAAGACGCATGGCAATATAGATGGCATTTAATTAATGAATTTAATCACAATGCATAAACTGCAAGTTATTATTATTTAGTTATTATTTTTATTTATATATTAATTTTTTTTATAGTAACCAACCGCCGTTTCCATTGCTGGGTAAAAAACTTAAAAATATAAAAGTATGTATTTTCCATGTAACTAGGGCCTATATGATTCATTAACAGAATATGTAGTGCATCGTATGTTTTATTGTTATTCTATTGTCTGTTAAGAAATAGGCCTAATCATTTTGGTTTTTTTTTGTAATTAATTGTAGTGTCAACCAGGCAGACGGTCCAGGAGACCATTGCTTACGGTGCAGAGTTATTGTGTGAAGTACCTTATAAAATAAATGAAGATAAATATGGACTATTTCTGTGAATGTAATTTAGCCAACTATATTGTATCAATAAAGCACGTTTTTTATTCTAAAGTTAATCATTTGATTGAAATTAATTTTGAAAGAATTGTGACTGTGAAGATTATTTTTTTTATAATTTCCCTACACGTCCTCTTTTTGAAAAAAATTAAATATACCTAATAAAATTATTGTTTCTTATAATTGAAAAACAATAATTTATAATTACAGTAGAGTCCCACAAACCCGGACTAATGTGGACCGAACGGTGTCCGGGTTTGTGAAAATTCCGAGTTATCGGGAAATGAGTAAAAATAAGAAAAAATAAGAATAATTACTGTTATTTCTATAAAAAATCATTTATTTATTGCATAGTAAAAAATACAAAGAACTACATTATCAGTTATAAAAAAACTTAAAGAAAAACCAAAACTGTTTTATACGTGTCACACCACAGAGAACCGTGCTCTGGCCTTGAATCTCAATGCTCTTTATTTCTCTGGCAGGCTTTCCGAGTTATCCGGAATTCCGGGTTATGGAAGTCCGGGTTTGCGGGACTCTACTGTATTACAATGGTTTTGTCAATAGTTTTTTTAACAACAAGTCAAGTATAATAACAGAATTTGTTAGGAATAATTTAAGAAAACACAAGCTTAGATATTATAAATTGCCTTGTATTTGTGCATTCTGAACAGTGAAACACATTTAAATAAACCGCTAACACCAATTTTGAGGCTAGGTTTAGGGGACAGTTGGACAGCTACTTCGACCGAGGGGTCAGCCGCTGTCCTGGCCGACTGTCCAGACAGTTGACTGACCTTTTCCGTTTGCACGGGTCGAAGTACCAATCGAAGACAGTACTGACTTACCGACTGTTCTCTCTAGTGGGTCGCCGTGCAAATGGGCCCTTAGGTCATAATATTTGGGGGTGCCAGCTTACCTAAAGATTGAGTATGCTAAAGTATTGTATGCCAAAAGTCAAACATGAAACTCCTATTTATATGGTCTGTTTTAAGGCCTATTCCAAGTAGGTACTTGTTTAATTTAACAGCAACCATTTGTAATTATTGCAAATACCTCAATAAAAGTTATATTAAAAACATTTTTCCCCTTCTCTGCCAACAAATCCTCCAATTATCAGGGGGTGCCATGATAACCCTCTAGCACCCCCAGAAATCCACCCATAGGCCAGGCCCGTTTTTAACCCTCTTGGCGCTATGGGCATATTAAATTGGTGCCCCCCCCCCCCCCCCCCCCCCGAACCATAAGGCCTTTTTTACAATAAGCGATCGGCCGCAACATCACGTTGCCGATCCCTGTTTTTTTGTTAAGACACTGTCACCGGGTCACCATATGTGAACACGCACAATCGCCGCATTTGAAGTATTATTCATATTTTGTGTCAGGACGCAGACCTGTCCCCGCACGACCATGATTGGTCGCCTAATGTACTTTGTGTCTTTCTACGCCAGTGGCATTTTTTTACATTTTGATCGGGAACGGTAGTCTACCTAGGGTGACCAGACGTCCCGTAAAAACGGAAAAGTCCCGTTTTGTCACAATGCGTTTTGTTGTCCCGAAAAACTTTGTCGGGACGTCAAAATGTCCCGTTTTTTAAAAAGTAAGCTATAAATAAAAACATACCTAACGTTATCTTTAAAAATTTAGAGGCATCTCACATTACTTTACGGTTATAAAAGAAAATTACGAACTTTTACCAAATGCTAAGCAAGATTTTAGTTTTACGCCACCTAACTTACTTGAAGCTCTTTTTCATTAGATACATTAGATACATTAGATAAATTACTTCAAGTATCATATAACCTCAAAATGGATTGTTGCCAGTTTTACAACTATAAAGTAGAGAAAAAGGACTGGACGGAGCAAGTGGCAAGTATAACAAAACTTGAAACATTTAATGAACTTATTGGTTAATTTCTGTATAGCTGTTTTCCCAGCATAACAATTAACGATAAGAACTTTAAGATAATGGTTGAATTTTCAATTTTACAAATTTGGTTTTCATTTTACTACTGTAGTTGAAATATTGCCAGGTTTTACATTGTCCTGAGTATGCAGGTTAGCTGCAACAGGGGGGATTTTAAACAAATATCTTTTACTATAACCACACAAAGCCCAATACCAAGTTTCATCAAAATATATTCATAAATAAGCTTCATATGTAATTTGATTAATTCTCCATAAGAATAACATTGGGCAACGTATCCATAAGAATAGCATGAGGAATTTTAAGATAATGTTTTTTACATTTTCTCCGCAACCACCTTACCTACGTTGATGATCCAAGAAACTAAATTGTTTGTTTTTTTAAGCTCTTTAAGATGGTGTAAGTCTTGATTTCGTAATTTGAAAATTTTATCATAAAAATGCAAAAAACCGATTTTTGAAAAATGTAAACTCCCATAAAACTTGTAGTGCCATCGCATCCGTTGGTCCGATCTTTCTGGTTTTTGAGGTTAAGCTCACTAATGTACTACACATTCGTACAAAATTTCATCAAAATCGGACGATTATTGACAATTTTATCTAACTTCTGTTGTCTCTGGTACGTATAGTAGCGGACATTTTGAAAAATGGCTGCCTCGGCCGCTAGGGGGCAGTTGGCCGATGGCTCCACATCTAAATTTGATCATTTTACATCGGTGTACCTCTGTGCCAAATTTGGTGCCTTTATCATAAAGTGCACAATAGGTTAGCTAATCCGCCGTACTATAAGGGTTTTAAATGGTTACATTCTATTATTTTAAAGATAATTGATTCGGGGACTATATATTGGATTAGGGTATATTTATCTATTGTGCATGGTTATCGTGAGTAATTTGCGGGAGCAGGCCTATAAGAACATAAGGCAAGCAAAACCTTCTGATGACAACAGTGGCCATGGAGTCCGCAGTGTTGCCGCCATCGCCATTGTCGTCAGATGTGGCAAAAGACTCATCATATTTCGTGAAATATTCATGGTAAAAAAAATCACGATGTTAAAATGCGGCAGACGAATATTGTCATCTTTTCACGGCTGTGTACTTTACACCATCGTCTTTACACTATTCGTCTGTCGGACGATCTCGTAGCAGCGTCGCGGCAGACGAAAATCTGCCTACGTTGCGTGAAAACCAAGACTCGCCGTCAAATCTAAGCAGATTTGTGATAAGTCTGTCAAATTTTGAAGATCAAACTTATTCCGGTGGTCTTCCCTATTCGACGCCGACGTAGCCTCCCACTAATATGTCATTGATTATTATCGGCATTCAATGCTTGCATGAACATCATAGCTTTGCGGTTGCGTTCTGGGACTTGAGAAACTCTACAGAGGTGAGACAACCTACATTTTCTAATTCTATTGATCAAACTTGTTCGGATAATCTAGGATCTGGATATTTCAGGTCCAGAAGGTCCGAGGTGTGCAATAAATGAGAATGCGAGATATAGTTTTTACTTTGAGATTAAATAGAACAAAATATTTTTTCCAAGGTTAAGAACGTATAATTCTTGAATTAATTTCTCACCTGTCTTTTAATGTTAGGCCTACTATATAAATATGCTAATTTCTTTGATTATGTAAACCCACTCATGATAACGAATGGCTGTGTTACACTGCCTTTAACCCTCCAGAGGTCGCTTAAAATTATAAACGTCATCTCTCGCTCAAGGAGGTTTCGTCCGGGTTTTAAATAATGCACAAAATGTATTCTAAATCATTAAATTGTTTGAAATAAAAATAGAATATGAGAAAAAATAGTTTTCACGCTATATCTCTGCAAAAAAGGAGTGAAAATTGCAAAGTTAGTATAACAATGTAACTATTATTATAAAACACATTGTAACGCTCACGGAGGTTTCCTCAAGGTATCGATCGAAAACGCTCACGGAGGAATCCTCCGGAAACTCAGGACATCGCTCACCAAACTGACCTGAGTCGGTAAAATTGGAGGGCAGGGCGGTTAAATGCTTTAGGAGGGAGGGGCAACAGCTACACAAAAGGACAGCGCTGCCAAACCCAAGATAAATATTTCCCACTACAACAAAAATTAACCCGGAGGATTCCTCCGATTAGCGTCCACTCGAGGGTTAAAGCCATAACCATTGCTGAAATGAAATTATAGTTTTTTTAACTTATGTAGCTTATTTTGAGTGTAAATAAGACAGTCCCAAATGCACCATAAAATCTATGAATGATTAGTAAAAATCTACAGTTTTTGCTTCGGTTTTGACTGTAGTCAATGCCTCAGCTGTACTTTACGTTTTTAGAATTTTCTTTTTCTACAAATTAGAACTTTTTAAGCACAATTCTTTCTATGTTCTATGTTTTTTGTTTTAATCACAATTGTTTTTAATTTAAAAATAATTTTTTTTAGACATGGCTGCTGTGATGTATGAAAAACAAAAAGGTGGTCTTTTAAATCTTCATCACACTGCAGTTCCAGAGCACTTGCAAAATAACGGGATCGGACATGATTTGGCCAAAGTAAGATTTCAGTTGTAATTATTATTTTTATTTAATGTAGAGTTGATTTATTTTAGTATAAAATAATAGTAACCAATTTAATAGATAAAAACTACTTTGAACAGAAACACATTTTAATAAAGTCAAAAACTTCACAGCATTATAATAGTAGAATTATTCGATTAACATAAAACACATTGTAATAAAGTCATAACTTGACAACATTAAAATATTAACATTATTAGAATAACATAAATCATTAGAGAACCTTTTCGACGAAAAGAGCACTAGATATTTAAAAATAACAATATTTATTTAACAATTTCTCTCATTTAACAGATGTTTCATTTTGTCAGTCCATTTAAACTTAGTGATGGTGTCCCGCTTCGCTCGGAAACAGTAAACAAATAATTGTTCTAAGCCTTGTAATTCTGCTAAGCCTTTTCATTTATATTTGCTCCCTAAGGGCAGATTTTGTAAAAAAAGATTAAAAAAACTGTTTTCCTGGGATTTTCTCACCGAGACCTTTCATTAAAGTATAGGGTTGATGGGAGTCTGACGAATGGTTTCCTCCAAAGTTATGAGTGGTTTGGGGTTTATATACAGATGATCCATTAACTTTGTCTTTTGTAGGCTTATGTTTAATGGCTTAGTGGCACACGTCAGCCAACTGATGTATGGTTGCAGTCAGTTGAATGTTGATATAAGTCCTTCTTAAAAAATCTCTCGAACGAAGTTCTAAGTTGCTTATTAGGAAATTTTCTATTGCTGCTTTCGACCAATCCAATGTAAGTCCAATTACCTGACTGAATAGCCTCTTCTTATCTTTTTGGAGTACACGATGCTACTGTCATTAAATGTGATACATACTCATAATAACACTCAGGACGATGCTCTCTCTGTTTGTGAGCTTCATTGTAAGTGAGTTGCCGTCTTCTCAAGGTGGTTAAGGTTTATCTTCTTTTTCCTCTGAAATCTTTCCACACTCTTCTTTCATGTCCTCTTTATCCTCTTTAGGTAGCCAGATAGTCTTAGCATCAGAATTCAATGGAATTTCATTGATAATATCTCGTAATCTCTTTTTATTGGATCCTCCAGTTCAGAAGCTGAAGGGATCATAGCCGACCAGAATACCTTTGATTGCTTTCTTATCCATTTTCTTTCTCTCCTGTTTTGGTAGATGTACAAATCATTCCTTCCAATAATTGGAAGATAATTAATTATTGCTTATATTTGGGTATAGGATTGTTGAGGTATCAAACAAGAAGTCTTATAATTTATGGGGGCTGGTACAGCATTTCTTCTTTCAAAATCAAACTAATTGCTGAAGATTTGTTTTCTTCATATATTTATAATGTCATGAGGATTAGAAATAAACTACATTTAGTTCTGTAGTACGTGGAGGACTGAGCCATGCTCAGTAGTTCATTATTTTTTCCAGTTTTACTCTAAGGCCAAGGCTCTTTCACACCAAGCAGTTTTGATGCAGCTCCTGCCATGCAACAAGGTGTCGTTCAATTCATAATTGCATGTAACCTTATGGGTGCTTTCACAAAACACAGCTGCATGCCGCACGTTAATGTTTGTCATCTGGCCACTTCTAGACTGGTCGTAAGACTAATTTTTTTTAAGCTAAAACCAACGGTTTATACCCTGAATGAGCGGCAAGGAGCAGTGCGGCAATAGTCGCATAAAAAATTAGCTCTATAAAATGGTCGGAAAGCAGTGAGTTGCAAAACACCTTGTTACACTAAACGAACACTACAAACATAAAAACTACCTTCTGTTAAAGGGGCCTAATTGTTATATATACTTTTTAACGCTATCAAACTAATGACTAGACAGCTCTAGCATTACTTATGGTAACATTTCTTGTTTTTATTTATTTTTTTCAGTGACAATCTAGCAACCCCAATCAATCCCCCCTAGCAACCCCTTTGTATTTACTTTTTTAATTTTTACTTTAGGCTAATTTGTATTTTTTTACATTTTTACTTTAATTTTTTTTATTTTTATTTTTACTTTTTGAATTATATTACATAACATGCTTAAAACATGTTTTTGAGCCAGAAATTAGATATTCCCAGACCTTGAAGGAAATCCTCAAAGCCGTTTTTGAGGTAATTGTGCAAGTAAGACAATAAGTATAAAAATTGATCATAAAAAGTATGTAATATTTATACTTTTGATCGTAGGGCTATAAAATATATGAAACAGACGTTTGGTTTTATAGCTATAATTTTAGAACAAAAGAATTTTGCCAAGTTTAATATACAAATTGATTATTTTGCTTTCAAAAAACCAACCTTAATTTTGTTTTACTTCAACCATGAATACCTATTATTCCTTAAGTAAATTTCAATAAGTTAATCAAATAAAAGTGAATTTCCTTAAGTTAGTTCTGTGCGATACCAATTTGTATTTGTTTTTGCAGGAAGTTTTTGAATATTGCTCTGCTCGAAACTTGAAAGTTCTCCTGACCTGTGAATTTCTTCAGAAGTACCTGGAAGAAAATCCAAAGTATAAAGACTTGGTGGTGGTTCGCGAGAAAATGAATGTGTAAACTGGTCTATAGCATATGTATACTATTATATTTTTTGTCGGTTAATTGTAAGTTATATTAGTATTTGATCAAATAGGTGGTAACATTCACTATACTCAGGAACACTAATCAGTAGGAAGTGCCGAGATGGAGAGTGACTGGATTGATTATTATTGTCGAGACAAATTGTTTACCAAAGTGATTGAAGTAGCTCAGCGGAGTGGAGGGGATGCAAAGTGGAGATTTTACCGAGGCCTGGCACTAGTTTTAGGGGGTAAAACTTTGGAAGGAATCAGCTTTTTGGAACCCCTCTTGCCTCATTCTGATTTTGGATTAGCTTCTGTTCATCTCAGTCTCATCGCTCACCAGTCTTGTGAGGTTTGTATTTTTAGCTTTTAAACATGAACATTAACTTCTGTAGCTTGTAACTCAAATAACATTGTAAAGTCTTATCTATACTCTCAGCATTCATATACTAGTCCAGTTTTCCATGTTTTTTCTGTGTAGGTTACAGTGCTGTTTTATCTGCAGCTCTGGTCTTTTTGTCTCAAGTAACAAAGTTATTACCAAAGCTTTTGTGAATGCATTAATTATATTTTAATTGACTGTATTTTTTATTATTTTCTTTATATTTCAATTCCCTGTATCATCCTAATGCGTGTAAAATAGTATTCAAGCAATGATCATAGTTTTTAGTATAGGTATTTCGGTATTTGATTTAAAGTTTGAGGCTAAGTGTGTTTACCACAAAGTACCACAACCGCAAGTCCACACATAAGTTTTGATTTATGTAAATTGAATTTTTGGGTGGTTAACATTTTTTTATCAGTCCCTTGAGATTAGAGTCATCTAAGTTCCATTATGTAGCAATTTTAGATGATCCAGATGTTTTTCTTTGCATGCAAATCTGATCACCTAGGGGAATTATGAATTGACCCCACACCTTTTACGGTACTCTGAAAGAACTCTTTTTACTTTAGGATGTGGATAAAGACGCAGTCACTCAGTTGGAGTGGAAGATCGAGGAAGGAAGTGGAGCCAGTGAGAGATCTCTGCAGTACACAGCAGCAGCATTGCTGCACGCAGACGCTTACGATAAAGTACACAGCTATGTGGACCGCTTGTTACGGCTCAACTCAACTGCCGTAGATACTCTGGTATTGAGTGGATGGTTTGAGCTTCGAACGGGCAACAAAAGAGGAGCGGCTCGTGCTTTCAAGGCTGCTTTGAACTTGGTGAGTAAATCAATCTGTAAAATTGCTTTGTGTGGTACTTTAATAATAAAATATATCAGAAACCCTGTATATACTTTTTCTTTTTAGCGAATTTCCTTAAAGGAATAAGCTATTACCGTAGGTCTCATGGTAAGAACTAAGCCCGAGACCACGTTAACTTTTCATTTCGTGGCCCCCAGAAGCAAAAAACCCTATTCGTTCGAATTTTAGCGAATTTCCCCTATAGGGAAGAAGCTATTACCGTAGGTCTCATGGTAAGACCTAAGCCCCAGATCATGATAACTTTTCGTTTTGCAACCCCCAGAAGCAAAAAATACCATTCGTTCTAATTTTTAGATATATATATATATATATATATATATATGTGTCTGTTAGCACGATAGCGGCCGTAAAAATGGTCCGATCTTGATGAAATTTGGTACAGACATGTAAAGTGGTAATCGATTGGACGAGTTCGTGAAACAGCCCCATCGGACCACCGGAAGGGGGGTAAAGGGGGATAAACCCCTTAAAAAAATGGGTTTTTTGAGTTTTTCACATAGATAAATAAAATTTATCAAATTTTTGTTGGCATCATTGAATTCAGCTAAAAAAAACAAACAATTTAGTAATTTGAATCACTGCTCTATGTCCGTTGGTTACCGAGATATTGAAAGTGGTAAACACAGTACGTTGTCCCAATGTTAACCTTATGGGAAATAAGTAAAATTCTATATCTCGTTTATTTCTCAACAAATCTTGATAAAACTTGGTAAATGGCTTCTTCTAATTCAGATCTTGTTCAGATCTACTAAATAATGGATTAAAACCAACCAGTTTAAACATACCTGTAGCAGCAAACCTGCATACTCATTCCTCATGTTAATCTTATGGAGCTTACCAAAACATGCCAAATCTCGCTATGCTGGATTGAAATATGTTGTTTTGCATTTGAAATTCGCTGAGTATGCAGGTCTGCTGCAACGGGGGTATTTTTTATATATATATCTATATATCTATAAATCTATATATATATATATATGTCTGTTAACACGATAGCGGCCGTAAATATGGTCCGATCTTAATGAAATTTGGTACAGACGTGTAAAGTGGTAATCACTCAGAGGAGTTCGTGAACCAGCCCGATCGGACCACCGGAAGGGGGGGTAAAGGGGGGTAAACCCCCTTAAAAATGGGTTTTTTGAGTTTTTTACATAGAAAATTAAAAATTATCCAATTTTTGCTGGCATTATTGAATTCAGCTCAAAAAAACAAACAATTTAGTATTTTGAATTACTGCTCTATGTCCATTGGTTTCCAAGATATTGAAAGTGGTAAACACAGTACGTTGTCCCAATGTTAACCTTATGGGAAATAAAGAAAATCCTATATCTCGCTTATTTCTCAACATATCTTGATAAAACTTGGTATATGGCTTCTTCTAGTTCAGATCAACTAAATATTGAATTAAAACCACCCAGTTTTGATATACTAGTAGCAACAAACCTACATACTCATTCCCCATGTTATTCTTATGGAGCTTACAAAAACATGTTGAATCTCGCTATGTTGGATTGAAATATGTTGTTTTACATTTGAAATTCGCTGAGTATGCAGGTCTGCTGCAACGGGGGTATTTTATATAATTATATTTTATAATTTTTAACTTTAATTTTGACAGTCAATTAGATAGAGCTTAGGGATATGCGAATAGTGGATTTCAAACTCAAACCAAGCCAAGCCAATCTTTTTCAAAAGTTTTCAAGCTCGAGCTTTTTTGAACCGAGCTTTTTTATAATCACCAAACACTTGAATAAATAAGATAGATTTTTATTAGCGAATTTCCCCTATAGGGAAGAAGCTATTACCGTAGGTCTCATGGTAAGACCTAAGCCCGAGACCATGATAACTTTTCGTTTTGGGGCCACCAGAAGCAAAAAACACCATTCGTTCGAATTTTTATATATATATCTATCTATCTATCTATCTATATATATATATATATATATATGTGTCTGTAAGCACGATAGCGGCCGTAAATATGGTCCGATCTTAACGCAATTTGGTACAGACATGTAAAGTGGTAATCGATTGGACGAGTTCGTGAACCAGCCCGATCGGACCATCGGAAGGAGGGGTAAAGGGGAATAAACCCCCCCAAAAATGGGTTTTTTGAGTTTTTTACATAGAAAAATAAAATTAATCAAATTTGTGTTGGCACCATTGAATTCAGCTCAAAAAAACAAACAATTTAGTATCTTGAATCATTGCTCTATCTCCATTGGTTACCGAGATATTGAAAGTGGTAAACACAGTACGTTGTCCCAATGTTAACCTTATGGGGAATAAGTAAAATTCTATATCTCGCTTATTTCTCAACATATCTTAATAAAACTTGGTTTGTGGCTTCATCTAGATGATATCTAATGTATTTTAGTCTAAAACCCCCAAAATTTCCATTTTTGAAGCAGCAAACCTGCATAATCATTTCCCATGTTATTCTTATGGGAAATAAAAAAAATCTATATCTTCCTTATTTTTTAAAAATTTCTTGATAAAACTTGGTATACGGCTTCTTCTAGTCAAGATCTACTAAATAATGAATTAAAACCAACCAGTTTTAAGATACCTGATGCAGCAAACCTGCATACTCATTCCCCATGTTATTCTTATAGAGATTACAAAAACATGTCAAATATCGCTATGTTGGATTGAATTATGTTCTTTTGCACTTGAAATTCGCTTAGTATGCAGGTCTGCTGCAACGGGTGTATTTTATGAGATACAATAGATTAATTTTGATTAAAATAAAAACCAGCTCAAATTAATAAATAAAAAAATTAATACCCCCGTCGCAGCAAACCTGCGTACTCAGCGAATTTCTAAAGAATTAATTTTTATATGGGAGCTTATTTACTTATGTACAGGAAAATGTTTCAAACATTTTATGTAATTAATGCAAAAAGTATATTACATATTAATTAGAGCAGCTTTAGATATAAGGGAAATGATCATGGGAATCACATCGGTATCCATTCCAACAATATTCTTTTTGTTATTCTTATAATTATTAGTCTAATATTTTTTATAAGTGTATCCTTGTTATAGTATAATAAAAATTTAAGCAAACATACAATCAATGATTTAAAATCAGTCAAAATAAAAACAAAAATAAATAGTCACATGAAAAAATTGAATCCAAACATATGATTTATCTTAAAATTTAAATAAACTTGTTGCAGCAAACTTGCATGCTTAGTTAATTTCTAAAGTGTTTATTTTTTATATGTGGGCATATCTACTATATATTTGTCAAATACCACTCACCTATCATCGCACAGCCCAAACTACTCGACCTAGAACCTTGAAACTTTGCATGGACGTTCCTCTCAGGGTATAGGCATCCACTAAGAACGGATTTTTAAAAATTCCTTCAGGGCTACGCCCTATGATTCGTCAAAGTTTCAATGTTAAAGTATAGGGAAGATCATTTAGTTGTCATAGCAACCTTAACATTAAATCATGAATCCAAGGAAGTTTTTCAGTTTTTCCACGGGTAAAACCGTGGTGATCAGCTAGTTCTACATAAGTTAGGGAAGTTGTTGTTTTGAGAGAATGTAAATATTAATCTAAATTAAGTAAATTTTATCATTCATGATCTTATTTCTCAATAATTATTCATATTCTGATAATTTTTAATAAGATACTTGTCATAGTATATATCTGTCAGCAAACATATTATCAATCTACTCAGATCCAAGAAAAAAAAAACAAATCAAACCATCACATGAACAAATTAAATTCAATCATGTGGTTTGTTTAAGGCAATGAAATAGAGAATATATACTTTATTGAGCATATCAGAATGTAAACTGAGATGTAAACATAAACATATAACAATTATCAAATGACAAGTAAAACACATGATTCAAATAAACATTAATGGGTTGGTTGGTAATAGCTGCTAATCATACATCTCCCTTCCTTTGGATTTAACAGATTTCATTTGAATCTTTTGGGAATCTGTCTATCCCGGGTACTTCTTCTCAGCTGAGCTGGATGTGTTTTATCTTCTTGAAACTTTGGTTGTTGAATATTGTTTACCTTCATAAGATGAAATCTATTCCTTCTTAGTTCAGTCCCATTACCTAACTGGACAATATAGGAGCGTGGTTGATCTGTGGTTTTGATTATCTTCCCATACTTCCTTATGTCTATTATCCACACTTCATCTCCCGTTTTAAGGGGAGGCAAATCTTTAGCTCCAAATCTCTTATCATGATACAACTTGTTTTTAAGTTTCTTTTCATGATCTTTTTCTTGGAACTCTTTTTGCTTTTTATCTGAAACTCTCAGAAAGTTGTCAACTGAAGGTATGTTAGACCTTATCTTCCTCCCATATAGCAACTCTGCAGGGGATAATCCAGATTCCAGTGGTGTTGTTCTGTAAACCAGAAGTGCTAAATTAACATCTGAATTTTTGTTTAAGATTTGTTTTGCTCGGCCAACTGCATTTTCTGCTAATCCGTTGGACTTTGGGTAGTGTGGACTGCTGGTGACTGCTGTAAAGCCGAAGTCCAATGCAAAGTTCTTAAACTCCGTTGTCGTAAACTGAGTTCCTCCGTCCGTGCGAACTTTAAGGGGTATCCTGTGTCTTGCAAAAACATTCTTAATTTTTCCTATTATCGCCTCTGACGTGAGCCTATCGACATACACCAGTTCTAAAAACCTCGAGTAATAATCCTCAATCACCATATACCACTTTTCTTTGAACTTGAACAAATCAATCCCTACATGGGTCCAAGGCTCTCGTGGTAATTCACTTGAAATCAAAGTTTCTGTTCTGTTGGTTCTATGTTCTAAGCAAGTAGGACAGTTTAATACTAACTTTTGTACATCAACTGAACAACCAGGCCACCAAATTGATTCTTGCAGTCTTCTTCGGCACTTAACAATGCCCGTATGGCCCTCGTGTATTCGAGACAGTAATTCTTTTCTCAAAGATTTGGGAATGAATATTCTTCGCCCTTTTAAAATTAAATCTCCTTCAACAACAAGATCATCCCTATCCTTCCAAAAGATTGATTGTTTATCGAACTTACCTTCTTGGATACAATTTTTCAAATAGCGACTTTCTGAATCATTCTCTTGAGCTTGCCTGATTTCATCTAACTTGCAGTCAACGTCAAGATTACTTCCTAGTACAGAGTCAATGGAACATTTATCTTCTACACTGTCCTCCAGCGTGTCATGTCGAATACTTTGAACTCGTGCATTTCTAGACAGAAGGTCTGCAACGACATTATTTTTCCCAGGCAAGAAAGTCAAACTGTAATTAAATGATTGTAGTCTAAGGCGGAATCGTTGTAACCTTGGAGACAGGTCTGAAATAGGCTTGGTTCCTAATATAGCAAACAAAGGTTTGTGATCTGTGCATATTTCAAATTCGGTTCCCAATAAAAAATGTGAAAACTTTTCACAAGCCCACACAACCCCAAGTGCTTCCTTTTCTATCATAGCATAAAGGACCTCAGTATCAGACAAAGCCTTAGAGGCATACATAATAGGTTTCCATGAGTCACCTTAAAACTGTTCCATTAATGCACCCAGACCTCTGCAAGAGGCATCTGTAGTGACCCTGGTTTTGGCTGATCGCTTATAAAAAGCAAGAATAGGAGCTCTTACAACCATAAGTTTGATTTGTTCAAACGCATGTTGCTGTTGTGGTCCCCAAAACCAGCTAGTATTACTTTTGGTTAAGACTCTCAAAGGTTCTGACAGCTGAGCTAAGTTAGGAATAAATTTCATTAAATATGTCACCATACCTAGAAATTTGCGAATATCAGAAACATTTTGGGGTTCTTTAATCGAGATGATTGCTTCTGTTTTGGATTTGTCAGGCATTATCCCAGACTTACTTACAAGATGCCCTAAAAATTCGACAGTGTCAACATTAAAAACACACTTACTTTTGTTAAGCTTCACTCCTTCTGTATCCAGTCGTTCCAGAACGGACCTGAGATTTTTATCATGATCCTTTTGAGATTTCCCTACCACTAATATGTCGTCTGCTTGAACAATGACTCCTGGTAGACCATCTAGAACTTGATGCATGCGTTTCTGAAATACTTCTGGCCCAGATGAGATTCCAAATGGAAGCCTTTTAAAGAAATATCTACCAAAAGGTGTTATAAACGTTGTTAAACCATATGAATCTTCAGTAAGAGGAACATGCCAAAAACCAATAGAAGCATCTAGTTTTGAAAAACATACACCTCCATCTAACTTTACCAACGACTCATCTACTGTTGGTAGTAAAAGTTGTTACCGTTTAACACTCCTATTAAGTTCTGTATAATCAACACAGATTCTCACCCTACCATTTTTGCGGGGAACTACAACAATTGGTGCACACCAGTCGGTGGGACCTGTAACTGCTGCAATTATGTCCTGCTTAATCATAGAGTCAAGTTCTTGTTTTACCTGGTCTAAAAGATTTAGTGGAATTCTACGAGGAGCAGTTACTTCAAATGGTTGTGCGTCTTGTTTTACTACGATTTTGTAAGGGTGATTAATTTTTCCAATGCCCTCAAAAACATTAGGAAACATCTGCTCAGCCACTTGACTATCTATTTCATTAACGAAAACCTTAATAAGGCCTAGTTCTAACGCTGCTTTACCACTTAGTAAAGGAACCTTCTGATTCTCAAAAACATAAACATCCTCCAATATAGACTTACTTTTAAATGTTAGGGACATTCTAATTACTCCTAGAACCTTTAGTTGAACATGGTCCGGCCCATATAAGGTTTTTGTTGACCTCTCCCAGTTAAACCCAAGCTGCCTAACTAAATTCAAACCTACAACAGAGACTTCAGCTCCTGTGTCAATTTTGAAATTGATTTCCCCTTTAATTGTGCTCAGCTTAACATTCATTTGGGAATCATAGCTTAACTCATTAACTGTTAATTCCCCAAGTTGACCATTTTCGTACTCATAACTTACACTTTGAAACTTTTCAGGTTGGTTGATTTCTTTAACGTAAGACTTTTTACGACAAACCCTACCAAAATGTCCAATTAATCCGCATGAATAACATTTTGAATTTAAAGCGGGACAATCTTCTCTGTTTGGGTGAAGATGAGAGCCACAACGAAAACAAGTACGCGTACGCATGGTAGTTTTCTGACAATCTTCTCTGTTTGGGTGAAGATGAGAGCCACAACTAAAACAATTACGCGTGGTAGTTTTCTGCTTCTGAAGCTTAATAGCCTCAACATGATCGGCCTGATCCCCAATTTCAGTTTGTTGTGTTTTCATTGCTTCGGCCTGTCGAGCATTCATAATAGCATTATTAAGGGTCAAATTACTGTCTAACTGTAACTGTTCAGAAAGTTTTGTATCTGAGACACCAATTACAATTAAATCCCTGATCAAACTAGATTTAAGATCCCCCAATTCACATGTTTCTGCCAGTTTGTGCAAGTCATTTATGAAAACATTTATTGGTTCTCCAACTTCTTGACGCCTTTTTAGGAATTTTGCATGCTCATAAACTAAGTTTTTGTTTAAGCTTAAGTATCTCTCAAAATTTTCCTTTACTATGTTGTAATTACATTTATCTTCATTTGAGAGACCAAAACTATTCAACAACTCTTCACCATTGTCACCCAAACTGTATATTAGCATACTCACTTGTTGGGATGAACTTTCTTTGTAGAGTCCAGAAGCCATCCTGAATCTCTCAAATTTTTGTATCCATTTCGGCCATCCCGCAACATCCTTGAAGTCAAAAGTTTCTGGTGGGGAAACTAAGTAGCTGCTTGATGAGGGTTCCAGTTGTCTATTATTTGACCCACATTCCCTCATTTCACTATCTTGCCATTCATCACATTGATTCCTCCGCCTCCCTTTCCTACTAGACATTTTGTTAAGATTCGCTTAACAATTAACCTGACACCATTTATAATAAGGCAATGAAATAGAGAATATATACTTTATTGAGCATATCAGAATGTAAACTGAGATGTAAACATAAACATATAACAATTATCAAATGACAAGTAAAACACATGATTCAAATAAACATTAATGGGTTGGTTGGTAATAGCTGCTAATCATACAATATATCACAGGAGTTTCCGGCAAATGATTTTTTGGGTTACACCTGCATTTTCCCATGTTCTCTTGTTTCTGAAATGTATATTTTACTACCAGCAATCGAGCTCTGCTTATATAGCAACATGTAGCTGACCGAGAGCAAACACTGGTTCCGTGAGCAATGACCTCCTTTGTTTAGGGACTGCCCCTGCACCTTATTTATTATTATCGCCAGAACAGAAATTATAGGGAATGGCTGTCTTTATATGAAACCTCTCTTTTGTGGCAACAACACGAAAGTTATGCAATATCTCTACCGGTTTTTTAATTCTTGAAATGCAACCCACCGCCATGAAAACATTCATTAGTCTGACGTTGAAAGGAGCATCAAAGTAAATGTTACATCGGTAGGGTGATGCTAGCAGTTACGATCGTGTTCCCTTTGACTCCTCCGAGCGTCAATGTTCGTCTTCGTATTAATGGCATTATTACTGCACAAAATCCAAAAATAAATCGGCTCAAGTTAATAAAACTTTAAAAAACACTATGCTGAAATGTATTGAGATATCTTAAACTACATTGTAAAACTGGTAACTGCAATGTTTATCCCTTTGAAAACATTTCATAACATAACCTAAAATACGTAATAAATCTTTTTTAAAGAAAACTGTTGAAAACAATTTGTTGGCACGTTCTAGAAGCCAAAGCAGCTGTGAAAATAAAAACTGCTCTTTTCGAAAAGTCAATTATAAGTGCTGCAGTCTGTGGTTTACCTGAAGAACTATTTCAAAGCTTGACCATATGTTCAGATTGTAAACAAAGTGAACTGAACTTGCTCAAATGTCGATGAATAGCGCCACTGTTCCGAATCTTCAGCCCTTTACTGTACTTTAGTTATGCCCTTTTTTTAAATTCTGAGCCTTATTGACAAATGTACAAAAAATCTCTTTAATTTGACACCTCAAACGTTAAAATCTGACCAGCCGCTATTGAGGTTGGACTGTGTGAGGCTTGTGTATTAATATATAGATGTGATTCATGAACACAATACCAGAAATAAATGTAAACTGGAAATTCCAAGAAATAAGCTAAGTTTGACTAATAGTTAGTTACCTTAAATCACCAGGAATTAAATTGTTCAACAAACTGCCCGTAGAACTTCAGAACATTTCTGACAAAATATTTGATTGCAAGTTATATGTTTGGCTCCAAAGTAGGCCTTTTTGCAATATTAATGATTTTTTTTTATTTAGAGATAAGAGGCTGTGATTTTTGACCATAGTTTTTGACAAAGTAGAGCAAATTATCATTTATTTATCTGTTGATCTTAGTTAGACACTGTTGTTGATTTTATTTAAAATATTTAGACATTGTTGCTGTTTACTCAAATATTTTATTAGTTTATTTTATTGGATTTATGTTGTTCATCTGTTCATATTTATACAAATTTGTGTTAGTGCAAGAAAAAGGAAAAACAAGTTTATTATTGAAACTGTCATATCCACGCATTGCTTAGGCTATGTTCTTTGTTTTAGCTAAATTCTTTTATTGTAATATTGTTACTTAGTAGCCAAAAAGTTACTTGTGATCTAGTTTGAGCGACGAAGTCTATTGTAATTATAGTGTGATTACTGAATGACCAATAAATAAATAAATAAATGATGGTGGAGTTAAGGTACCGTACCAGTTAGTGTAATGGATCTTAGCAGCAATTTCTGTGATGGGATGTTGGCATGTCGTCAGCCATTGTTATGTGACAAGGCTGTAATGTGCTAAACAACGATTCCTTGTTTGTGGCTCCTCTTGCATCATCCTGTTTCCACCTCACTTCTGTCAGCACAAGGCCAATGTTAATTTTTGCTTAGAGGGTTTCCTGTAGTTTGAAAGGGAAATAATAAAATAGTTCTGTTCTAGTTTTCATATAGGCCTTCAGTATTTTGAGAATACCTGTCCAAACAGATAATGTGTTCTTTTTCTTTTAGTCTTTATTAATAGTAATTTAACCATCTAGCATCTTCTGGATTTCATGAAGGAGGAATTATTTGCCTTGTTTTCCTGAATAATGCAATTGAATTGCCGTGACCTTGGAAAAACAAGTCTCACTGCTGACTTGATCAATGATAATAACCTTATAATTTTGTAGACATTTAACCTAGAGGCTGTTAATTAAGGTCAAGGAATATCTTTATAGGGCATTAGGAAAATTACGCAATTTTAAGGAGGTATGATGTTCTAAATAACAAAAAAATTAGACGGTGCCCATAAAAAAGGTTTTTTGCTGAATTTACTAACTGCTAAAATTAAATATTTTTTCTTTACCATAAATTTAATTTGTTACCAGGGCCGTCCGAAGGGGGGGTAACCGGGGCAAGCTGCCCCGGGCGCCACGACTGAGGGGGCGCCGTGCCGCGCCAAATTTTTTTTTTTGCGATCTTGTAGGTTTGCATGAATTGTGAAGGTATGGCATTAATAAATAGGAATATGAATCTGAAAAAATGAGGCTGTAGCTAACAATGATTCTCAACAATGATTACTTTAGGTATCATTAATGAAAATATAGTATGAAGTATGAAGTAATAACAGTGTACTATGAAAAAATAATAGTGTTGGTACTACACAAGTTGCGCGCCCATCCAATCGTCTGTCGTTGTCAAACTTGTCGAGACCAGTGTTGCCAAAAACCGGGTATTTACCCGGTTTTCGGGTATTTTGGAGACCGTCGGGGATTTGGCGGGGATTAAGAGAAAACCGGGTAAAACTGGGGGTTTAGACTTGGGCTACGGGGTTTTACCCAACAACCTGGATATAAAAAAACAGGTAAAACCGGGTATTTTGGACAAGCTTAAAGTCTAATTTTTTTTTAGTTAGTAATATGTATTCGGTATGGTTTTATAGGTTTCAGTGTTATCAGAAACCGATGATATGCCTGGTTTTCCGGGTACGTTGAAAGCCATTCGGGGATTTTGAGAGAATTAAATAAAATCGGGATATAACCGGGGATGATAGACTTGAGCTGCGGGGATTTACCTGGCATCCTAAATACATAAAAAACGGGTAAAGCCGGGGATTTTTGAATCAGGATAAGCTTTGCAAATATCCATCTTCTTGTAAGAAGAGAAAAATAATTTGTTTTCATGGTTTTGAGAACAGTACTTGAAGTAAACAGACATATTTTGGTATATAGTGAGCAGTTTATTGTTGTAAGATTTCTCTCCTTACCTAATTTTGAGGAAACTACTTGGTTTTGGATGTTTTGAAAGTCATTAGGTGGTTTTTCGGGTAACTTCCCGGTTTTTGGTACTTGCGGGGATTTTGTGGGGGTTATTGCCGAAAAACCGGGTAAAAGCGGGATTTTTCAAGGAGTTGGCAGGTAAAATGCCAAATCCTGTCTGGCATCACTGGTTGAGACTTGAAAGTCAGGATTCGGGACTTTGGGATTAAGGCGGTGGTGGGTGATGTGATCAGTTTTTACCGTTGTTGTTACAGTGACAGTTAGTTAATCACGGTGATGTAGTTAGAGTGAGAGTAAATACCTATTTGTAATTCATTTATTTATTTTCTTTTGAAATACATTCTGAACAGATTTTTGTTTTAATTTTGTGCAGTACTGGAATTACCCTTTAATACATGTAATTATATACTTAACGTATGCTGTGTAAAGTATTACACATTTTGGTGACAGCGCAAAAAGCTAACATATGCGACTAATACTGGGGGGGGGGGAGAGGGGGCCCCGCGACCATGTTTGGCCCGGGCGCCGCCAACCTTAGGGACGGCCCTGTTTGTTACATACCAAAAAAAGGGATTTTTTTTAATGTAATAAATTACTTCAAATAAACCAAGTAAAGCCTCTCTAATTTGAACTTCGATAATTCTTAAACCTGTACAATTACAGTACACCTCGGACTATCCGGATTAATGTGGCGGATCCGCATAACAAAAAATCCGGATAATCCGAGGTCGTTACAATATCGCCTAAATAGCGATCGCGTACCTTAGCCCCTACTAATTTGATGCTGCAAGCGATATTTCAAGACTGTACAACATGTTAATCTTTCAAATTTTACGGGGGTTTAATTTTGAAAAAACTTTAAGAACTAAACATTATTAATCATACGAATATAATGTTAACTTTTAGTGTACTTATACGGTTTAGGTTTGGAATAAAACGCCAGATTAAAATATTTATTTATTAAGGTTTGAATAATCATAACTCAAAACTTAAATAATCATGACAAAACTTAAATTAACTCAAAACCTACAACAGTAAGTCTTCTTAAGAAATAATATAACACATCAAATGACAGCAATAAACACCCGCAAAATTGCTGTAGGCTACGCCTTTGTTGATTGCACCCCAAGAAGAAATCCAGAAAACTACGTTCACGAAAATGCTGTAATGTACTGTTTAGGCAATGCGGTTCCTTCAATTATTGTGATTCCAAATGCCTACAGAAATGTATTGCATTTGCATTTTACTTTTAGGAAGCGCATTTCTCCCGTAAACTCGCTAAAATCACGTTTTTGCCGTAATTTTAATTTTTTAATTTCTCGGATGGACCTGTCCGGATAAACTGGGATCCGGATAATGTGGGGTCCGGATAATCCGAGGTGTACTGTAGTAGATTTTGTATGTTCCATTGAAAAAAACCTGTAATATTAAAAAAATAATACACCGAACGTTCAAAAATTTTTATTTTCACCATTAAGCCTCTGAAGTTTGAATTAATCACAAAACAATTCTAGTTGAATCATGTACTAGGGCAATCCTGTACTCAGAATCCTTAAGCGATTTTTTTTTTTTTTTGCAAACAGAGAAGCAAGTTAAACGAGCTTCTAAGCAGACGACCTCCATAATTCAAACATCATTTGCAATAACCTCTATAATTCAAACCCTCAATATTTCAAAAGTCCCATTGTTAGAAATAAATTGGCTCTCCCCTGAATTTCGAATATAAACTCAAAGTTTTTGTAAAATATCCGTTGTTTGTGCCCTTGATCAATCAGTTCTTTTATATATTTATTGTAAAAGATCAAGTTTTAGAAGTATTGTGTAATAATGGGCCTTTGAATTACATAATTTTGCAATGGTCATTGTTTATCTCCTTGTGGTACAAGTGTCGTAGCTATTATTAAAATGTCACTCCTGTCAAAAAGTTAATTGACTTTGTGATGCTTTAAATTGAATGTTGTTGATGTGGCTTCCAACTGGGTGATGGAAATTGTCTACATGTGTCGCTTTACAACTAACAACTTCATGATGGGTAGTTCAACAAGCAAAACAACACAAAGTTAACCATCAATTATTATGTATGGGAATTTTTGATCAAATGATGTTGTCTTAAATTATTCCTACTTTTTATCAACATAATGAATTAATGTCGAAATCAGGACACTATGTCTAGGTTTCACGACTTTCATTGTTTAATTTATTTTCACTTGTATCAAAACAAACCAAATCAAAAACACGTTTGAGGATGTGTATTTTTTTTAACATTTTGTGTTCTGAGGCCAAAAGTTGCAGTTTTCTGAAATAAAATCGTGAGTATTAAACTGACAACTGACAGGCTGAAAAATTATAATAATGGTAGGTGAAAATGTTTTTTTTTCATAAACAAAACTGATTGGATTACTAAGTGGATATAGTGGCCACCTCACAAACCTAAAAGTTGCCAGTTTGAATCCTGGCTGGGTTCGAATCTGTGTCAAGTTGCTAATTGTCATTGATCTATGAATTGATGTTATTTAATAAAGTTCGCTGTTACATTGTAACAAGATCTGAATTTGGGCTATTCCCAATCAAAAGGTAAAAAATGCCACTGGTCGGTGTAGATTAAAAAAATATGTATTAAAACTCATCTTGCAACGAAACTATTATTTTTAAATGTAAATGTTACTTTTTAACTTTAAACTTGAGAATTAAAAGCCTGGTTATTGTTAATATAAAAAATCTCACAAAACTACCAAAATGTAAAAAGAATTGTGCTTCCAAAGTTCCAATTTGTAGAAGAAGTAAATACTGACAGTGTAAAGAGCTGAGGCATTGACTACAATCGAAGACAGAAGCAAAAACTGATGATTATTACTAATGATTCATAGATTTTATAGTGTGTTTGGGACTGTCTTATTTGCACTCAAAATGGAC
Organism: Flexamia atlantica; assembly: GCA_035578135.1. Lineage (NCBI taxonomy): Eukaryota > Metazoa > Arthropoda > Insecta > Hemiptera > Cicadellidae > Flexamia > Flexamia atlantica. Next base: position 204,650,033 of record JAQJVK010000001.1, on the reverse strand, counting down.
TAAATTAGTTAAAACTCAGCTGTAATTGCATTTCAGTAATAGCTATGGTTTTAAAGGCAGTGTAACACAGCCATTCGTTATCATGAGTCAGTAATACACATACATGATGTTTGTCTCATAACGATGTAGATACTTCAGACATCAGGCAATTTAAATGTGGTCTATTTTTGAATCAGAGAATTAATCCTAAATAAACTCTCCAGTTGTCGTGTGGGGATTGATATGGCAACAAGCCAGGTTTGATTGTTCAAGGTTAAATCGCCTAACCAAGCTCGACTATCCCTGTTTTAAACATCATAATGAATAAAAATACTGATTTTTTTTTTTAATATTGTGCTTTCTATTTTCTTGTCATGAGATGTCAACTCGTCATATTTTTGACATCTTTATTTCCGAAAATAAAATTATCAGAACAGCTGTATTCGTTTTTAATCCAGAACCAAAAATGAAATATGAAGTATATATTCATTGATTGTCTGGGAAAGATTAATATATATGAAAATCAAATTTCTTTTTCGTATTTTGTTTAACTGCAGTATAATCTTGATATTAACCTATTGGCGGAACAGTTCCGTCAAAGGAGTTCTATGACCTCCAGCTGTTAGTGATGGCTAGGCCTAGTAGTTCACTGGTTTGCTGCTAGGGTCGACTGTAGGCTTCACCAATCGTTCTCCTGGCCAATGGTGGCTCCGATGGCTGAGTGGCTAACACGCTATATTGACAAGTATAGTGTTGAAGTCGTTTAGAGGTGTATGGGTTCGATTCCCGACCATGCGCAGCTCCTATTAGGCTTGCAAATGTGTGGTACAGTTTGCGAGAGGGCCTATCTAACTAAAATAAACAGTGACAGGTTTGGGTGGAAGCTGACAGCATTTGTACATTTAACAGGGGTTGCAGTAGACACCTGTTTTGCTTCTTTTTACCCTTGAATAGAGGAGGACACTTTTTTTAATTTTTATTTAATTAGTTTAGCATATCGTCAATGCATGTGGACAATAAAAAAGGACATAACCATCATATTAGACCAAATACAGTCAAAATATAGATATTAAAATTAAAACTTGAGAAATAAAAAATGATATGTCAAAGGGTTAAGAACCTCAATGTAACAAATCTCTTGACATAGCACTTTAAAAACATATTTTAGAACCTGCCATATGATGTAAGGAGACCCTGATATTATTACATATTTCTTGATTTCAAACATATTTTTTATTCAGTTCCTTTAGATTTGTTGTTATTGTTATATTACTGTATTTATATTTTAAGGTTATGAAAGTAGGTGTGTGCCAGTGTTGTGATCATGGTTGTAATCTCGGCGAAACACTTTTCAGATAAAAAAGATATTAAAGGTTTCTCATAGTTCTACCTTATTAACGAATTTATAAGTTATTTTTATTTTATTATTTTATTTTATGAAAAGTTATCATGGTCTTTGGCTTAGGTCTTACCATGAGACCCACAGTAATAGTTCATTCTCTATGGGGGAACTTGCTAAGCGTGAGCGTATATGTGAACATGCATTGAAGTAACTTTAAAATTAAATACAACCAAAGTGCTTGGATAGCATTTACAGTTTATTATCAAGACTGTTTTTGTGGCTAGCTAAACATATGGTATCCTCATAGGCACATGTTATACCTATCCAAGATGAATAGAAAAAAATGGTTTATTCTAATCATCTTGATACCTATCCTTCATCTCAAAAAGCTTCTCCCTTAAATTATTTAGGCAGATAATTTTCAATCACAAAACAGAAAAAAATCAATTAAAATTACAGATAAAAATATGAAAATTAATACAGTGGAACCTTGATAATTCGAACTTGTATAATTCAAAATCTTCTTTAATTCGAATATTTTTCTTGGTCCCTAGCATTTTGTATCCAAACAATGCTAAAAAATTGTGGATAATTTGAATTTTATTTTGGATAATTTGAATTTTGAAGTGCCAAATTAAGGTACATTAATTTCATTCCACGACTGGAAATAGTTACAAATTCATTGGAAAACACGTTTTACTACGACGTTCAATACAAAATTAACGCCAGACCTATGGCGTGTCAGGTTATGGTCAAATGACTCATCCCTTCCACCTCCCACCCTGCCCCAACATCGCTTGTAACACGACACCAATAATCTAAACTAAAACAGTACAGAACGCTGACTGGGTTCGGAAAGGGTTGCACTCGCCGTGGCAGCGCCACTAGTCTTTTCGCGCTTGATTCTGTGTAGAAGGGCTCCCGGCAGACGAGCCATGCGCCAAACCTGATGCACAGTTTTCTGCGTCGACACAAAGGCTACTCAACAATGCAACCCCCTTCCCTCCCCCCACCTGCCACACTAACTTCCAAATTCCAGTGCAGCATTCCGTTATTTTCAATCATCCTTCAAAGTGTTTTTTTTTTTAATTTATGCAGTGTCTTGTTTTTAGTGTTTAAAGGTTTTTACATAACGTTAAATGAGTGTAGTTACCATATCGACAAATTCTCGGACCTATAAAACACTCACTTTAGCGGAAAGTCAATGAGCGTGCAGTTGTCAATGTTACACGAAGTTAAGTTGGTAGCTTGTATCAAGTTCAGAAGTAGCAGAACGTACTTTTTTTTTCTAGCAGAAATGTTTCTTTGTGTTATCGTACGTTGCGTCGTACGTGGTTTATACTTTAAGGTAGTTATTTCTGTTTTATGATTACAGTTTTTGAAACCTTATTTATAACTAGCGTTTTGAGATGAATTTATTCTTTTAGAGTGTCAGTTTAATAAAGAGGTAAAATTCACAATGTGGAGTTTAATGTTTTGGCCCTATTCTTTAGAACTTCTTTAATTCGAATTTATGGATAATTTGAAGTTTTTAGCTGGTCCCTTGAGGTTCGAATTATCCAGGTTCCACTGTAGATAGAATATCAATGTGCTTGAGTGGGTTAAAAAAAAAATAAAGTAACCTATTGTTAATGGTTGTGCAGGACAAGGGCAATGTGGAGGCCACCCTGGGGGAAGTGGCGACGCTGGCTCCAGCTGAAGCAATATCCCGTCTCAATCAGCTGATCGTTCGGTACCCCAAGTCCCCGGCCCCTCTCGTGGAGAAGATGAGGCTCCAACTGTCCACTAGGGACTGGCCCCAAGCCTTGGACACCGCGACGAGGGTGTTGTCTCTCGAACCGACCAACCTGGCAGCTCTTGAGGTCAGCTGTTATGCTTCAAGTATTAGAATGTATACCTGAGACGTCTTTTTATCTTTAACCTAGGGGTATTTGTAATGAAAGGGTTTTTTTTCTTTCTGCACTTGATTTTCGCATTTGCACTACACTGGTTCACCCTAGGTTATTTGGACCTAAGCTATCCTGACAGCTATTGGATTATCTGGCCAAACTTATCCAAAAATAAATACGGTTTAAAATTAAAAAAAAATAAAAAAAAGTGATTAAAATTAAAAAAAAACTTGGTTTTAGCTGATTTTTACATGTTCACAGCCCTCTGGATGGATCATATCAAATAAACCCAGAGGATTTAATAGAGGTAATAGTAGAGAATCTTTCCTATACCACCCTTGACAATGTCTATTACATGTACACTTGTTCAATAACCAAATAAAGAGTCTTTAATTTTAAACGAAATGTCAGACACCGCTGCATTATAACAACTTGTACATTAAACCCCAGCAAAATTCATACTACTAATATGTTCTACAATTTTGACTCATGATTTACAGCATCAGTATACAGACACTTTTCTTGCTATCTGGATCAGATCTCTGCTACAATAGTGATAAAATACTGAGCAGATTTTTAGTTGTACTTGGCATTCGGGTTGTTCAATTTTTATGAAGACATCCTCTCAAGTTTGCTTTGTTAATTTACTTACCATCTAAGCATGTATATGCGATGCGGAAAGTGAAAAGGGACCTCTAGTCGGAACTTTCCGGTTTTGACTTATTAGGGGCGGTTTGGGAGCTCGGTATTAGCGCTAGTCCAAGCCTAAGAACCGGTTATATCCAGTATTTAGGCTGGCGTCCAAAAAATCGGTTTGGGAGCCCGGTATTAGTTGGTCTCGAGCCTAACTGGCGCAGGGATAATCTCGCGCCTAACTTTTTTGGGTTTGGGAGTCAAGTAGACTTGGGCTCAGGCCTAAGAGATAGTCTAGTTGGGTTTGGGAGTCCAAGTTCGGGCCTAATAAATATTTTTTTGTCATCATAACTGGCGATTTTAGGCTCAAAAGTTAGACCTGCTAGGGGGCAGGTCTAAGTAAACATCATGTCGGTTTTATCTAATTATCTTGTTTATTAATTTCACTTTAACAAAACGATTGTTATATTTGGATTTGTCATTAAATTCCGAACAATTCCATTATCCTTAAGTAATGTTTTTTCAAAATTAATTTTTGGTTCCTGATGTTCACATTGTACTAGAGATCGCGTGGATTACTTTGCTTTAGTTAAGATTTTGACTAAACAACGGTAATATCAAACAAATTGGCCATAAAAATTTGGATATAGTAATTTATTTTCCGTTGATAAATAAATTAATACAATTTTGTAACTAAAAATATGGTGTATGATTTAGCTACGACAAAAATAGCAAATACACACAAAATTCACAACATTCCAATTATAAATTACTATTCAACAAAGCATATTTTGGATTGTAAACATTTTTTACGATACTTATCAGGGTTACAAAATATCGCGGCTTTTAACATCGTTAAGCTAAGCAAATAATACAGGATTTTTTTTTTAACGCAACCCATTTTTAAATTGAATATTGCACATATAAATATGAAATCAGTATTGTTTTATTAATCCTTACATTTTATACAACTTATCATTTAAGTTTGATTACATTTAGCTTACATTATATGTGTTCAAACAATCCGTAATTGGCATTTGTACAAAGTTATGTTCTCTCCATGAAATTCCCAAACACGTGTTGCAAGGTACGTCTTTGAATTTCTTGCATTAAATTTGATTTGTTTGTTTTGAGGTGCTGAATATCCTGTGAATTTTTTCTTAGCCCTTGAGAGGGTTCCCTACCAACAGCAGTTTTCGTTTTTCTGCGACACTAGCGGCGACTTTTGGAACTGCGGCTCCATAAGAGCCCATGTTAAATTTGTGCACTTTTCGCCGCACAAGCCGGTGCAGGGGTAAACACGGTGTCATTTAGTGCCTCCAGTTCTTAAAATAAAAGTTATTCGGATATAGCATTGTAAAGATAACGAGTTGCAGAGTGTTTATTGCTTCTCCAAAATCGTTTATGCTCACTCAGTAAAAAGATACATGGCGTTAAAGTTGGTTAACTTCAACAGAATGTATCTTCAGAATACGTTAACATGAGCGATTTTGGGTTAGCAATTAACATTCTAAAACTCTTTATTTTAGAAATGCTATGTTAAATTAAATTTTATTTTGAAAATTGTAGGTGCTAAATGACAACCGCGCGGAGCGTGTTTTAGGCATGTTTTGGGGTGGATAGGGAACCCTCTTAATTTTTATGTATCCCCAAAGAAAATTATATAGTGGGGACAAACCTGGGAATCTTGAGGGGGGAATAATCCGTCATCGATAAAATTAAGTTTTGGGTTGCGTTTGAAAAAAACGCCCTCTAACTTATGATTCAATTCTACTTTAAAGTCTGACGTTATTAGAAAAGTACACCCGCTCCCCCTTTCCGCAAAATAGTGAAGATATTGAGGCAAAAAACATTCCAACGAAACTGCGCAGAAGCGCTGAGTAGTCGTTATCAGTTGAGTTCCGTTTTATACTACTCTGAAAGCCAGGTGCGTTGTCACTGTGCGGAGTGTAGGGTGAGTTTGTGCCGGTAACATCAGCATGGAGTACCTCGACTATTTGGACTATGTTAGGATATATTCACCTCGGATACAACCAGCTCGACATCAAAATTACAATCCATTCAATTTGGTGTTCGCTTCTTCTCTTTATCAGCCATGTTTTCTCGCACTTACTCAAATCCCAATGAGCAAAAAAATGAGCTAAACATAAGTTCATACTCGTATTAAAACTATTATCAATACATCGAAACTTGGCAACGGTTTCATATCAATACCAGTTAAAAACTTTTTTGAAATAATTTTAAAATTGTTAGGAACTTGTATTAAAAATATTTTAAAATTATTAGGCCTACGAACTTGTATCAATGTCGATCGTTAAATAACTTAGAACAATTTTTAAAATGTTTCAAACTATTAAAACTAGTATTAATGTAATTTTGTAAAACACATATTAAAATTATTTCAAAACTATTTAAAAGTGTTAAAACTGATATCAAAACTTGTAAAGTTTGAAGTCAATTAACTTGTATTAAAACAGTTCAAATTTGTTTTAAAGTCTTGTTAGAATTGTTTTAAAACATTCTTAAATTGAAATGTTTTAAAAGTGTATTAAAATGATTTGTAACTCATTTTCCTGCTCATTAAGTAGCAGTAACGATTTGAAACACATATGAAAAAGTAACAACACTTTTTAATAGGCACAATTTTTTAATTGAAAAAAAAACATAAAAACAACAAATTAAAACTACAAATTTCAAACTACTCTCATTGTGTCATCCACCTACCCCAACACTTCACAGAAAACTGATAACGAGGGCTGTAAACTCCCCTCACCACACACAACAATAGGGCGCTTTTGTTGTCGTCGTCGATCAGGTGTTTCGCAATTGCCGCCGCCAGCCCCAAAACCAAAATTCCCCGCGATTCCCTGTCCATCTAGCCACACTTCCACTTAGTACCGACTAAAGATGATACCGAACCATTTCAACTTGGTCGCGAGCTCCCAAGCCCGACTTTTGCTACGTGGACTAAAGTTAGGCGCGCCTAAAGCTAGGCGCGTACTAGCTGGGCCCGAGCTCCCAAACCGCCCCTTAATATCCTGAAATTCAGCATTAAATTGTGAACAATTTGATGCACAACTAATAGTGCTACGATTTTTCCTATGAGTTGTTGGCATTTTAATTTAAACTTCAAAACCGGTATTTTAGGAAATCAAGGCCCGAAACTTCAAAATTTCACAGAATACTTATTATGAATATTTAAGATATGATTCAGGTATCGAAATAAAGCTGAAAACCAAATCCAAACAAAAAAAGATACACTTACAATTTCATTGTTAAAGTTAATGAGAAAGTGAGAAGTTGGAAAAGGGATCTTAAGTTGGAAAACAGAATACCGAGGAATTAAAGAAAAATACACTGTCGAGACAGTGATTTTAGGACTTGGACGATATTCTTTATCAATGATCAATGATAACTTGAATTAGTTCACTCATGCACCTATGTATGTCAGGAAAGACTAGTTTTGTGATGTCCCTGACTTCTCAGTCAATGCGGGCCTAAGCAAAGGGAAAAGGGACTAAAGTCGCCTGCCATGTTATTTTTCATTTAAGCGACTTGAGGTCACTTTTCATATGCATGACATTGACTACTAAATCAACTATTTTTTAATATTTCTCGGATTCTCATCGCTAAAATAACCAGTTGTTTGTATACAGTAACGATAAAGGAATCGTATCCAATTGAAATCTGAAAATCCATATTTTTGACCAAATTTGACTAAAATGCCCGTACCATAAAATTTATCCCAGTAAATCTAGGTCCCTTTTCATTTTCCATATCACATATTACTAGCTCCCAGATTTATTTACTTTATTGTCGTAAAACTAGGTTTAAGCTTTTCTTACCGTGTAATTAAATGAACTCACAAACAATAACAAGTGAATTCCATTGCCATTAAATTAGCATTGAGAAAGAATGGTTTAATTAAACCATGGAGCACCGAAAAGAGCAGAAAGTTGCAGCATCTGATCCCCACAGGATGGGTATCAGATGTTGCTCCCTGGTGAGATTTTAGCAAATGATTAAGGATCCTCTTTCCTCTGGATCAAAATTTCCTCTGGATTTTTTAATGTGGAAGTTTTTTTCACTAGTAAGTTTTTTTAAATTATAAAACCTTTCTCAAATAAATTGAAGGATTGTTAACTAACCAACACATGATGTACCTTTTTCAGAAAATATATTTATTACATATTTCATTGGTAGTTTTTTTTGAAATTATCTTCATTTGTATCTCTTAATTTATGGAAATCATTTTTACACTGTTAATTTCATGGCTTGTTTTCAGCCTTTAAAATCAAATTAATAAAAGCATTCTATGGAGTCGCTTTATAATTTGATGGCCCATTTTTGGTGATTTATCAAACATTTGTACAACATTTTAAAATGTTCAGTAAAACTGTTTTTGAGTTATCTACACATTATATGCACACCCACAAAAACACAGTGTCGGATAACATACCTGCACCCCGCCCTGCTTAACTCTGCTTATATATAGATTCCCTTTACTTCATTCATTTATTAGTGGTTATGCATTAAAGCTCATACCTAGAGGTGTATGATTTTCCTGGAAATAATAATTTCTAAAATATTTATAGTGCAAGTATTATTTTTATATAGACATTGTCAAAAGAAATTCCTACTTATATTTTTTTTCAATCCAGTGGTTTATTTTATTATAGCTTACTTGCCATTTTGATTCTCCAATTAAAAGTTCATACCAGGGACATAGATGATATTATCCAGATAGAAAAGTAAGTTGAAGAAACAGATTATTCAGTGGAGCGTGCAGTTTGTCCTCTGTGTGTAGGTGTGAGCCCTGCACCACCTGGTGGTGGAGGGCAGCCTGGCGGAGGGGCTGGTGGCGCTGCGCAGGTACCGGGCGGAGCTGGAGGGGGTGGGGGGGGAGCTGCTTGCCACCGCTCAGCTGTTCTCTGTGTGTAGGTGCACGCCCTGCGACACCTGGTGGTGGAGGGCAGCCTGGCGGAGGGGCTGGTGGCGCTGCACCACCTGGTGGCGGAGGGCAGCCTAGCGGAGGGGCTGGTGGCGCTGCGGAGGTACCGGGCAGAGCTGGAGGGGGTGGGGGGGGGAGGGCGAGCTACTCGCCGCTGCTCAGCTGTTCTCTGTGTGTAGGTGCGCGCCCTGCACCACCTGGTGGTGGAGGGCAGCCTGGTGGAGGGGCTGGTGGCGCTGCGGAGGTACCGTGCGGAGCTGGAGGGAGTGGGGGGGGGGGGAGGGCGAGCTACTCGCCACCGCTCAGCTGTTCTCTGTGTGTAGGTGCGAGCCCTGCACCACCTGGTGGTGGAGGGCAGCCTGGCGGAGGGGCTGGTGGCGCTGCGGAGGTACCGGGCAGAGCTGGAGGGGGTGGGGGGGGAGGCTGAGCTGCTCGCTGCCGCTCAGCTGTTCTCCCGAGTGTGCGGCCGTCACTCCCCGCTGCTGGCCGAGACCACGGCCTTGGCCACCAAGTAAGCACTGTCTACTGTTATGTCGTATTGAAATTAAATTTGTGTGTTCGGAAATAATATGCTTCCTAAGGGTTACAACTAAAGGAAATTATAAACATAGACATGAAAAGTAAATAATATAAATATTAGAAGCAGTGCCTATAAAGGTTAAAACAACCTTTGCATAGGCACAAGTCACTATAGTAATCATACTTTATCCTTAGGTCATTTCACAAGAATACTGTGAGTCACTACCCATGTTATTCTTAAGTAGATTATTTTTGCATGCTTATCTATGGACATAGTTGATTTTATTCGATGTGTGGCTTCATCAAAATTGTTTTTTTTTTAATACTTAATACAATAAGGTTTTAATACAATAAGGTTTTTTTCTGTTAGATCCCTTTTTCAGGCGTCTTACTGAACCAATTTTTACGATCGAGGTGTCATTTTAAAGCTTATGACGTAGCGCACCTGCGACAGATAGTTAAAATAGGCATTTCTTTTTCGGTTTCGACCCCCGAGCCTTTGATTTATTTCTAGAGGGCGCTTTCAACGGTCCAGTGCTGATCAACTTGCTAAACGTAAATCGTAATTTAACAGCTGATTACCCTCAGACGAATTGTCAACGTGACATTGTAAACAAAAATAGATACCCTGAAAATTTAAATAAGAGACGAAACAACTTATGAACAGTGAACAATTTTTAGATGTAATAATTTTATTGATTCGGGGTAAATCACTCTTTGATGTGTATATCAACATGTTTCAAATGTTGTAAATTATTAATTTTATTCATATACAAAATTTCAAACGAACATTCACATTATTTTTATTTCCATATGACGATAGTTTTCTTGAATGTTCAAAGTTTTTCCAGTTAGGAAGTAAATTTATAAAAGTAAATTATTACATTATTCGGCCAGTAAGACGATTTATGAATCCTGAAAAAGAAAAAAGAAGAATCCAAAGAGAAAATAGAGAAGACAAGATTAGAGGGATCAAGGAAAACAAACGTAACCTTCGGCAAGAACAGATAACTGCTAAGAGACAAATATTGAACAGCAGAGCGACATTGTACCACCTATATACTTTCAGCGACTTAACGATTATGTAAAGGCAAACGTGAAAAGCACATGCGGTATCCTAATGTTGAGCGAAGTTATTCCCAGAAGACAATCAAATTCAAATAAATAGTGTGGGAACAATGGACAATATGAGTGTATGTTTTCCCGGCTAAACTTCTAAAAAATGTAACATTTCAATTTCAAGTTTAAACAGGTTAACTTTTTAATAATTGTGAATTTAAAGAAGGTAATTAATTTTTTTCGAATTTTAGGTTATAGTTTCTCACAAACGAACACAATATTAAAATGCGCATTTTGCGCATGGGGCCCCTAGTCTAAGCATAATTCGCTGAAGATTGAGCTAGGCCTGTTGCAATGGGGGTACTTAGCTTTACTTTTTTAAGAAACTAAATTGCAGACCAAAGGTATATTTGATCTTTTAATGAACAGTTAGTTCTAACATAAAATTGATCCTTATTTTGACACTTATTTAACATGTAACCTACATATTTTAAATATTAGTTAGACATTTAACGCTTAAATTATAGTTAGACACTTTTTTTGACTCAGAGTTTTCATAAATGTAAATAACAAAGTATTCCCAGTCACAATTCAGGAATTTTCCTCATCTCATCAGTCCTGGCTCACACACTTATTGTTAGCTTGTCATGCTTTATTTACAGTTTATGCACCCATATCCCGACCAGCTTGAGCATTTTGACGCATCGGGGGTATGGGGAAGGAGGGGAAGTCACTCCCCTACTCAAGCCCCGCCCCTTTACTACTGCTACGAGCCGTAAATAAGGGACTAATATTCAAAACAAAAGTAAAATTTCTAATTGTCAAAATATATTTAAGGTTATGGTTTGAGATTTTGTTTACGTATGTTTTATCTTTGTTATTTCACCTATAAATTTTGAAAAATTTGGAAATAGGCATTGTATTCTCCGAATTTATATTTACTTGTTATTAAGGGGAGTCTCTACTAAAAATGCTAAAATCATTATTAAAGGTAATTTTAAGTATATGACCATGTATTATACTTCAGATGGATCTAAAACCACTATTCCCAATGTCATTTATTAAAAAAAAAAAATTTATAGGGCCTAAAATTTGATTTTACCGATTTTTTCAAGGTTTTTTTTAAAACCGTTATTCCAAAAAAAGTATTGGACCTACACAATGTTCAAAGGTATCATTTTGTTCAGCATTAAATTTAGTTAAAAATCACGTATTTTTAGTTATGTAAGCCAAAAATTACTATTTTTAATTTTCCTTCAAACTTTGTACTTTTTGTTCATATTTTTTAATAAAATTTAAGATTTTAAAATTTTTTTCCACTGATCCAAATTTATTCAAAATACGTGATTATTTAGATAATTTATCGTAGATAACCCAAAAAAAATTTGAAGACTGTAGCTTCAGTAGTTTTTTTGGAATATCAAAAGTTATATGCTAGATACAGTCAAAATGCTACTTTCGGTAATCGCGAGTTTTCTAAAGTGTTTCATGGAAATATATGCCAAAAGAAAGCAAAAATAGTAGTTTTCATTACTAGGAGCGAAAGTGGCTCTTTTTGGTACGAGATCGTAATTTACAGGCGAGGCGCAGCCGAGCTTGGAAATGCGATCGAGTACCAAGGAGACACTTTTGCTCTGTGTGATGAACAACTATTTTCATCATTATGTATAAATAACCATTTAATCGTTAAAAAAATAGACTACATAATTTTGAGGTTATCCAAAATAGTCATCGTCATTTACACATCTGTTAGTTGTTTACAAACACAAGTTAAGAAATCGTTCAACCTTTCAAACGTAACATAAACAAATTTTGACACTATGGCAAAATTTACCATATGTTTTTTCAGTACTCCTATTCGAAGAGATCCAAAAACGATCATTTTGCGTACGATTTAGAGAACTAAAAACGGCTGTTTTCGGGACAGTATGATGAAAATTATATTTATTGATACATTTACAATTTCTATAATTGTTACATATTAAATATGACACAGTAACAATATAAGAGTGTCGAAATAATTTTTTTACACGAAAATAATACGAAAACCGTGAATTTTGTTTTTCTGTATAGCAACGTATAATATGAATTTTATGCCATAATAAAGTTAATAAGAACTAAAAAATGTGTTTTTTTTGTGTATTCAGGAATAAACAAGTAATAATTAGGTGTAAAAAATTTTTTTTTAATTTTCAAGATTTTTAGTAGACTCCCCTTAAATAAGAGTTTAAACTTATAATAGTTATGTCCCCATAAGTTTGAATTTAAAAAATCTTTTTCCCAGAAGTAAACAAATATTGATTTTCTTTCATTGATGACAGCTGTAAACTCGGTCCAGGTTTATGAGTCGCTTCTAACAGATAATAAAAACAATTTAAGAACAATAACAAATAAAAAAATGACCATCCAATAGGAGGCCAAATTGGTACAATAACAAATAAAAAAATGACCATCCAATAGGAGGCCAAATTGGTACAAAAAACACTTTGCTGCAGCCAATGACATACACATATTTAGGAATCGTCTATCTCTCTCTAAACATTCATTGTCTATCTCTCTCGCACACGTTCTTTGAAATGGTCGGGATATTCATGCGCGAACTATAAGTGTTTTTACTATGTACATATCATAATGATTTATAATTTTTTTAAATAAACAATCTTTTGATAAGATTTGTTATTTACAATAAGATGTGACTGAACATTTTTTCTATCGAGTTAAGAAATAACAAGCAGTTCCAAAAAGTTGGTGGTGTGACGCAGGGACTCTAGCATCTCTGTAAACTGAACACCCTGAACCATGGATAGTCAATATCTCTGTGTTAATTCAAGGTCCTTATAAGCCAAAACCTGAAAGTGACTTTATTCCCTGACAAAATGTTAACATTTTAATTGTCGTCAATGGTTATTGATCATATAACAGGTGATTATCAAGGGGTAAGTTAATCTTAACATATTGACCGTGCAAAACGCGGTTCCGCATCACAAGTCACCAGCACCGGCCGCGAACGACTCACTTTCGTTGCTTTGTGTGAACTCAGCGGTTATCAGGCGGGATCTATGTCACTTGTGTGCGTAGGGCAGTTCCCACCGTTTCATTCTGTGTCTGACGCATCCCGCTCTGTCGACCCGTTCGGTTTCTGCGATTGATTTATTGTTGTATTTTATTACTTGCATTATCATTTACTTTATTATTGTATTATTTACATTTTTATTTGTTACATATTCAATTTTTATGTTATAACATATTTTTTTGGCAACAAAATCTCATAAATTTGTTTGGTGTGTAGTTTTTTTACCTTTTGTTCAAGATACATATATGTAATAGAAAAGTTTTTTTGAATGGTAAAAACTATAGAAATAGCATTTGTGAGGCACTAGGACACAAAATAAATGTACCCAGGTTGTTGTTATTGTTGGCTGAATTTGAATAATATAGCCTGTTGGAAATACAAAGTTTTGGAAGCTGGAAAAATTACCCTAGGCGCTGTGATGCAATTGGCGTTCCAGAAATTACATCACTGATTTTAGCGAAAATGTTGTCTGACAAGTACCAAACCACATTTCTACATTTATTACACCATTTTCAGATTGTTAGAAGTACAAATATTCTTTAGCATTTTTGGAATGCAATTTTAAGCATTTTTAGCAGTCAGTATGTCAAATGAACTAATCATGTCTCTACAGCTTGTAACGAGTATAGCTGTACTGCTTGTCAAAATACATTTTATGTAACTAAACTCTTAACTAGAGGTCTGCGGGTACCTGAAAATTCGGGTAGCTTTGGGTAATTATGTGAACCCGAGTGGTTGGGCGGGTTTGACACATCTCGGGCTTTGTTCGGGCGGGTTTTTATTACACGTCGGGTCGGGCGGGTATCTACTTCCCGAAAGAAATAGGGTTGAAGATACCTGACATACTACCCGAAAGAAACCCGAAACTTTAAAAATGTTCAACAACAATTATTAATTCACGCAAAGCTGTTGTCTTACGACATCCACACAATTTAATAACGTGAGGAACAAAGACGGTCGCGATCGCGATGTCAAACTTAGAAGCAATATTCACTGTACGTCTCACTCAGACAACCAGCTGTCTCCTTTCCGGCTCAAAATTATCGTACGCTTACTGCTTATCATCGTATTCTTGTATCCTCCTTTAGACGCAATGAAATAGTCGTACAAGCCGGGCTTGTGATAGAAGAGGTCTTATCGAGAAGATAATTGTTGCGATCTATTTTTGGACACGTTAAACTGGAAGAGCGTGTCCTTCCCATGAAAAAAATACACAAACAATAATCCCTGAAGTGATAAGAAAAGGACGTTGAAAGGTGAAAAGAAATATTATCTTCAATTAGGTGGAATTTGAAAAGATTCTGCTATATTTAGTTACCTTGAATAACCACAAAAAAAAACATCAGTCCATTGTTAAATCGTAGATTTTCTTTTGAACGGCATGAGATAGAAGTTTCATTTTTGTCTCATTTGATTTTAAAAAATTAGACAAAAAATATGAGCCCTCATATGTGGTTGTAGGTCAAGTGGTTTAGGGAATCTTTATCTCCTAATTATCTCTGGAGCTCAGACGCACACATGCAGATAACAGCATGCAGATAACAGCGGACTGGGGGAAGGCTTAATTGATGAGTAAACAAACTCCCCCAATCCCCCCTTCCCACTGATAAGGAGAGTGAGGCAGCTATTTTTCTAGCTCTCTCCCTCCCTCCCACCCTCCCTCCCTCCCTCCCTCCCTCCCTCCCTCCATCCATCCCTCCCTTCCTTTCACTGAAAGTTTTTCACTGAAGTGTTAGGATAGAACTAATTTTATGATGAAAAGAAATTGATTTTGAATATTGTTGTTATAAAATGTAAATACCATTTCATTTATACATTCTGAAATAATAAGTTTAGTCATGAATATGAATATCTATTGACTGTTTAGATGCAAGTAATAATTTGTGAATGGTATGTTAGATTTTTACTTTGTATTAATACTGCTTGGTAGGCCCATCAAAATTTAATTAAATCAATATTTTGCTGGCAAATGATACCCTGAGCTGACCTGAATTTCAACTAAAATACCCGAACCCGACCCGAGTTTTTTTCAACTTACATACCCGAATCCGACCCAACCCGAATTTTTTTTAACTTATATACCCGAACCCGACCCGACCCGAATTTTTTCCCACCTATAATATCCGAACCCAACCCGACCCGAAAATTTATGGTAATCCACTACCCGACCCGAACCCGACCCGGCTTGAAAAATCACTACCCGCAGACCTCTACTCTTAACGTCAACTAAGCGTGTTCAATAATTTCATGAAGATGTATTATCATTTCAGCTTCCAGCAATTTTTCTGATTTTTTATGAGGGTCTAGAAATCTTAAACATTACACACCAAATACTAAACAGATGCCACAGTTTAAAGATATCAATCTCATTTACAATGTTAATAAAAACAATGTAAAAAAGGATTGTAGTTTTTATTGTCATGTTTCTTACAAAAAAACTTAACTGAGCAACACACTTATTTAGTAGTTTTCTAATATTAATTTATTTTAATCACCTCGCCTTAGATTTGAATGTGACTTTGATTCACATCTCACTAAAGAAATAATTTTGTGCATTTTTATTTTTTAACTTGGCTGTTGATGTTATTTTTTTTAACAATAGCTTTATTTCAAATCTGTTTCAGTATATATAGAAACAATAAGTAAATATGATAAATTAGAACAACTTGAGTCAGAATTTGTTCATCAACAAAACTGATTTGGGTAAACACTAGTATGTCACTTAACATTGAAAAAATAGTACTAAAATTTAGATTCAGTTTTATAGTTTATCTATTTTTATCACCCTGTATCATTAAACATTAACTACAAATTAATATAGTTCTTTAATTCATAGATTGTTTCTTTATTAGCTAGTTTATATTTCCCTATCGAAAATCCATTATTCTCCAAAACAGGTGTTAGGTAACCAAAATTGTAAAGTAAATGAGGCACAGTCACTCTTCTGAAATCAATAAAATTGGTACCATTGTTAACAATGCCATTGAGTTCTAAAATGTCCTCCTTGTAGAAAGGTTCTCGAAGATCTAGATGTACTTGATTTCCCTCAAGTAATTTATTTACTTCTTCTCTTATTTTAGGATGCTTAAAAATAGTTTTGAACTGCTCATAGTACTCCGGAACACAGAGGTAGTTTATCATGTAGTGGTTGTGGGTGATGAAGTAAATAACTGACCAAATACAGTAGATGTTAGTGTGAGATCCAGTCAGAGTGCAGTTTTTATTATAAATCTTGTAACCTCCATAGAATTCATCAATGGATTTCTTCAGTTCCCCTCTCTTCACATCATCTGAGATAAGACTTTCCAGAAGCGGATTAAGATCGTCTTCAGTTAACCCATAGTAGAGACTAAATTGAAAATCCTCAAGGAAATGGTAGTCGTAGATTTCATCAGCTAGATCTCCTCTGTAGGTGTTAAATACACCTGTCATGAGTCCTCTATCTATATATTCGTTAGAAACCAGTAAAGATTCTTCAGTCTTCATTATGAACCTACTGATTCTACCTAAGTCTTTAGTACTTTTGAAAATTAGCGGATAAACAAAAGCGTCACATTCATCAATCAAAATTACTGGTTTTCTACCAAACCGTTTGTGCAAAAGTTTACTCAACCATTTGAAAACAAAAGGTAAGTCCTCTAACTTAAGCTCTTTGCTTTTTGGCCTGATTATATATTTGACAAATTTTTCTTTTTCGGCCTCATTTTTCCAAATGGATGCATTTTTCACTAAATATGTGTGGTATGCAAAAGTGTCGGTAACAATTTTTCTGAACACCTTCAACATTTCTTTATAGCTGTCAATTGTCTTTAGTGGACTAAAGTTGATGTAAACCACTGGATGTTTTCCAAAATGCTCTTTAAAGAAAGGTTCATCTTTTGTGATTTTCAAATTGTTCTCTGCGAAGATTTTGTAATTTGAAGTAGTTGTGATATTCTTAGGTCGTCCATCAGTATCTATATCGATTTCCAAAAATCTCTTAATCATATCAAGGTTAGTGGATTTCCCAAACTTTCTGGGGGCTGCAACCATGTTCACTTTAGCTGAGAGGAAAATGTCTTTTATGAATGGAGTTTTGTCAACAAAGTAATTTGTTTTAACAACCTGTGCAAAGTCTGAGGAATCCATACAAGATTGGGTTGTTTGTGCATTTACCTTGTCTTGCTCTACCTGACCCTGAAATATATGAAGAATTTTTGTTGTTTCTTTTTTTAGTTAAGTCAGTATAAAAGATGTATTTAATTAATAGATGGGAATTTTTTTTTCAGAGAATCATATATATACAATCAAAAGGTTCTTCAAACCCAGTTAAGAAAAGCCAATTATTCAAGTGATTTCAATTTTATAATTTAATTCAATCCAAAAAATATTCTAAAGTCTATATAAGATTTTTAAAGCTTCTATTGAAATTTGTGGATTGTAAATTTTGATTTGTAAAATGTTTATGTCTTTTGAAAATTAATGTTTTTGAATTTGTAGCTTTACCTACCTGAACTATAACCCCGAACAGTGCAAAAAGAGCTAGTGAAATCCATCTTGTTTTTGATATTGCCACATACATTTTTATGAATAATAAATTACTAAGCAAAAAGTGAACAACATACTAGACCATGTGTTACTAGGATTTAGCCTAAAGAATTGCAAAGATTGATCTTTCACATCTCTTATCACCCAGACTACTGATAAGAAAAGAGGCTTCACTATCTTGTTCCTGATATTGAAAATAGGTGTTTAGAAACTAATTAACTTACTTCATTGCATCAAATTTTCCAAGTTTGATCAAGTAATAAACAATAATCAATTCATATGTCAATGCTAATTAAAAATAAAGTATTAGAAAACTTAAGTATACACTCTTTTTGTTAAATTTAGTTAGGCCTATTTGAGGAAAAATAGTAATCGAACAAGCTCTCTTGATTAAAAAAAATACAAAAGACATCCAGCCTAATCCTACGATCGTAATATGTGTTGTTTTGAGGTAAACAAGACAAAACCAGTGAGTCCACTTTAACTCTTGATTTAATGTTACCAAACTAAGTTTGCTTTACGAAATTCCAACTTAGTTTGGTCTGATGGATTAAAAATTTATAGTTTTTGTTTTTATTGGTTATTCATTTTTACCTTTTCCTTCTTACTACTTATCATAATTATTGGTAACTTTTTAGTTTAAAAAGCATAATCATAATAATAATTAATAAAGTGATTTTTTTTTATTAATGGACAGTATTTTTACTATCTTTCTATAAAATAAATTGCTTACTAAAATGTAGTCCACAAAAGAGAGACAGAGCAAAAGCGAGAAAAACATGCCTGTCTCTCTCTCACTCTCTGCCGAGGGTTGAGGGATTACTTGCAACTTACTTGGTACTTTGTTGGTCATCCAAATTGGCCGCAGGTGGTGTTGGATCTGTCTCATTGGTTCCAAAGGGACGCAATATTGGGGAATGTAGTATCTTTGGCAAAGTTGGATTGGTTGGGTTTAAGCTGATACTTTAAGCTGGGTGGGGTGTGTTTACATTCAGGCAGTTGGTGTATTGTCTGAACTTCCATTCGAAAAGCCGAAGTAATTGAGATAAGAAGACAAGTCCTACTTCAAAATGCCAAAATCCTTACTGTTTTGTTGCACTACAGTAAAAGACGTCTCATATTTTCCGTCTTAATTACTCAAAAGGATTTTTTTTCACTTCTCACAGTAGTTTAACTAGATTTAGATTTTGAAAGCGAATTTAATCAAACTTAGTTCAGAAAACAAATTTAAATATAAAATATAATTTAAATATAAAATATATTTAAATATTTAAAATGTAAATTATTCCATGAAAGTTGTGAATTTTAAAATATAAACTAAACTAGTCTAAAAAATAAACTTAAGTATTGTACAATGCTAAACCTAATGTTATTTATTTATTTACAATGTCTAAAAACTCCCTTACATGCAGTGTCTGCTTGGGCAGTAGAATAGTCAAAATCTTTTTAACTATACAAAGTAGCTTAAAACTACTGTACAGGTCATAACATAAAACTTAAAACTACCATCTGGGAAAACCTAAATTGACAGAAAACGAGCACAACTCATCCATGCCCCTGAGTGTTGTGACTTAAGTACTCAGAGAGGCTATAAAAGCAGTTATGAGACAAGTACTCAGTGACCAGTTTTTTAAACTTTTTGAAAGACTGTTCCTCTCTGAAACAACTTGGTCAGCTGTTATAGATCTTTAAGCTGATATTTTATGGAGACTTTTCCAGAAATGGTGTTCTGTGAATTTGATACTGAAGAATATTTGGGTTTCTAGTGGAATACTGATGCACATGATTGTTGTTGAAAAATTTTTGGGAGTTGGATTTAACGAACAAAAAGCACTGCAGAATGTATAAAGGGGGAAGCGTTAGAATACGGAGCTGTTTGAATCGTTGTCTGCATGAGACTCTGGGTCCTATACAAGATAGTAGCCTAATTACTCTCTTCTGCATTCTAAATACTCTAATCGATTCAGAGGAGTTTCCCCAGAATAAAAGTCCATAAGAAATTAGAGAGTGGAAATATGCGAAGTAGACTTGTCTTTGGACTTTCAGATCAACTGTCTCGGACAAAAAAAGCAGTGCATAATATGCTTTGCCTAACTTAAGAAGCAAAGTG
Organism: Flexamia atlantica; assembly: GCA_035578135.1. NCBI lineage: Eukaryota > Metazoa > Arthropoda > Insecta > Hemiptera > Cicadellidae > Flexamia > Flexamia atlantica. The sequence goes on along the minus strand of JAQJVK010000001.1, from coordinate 204,629,951 downwards.
TTCACATGCTGATGCCAAGAAAAGGTTGACTCAATTTCTAACCCTAAGAATTTGGTAGTTGTTACAGAATTGAAATGTGGAGGTAAATAAGAGGAGTCAGACTGTGTTGATGTTATTGCAATAGAAGTTGATGAACTGTGTTTTAGAAGGATTCAATTTCAAGCCATTTGCCAGACACCAAGAATGAATTTCTTGAAGCATTTCATCTAGAGTTTGAGAAAGGATGATTTTGTTAGGATTAGAAACAAAAAGTGACGTGTCATCGGTATACATCAAGACCTGTACATCAGAAGCCAAAGCAGGAAGATCGTTACAGTACACCAGGAAAAGAATAGGTCCCAGAATTGACCCCTGGGGCACTCCTGAAGTTACTTCCTGATAGCCACTCTGAGCACTTGAGTTCATCACCACTTTCTTTTCCTACCTTCCATGAAAGATTGAATCCACCTAAGTGGAGTGCCAGCTACACCATAACAATTTAGCTTAGTAATCAGTATGTCATAATTGACCGTGTCGAATGCCTTGGATAGGTCACAAAAAGCACCAACAGTGAAGTGTGACCCATCCACGGGACTCACAACCCGGTCCACCAGTTCTTAGATTGCATCTTCTGTGCTCTTGCCCCTGCGAAAGCCAAACTGAAAACAAGAAAGCAAGTCATTCTCATCAAAAAATTTATAAGCCTGCTAAACACAACTCTTTCAAAAACTTTAGAAAAAACTGGTAACAGAGAGATTGGCCTCAGATTGTCAAGAGTATGAACATTGCTTTTCTTTGGTATGGGTTTAATAATTGAGAACTTAAGAAGGTCTGCGGAAGTTCCTTGTTGAAGTGAACAGTTTATAAGGTTTGTCAGCGGTTTGATTATAAGGTGAATACATTTTCTCAGCAAAAAAGATGAGATTTCATCCTATCCAGAAGATTTTTTCGGTTAAAGAGACCTAACAATATAAGAGATCTCTCCATCTGTTGTTGGACTGAAACATACCAGTGAGCGGACATTATTACTCATCAACGTATTACTCATAAAGTTAATGCAAACTTGTTCATTTATGGAGAGTAGGGGTTAGATAAATCATCAACACAAATAAAAGTGGCATTTATTTAAACCTTGAAGATAGAAAATCATGACTACAGCCGTAAAACGGCCGCAAAATTCAATCGCCCGTAAATCCGGGTAAACGGCAGAAGTACCTAACTAACTATTCGACTCAACCTCGAGTAGTAGCAACTACTCGAGTAATCACTCGAAAGTCGAGTACTCGCCCAGCCTCAGATTTTAGAAAATTATTCTCTGTTAGTTCCATTACTTTTGAGTGGTTTCAAGTACTAATCAGAATCTCAAAATGAAACATATCAACAACATTGACTTCATGCCTTGTCCTTCCCTTGTTATTGAATGACAAGTGATCAGTGTGCAATCATTTTGACACCACCATATAATCATGTTAGGGAAACTATTGTAATTTCTCGGTAAAATCACCTTACATAACCAAAGTGACAACTCAATAATCCTTTTTGGTTTTCCTTAATAAATAATTTAGTGTACAAAATTCGTAACCGACTGTTTCTTTAAAAAAAATTCTAAATCAAAAAGTATGAATTAGTTTGTGAAAATAAAAATTTTTGATATTTGAGCAAAGTATTAAAAAAAATGTTGTGTTAACAACAACTGGGGATAGTGGGAACACTGCTGCAGCAGGCGAAACATTTGGTGCAATTACACGCCCTAGTACACTTACTTCATATTTTGACTTAGATTTTTGCAGAAATTTTTCATCACTGATAAGTAAAATACAAATAGTAAAAATACTTTAAAATACTGATTGTATTTTACTAATCAGTGATGGCAAATGTCCGCAAAAATCTAAATCAAAATATATAATCACCATCACCAACAATGAATTTCAAACAAAGGACTTCTTACATCATGGTGCAAGACAACTCTCTTTGGGACTGGTGAGTGTGTGGGTGCGAGCTTAGCCTTATCAGAGCGCAAGGTATGATAATCGCTCGATGTAGGCTCTCACGATCGCCAAGTCATGGCGTGTATTGCGCCATCGGCCGAACTGTGTACACTTGCTCACTTTTTGCACTTCGTAGATAATATCAAACCTAGGCCATATAACCTCAAAATGCCGTGCTCACCGTCCATGACTGATGGTGTTTATTGGATAGTTAAATATTTCTTTTAAAAACTACTATTGCTGCAAATAGTGTCAACAGTACACAAATTAACTACTTTACCAACCCAGGCTATTTTTATTCAGGCAATGCAAACAAATACTATTTAAGTGTGGCAAAGATAAATGTAACTTTTTGTCATTTTGTATTAGAACAAATGAGTGTGCATTCAATATAGACCGATAAGTCTCCATTTATTTCTTAATTCATAATAATAGGCCAAGACTGAGGGTGTTTTTTTTCAAATAAAATCAAATGCTACTGTTTTTACTCTTCATCTTAGATTTTGTATTTAGGCTTATAACTTAATAAGCTTTGCTACATTATTGTTATCAATAAGTTATTAACCATGTAGGTAGGCTATATGTGTCCTACATTAAATATTTATTTTATTTTTTGCTTGTAATTAATTTCTTATAGCCTAATGTCAATAGGCCACTCAAATAGGTGAAATTTTTGCTTTTTTATTACTTTCTGATTAGCTAGGCCTACTGATATGTTTAACCCTTTGTGATAGGATATTTGCCGCCAATCCTTTGCGATCATGTGACAATCTCTACTGGCCGCCACTGTTAGCACACAGAAGTCAATTTTTTTAAACAGCAGTTGTCATAGGCCGACATGAAAACCAACAAACCCCACGGTTGTCCAGCAGGACCGACCAATAATTGCCGATAACATATTATTTTGTTTGTTTTTCTAAGTTTTGCATGATGCCTGTTGAGTGCTACAACCTAGTGAGGATATTTAACTAAGGGGCTGTCCATTAATTACGTCATCTAAAAATAAAGGGGAAGGGTCCAGAATGGAAATGATGTGCATAGGGGGATTGACGCTGGGAATTTTTTCAAATTGTGTTTTGAAACTAATTTATATAGGAAAATTGTAAACATTCCATATAAATTAATGAAATTAAAGTTAAAACTTAAAATTAATTAACAGGTTATAAACTATGTAGCTTACTCTTTTTACAATATCCGTTGAAATGGTCTTTAATGATCAATGTTTTAGATTTGCAGGCAGCATTAGCGCCCATCACCACAGTAAATGTAGTACTTCAAAGTTCTACAAAAAATTCTGATTTGAATAGTTAGTTGATAAAGATCAAAATTACCCTAAAATGGTTTTTTAGGAATTTGCACCCTATGACATCATTTTTCAATGTTAGGGGGGGGGGAACAGACGTATTATGACGGTAGGATGATTGTAGGGAGGGGGGTCCAAAAATGGCCAAAAAGAGATGATCTATCTGAAAATAGGGGGGAGGGGTACAAAATGGAAATGACAGTAGAATGATCTGCTTGGGGGGAGATGACGCTGAGATGATGTCATGTTTCATCGGAATTTTGTTTTAAAACTAATTCAGAATATGAAAATTTCATGTAAATTCATGAAGTTAGGTCTAAAGTTAAACAGCTTAGAAAATTAAATAGAAACTATTCACTCGATTTTTACAATATCCGTTAAAATGGTAATTTTAGCTTCAGGTCAAAACAACGTTACGGTAAATGCAGATTTTAATGATCAATATTTTTTTAGATTGGTATTTAGCAGCATCAGCGTCCAATATTACAGTAAATGTAGTACTATAAAGTTTAAAAAGTTCTGGTTTGAGGCGTTGATTAACATCAAATAATTACAGTTGCCCAAAACGGGTTTTAAATTGGTTTTGATAACCCAATGGGTTGATGGTTTTCAACATATAATAGGGCTTTCCCTCATGGGCGTAATTTCAGCATTTCGATTTGGGGGGCAAGATCTTCTAGGTCATTGCCTCATCCTGATTTGATTGCCTACACCATATACCCCTCCCCCTCCTTTGCACTAGTTCGCACTGAAGAATATGGGTTGGTACTTTGGTATTACACGGAGGCCACCCTTATACAGCGCGCTGTGGTGGTTATGTTAGGTCAGGTTATCATAAATATGTTAATAGTACTTTGCTCGTTTCGTTACGAATCGAACGATACCAGATGAGTCATACTTTTGCCCGCCAAATACCCTTGAAATCAGTTCGTTGATCGGAGCGCACGCATCACCTGTAAAGAGATTTAGCAGGCGAAAGTATGACTCATCTGTTATCGTTCATTTCATAACGAAACAAGGAAAGTCCTACCAACATATTTATGGTAACCTAACTTAACATAACCGCCGCAGCACGCTGAATAAGGGTGGCGATCGGGTGAAGTCGCTAGTGGCGGGGGCGACTCGATCAACTCAATCCTCACCAACATCACTGTCTTCTGGGAAGCAGAAAACAAAGACCGCTTATCATAATTATGAGCAATTTGGACAGTAAGCCAATTAAAGCATGTTCTTTCCAATTACAAAGTCATTTTTGGTAATCATTAAAAAAAATCTCTAAAAATAGTGGCCTCCGTATAGTACCAAAGTATCTATGGGGTATATACACTGCCAATGCATATTATTTTCTTCATATCTAACTAGCTAAAGTTAATATCCAACCACGATATCACAACACAATGTGAACTTGTAATCACCATTCACTTCACTCAAAGCCGTAGCCAGAAAAAAAATTGGGGGGTTTGGGCTCTACGGTTGCAGGAAGTGAAAAAAATAACTTTCTAACCTTTCATTTACGTGCAATTTCAACATTTTCGGGGGGGGGGGTTTGACCCCCTGACCCCCCCCCATTGGCTCTGGCCTTGACTTCAGTCAGTAATTGTACTATTTATTTGTAAAACTACCTCACTGCAGTAAAAGCAGGCACACCAACTGTGCTTCATACGACTGGCGATTGACTGTTGCTATACTCTTATCTCTAACGTCAAGTGTTGCATTACACAGGATTTGGCATTTTACCCGCCAACTCCATTGATAATCCTCACTTTTACCCTGTTTTTTGGCTCCAATCCCTTCCAAATCCCCAACAAGGACCAAAATCCGGGTAGTTAGCCGAAAAACCACCTAATGACTTTAAAGACACCAAATACCGGACTTTTTTCCCCTTACATGGACATTGAATATTTGCAAAGCAAATCACAATTCGAAAATCCCCGGCTTTACCCGTTTTTTATGTATTTAGGATGCCGAGTAAATCCCCGCACCTCAAGTCTAAAATCCCCGATTTTACTCGATTTTTCTTAATCATGTTAATTAAGTCCCCGAATGGCCAACAAAAAACCTACAAACCGGGCTGTTACCCAGTTTCTGGTAAAACTGCAACGAAATAACCAATACAACCAAACCAAATACATAACACCAACTTTCGTTTGAAAAATAAAATATCTAGAGTTCCAAAAAATCCTTGTACCTCGATCGTCAAAAATCCCCGATTTCACCCATTTTAAAATATCCAGGTTGATGAGTAAATTTCCTCAACCCAAGTCTTAAATCCCCGGTTATACCCGGTTTTTTCTTAATCACTGCCAAAACTCCGCACGGCCTCCAAAATACCCGAAAACCGGGTAAATACCCGGTGTTGGTAACATTGCTAACGGTTGTGTCAGACCGGGGCCACAGACCCTGTCTGACACTATGTCTTCTGGGCCCGATGTCAGACAGGGTTTCCAGTCCAGTCGACCCATTGTCAACCGCCCTTCAAAATAACTTAACACATGGATTGACTTGGAGATTCAATGGATGGTTTACATAGCAAACTTGAATATATGACGAGTTCATCAGTGATGGTAATCCTGATGAAATGGTTAGATAAATAAACAGTACTTTTAACTGTTGCGTATGGTTATGGAAATTTATTTTTTTGTAATTTTCCCTTATTCGCTGGTTCAAAATTCCTCTTAACTCCTATATCCCGCCCAAAAACTCATGCCCCCCCAAAAATTTTGATGGCGCAAATTGCGCCATGCCCCCCCTTCTGGGCACCCCTGGTGAACAGTGTCTTATGACAGGCAACTAACTTACACTGGCTCTGAGCAGCACTACAGAGTTTAGAGGTTGGCCATCCTGGAGCGTTAGTTCATTGGTGGACGTGTCATTTGGCGTGGGAGTGGGTTCTCGTCGACCGGCACCCTATAATGGATAGCGTGTACGTCTGTATTCGTTCGCTAAACGTATCCTTACAAATTTGCAATTGGACTTCAAACAAAACTATGCCACCAGCGTACTTTTACGGCACATCGACAAGACTCATATTAATGAATAATTTATGTCAATAATAATACAATTTTACAACTTGAAAAAACATGATTCTGGTCACTTTTCGTTATTTATACCTAAAAGTTAATTTTAATTTCAAATTTTTGGGGGGGCAACTGCCCCCCCTTGCCCCCCCCGAATTACCCCTATGCTTTCCCTGAGACTTGCATTAATTTAGGAGTTTTTTCCCATGGCATCATTTTCCAATGGTGAGGGGGTCAGGCAGATTATGATGGTTGGATAATTGTAGGGAGAAGGGATCCAAAAATTGCCAAAAAAGCAATGACGCAATTTATGGATGGCCAGCAGGCTTATTATTAATTTATGGAATGATCAGCAGGCTTGCAACATTGATCGTAAAAATCCCCTACCATAAAATTGCAGGTTTTCAATCAAACTCTGAGCTGCCGCGTGTGAAAACAATTCCGAGCTGATGGAAGTGAGCCACCATGTTGAGCTGACGTGGAGTGGGCCTTGGCCAGTAGAGCTGGCTGTCTGACCGTCGAAACCAAGCCATACGGAATTCCGACTGGCTGCTGACTGCATTTTGGCCACTTCTGCTGGCCTTATGAGCGCAAAGGACTTATATCAATAATTTATGCCTAGAATTTTCTTCATTAAGGGGCTCATTTTTTTACAATTACTTTGATTTACCTATCTTCAAATCTCGAATTTTTGTAAAATGTGTAATCAAATTGTCTTTGAGGAAGCTTTTAAAGTGCGGTAGGCTTAGTACTGTACCAAACTCGTATAGAGAACAGAAGTACAAATAAAGTACCTACCGACCTAATATTTCTGGTTACCACAGACCCCTATTTAATTTCCAAGAAATGTACTACTTCTTATGTTTTTGCCTCTAGCATCAAAATGAGTGATCTTATTTTCAGAGTGATTGAAAACGTAATTGTGATTAAGGTTTTTGGACAATACACTCATAGTCCATATTCCCTCAGTTTTCAGTCTATTAAAAAAACCTTGCTGAATTCAGATGTTAAGTAGGGAATTCGCCCTTAACGTCTTTTCTGTCATTTATGTAAATTTTACATCCCAAGTTATGCCTAGTATTCTACGAGTTTTAAACTGGTTTTAAAGTGGCTGGCAGGATTAAGGTGAGTGCATTGGCTAGGTGGGATGAAAGAACCCCCTGATTTAGTAGTGATATTGGTTTCTTGTCAAAAGCTACTATAAACCCAACTGTATAAGTTGATTAATGTTTAACTTGGGAAATTTCCAGTATTTTTATGACTGGCAAATGTTAGCCAATTAATTTAGTTAGTACATCTTGAGGGAATCAGAAACATGAAAGAGCCTCCTCATTTCAACCCAGGGTGGAATCACCAGCAACTTAAAGGATTAAAACTGCAGTACAGGTAAGATGTATGATTAAAATAAATCAGTACATTTGTTTATTTGTAAAAACTGCACATTGCATATTAGGGGTGTGCGATGCAGCAAATTTATTTCGATTCGATGCGTCGATGCGATTCATAGAATTTCGATTTGAATCGATGCGATTCGATTCGATGCAGTGCGGCGTTATTTGCTGTCAGAATTATTTACAGCTTGCATTGCTGTAATGAGTCAATAACCTTAAAGAGGATTAAAGTAAAAAAAATCCACTCAAATTTTGAATGAGTCTGTACCATAGCATTTGTAAATAGGTACTGACCCATTATGAATAGGAATTTGGGATTATAAATAAATAAATAGATTATCACTCATTTTAAACTTTCTTGATTTCTTGTTATAAAAAGTTCAGTATGCGCAGGAAAAAATATAAGTTTGACATTAAACCCTCTAGAAAACGTTTTTTTTGGTGCATACTGAATTTTTGATACCAAAAAATAGTTTAATATGAGTAATAATCTATTTATTTATTTATATTCAGAATTCCATTAATAATGGGTCAGTACCTTTTACAAATGCTTTAGTACATTAAATAAGGTCCTCTTTTGAATACAGACAATAGACAAATAATAGAGAGCATGATCAAAAACTAACTTGTTAGTTTCCAATATTTTGGATTCATTCTTAGGATTAGAACAAACCAAACAAATTAATAATCAATGGTTTATTGTATACTTGTTACAATACATGTTATGTAATAATTGCCAGTACAAGTATGAAAAGTAATTTGAATAAGTAAAAAAAGCTTTTTAACTAAAAAAAAATGAGTACACCTATTGCGACGATAAAAAAAACACCCCCGTTGCAGCAGACCTGCATACTCAATGAATTTCAAGTGCAAAACAGTATATTTCCAACATAGCAAGATTTGACATGTTTTTGTAAGCTCCATAAGAATAACATGGGGAATGAGTATGCAGGTTTGCTGCTACAGGTATGTTTAAACTGGTTGGTTTTAATTCAATATTTAGTAGATCTGAACTAAAAGAAGCCATTTACCAAGTTTTATCAAGATATGTTGAGAAATAAGCGAGATATAGGATTTTACTTATTTCCCATAAGTTTAACATTGAGACAACTTACTGTGTTTACCACTTTCAATATCTCGGTAACCAATGGACACAGAGCAGAGAGTCTAAATACTAAATTTGTTTTTTTGAATTGAACAACAATAAAATAACTCGAAACAACTGTAAGACTATTCAGCCCAAGCCCTATATAAAATGTAACAAAAAAATTAAGACTATTCAGTCTACGCCCTATATAAAATGTAACAAAAAATAACAACTACAATATAAAATACATGATCAGAAACTTATTATATTCTCAAAACAATCTCAATAAAAATCAAATAACAAAGGTAATAAAATAATAGAGATAATAACAGTTAGTGAAATGATTAAGGCTTAGACAGTCTATTTTTGAAGTGACATTAAATAAAAATAATTCCATTATACCATTGATTTATAAAGGCACATCTTATAGGGGTAATTTGGATCTGGATACCAACAACACATTGAGCAAAACACATTTTGAGACACAAGTTATTTAGGATACCATCTTAATGTTGTCATGGAGAATCACTAGTTGTTCTGCATGTGCTGGAAGCAACTCCTTTCGTCTAGAACCGATTACATTTCCTGCCGAAGAGAAAAGTCTTTCACTAGGAACAGATGTAGCAGGAATTCCCAAGTATTTATGAGCTGTTTTGGCAATTTTTGGGAAGACAGCTTTGTTCTTATTCCACCAAGTGAGGGAACATTCATATTGCTTTATCTTTGGCGTTTTCAGGAACATGTTAACCTCAATATCAGCGTCTTTGACACCAACTATACTCTGTGATACACTTTCTGCCTCTTCTGCTAGATACCTAAAAATGCTTATTGATTGAGAACGACCCACCTCTTCACTAGGTTTCTCTGTTTGAGTTGGAGCTATTTGGGGTTGATTTTGCAGCTCTCTGTTTAGATGAAGCTGTGCAGGAATGTGCAGATCTGGTTTCAAACCTACAAGTTTGTACTTTAGATCTATGAGTGTTGTAACAAGATAAAGGGGGTTAGATTCAAGTGGTCCAAACCTAGTTCGTAAATTTCTTCTTATGGCTTCACCAAATTGTATAAGGCCATCTTTTTCTTCAATTTCACTTAGCACCTTCTCAATCCCAAATATCATTGGCAAAATGGCTGATATGGTTGGATATGATTCACCACTTGAAAATGTAGTCGCTTCAACAAGTGGTTCAAAAATTTTTACATTTTCAGCCAAAACCCATTCTGTGCCCTTTAGAGTGTTGATTTTAGTATCACTTGTCCCCAACTCTATGTTTATGGCATTGCGACATCTAATCAGTCGTTCAAGCACACAGTATTGGCTATTCCATCTAGTTGAAACATCCTGTATTACTTCCAATGGTTTAGCCCAAGATTCTCCTGTTCAACACGGAGTCTAGCATTCGCCACACTGCTGCGGCATAATGGCCAACGATGGCTCTGCATTTACCCATTAGGTGGCTCACAGGCACTGTATCTTTTATGGCATCCTCAACACACAGTTGTAGAACATGGCCAAAACAATCAATATGTACCCACTGATTTGATAAAGAAATGGCTGACTTCATGTTGGGAGCACCATCAGTCACAGCGTATATAGGAATTTTTGAAGGATTGCTACTGATGATCTTCTCAATCTCCCATTCCTGGATGATTTCTTTTATTGCTCTGTAGACGTTAGCCCCAGTGTGCTGAACACTGAACTGCTTAAGTGCAAGACGGTGTGACTTCAATTCAAAATTCTCTGTAAGACAATGAGATGTCAGCGACATGTAACCATCGTGTTTTTTTGAAGTCCATCCATCTGTTTTGAAACTCCATAATTGTAAGCCTTCCAAACTTTTCAGTTGGTTTTTTATTGTGCTTTTCAAAGCTTCATGCATTTTCGGAATTACATTCCTTGAAAATGTGGTTCTGGAGGGCACGTGGTATTGCGGGCTTGTAAGCTTCATTAGGTTCTTGAATTCCCCCTCTTCCACAATTGAATAGGCATGAAAACCTCCAACAATAAATTTCCCAATTTGTCTGGTCAGCTGGATGGCTTGAGTGTTAGTTGGGTTCCACAACACCTGTTTCTGAAAGGCACTCTTGATTGTTGGTTGCTGAAAGAACCCCCATCTGAGGGTTTATTCAACCTAAATGTACTCGCTTCTTTTTCATCCATTCCGCCTTTTTTAACTCATAATCTTTAAAATCAGTAACATGTTTCCTTTTCAAGTGGTTGACAATTGCAGTTGTTGTTCCTAAAAAAAAAAATTGCTGTAAACAAACCCTTGTAATAAGATATCACAGACTAAAATAGATGGCCAGGAAGACACAACACCCTTAACTGACCAACTGACTAAAAAAAAAACTTATGCTGTTTAGCTAAGTTTCTGAAAAAAACCATAATAAACTATTGCCGAACCCTCTTAATAAAAACATGAGTAACTGGGAATGCTAACTCATCATCACTGCCGGATTACTTTGATCCGGTGCAAGTCGAAATGAAAGACGAAAGGGAGTCAGTCGAGATAACAATCTGGCAATGAAGACATAAAGTCCTTAATGGTAGGAATATTATTGCTATTGCATGGGGACTCCACTCTCCCCTCAATAGCCCACCAATATGTTGATTTAACTTAAGGTGTAAATAAATAAGTTAATATTTTTGTCTTAAGTTGGCCTAACATCATGACTTAAAACACCACCGTTGCAGCAGATCCGAATTTCAAATGCTTAAATACATCATTAAGACAGAGCCTCAAAGTAGTAAAATCAACTTAAATCATAAAATGAGCATGCAACAATTTTCTCCATAAGAAAAACATGGGAAATGAGTATGCGGGTTTGCTGCCATGGAAGTGTGAAATTCAAATATTTTTTCAATAATCCAGAATATATCAATTAAATGACGTTACCAAGTTTCATTCTGATATGTTGAGAAATAAGCGAGATATAGAATTTTATTTATTTCCCATAAGGTTAACATTGGGACAACGTATTGTGTTGACCACTGAACAATAAAAAAGTTGAGCCTATCTTTCTTTCTAATAACTTTGTCAAACCTTCTTTAGTATTAAACAAAGTATGTTCAAATGCCATACTCCTCTACCACATAAAAAGTTGAAGGGAACTCAGTTTGAACAAATATGGTTATTTTTCCCATAAAAATAATTATATTTTAATTTATATACATCCTTTCACAATCTCCAGAAATAGTGTATTAATACTAGGCCTAAAGTTCTTCTTAAAAAACACAAGCAGTCCAAGTGAAAACGAATCAGTTCAAAGTTTGTTAAATCATCTAATAATTATAACAATTAGCCTAAGCAATACTAACAAAGAAAACAAAAAAAACCCACCTGTTTTTGCAGACATTTTTGTTTTGCAAGATTTGCATATTTTAGCATCTTTCCCTTCATTGAGGAAATAATCATGAATCGGGTTTTTCTTCTCGGATACAATTAAAGTATCCCTACCGGTGTCGTTATCGTCATTCTTATCTGTTTCAACAAAGCTTTGGCTACTTGAGCCCGGATCATCTACGTTCTCTTCATCGCAGTCTTCAAACATCTTAATTTATTTGTCATTTAACTATTCCAAAACAAAACATTCAATTGCATTCGCACGACAGTCAAAAGAAACAGACACTAATATTACTGCGCTATGCTGAGCTTTACGACTATGGACTACGGCAGACAGCTCGAAGCTGAGCATCACTAATCAGTGTTACCACTTGTAGATCGTGTTTACCCGCAAAAATACCCGGCTCTGCTGGAATAAACTATTGAAAGTATTACGAAATCCCCACACGGGCTTGGAAATACCCGACAGTCGGGTAATTTCTCTATCAGCAGTATTTGTTTTTGTTCCATTGCCTGGTTAGCCTGTATAACCATCATGATCATGGTTACACTGCAGCTGTCGCCAACTGCCGTAGTGCTTGTTTTATTATCGTCATTGAAATTCTGATCGTGAATGGAATTATACAGCCATACATTAAAAAGTTGTTTGCAATCATTTAAAACTCATTATAATATAGAGAAACGTTCTATTGCAAGATTTTTCAAATTTGGTGGAAAAATAACAATGCACTACGTTGTCACGCAGCCTTTATTAGACTGCATTCTTTGATGTTACGCGGCGTCTAGAGTCTGGAAGTATTACTACGCACTAAGCTTTTCCTACCTTCATTACGATTCAATAAACTGCTTTGAACATTATTATTACGCATTTATAAAGTCTAAATGTTTACTTAATTGCTTTCAACATACATTTTAGGACTAATGGCGTCTAGTGAATCAAAAAATACCGATGCATCGAGGCCAAATCGATGCATCGGCATTTTGATGCATGCCGAATCGAATTGCGATTCGATGCATGCCGAATCGAATTGCGATTCGATGCATCAAATCGAATCGAATCGAAATTTCGATGCATTTTCGATGCATCGCACACCCCCATTTAGTATTATAACCAAATTAAAATTAGGTATCCTTTCATTGGGCTAAGCCGGCGGGTATCTTAAATACTTGTTAGAGCTAAAATTACATTACTATTAAAATAAAACACAAATACTGAATTTGATTACTTCATTTGATCATTTTTGTGTCCACAGAGCCAATGAAAAGAAGTATGGAAGCGCGGAAGCTCTGCTGGAATTGGCGACTCAGCACAGACTGTCAGGCAAATTTGGGGAGGCGAGCAAACTGTATCGCCAAGTAACCAAGCTGGACCCGACAGGCACGGAGGCTCTGACGGGACTGACGGCCACTCAGCTGGCTCAGTCCGGACCCACTGACCAGGTAAGCGGCTCCACTGCTCGTTGATTTTGTAGTTTGTAAGGCACCAAGGCTCTGATGGGACTGACGGCCACTCAGCTGGCTCAGTCTGGACCCACTGACCGGGATATCTGCACCACTGCTCGGTGATTGTGTAGTTTGACAGGACTGACGGCCATTGAGAGTTGAGTATAACGTTTGTCCTCCCCAGGTGCTGCAGCAGGTGGAGTTCCTGCTGGAGGTGTGTGGCGCGGCGCCCAGCCCGGAGCTGCTGCTGCTGCAGGCCCAGTGTGAGGAGAGTTGAGTATAACGTTTGTCCTCCCCAGGTGCTGCAGCAGGTGGAGTTCCTGCTGGAGGTGTGTGGCGCGTCGCCCAGCCCGGAGCTGCTGCTGCTGCAGGCCCAGTGTGAGGAGAGTTGAGTATAACGTTTGTCCTCCCCAGGTGCTGCAGCAGGTGGAGTTCCTGCTGGAGGTGTGTGGCGCAGCGCCCAGCCCAGAGCTGCTGCTGCTGCAGGCCCAGTGTGAGGAGAGTTGAGTATAACGTTTGTCCTCCTAAGGTGCTGCAGCAAGTGGAGTTCCTGCTGGAGGTGTGTGGCGCGGCGCCCGGCCCCGAGCTGCTGCTGCTGCAGGCCCAGTGTGAGGAGAGTTGAGTATAACGTTTGTCCTCCCCAGGTGCTGCAACAGGTGGAGTTCCTGCTGGAGGTGTGTGGCGCGGCGCCCGGCCCCGAGCTGCTGCTGCTGCAGGCCCAGTGTGAGGAGAGTTGAGTATAACGTTTGTCCTCCCCAGGTGCTGCAGCAGGTGGAGTTCCTGCTGGAGGTGTGTGGCGCGTCGCCCGGCCCGGAGCTGCTGCTGCTGCAGGCCCAGTGTGAGGAGAGTTGAGTATAACGTTTGTCCTCCCCAGGTGCTGCAGCAGGTGGAGTTCCTGCTGGAGGTGTGTGGCGCGTCGCCCAGCCCGGAGCTGCTGCTGCTGCAGGCCCAGTGTGAGGAGAGTTGAGTATAACGTTTGTCCTCCCCAGGTGCTGCAGCAGGTGGAGTTCCTGCTGGAGGTGTGTGGCGCGTCGCCCAGCCCGGAGCTGCTGCTGCTGCAGGCCCAGTGTGAGGAGAGTTGAGTATAACGTTTGTCCTCCCCAGGTGCTGCAGCAGGTGGAGTTCCTGCTGGAGGTGTGTGGCGCGTCGCACGGCCCGGAGCTGCTGCTGCTGCAGGCCCAGTGTGAGGAGAGTTGAGTATAACGTTTGTCCTCCCCAGGTGCTGCAGCTGGTGGAGTTCCTGCTGGAGGTGTGTGGCGCGTCGCCCAGCCCGGAGCTGCTGCTGCTGCAGGCCCAGTGTGAGGAGAGTTGAGTATAACGTTTGTCCTCCCCAGGTGCTGCAGCAGGTGGAGTTCCTGCTGGAGGTGTGTGGCGCGGCGCCTGGCCCGGAGCTGCTGCTGCTGAAGGCGCAGTGCGAGCCCAGTGCTGCCACCGCGCTGGACACACTCGACCAGGCCGTCGCGCTGGCTCACTCGGCTGCCGTGTCGCTGCCCTACGGTCCGCGCTACCTGCGGGCGCTCAACCCCGACCTGCTGCTGCTCCTGGCTGCCCAGTACCCTGAGAATGTTAGTATCGCATGTGCTGGGACATCTTTGTAAATACTGTTGTTCCCATTGCCTTGTAGTTTTAAAGTTTTCAGCGGCTTCTCAAAATTGTAAATTAGCTTATTAAATAGTTTGGGAAAATAAAAATTATCAACTTTTAGCAAATTTCCTTTGTAGGGAAGAAGGTATTACTGTAGGTCTCATATACAAGCAATAAAATCATGTAATTTAACCACACAAAAATCATCATTTGCAGAACACATCCTTGACACAGATCATAAATACAAAACTATTAATGAAAATATGGACGTTTTAAATATAATGAAAAAAGGAGAAAAAATGAATGTATACGAAGAATTTCATATTTACAAACATAAAAAAACTGAACCAAACAACATTCTTAATATAATGCAAATTGACAGACAAAATCCAATCTTCGACAAAATCATGGACATAAATAAGAAATAAGGACAAATATATATAACGACAAATTTCTACATATCTATACAATTTAATTTTAATTTATGCTTTTTTGAATTTTAAACATATGATCTTTGTATATTTATTTTATATATGTATTTAATTTTAATGTTTTTAATTTTTACATTTTACACACTTGAAAATGGAATAGTTTCCGAAACGCGTTGTGTATAATAAAATGTTAAAAAAAGGGTACTTAAGGAATTTCTTTCTCTCTTTAATTACAATAGTAGCCCTAGAAGTGAACATTAAAATAATAGAAATGGATCACCAACCACAAATTGTTCACAAAATAAAATATATTACGGTAAGGATAGCAACAACTAAAGAAAACATTTACTTCAACAAAAGATGCTTAAAAGAGAATATTACTCCGAACTACATCCAGATAAATTGTAAATCTAAATCAATAGTGCAATGAAAACAATGAAAACAGCAAAAAAGATATGGTTAAAAGAAGAGATAAACTTTCTGTACAGCAAACTACAAAATCTTAACCAAACCTTGAATGAGTTACAAAATGATCTTAATGATAATTATGATCAAGAATCAATTGAGGAATTCAATAAGTATATTGAGGAATGGATTAAACCTATATTAAAAAAGAAGAAAGACGTACAAGAGAAGAAACTGGAAAATTTAATTAAAACACAGAAATCAAATTTGCATAAAATCACAGAAAACAATGAAAATCAACATTCATTCTTTGATAAATTGCAAAACTTAACGAATATTGAATTTAATGAAACAGAAACTACAACATTAGAAAAGTCAATAAAATATAATATAAATCTTGATCACCAAACCAAAACCATTCAAGAAGAACTAATGGAAATCGATGTAGCAGTAAGAACTATTAAAAAAGATATGCAAGATCCTGTAAGACATAATTTTGTTCATGAAATGAATAAATCTGGAATTGAAGTCAAAAATAAGAACAGGATAAACAAATCTAAAATAGAAATGAACACTGTAAAATCCATATCAAATAAATTAAAAGAAAACAATGCAATTATAACGAAAGCGGATAAAGGAAATACAGTTGTAATAATTCATACCAATGATTATAATAAGAAAATTAAAGAGTTTATCCAAAATAATTCATTTCAACAGCTAAATAAAGATCCAACTCAAGAATACAATAAAGAAATGAATAAAGTAATTACAAAATGTAAAACAATCATGAATGGTGAAAAAGTAAACTTAAAATCGATAAACCCTTATGCACCAAAAATGATAGGACAACCCAAAATACATAAGCAAAACATCCCAATCAGACCAGTAGTCAATTTTATGAGTGCCCCGTCCTCCAAATTATGCAAATACCTAAACAAAAGAATTTCAGATAACATTGAACTAGAAAACAACTGAAGTATCAAAAATACATATGAATTAATCGAGAAAATCAAGGACATAGATATTACTGAAAATTGCATGTTTGTATCGTTTGACGTTTCAAACATGTATACCAATATACCAACCAATGAAACTTTAAATATACTTAAAAATTTACTCAAGAAAAACCACAACCTCAACAAAAATTACATCGATGAAACGATACTATTAACTAAAACTGCAATGGCACAAAACTATTTTGAATTTGATACTAAATTTTATAAGCAAACCGAAGGATTAGCCATGGGCTCACCACTTTCTGGTTTAATATCAAATATATATATGTGCAATTTAGAACAAACAAAAATTATTAATGAAATAAATCCGTTCAATAAAAATATAATATACTGGCACAGATACGTAGATGATATTATTTGTCTCATAAAAGGAAATAAACAAACTTGTGATGAATTACTTCAATATCTTAATTCATTATCCGAAAAAATAAAATTCACAATGGAAAGTAAAGATAATTATATAAACTATCTTGATCTAACGATATACAAGAAAAATAATAAACATTTATTTAAGATATACCGTAAAAATACCCAAACCGATTTAATAATACCTGCATCATCAAACCATCCCTGGCAACAAAAAACAGCAAGCTTCAGATCGATGATACACAGACTTTTAAAAGTACCAATGGAGAAAGAAGATTTTGAAAGTGAAAAAAAGTACCATTAAAACTTTAGCAGTGAAAAACGGATATAAATCAAAAATGATTGATAAAATGTTGAATAAAATGAAAAATAATTTTGATAGTAAAAAAGACAACAAAAATGAATACATATGTCTTCCTTACAATACGATATTAAATAAAGCTTTAAGAAAAACATTTAAAGGATCACCTATGAAAGTAAGCTACAGAACAAAAAATAACACATTCAAAATGATACAAAGACTAAGTAATCCAAAAAACAACCAACAAGCTAATATATATATGACCAAAGTGGTATCTATAAATTAAAATGTCACTAATGCCCTAAAATATACATTGGACAAACAGGACGTAGCTTCAATTGCAGATACAAAGAACATATACAAGCAATAAAATCATGTAATTTAACCACACAAAAATCATCATTTGCAGAACACATCCTTGACACAGATCGTGAATACAAAACTATTAATGAAAATATGGACGTTTTAAATATAATGAAAAAAGGAGAAAAAATGTATACGAAGAATTTCATATTTACAGACATAAAAAACAGAACCAAACAACATTCTTAATATAATGCAAATTGACAGACAAAATCCAATCTTCGACAAAATCATGGACATAAATAAGAAATAAGGACAAATATATATAACGACAAATTTCTACATATCTATACAATTTAATTTTAATTTATACTTTTTTGAATTTTAAACATATGATCTTTGTATATTTATTTTATATATGTATTTAATTTTAATGTTTTTAATTTTTACATTTTACACACTTGAAAATGGAATAATTTCCGAAACGCGTTGTGTATAATAAAATGTTAAAAAAAGGGTACTTAAGGAATTTCTTTCTCTCTTTAATTACAATAGTAGCCCTAGAAGTGAACATTAAAATAATATGTATATATATATAGAATCTATATATATGTATGTATACATCCATATATGTGACCCACCAAGGGAAAAGGATCTTAACTTCCATTTTTTCGAAATTGAGTTATTAGTATATCCCTAATCTACATTAAACACCAAACAAACTGGTGAAAGAATTTTCAAGATATCTTAAAAAATGCCTGAGTTCTAAATTTTTGAATTTGAAATATTAAAAACATCAATTTTAGGAAATCGAGGTCTAAAGTTTTGCAAATTTCTAACCTCAATATTTTATTACTACTTACGTTATTGGTTATGTTTTATATATAATTTTGTCATAAATCAAAGCTGAATATGAATCCACCTCTGAATTTGTGTCAATTGTTTGTATTTTTTTCGAATACTGCTGAAATAGATGGGAGTAAGACAAAAACACCACGTTTTAAAGACTAAATGTCTTGTTACATGATAAAAACTAAAGTTAATTTAATTTTGTACCCAAGTAAGAATTTACTATAAGAAATCTTAACAAAATATGACATTATATTAGGTGTCTGAGATTTACTTTTTTTATTTTTTGACCTTCTAGTAAATTTTTGTTTGTTTTGAAACTTCACTTTGACCAGGAGCTACGTCGTCGACTACTTCTTTTGGAAGATCCTGTACACTTCCATGATTTGATTCATGGATCAGGGCTTAGCAAGTCCTGTATTTTATTCATCACAGAACTCTTGGATTTTCTTAAGTTCAATGCGTTAAAATAGTATCGGGGAAGTCAAGGTCCCCTTTCTCCAGACTGCGAGGGTTTCGAAAAAAATTAATTTAACCATGTTAAAAGTTTAATTCAGGCGTAAGATGGACCAAATATTGTTTAGAAACATATGAACAATAAGAAACAATAAAAATCTGAATTTTTTTTACCCTATCCTCTAAAACTTGCTGTCCTGTCAAATTTTGTCTGGGAAGATAAGGTCCCTTTTCCCTTGGCGGGTCACATATGTCTTAAAGCACAATAGCGGAAGAAAAAATTGTCCAATCTTTATCAAATTTGGTATAGGCAAGTAAAGTGGTAATCAAGAATCAAGAATTTTATTTGCCATTAAATAAAACAAGTTTACAATAGGCATCGTCAAAGTACATTCTTAAGTCCAAAAACTTAACAATAAACAATATAGCAAACAACATATCATAACAAGCATTATCTTATAGCATTATCTTCATTAGCATTATCTTATTCTAATGAAAGTCATCCACATCACAGTTTAAATACTCTTCCAGGGTATAAAATGCGTTTTTGTTGAGCCAATTGGAAATTATTGTTGGAAATTTCTTTGGTGGTAGTGACCTGACAGTAATGGGCAGCCTATTGAAAATCAAAATTTGCTGATATTTATAACTGTGAAAATATTTGCTTAATCTTATATTTGGTTTCACTAAATTTCCTTTATCCCCTAGTGTTGTAGCTGTGTGTTGAGGATTGCTCACAAAAGTCTTACGTAAATAAGATTAGAAAATATGAAACAGCAAGCAAGTGTCATTATCTTAAATTGGGGAAAAATTGATCTGCAAGATTCAGTTGATGTTATTATCCCTGCTATTATTCTTAACACCTTCTTTTGCCAAGTGAAAGCTTTTTTTGCTGAACTTGAATTGCCCCATAAACGAACACCATAGTTCAAATGACTATGGAAAAGACCAAAATAAACCATGATAAGAACTTCATGACTAACACAAGTTTTTAGCTTTCTCAAAAGAAAAGTGACTCTAGCTAATTTTTTACAAACATTATTTACATGATCAATCCAACCCAATTTACTATCTAAAAATATCCCAAGGAGTATGACAGGTTTAAATAATTACTCATCTACATCACAATGATTTTTAAAAGAGAAAATTATGTGCTCAGTTTTATTATTATTCATACTTAATCTATTTGCTGAAAACCATATCTTTGCTTGATCAACCTCCTCATTGAGCTTTATCATAACATTTTCAATATCCTTATCAGAATGAATCAAGGTGGTATCATCTGCATACAACACGGAAAATGATGACATGTTATAGCTAAAATCATTCATAAATCCAATAAAAAGGGATGGGCCAAAAACTGAACCCTGAGGTACTCCTACATATACATCTGCAAATTCAGAATCTAATCCATTTACAGAAACCATTTGTTTTCTCCTGTTCAAATAGCTTTCTATTAGTCTAAGCTCTTTACCTTTTATTCCATAAAACTCTAATTTTTTTTACATAAAATGACATGTGAAACAGTATCAAAGGCTTTGCTTAGGTCTAAAAGGCTTGATCCCACTACTTGTTTATTTTCAAAACCGTTTAAAATATAATGTACAATTGACTCAACAGCAAGTGTAGTTGAATGTAAAGGCCTAAAACCAAATTGATGGATGTAAAGAAAATTATTTGTCATAAAATAGTCATACATTTGAACTACCTTTCAAGATTCAATAATTTTACTTAAGATCGGGACAATTTGTGATAGGTCGATAGTTCTCAGGATTTTTAACATCACCTTTTTTAAAAATTGGTGTGACCTTTGAAAACTTAAGACAGTCAGGAAAAATACCTTGGGTGAAAATTAAATTAATGATACAAGTTAATGGCAACAAAATTGAATCAACAATATTTTTTATCTCATAGTTTGAAATACCAAAAATATATTCACTGCGAGAAGTGCTCATTTTATTAACTATATTTTTTACATCTAATTCAGAAATAGGTTTCCATTCAAAATTCATATTAGGTAGTGGTAACTGGGTGGAAAAACTGTCTAGATACCTCCTATATGATTCACTGTTTGAATTTGAAGTGACAGAACTGACAACATCAAAGATATGTTCACCAAAAAATCATTTAATTCATTAGGACTAATAGGCATTGTTGACTGTTTAGCTTTTCCGAGGTTAAGTTCTTATTTAGCTATTGACCAAGCAGCTTTACACTTATTTTTAGACTTAGCAATAAAATTGTCATATGCTGAAATTTTTGCCTTTGTAATAGCTCAATTGTATTGTCTCTTAAAACTTTTGTAACATTCTTTGTCATGTGTATTTTGAGTATTCTTCCACTTATCATACAGACCTAAAAGTTGACTATGCAAGATTTCTAATTCTACAGTAAACCATTTAAAAAAATTACTTTTTTTGCTTATTTATAATAGATATTTTTGGACAACAATAATTAAAATGGCTAGTTAAAATAGACAATAATAGACAATAGACAAAATTTCTTTATTAAAATATTCTCCAGGAATAGTAATAGGGTCACAAATTCAGAACGAGATACATTGGATGTTGTAAATTGAGTAATACAATGGAGTGGTAAAATCGACAGAAATAACAGATAATAAACATTAATTATTGATAAAATTCAATAAAAACAATTAAGTCAGGATGACAAAATGATAAAAAAACAAAATAGTAAAACTCATCAAGAACAGTGATTAGGTTTAGATTTTAAAATGATAACAATATTAATCAGAACAAGTCTTGATAAAGGTTGTTAGTGAATGATGGAGTAAAGTTACAATGTAAACTTATTTTCTTTGGGATTCAGACTAAAGAAATTGTGATATTTTTACTGAAAAACTTGTCTCCAACTTTCAAATTCTTCTACATTGTAACAGGGTCGCTCTTGTAGCCATTTCACAATGTTTTTTCTCATCTTAAGGTTGCAGTTCGTGTTCTTCACCTCAAAGGGAAGGATGTCCAGGAACTTGGCTCCCAGATACGATGGTTGCTTTTCATAAAGTGAGAGATGATGAATAGGGAGGATGATGTTGTTGGCCCTTCTTGTATTGTAGTTGTGAGTGTCTGTTCCTCTCTGCAGGTTCTGACTTTTTGCATGGAGGGCTGTTTCTAGGATGAACAGGCACACCTCAGTCAATAATTGAATTATCTAAAGGCATCACAACACGAGTCTCTAGGTCCAAGTCCTGCCGGTATGTGTATCTTCTGCAGTACCAGTTTCTTCTGCTTTGCGTGTTTCTTTTGGATGAGTTTCCCCAAACGGGTAGCCCATACCGAATATGTGCCTCAAACAGGGCGAAGTAAGCGGTTTTTAGAATTTCATCACTAGATATTTGTTTAAGCCTTCGAAGGACATACAGAGCTGAACTGAGTTTACAGCATAGCTTGTCTAGGTAGTCAGACCAAGTAAGTTTGTCATCTATTATTACTCCCAAATATGTACCTTCTGAAACTTCCAGTACATCTGGTAATCCAACTGTTTCCTTTTTCTTTTTCCCAATGATGAGCTGTTGACTTTTCTTTTTATTTAATACCAGACTATTTGCTTGACAATACTGCTGTGCCATACTTAGAGCGATAAAAGTTTGTATTTCCAGATCAGAAGAATTTTTGTTTCTGAGCAGCAAGACAGTATCATCTGCGTACATCAGTGTACTGCAGTAGTCAGCAAGGTAGTTCGGAAAATCACTCGTGAAAATTATGTATAGGACAGGTCCCAGTACAGAGCCTTGCGGAACCCCTGATTTAACTGGGAGGAGTTCAGATGTTGTTTTCTCGAGCATTCCAGAGTTCATGTACTTGATTCCAACTGCCTGAGTTCTGTCCGTTAAGTAGCTTTTAAACCATTTTTCCTGCGGCACCCTTAGTTCCCATTTTTTCCAGTTTTTTCAGCAGCAAATCATGTTGAATACAATCAAAAGCTTTGCTGTAATCTAAGAAGACTGCGGTTGTAGTGTCGCCATCCTTGAGGGCGTTTATGATTTGTTCAGTAATGCTTATGATGGCGCTGTTTGTTGATCTGTTTGCTGTGAATCCATGTTGCTCAACTGGCAAAAGCTGGTGTCGTGTGAGGTGCTGCAGAAGTCTTGTAAGGACAATCTTTTCAAATAAGTTTGGAGAAAGTTGACAAGAGAGAAATTGGTCTGTAGTTTTTTGTTTCAGTTGAGTTACCCTGTTTGAACTTAGGATACACTTTTGCTGTCTTAAGTTTATTTGGAAATTTCCCCTGTGCAAAAGACTTGTTTATTACATTGGTAAGAGGATTTATCAGCTCTTTTTCGCAACGTTTCAGGATTTTTGATGAGATGTCGTCAAACCCACTTGAATTTTTTGGTTTAAGTGCCTGGATTGTTTGACTAACTTCTAATGGAGTTGTGGGCCAGAGTATCAAATCTTCAGGTGAGTAATGAAGGTCATGTATCATTGGTTTTATGTTATTGTTAGACTGTGCCAGGATGTTAATTGCAGCATTAACAAAATAGTGATTCAATTCTTCAGCAACCTTTTGAGGATCAGATGTGACTCTATTGCCTATGCTAAGCTGAATAGGTTCATTTTTCATTGGTATTTATTTATTACCAAAAATGACCACACAAGTCATGGATTACATACCAATAAAAAAATTGATATTTTTTATTTATTTTTCATTCTGGTAAAATATTTAAAAATCCTCCACAATATTTACATCACAATAATTATTAGTGAACAAACTACTCCATTCAATTATGCTCAAACATTGTTTAAAGTCATTCAGCCTAACTTCATTGATAAGTCGCTTTTTACAAGGCTCAACAACTACCTTGGCCTTAGATGGGTTTTTCTGCTGGTCAGTGAATGGTTCGTTAACAAAGAAAAATTTAACCCCGACTCCTGCATGATCTGATATTATGTTTTGTTTCAACAGTGATACTTGAAAATTATTGGCAGAGATATTGGTTGCAATATTATCCAAACATGAGTTAGCCCTGTAGGAGAATAATTGGTACAATATAAATCAAAGGATCTTAATACATCTAAATACTGAAGAGTTTGAGAATCTAGTGATTTAAGGATGTCTACGTTCAGGTCACCTGCCAGCATTTAGGTCTAAATTGACAAGTAATGTATTGTAAAAGATTTTCAAGATTGCTTAAAAATTCTTTAAACTTACAATCTGGTGTACGTTAGATACAAAGGATTATAATATTACGGAAGCTTAATCTAATAGCTGTTGCTTCACAAAGGGATTCCTGACAGAAGGAAGAAATGTCAATACAATCATAAGGTATTTTTTCTTTTACCATAATTGAAGAGCCACCATACGGACGATCTCTGCAAAAGAAGTTCGCCAGGCCGAAACCCTCAGGAACATACAGAGCAATTTCCTCTTCACAAAGCCAGTGTTCATTTAAACAGATGACGTCTGCAGATTTTTCTAGTAGTATAGCTTCCAGTTGATGCAGCTTTTTTGTAATGATTGAATATTAAGGGCAATTAATTACACTTAAGTTAGGTCCAGAGTTTAATTGGCTGGCAGGTAAAAAAGAATCAGTATGATTCACAAAGTATGACAGGTTGTTTACTGTACAACGCTTGCTGTTAAAAAACTGTGCTGAGCTTCTGCATTGTTACACTGGTTAGATGATGTTACACTGTTATCTAAGTTTGTCACACTGTTAATGATACTTACTAGTTGTTGAGTATCCGCAATAGAATCGTCTGTAAAGCCCTTGAAATCACATGTTGAGTCCAGAGTGTAGTTTAATCCTGTTGATAACCGAGTATCACATAGTTCGAGTGGAGATCGTTCAGTTTGCACATCTTGACTCTTTAGGTTACGTTTATGATTGTGATCTCGTTTTATGGAGTCAGCTAAGGCAGAGCATAGCTTCCTCTTTCCCTTTATTCGCAGGTGTAATCCATGACTTGTGTGGTCACTTCTGACAAAGACACATTTTTTAAAAGGCACCACTCCCGTAATCGATTTAGACAGGTCTTCCATTTTTTTTATCCAAGACTGGTTTGTTTCTTTGATCACTGTGTTCAAGCTAGGTTTATCAAACCTTTGGAAAATCCCAGGAAGCAGTATGTTGGTGCGATTTAGATTGTCCTTTACCAGTTTGAAAACTGCATCATGTAAGTGTTTAAAATCTTGACCAGGATGTTCAATGTCATTTGCACCTGCCATAATTATCATGTAGTCTTTGTGAAATCGAAAGTGAGTTGATTTATATTTTCAGTTACCTGCTGGAACTTCGCATTAGGTTTGAATACTGACATTACATCATAACTACCACCTAATTCCTTGTGTAGGAGCTCTCCACATCGCCTTCCATGGCTGTCTGCTAATAACAGAACTTTAGGTTTATTGCTTTGGTTTTTATTTCTCACATTAATTTTCCCACAATCTCTTGACTCCTCCTTACTTTCAGTTTGACAATACTTATTTACTTGGGCATCACTTGCTTTGGTTTGGTTGTCAGTCTTGAAAAGTTCTTTATTATTCCTAGATAGACTATCACTTACCATAAGTGATAATAGCACTTCATCTGTCATAAATGTCTTATTATTGAGTATATATGCAAGACTTGCTCTCTTTTTAATTAAGTCTATATCTGTTACTGTCAAACTTCCTACCAGCTCTATTTCTATATCACTATTGCTCTTTTTACAAGCCATTCCACAAACATTATGGTAAAAACACCACAATCATAGCTATTGTTTTGTTTTGGTCCATTAACCTCAATTATAGTAGGTTTAGTGGATTCAGCATCGCTTCCTGATAAATAGCACATAAGCTTACAAGCAGTTAGTTCAGCTGCACTAGCATTGTGATTTTTCATTAGTGAATCCAAGTGGTAAAATGTTTTTGTTACTTTTTTATATACCAAAACACTCCAGTGAGAACCCTGACCGCCAATTGGGTACTTTTGCTGGAAATTGTTAACAGGAATTACCAATACATCTTTTGTGTTTATATGTAATGGTTCCAAAAAGTGACCGAAATCACTGACACTTTTTATAGCATGACTAATGATTGGGTTTATAATCAAACAAGATTTATCCCTTAAAAATCTGTCATTAAGCAGATCAAAATATTGATTCAAAGTTTGGTCAGACAACCAATTTGCACCCAGCAACTCATTGGTGATTGTAATGTTTGAAAAATAAATATCTGTTTGAGACATTTTTGATAAGGGCTTTAATTCAGTTTGTGTGTTCTCACTATTTGTTGATTTGTTGTTTTGTGTCCCATTACTACTGTGAAGAGGATTTGTTAGTTTGGTTGGCGTTAGGTATTTCCTCCCTTTAGTGATACTATTTTTTATAGTTTTACTCCTAGTATTAACTCCCACAGGATTGCCTGATGCAGTATTTTCTGGGCTAATAATTTTACTTTTCATTTTGCCATGAAAAGATCGGTCCATTTATCAAAAACACCCAAATGTAAATAATCTAAAAGGAGTGTAAACAAACCAGTGTAGTACTGATATGTTGAGTTAGACATTGAACATTATTTGTCCGAATATTCCTTGTTATCAGCAGTCCATTGACGACAATCCGTTTGTGTCATTATCAAAGTCGACAGGTTAAATCCAGTCATGAGTCATCAGTCCTGAGCTATTCAGTACGAGTGATAAGTGTAGGTGCTGGTTAAAGTGTTTACCTTGATCTGATTGTAAATCCTAAATAAACATTGGCAAGAGTAAGTAGAATAACTTGTTTGTAACACACTCCCCTTTTCATTAAGTCTTAATAACTTCTCAGATTAAACTTAAAATCAGAGCACTTTCACAGAGTTTAGTGAATGTCCGCCATCTTGAATTCACCCGGGTTCATAAACCAGCCCGATCGGACTACTGGAAGGGGGAGTAAAGTGGAATAAACCCCCCCAAAAATGGGTATTTTTGGGGTTTACACTTAGAAAAATACAAATAATACAATTTTGGTTAGTACCATTGGATTCAGCTCAAAAAAACAAACAATTTAGTATTGAATCATTGCTCTATGTCCATTGGATACCGAGATATTTAGAGTGGTAAGCACAGTACATTGCCCCAATGTTAACCTTATAGGAAATAAGTCAAATTCTTTACCTCACTATTTCTCAACATATCTCAGTAAAACTTGGTTTGTGGCTTCATCTAGATGATATGTGATGTACATTAGTCTAAAATACCCTATATTTCCATTTATGTGGCAACATAATCATTCCTCCTATTATGGAAATAAAATCCCTGCTCCTTCCTTATTTCTTGACATATTTCGATAAAACCTGGCTTCTAGTTAATGTCTACTAAATACTGAATCTACATTTTTATTAATCTGTTTTAGCAGACTTGCATACTCATTCCTCATGTTATTCTTAAAAAGATTACAATAACAAGTCATATCTTGCTATGTTGAATTGAAATATGTTTTTGCACATTTGAAATTTGCTGAGTATGCAGGACTGGTGTAACGGGGATATTTTGTTATATTTTAGGCATTTTAAGCAGTTTCATGAATTTAGCCTTTCTGTTTCAGTTAATGTAAATAATTCTTTTAACCATGATTGGACTGTTTGTCACTCTTCTGTGACACAACGACAAAAACAGTGACTACGACCATTTACTGTTCTGTTTGCTAGGCTTCTTAAAGAATTTCAGAAACTTGTTTGTCAATTTACTCTGTTAAAACAGTTAAATATTTTTTTATTCAACTATAGTGGTGAAATAACTAATTGGTTGAAAAAGCACAAAGCTCAGCTTTATGTTAAAAATCCTTAAATATACAGGCCTATCCAAACCGAGTTAAAAAATCAAGGTACATGGAATATAATTTGATGAAAGATGTGTTTTCCAGAAGGAGGGCTTGAGCAAGCGGGTGAACGTGCTGAGACACGTGGTGGACGTGTGCCCGGGCCTGACAGCCGCGTCGCTGGCTCTGGCGCGCGCGTACGTCGCGCTGGGCGAGAGCGGCCGGGCCGCACAGACCGTCCGCCACATCCTGACACACGTGGACTCCACCAACACGGACGCCCACCTCGTGCTGGCTCAGATACATCTGGCACAGGTGAGCGTTAATCACCGATAACTTTCATCTGTCTGTTAGATTGTCTATTTATTGAACAGATATATTTTAAACTTCTGGATGCATTTCAGGAAAAATACGATGAAGCCAACAGCAACCTGGAGCTGGGGCTGAGCTACAACCTGCAGGCGCGGGAGCGTCCGCTGTACCACGTGCTGCTGGGAGCGATCCAGCGCCACCGCGGCGACCTCGCAGCCTGCGTGCAGTCCATGCGGACGGCGCTGGACCTCGACAGAGGTAACCACCGTGCCGCTCAATGTAGGCGAGGAACTTTATCTAAAAGATACCAGAAACTCCACTATTGAAATGCTGAAAATAAAAATTGCTGTAATTTTTAGCAATGATATTCTAGTACGAAAATCATTGCTAAGAAGGGGTGGTGTGTGGTGGTTTTTTTCTACTTGAGTATAGGGGCAAATGCTCGAGTATCTAGCCAATTTGAGTACCAATTGCACATATTCACTGATGGGGATCAAAATCGGCAATAACTTAAAAACTCATACAAACAGTCATTTGTATTAATCGTACTTGTTATTGATTGCCGGTAAATGAGGGTAATAGCTTTGTGGACCACACATACGGCTGTAAATTCGATAGAACATATTTAATGATTATTGGTGATGCTTGATCAACTGGAGTGACTTTGCAAGTGAATTAAGCAACCATTTAGGGCCGGTTTCGGAGTTCGGGGATATCTTAATCCCGGAGTTAGTTAACCCGTGGACTAAGATAGTCTTAGCATGAAAAATCAGATTTCGGAGCTCGGGGATAAGTTTCTTAACTCTTGGGTTATCTCAATCTGAGGATAATTTTATCTTTGGACTTATGCAAGGAGTTACCAAGGTATTTTGGAGAATTTTCGTATTTGGGTAGTGGTGGGTACTGTGTGCAGACGCATTTTACTCGTTCTTTCTTCTCTTCTCGATTGAATTCGGCTCTTGCTGTGTTCGGGTTATGCCTCCCGAATTAACTCTCGTGTTAAAGATATTCTTGGCGTTAGTTATCCTTGAGCTCCGAAACCCGATTTCTACAGTTCGAGGATAAAAACCGGTTCAAACTGGTATTTAGTCTGAGGATAAAGATAACCCCGAGCTCCGAAACCGCCCCTTAGTTTGTCTGCGCATATTAACTGACAACGAAAAACGAGGTAACTTTTTAGCCTCAGGAAATATTCGGCTCCAAATTTTTTTGTATTTGAATGATATAATTTATTAAAGGACGTGTTTTTCAGGAGGGTTTAAGCAAGCGGGCGATTAGTTCTCAGACTTTAGAAAATTATGCAAATCAATAAAATAAGAACATTAATTCTAAGTTAAAATATTTAGTTTATTTTGTAGTATTTGTTGGTAGTAAATTGAGTGTTAATTGACATTACATCGTCTCTCTTTAGGTGCAGTAGTGCTGTCCATGACTGAGCTAGGGACATTATATTTGGAGATGGTGGCAGCCCTGACAGCTGATGGTCGTGCGGATGAAGCATCAAAAGCCTTACAGGAGGCTCAGGACAGGTGAGGTCACAGTTATTGGTTGCAAAGAATTTAAATCATATTTTTTATTAAAAATTTCATAATCAGGTTTGGAAGATAATTTTGATTTGTTCTAGGCATTTTACTTATAAGATAGTGTTTTATTCAAATCCCTTAAATCTTTTTGCGACTTGATTTCCTCTATTTGAAATTTTTGAATTAATCTAAACTTGCCATTAACTTTAAGCCCTTTTAAAACTTTTAACTCAACCTTTAGCCAGAAAAACCTTAAAATTTTGTCTTTTTACCGACCAGTTGTCTAGAACATGCATAAAAGAGAATAATTTATCTAAAGTTCCGGCCAAATCATTAGGCGGATGGCGAAAAATGGAAACTCCAGCTGTATGAATGACTTGATGTTAAAGGCGCCTCCGCTCCTCTACTCAGTTAAGTAGTTGAACATATTTCCAACAAATCAGTGGTGTGCCCAGGATTTTGCCCTGGGGGGGGTCAAACCAGAAGCAAAATGGGGGCCGTCCATAAATTACGTCATCTGAAAATTGGGGGAGGGGTCCAAAATGGAAATGATGGTAGGATGATATGCATGTGGAGAGGGTAAACGTCATTTTCCAAATTATGTTTTAATGCCAATTTAAATAGGAATATTGTAAACATTCTAAGCATGTTAATTCATTAAGCTAAAGAAAAACGGTTTGGAAAATATGTCCTCGATTTTTACAATATCCGTTAAAATGGTCGTTTTAGCTTCAGGTCATAGAACTAAGCTACAGTAAGTGCAGTGATAAATATGTTTTTGGATTTGCAGGCAGCGCCAGCATCTATCTCTACAGCAAATGTAGTTCTACAAAGTTAAAAAAAAATCTGGTTTGAATCGTTGATTAACATAAAATTAGCCGAAAATGAGTTTAAAACCTAATTTAGTGATTTTAACAAATCAATAGAAGAACTCTTTAATTGGGCTTTCCCAAAGACTTGTATTGTTTTAGGAGTTTGAACCCTATGACGTCATTTTTGAATGGCAGCGGGGGTCAGGCAAATTATGACGGTAAGATGATTGTAGGGAGGTGGGGTCACAAAATGACCAAACATCGATGACGTAATTTATGGACGGCCACATGGGCACGATGTATTTTCTTGTCCGTGACATGCCACTCGAAAACCAACCAATGTTATCAAATGGAGCTTTACACACCGGTGTCGAGGACGCGATGTAACGGCCAAGATTTGCCGTTACAGAAACAGCACGATATTTCTTGCCGCAAATCAAAGAACGGTTTCTGCATCCCTTTAGATTGCAATCCGCATATACGATGAACACCAGTATTATACCATGACTTTTATTTTAAAAGACAACAGACGGTTGCCTGAATAGAATAAAAGTCAGCGACATCGTGCCCGCAACATCGGTGTATAAGGTGCCTTTATGTGTTCAATATTCCTGGCCAAATCGAAAGGAATGACGCGGGAATTGAGCAGAAATGCCATAGAATATCTATAAATGAGGCATTAAATAATAAATATTGTACGAAATATTTATAGGTTTTTTATTTTTTTTATAAAAAAGTTAGCTCTGGGGGGGGTCCGGTCCTGCTCGTCCCCCCCCCTCCCCCCCGTCGGCACGCCCCTGCAACAGATAGGCGCACATTTACTTGGTTATGTTTGGAGAACTTAGTCATCTGATTTGGAGAACATAAACAAAGAGCATAACTGTCTATAACTTCAGATGGGTAAATGATTGACCAAAAAACATATTTTGAACGCCAGCAGCGCACTCACTCACCCGCCTAATGATTTGGACGGAACTCTAATGTTCGTTCCATCACTCCAGCTGTCTTCACTTTTTTCTTTCTTCACTTTCTAACAGAAGTGTTAGAACTTCTCTAACGGAGCATACGATCTTTTACAATACCATATATGCTCAACTTTACAGGGAGTGTTTAAATGACAAATTGTTTGTTGTGTTGTTAGTTTGACAACACTTTTTAATTCTTTGGTTTTCCAGTTTTATAAATGTTTGCTTAAGCAGATTATGGTAGTGGTCTGAAGGTGATATTAGGGATAAAACACTGCAACCAAAGACAATTTTGTGATTTTATTTTATATTATTGATGTTGCAGACTGGGTGGGTCGGAGCAGGAAGGCAGGCTGTTGGTGGCTCGAGGGGAGTTGGCAGCAGTCAGGGGAGACTACATGGGGGCCTTGGCACTGCTGGGGACCATCAGACCTGACCATGCCTACTACTTGCAAGTACGTCACATTTGTGAATCTAGCATTGAAAATATTTTTTCATGAAATATCTAGTGACTTTGCCCAGAAACATTATAAATAACAGAAAATGTGTAAATTCAAGTTCAGATTTTCAGTTAAATGAAATATCTTCAATGATGTAGGTGAATTAAAATGTGATCCTATCAACACTTTTATCTTTATTTATATCTTTACATAAGTTTGTTAAATGGTTATTTTTTCAAATAATTTATAAAGTAAGAAAAAATTACGATACTGCATTGAGTTATTTTACAGGCACGTAAGAAAATGGCTGATATACACCTCCACAAGCTGAAAGATGGAAGAGCATTCGCAGAATGTTTCAAGGAGCTAGTAAGCCAGAAACCTTCCACCGAAAACCTCATACTGCTCGGAGATGCATACATGGCTATTCAGGTAATATTTTGTGTTAATTATAGTAAAGATTGAATTATAAATCAGAACTTCTAAACTACTACATCCCCACAACATAATTGTTTTAAATCTTATGATTTGTATTTTTTATAACCAAATGAAGACCTTTCTTTGGTTTGCTAAAAACATTTGCTGTATTTGAACAAAGTGGCACTGGGCATCTTAGAATAAGTTTAATTTGAGCTTGTAAATGATCCACTAAATTAAGATTATTGACAATTCTGCAAAGTAGGCACTGAGGAATATAGTCGCTATCCAAGCATCTATGCTCTTAAAGATCATAACCAATAACCTTTCATAACCTATTAGGGCTATGATGTTCAAAGATTCATTTACCCACAAAGTGTCAAAATAGGCCAATCACTTTGTGCCTGACATATAGCACAATATCCAAACCTCGTCATTCAGAAACCACTCTTGTTGCCCACTTCAGTTTAACTTAAGCAGACGTGCCTTTAATGGATTTTATTGACATAATCACGCTCCGGTCCGACGCAGATCGTGCTTAAGCCATGTACAAAAATGAGTAGGGGTGTGCGATGCATAGAAAATGCATCAAAATTACAATTTGACTCGATTCGATGCATCAAATCGCGATTCGATTCGGCATGCATCGAAATGCCGATGCATCGATTTAGCCTCGATTCTTCGGTATTCTTCGATACACTAGACGCCTTTAAATGTATGTTGAAAGCAATTAAATAAACATTTAAACTATATAAATGCGTAATATTAATGTTCAAAGCAATTTATTGAATCGTAATGAAGTTATAAAAGCTTTAGTGCGTAGTAATACTTCCAGACTCTACACGCTTAACAACAAAGAATGCAATAAAGGCTGTGACAAAGTAGTGCATTGTTATATTTTCGCCAAGTTTGAAAATTCTTGCAATAGATTGTTTCTCTATTTTATGATGAGTTTCAAATTATTGCAAACAACTTTTTAATGTATGGCTTTATAATTCCATACACGAATTTCATTGAGAGAATAAAACGAGCACGAGCACTATCACGGTCGGCGGCAGTTGCAGTGTAACCGCGATCATGATGGTGATACAGGCTGACCACGCAATGGACAAAGGAACAAAAACAAATACTGCTGTTAGAGAAATTACCCAACTCTCGGGTATTTCCAAGCCCCTGTGGGGATTTCGTAATACTTTCAATAGTCTATTCCAGCAGAGACGGGTATTTTTGTGGGTAAACACGGTCTACAACTGGTAACACTGTATTGTAATGCTCAGCTGTCGAGCTGTCTGCCGTCGCCGTCGTCGTAAAGCTCAGCACTGCGCATTAGTTAATTAATGTCTGTTTCTTTTGACCGTTGCGCGAATGCAATTGATTGTTTTGGAGTAATTGAATGACAAATGAATAAAGATGTTTGAAGACTACGACGAAGAGATCGCAGACGATCCGGGCTCAAGTAGCCGAGGCTTTGTTGAAACAGATACGAATGACGATACCGACACCGGTAGGGATAATTTAATTTTATTCAAGAAGAGAAACCCGATTCTTGATTATTTCCTCAGTGAAGGGAAAGATACAAGAATATGTAAGTCTTGCAAAACAAAAAAAATCTGCAAAAATAGGTGGGTTTTTTGTTTTCTTTGTTAGTAATAGGCTACTTAGGCTAATTGTCATATAATAATTACCAATTAGATGATTTAACAAACTTTGAACTGATTAATTTTTACTTGGACTGCTTGTGTTTTTTAAGAAAAACTTTAGGCCTAGTAATATTAACCATTTCTTGAGATTGTGAAAGGATGTTCAGGAATCAAGTTATAGTTATTAATTTATTTATTACTTCCAAATTTTTATATATAATGGGTCAGTACCTATTACAAATGCTTTGGTTCAGACTCATTCAAACTTTGTGTGGATTTTTTTTTACTTTAATCCTCTTTAAGGTTATTGACCCATTACAGTAATGCAAGCTGTAAATAACTCTGACAGCAAATAATGGTGCACTGCATCGAATTGAATCGCATCAATTTGAATCGAAATTCTATGAATCGCATCGACGCGAAAAAAATTTGCTGCATCGCACACCCCTAAAAATGAGCCTTCAATTTTCTTAGCCTTACATCATATTTTGCAGGAGCCTGAGCTGGCAGTAGAAACATATGAGAAAGCCATGAAGAGTTCATCGTCTGATCCCAAATTGTCTGCTCGGCTGGGGCGAATCTTAGTACGAACACATCAATATGGCAAGGCTATCAAGTGCTTCAGAGATGCAGGTAGGAATTTGTGTAGCTTTAACACATTCGAAATATTAATATTTGAAAGAAATATTCATGTTTGAATTAATTTGCTCAAAAAAATGTTATAATGTCAGTGTCAATACATATGTCTTCAATGTTTTTTTCAAGGGTATTGAAGACAGTTAAGAACAAATCAAAAGACATCTGCACTTTTATCATAAAAAAGCGTTATATTTTTGATATACCGTACCATACAAAAATACATGGCATTTATTTCATGTTCTTATGAATATGAATGTGCAGGAACAGAAGGCAGTTTGGAATTGGCCCAGCTGTTGGTCAGGTTAGGCCAGTTAGATGCTGCGGAAACAACATTGGCTCCTCTGCCCAGCTCTCAGAAAGCTCTGCTCCTGGCCAAGGTAATTTTTTAAGAATTATGAATTTTTATTTTTTCACCTAAGGTTTATCTCAAAATTGATTTATAAACATAGTATATTTTTGTATTGAAAATGGTTATGATGACAATTTAGAGAGCCATATGGTTTGTGTACTCAAAACAAGGTGCATGGCAAAAACTCATCCAATTTATTAGTTAATAATGTGCCTTTATGTAGTGTAAAGGGATCAGGAAATTACTGATTTAGTTTCTCCTAAACATCTGTGTTAGCAAGTTTTCCAAATTTTAACAGACCACTCTTTTTGGCAGGTGCGCGAGAAGCAGGGAGACATGGCAGGGGCAACGGAAGTGCTGCGGGCGGCGCGGGAGGGGCTCGGCGCGGCGGATGCGGCTCTCGATGCCGAGCTCTGCGCGCAGCTGGCCGAGTACGCGAGTGCGGCGCGCGACTTTGATACGGCCATCAGCCACTACAAGCGGGCACTGCAGCACAAGCCCGGCGACACTCGTGTGGAGATCGCTCTGGCCAAGCTCTATATGCAGGCGAGTGCTGTTCAATATGGCGAGAAATTGTTACAAAATATTACTACACACAAGCAATGATTTTCCAGTCCGTACTCTGGAGGACTAATGTCCTAAACATACATTTCTTTGTTGTTTCTGGCACTCACTGTATTTCCCTCTTCTCCATTTGTGAGTTATTATTTGTTTAGTATATTTTAAAGGTAATGAAGTTGAATTTAAATAATGTTAAAGTCACTTTATTTTTAATTTTGGCGTATTTCCCCTATAGGGAAGAAGCTATTACCGTAGGTCTAATGGTAAGACCTAAGTCCGAGACCATGATAACTTTTCGTTTTGAGGCCACCAGAAGCAAAAAACACCATTCGTTCAAATTTTAGCGAATTTCCCCTATAGGAAAGAAGCTATTACCGTAGGTCTCATGGTAAGACCTAAGCCCGAGACCATGATAACTTTTCGTTTTAGGGCCACCAGAAGCAAAAACCACCATTCGTTCGAATTTGTATATATCGTATCTATTTATCTATATATATATATATATATATATATATATATATATATATATATATATATATATACACACCCCTGTCGCAGCAGACCTGCGTACTCAGCGAATTTCCATAGGATTTACTTTGTATATGTGAGCATTCAACCTATTTGAAGGAAAGTATTGTTTGAAATGATACGTTAAGTAAATAATATATTAAAAACATATGTTTAATCACTCATGAGCTTTGAACATGAAGAAAATTAACAAAGAGACAAATTTTGTTTTCATTAGTAATACATACACTTTTGTATTTTATATAATTCTTAGTCTTATAATTTTAGCGAATTTCCCCCTATAGGGAAGTAGCTATTACCGTAGGCGGCACGGTGAGACTTAAGCGCGGGACCACCGTAACTTTTTATTTTGAGGTCCCTAAACCCCAAAAACACCGTTCGTTCATTTTCATATATATATATATAGGGATATATATCAATCCGTAGGCGCGATAACTTTTGTAAAAAAGGTCCGATCTTGATGAAATTTGGAAAAAACGTGTAAAGCGTCATTCATGACTTCGAGTTCGAAAACCAGCAAGACTGGTTTACTCTAAGAAGGTTTTTTTGACAAAATAAAATTTATTTTCAAGATTTAGCAGCTACTAAATTTACTAATTATTTTTAAATTTCATTGGCAAAATTTAATTCAGCTTAAAAAACAAACAATTTAGCATTTTGAATTATTATTCTACGTCAATCTGTTGCTTAGATATTGGATAATATTGGATGTGGTAAACACAGTACGTTGTCCAATATTATTTTTAATTTTTCCCTCCAAAAAGTATAGTCACCCTGATTGAAGATATTTAAAAAAATACAGCTCTGAACATATGGTTAAATTTCCAGGTGATGAATATTTTATTTTTGTTTATTGGTTCATTGATCAAGATTTTGCAGATTTTTGTATATCAAAAAATACAAATTATTTTTAAATTTAATAAAGAAAGTGTGAGCATTTGGAGGGGGGGATGTCTTGGCCTAAACTGCCTGAAAATGTAGCATAATATATGGTATGTTTACAATGATGAGGATTGATAATACGATTTATTGAAATTGGCTGGAGATACAGGTCTGCTATAACAGGGATGTTTTAAGTACTGTAAAACTGACCATATGATTGAATTTAATTTTTTCATGAGTTTAAGTTATTTGTTTATTTTGAGTGTTTTGAATTAATTGATTATATGTTTGCTGCCATTTATATAGGTACTATAACAAGATTACAGTTATTAAAAATTATAAGACTAAGAATTATATAAAATACAAAAGTGTATGTATTACTAATGAAAACAAAATTGGTCTCATTGTTAATTTTCTTCATGTTCAAAGCTCATGAATGATTAAACATACGTTTTTAATATATTATTTACTTAACGTATCATTTCAAACAATACTTTCCTTCAAATAGGTTGAATGCTCACATATACAAAGTAAATCCTATGGAAATTCGCTGAGTACACAGGTCTGCTGCGACGGGGGTATTTTTAATAACTGTAATCTTGTTATAGTACCTATATAAATGGCTGCTAACATATAATCAATTAATCCAAAACACTCAAAATAAACAAATAACTTAAACTCATGAAAAAATTAAATTCAATCATATGGTCAGTTTTACAGTAATTAAAACATCCCTGTTATAGCAGACCTGTATCTCCAGCCAATAAATCATAAATAAATCATATTATCAATCCTCGTCATTGTAAACATACCATATATTATGCTACATTTTCAGGCAGTTTAGGCCAAGACATTCCCCCCTCCAAATGCTCACACTTTCTTTATTAAATTTAAAAATAATTTGTATTTTTTGATATACAAAAATCTGCAAAATCTTGATCAATGAACCAATAAACAAAAATAAAATATTCATCACCTGGAAATTTAACCATATGTTCAGAGCTGTATTTTTTTAAATATCTTCAATCAGGGTGACTATACTTTTTGGTGGGAAAAATTAAAAATAATATTGGACAACGTACTGTGTTTACCACATCCAATATTATCCAATATCTAAGCAACAGATTGACGTAGAATAATAATTCAAAATGCTAAATTGTTTGTTTTTTAAGCTGAATTCAATTTTGCCAATGAAATTTAAAAATAATTAGTAAAATGCTGCTAAATCTTGAAAATAAATTTTATTTTGTCAAAAAAACCTTCTTAGAGTAAACCAGTCTTGCTGGTTTTTGAACTCGAAGTCATGAATGACGCTTTACACGTTTGTTCCAAATTTCATCAAGATCGGACCTTTTTTACAAAAGTTATCGCGCCTACGGACTGATATATATCCCTATATATATATTTATATATACATATGAAAATGAACGAACGGTGTTTTTGGGGTCTAGGGACCTCAAAATAAAAAGTTACGGTGGTCCCGCGCTTAAGTCTCACCGTGCCGCCTACGGTAATAGCTACTTCCCTATAGAGGGAAATTCGCTAATATATATATGTGTCTGTCAGCACGATAGCGGCTGTAAATATGGTCCGATCTTAATGAAATTTGGAACAGATATGTAAAGTGGTAATCGATTGGACGAGTTCGTGGACCAGCCCGATCGGACCACCGGAAGGGGGGGTAAAGGGGGATAAACCCCCCCAAAAGGGGTTTTTTTGAGTTTTTTACATAGAAAAATAAAATTAATCAAATCTTTGTTGGCACCATTGAATTCAGCTAAAAAAAAAACAAACAATTTAGTGTTTTGAATCATTGCTCTATGTCCATTGGTTACCGAGATATTGAATGAAAGTGGTAAACACAGTACGTTGTCCTAGTGTTAACCTCATGGGGAATAAGTAAAATTCTATATCTCGCTTATTTCTCAACATATAATTTTTTTACATTTCTTGACAAAACTTGGTATATGGCTTCTTCTAGTTAGATCTACTAAATAATGAATTAAAACCAACCAGTTTTAACATACCTTTTGCAGCAAACCTGCATACTCATTCCCCATGTTATTCTTATAGAGATTACAAAACATGCCAAATCTCGCTAAGTTGGATTGAAATATGTTGTTTTGCATTTGAAATTCGCTGAGTATGCAGGTCTGCTGCAAAGGGTTTTTTTATCTATCTATCTATCTATCTATCTATCTATATATATATATATATATATATATATAGATAGATAGATAAAAAACAAAACAACATATTTCAATCCAACTTAGCGAGATTTGACATGTTTTGTAATCTCTATAAGAATAACATGGGGAATGAGTATGCAGGTTTGCTGCAAAAGGTATGTTAAAACTGGTTGGTTTTAATTCATTATTTAGTAGATCTAACTAGAAGAAGCCATATACCAAGTTTTGTCAAGAAATGTAAAAAAATAATATGTTGAGAAATAAGCGAGATATAGAATTTTACTTATTCCCCATGAGGTTAACACTAGGACAACGTACTGTGTTTACCACTTTCATTCAATATCTCGGTAACCAATGGACATAGAGCAATGATTCAAAACACTAAATTGTTTGTTTTTTTTTTAGCTGAATTCAATGGTGCCAACAAAGATTCGATAAATTTTATTTTTCTATGTAAAAAACTCAAAAAACCCCCTTTTGGGGAGGTTTATCCCCCTTTACCCCCTCTTCCGGTGGTCCGATCGGGCTGGTCCACGAACTCGTCCAATCGATTACCACTTTACATATCTGTTCCAAATTTCATTAAGATCGGACTATATTTACAGCCGCTATCGTGCTGACAGACACATATATATATTAGCGAATTTCCCCCTATAGGGAAGTAGCTATTACCGTAGGCGGCACGGTGAGACTTAAGCGCGGGACCACCGTAACTATATATATATATAGATGTGTGTCTGTCAGCACGATAGCAGCCGTAAATATGGACCGATCTTGATGAAATTTGGTATAGACATGTAAAGTGGTAATCAATTGGACGAGTTCGTAAACCGATCGGACCACCGGGAGGGGGGGGTAAAGGGGAATAAACCCCTCCAAAATGGGTTTTTTGAGTTTTTTACACGCAAAATTATAAATTATCTAATTTTTGTTGGCACCATTGAATTCAGCTCAAAAAAAACAAACAATTTAGTATTTTAGCGAATTTCCCCTATAGGGAAGAAGCTATTACCGTAGGTCTCATGGTAAGACCTAAGCTCAGGACCACTATAACTTTTCGTTTTGGGGCCCCCAGAAGCAAAAAACACTATTCGTTCGAATTTATATATATATATATATATATATATATATATATATCTATATATATACTTTTTAAACCCCGGAACTTGTTGGTCCGACGTCTATTTCTCTGCAGAACAAAGCAGGTCCGATAGAACATGGTGGTCCACGCTTAGAAGATGCTGGTCGGACCAGCTTAATGTGAACAAGTATATAAATCCGCCATCTTGGTTACTCAAGTGGACCAGCATTATGTGGAAGTTTTTACACCAGCCGCCATGACAGTGGACCCACAAATGAT
Organism: Flexamia atlantica; assembly: GCA_035578135.1. Classification (NCBI taxonomy): domain Eukaryota; kingdom Metazoa; phylum Arthropoda; class Insecta; order Hemiptera; family Cicadellidae; genus Flexamia; species Flexamia atlantica. The sequence goes on along the minus strand of JAQJVK010000001.1, from coordinate 204,589,333 downwards.
GTATCAGCGTATATTATATATGCTGTAAAACCAGAAGATGTTGGTCTCTGATGAAAACTTCTTTCAAAAAGGAGGGGAAGTGTACAACACGATCTTTAATACCCCCTCCAGTCTAAATAAACTAGAAAAACGGTGCAGGCTGTTCTTCCAAAAGTTGAATGGCCATTTTTATAATATGTAGCCTACTGTAGTAAAAGCCAGTCATCATCGATACTAGGTAATTATTGGAATATTTTTATATGAAATTCATATAATCCAAACTCAACAATTATTAGTGACGAATGCATATGTCATATTGCTCAAGACTTGTATTTCATATTACTGAGGATTGTTAAAATATTAAGAAAGTAATTTGTACGTTTTGTTTTTGAAAATTTTTCACTATGTATCATCTACAAAATAAATTAAAGTATACTGATAAAATAAAATAAAAAATACATTGGACCATGAAATGTTCAAATTAAACATTTTTCGTCAATATCAGCTAAAATATTAGATAAAAATAAATTTTAACTAAACATTTTTGTATGAAGATTTTGAAAATGGTATCGCCGATGCCGAAACTTAAGTAAATCACTATATGTTTACGGTTGAATTGATGACAGTTATCCAGGTATGTGAGCTTTTTCCAAAGAAATGCAGTTACAATTTACTTGTGGCACATGCACTAACAAAACCTGTAAATAATGTTACTATGTCCATGTGCAGACAACATATTATTAGAATTTTAGTCAAATTAAATACATACTTATTTTAACTGCTCAAACTCACGTGGCATGCTGACTTAACAGACACATTCTTATAAGCGCTCTTACAACCGTATTCCAGGTTGTAATACGTCAGGTTGCGAACAAGGGAGTATATGACTAAACTGCGTTGGTTCTTGCGTTACAACCAAACCGTCTGCCAATGTTAATTGCTAAAGAAATAATAAAGAAAAATATATATTGGAGTAAGGATTGGAAATTATTAGGTAGAAAATACGGAATTAAAATTAATTCAGACAATTGACCGTTGGATGAGATCAGAAGGCAATTAATTGCTATATCGATAGTTGAGGCGGTGCGGGGGGAGAGTAGGGAGGCATGTGTTCAGGCGGCTAGGTCCGCGCGCTACCACACAACTTACGTACGGATCGCTGGAACGCGACCTTGGCGATAGCGCTTATCTTACTGATAATATGCCAGGTAAAATAATCCGTTGGGTCTTCAAAGCATGCACTGAATCTGTCAATCTTAATTACAAGTCCTGGATATTAAATATAAATTATAATTGCGCTCTCTGTAATTTAAATGAAAACGAAGACTTGTATATAATTTTATTGCAATATGTCCGATTTTAGCTCACCTAAGAAAACGACTCTTTTTTTAGAGGGAACTAACTCACCCAGACTTCATTGAATATTCAAACGGGAGGAATTGGCGTGGTTTGGCTAATTTTTTTATCATAGGCTTGGAAGTATAGATGGGAGCTTATACTAGAGTTTAATTTTTAATTTCTACTAAGTAAATTGTAATTATAACCATATCTTTGTTAACATGCTGTTTGTTTGAAATAGCATATTTCAAGCTGTCATCACATCAGACGGTCTTATGTGACCATTGCTGATATAAGTGCAAAGGCTAAACAAACAAAAAAACAAGGAAGTGTAGATTTAGTAAAGTATTGATTTAAATATTTATTTTGTACAACAGTTTGTGTATAAGGGTATGCAATGTTCATGTTGTTAAAATGATCAATAAAGCACTTTTTCACTCATTCATTCATTCATTAGTTAAAATTTACCATGATGAAAATATGTGATGTGATAGCCCCGCCCCATACAACTAGTATACAAACACATATTTTTCGTTGTTATTCCTGAGGTTAGCCCATGGTTTTTAAAGAGTCTAGTTCTTTCTCAATGCAAATCTTAACGGTCGGAAACTAACCAAATAAGATAAAAATGTGTATATAATGTACTACTGTACAAAAATCAATGGACTAGAGCAATCTGTACTCTGTAACATTCTGTGATATGCAGTGATAAATAACGTACTGCCAGTGGTTGGCGCACAGCGGGACGAGCGACGACGTAAACTTAGTAAAGTCTGATTTAAATGCTATGGCCAAGTCCGCCCATAGTAAATATTTTAATTTTAGCATTATCATGTGGCTTACAGACATCATTTGTAGGGTTACCATATGTCCTAGGTTGAAAAAGAGGACACTTTACACACACGAGGCCTAAACCCCCATCGAGCAGAAGCCCTTCTCTCCCCCCCCCCCCCCCTAGTTACGAAAGTTGTTGTCAAAAGGATCGGAAGAAATTATTACCTTACGTTAATTATTCACGATGCAACATGACGATTTTTGAATATGTTGAAAAAATAAGACGTTTATAACAACATAATGAGGAACACGTTGAAGCTTGGATGTTTACAAACAAAAGCGGTTTGAACTGGTTATTTTGGTTTGAAAGAGCAATAAAATTTCATAATTAAATGACATTTTCAGTAATTTAAAAACAATGGTGACTTAAAAACAATGGTAAAATAGGCTTTAGTTTCATGTTGATTATGTATTGAGTTTTTCAGAGTAAAATACCTTTCAATGAGAAAGTGTGTGAATTTTTGTATTTTTTTTAATTTTCTATACTCTGCTTTAAAAGTATCAATGTATACCTTCTACACTTTGAAATTTTGACAGTGCAACAAAATTCATTTTGCATAAAATGGCGGTTAGTTTTCATTGCTTGGTGCATCTCCATGTCTCTGTTGTTTAAGAGTTTTCTTTCAAAAGTATTGACTATTTATGTTAATTCTACATAATATCTACGCGTCAGTTCCTTGCATTCATCTTTGTTAGGCCTTAACAACAAACGATAAGAAGATTGTCAAACCTTTGATCTACTGAAGAACTAATTTATAAATACATTTATAAAATAGCCATATTCCTTAAAGTCTATCTATTCAATGCTCATAACGGCTGAAAAATTCAGTTTTCAAATTTACCCGCATTTTTGTTTCTCATCTTGAATACACGTTTGGCAAATTTTTACTCAAGCAAATATTACAACTTTCTATGGAATGCCCTCATTAAATAGGCATATATAGTTATTGGTACATTTCAAAATCGAGTAAAATAGGCAGGCTAACAGTTAACACCTTAATATCCATCGCATTCCAAGTACATTTAAAAAATACAGGTTTCAAATTTACATTGCATTTCAAAACTTGAATCCTTTTGTTGAATATTCATCTAATATTGATATTTTAGAACACTAAACGTTGAAACATGCATCAATGTGTTGAAACATGTATCAGTGTGTAATCACTGTCAACAGTTTGTTAGAGAGTCCCTTCTCTAGAGCACTTCCTGATTTACTTATGTTCCTTTTTAAGTTTCCTTTTAAGTTAATACAGTAAATTAAGATGATAACAGACTCTTGGTCTTAGTTTCAATAGGTCAAATACTCTTCCTTATTTTCTGTTGTCTTAAAAAACGTCAATAAGAAATTAAAATCATAATTAACTATGAATGTCAACTGACTTTAGCTAGCCCCGCATCTCTGGAACTATTTCAAATCTTAATCATCTGTTTTGTTACAAATAAATAAGAGTTATAAAAAGTTCACAGGTTCTCCCACAGATAGTAGCACTTTCGCTGGAATTTGAAAAGCCTCCTGTGTGAAGGCTTTTCATAGGATATTTTCCAAACCCGCAAAAGGAACATCTCGAGATTAATAGCTTTAATTTGATAACAAATATGTGGAGAAAAGTTCATTTCTAGGGGTCGATTTGGTCTGTACAAAATCCCATAAATTCTTTTAATAATATAGAAGATAGATTAAATGTCTTTGGTTCATCCCCTAACCAAAAAATCCGGTTCAAAACTGCTTTTGTTTGTAAATACTGTACCCAAGCTTCAACATGTTCCTTCGTCCAAGGCAAGAAGTGAGCCGATACAGTACAAGAATGAACAGCAATGGCAGCGGCTGTACAAGACAGTATCACTACCATGCCTCCGAAGTCCGGCGCGCTACCGACTGTTCCACCGACTCACTGTCATATTCATCAATATCATACCGTATCATACATAACACAACAATATTAACAAAGGAAACATATTTATTTTCTTAGGAGATATACATATTTATCTGTTAAAAAGAGAGACAATTTCTTTCTCTCTCCTTCGCGTAGGCCTTAGAAACTCTTCCAACGCACGTAAAAAACGTCAATATTTAAAACCTTTGATCAGTGTTATAACATGACAGCACATGTCATGCAGTAACAGCAACAAACGACATCAGCAGTATCGGTCGTGTAGTATTTCGGGAAGAAATTCTGAACGATAGTGACATTAAAACGGTTTATTATGCATAAGTAAAATCTTTATTATCATTTGGAATTATTGCGTTTGGATGTGCATACATACATGAGATAGATACATTATTTGAAATGATGACCTACCCAGGCAGGTTTTCCTATACTCTTATATGAGCAATGATATAGTCCGTTCTTGTATGCTTGCTTGCTTGCACAACGATCTCAAAAACGGCTGCGAGGATTTCCTTTAAAGTCTGGAAATAAGTAATTTATGACTCAAAAACTCCTTTTATGCAGATTACTTGGCCGGAGAAAATCTATTAACGTAATAAATCGAATTTAAAAGTTGTAACATTTTAACATCGGCCTTATGGGTTGCCGTAATGGCAACGAAAATAAACTAGGAAAGAGTAAACCAATGAAGTAATCATAACAGCTGTTTGGAATCTACAGCCGTCAAGGGAAAATACAGCAGGTGGGATGAAGAGCAATAAAAAAGGTTTCTATTTATCAATTTTATTACATTGAAATATTTTATAGCAACTGGATGAAATCGTAAACATGAAATAACACCGAGCAAGGCTCGGTCCACCAGGTTCTTTAAGCTAAACATGAATGACAGATGAGTGAAGGATGATTGTGGTGCGATCTTGCAGTCTTGTTGTCTTGTTACTGACTAAGGCTGTCTTGTTCCTCAAAACTATTTTACAACCACTCTGTCATTAAAAAATAAATCATGGAAGTTCCCCTAAAAAATTAAAAAGGTACCCTACGGACTAACTTTTTCTGAAATTGGCGTTTTTAGTCTGAAAACTATTTTTATAATTTCTTTTCTCCACATATATATAGTCATTCTGGCGTGTGTCTATTTTGCCCCACGGTTAAGGGTCATTATGGAAACATCGCTTTTGCTCCACGGGTCGGCAGGTAGATTTCAGAGCCGCCCAAAACATCGCTTTTGCTCCACGAGAGAGGGGCCTGCGCTTCATCTCACCAAAATTCTCTCTTTCTCTCACCTACAAGCTCCAAGTTCTTTCTTGAATACTGTCAGCTAAACTTAATATGCAACTTTGCTTTTTTGGCCTAAACGAAAATATTTATAACTGAAAGAATGTTAAACTACTTCAATTGTAACAGTAACGACAAGTAAACAATAATGTTTAAGAGCAATAGCTTACAAAATTAAATAGTATTACTATGTTTTATCCATCTTTCATTTATTTTATACAATAAATCACGATTAGAAACATGGAAGCTTTCTAACACAACATCAAGCTTTTAGGCACGAACATGAGATTCTAGGTCACTACTATATATTAAATGTAGATTTATTCAATTGTGTAGTTTTTGCAGATTGCTTCTTTTTTTTAATAAACCATATAGCCTTAAAATAATGTGACCTTGAACCTTCAATTGATTTCAACTTAACTTTTTATAGGTACCAATATTGGTCTCAAAACAGCTTTATTAATATAATACAGAGTAGCAACAGATCGAGATGAAAGACTGGGTACTGTACTAGGGAGAAAGACTTTAACTATTCTAAGCTTGAATTCTGTGAAATAAGGTTATTTAAATAGTGTTAAAGCCTGTCGAAAATATACTCTTTCGACTCAAACGTGGTTTTCTGCTCCATGCTCATGCCTAAAATCTCTATCTTTTGTCAGAAGGCTTCTCTGTTTCTAGTGAATTATTGTAAAAAATATATGAAATGTGGATAAGTATTAAATAGCAACACATTTTATTACGTAAGTTATTTCTTATACACAATATCGTTTACTTACTCCTACTCTTACAATTTAAGTAGTTTAATATTCTTTCAAAAATCAATATTTTCGATTAGACAAAAATAAACTTGTAGTATTACGTTAAAATGGTATTTTTCGAGTAAGAACCTGGAGGTGAACGAAAGAAAGAATGTGGGGGAGAGGAAGCGCAGGCCCCTTTCTCGTGGAACAAAAGCGATGTTTCGGGCGGTTCTGAAATCTACCTGCTGACCCGTGGAGCAAAAGCGATGTCTCCAAAATGACCCTTAACCCGTGGAGCAAAAGCGATGCAGCCCCATTCTGATGCAGTTTTTGAAAGAATTTGGCATTATTATAGTACCCGTTTTTCTAGGATTGTAGGCATCGTAATCCTGCAATCAAATAAAAAAACCTTTTCTAAGGAAACTACTTAAATATATCACACTTTTTTTATCTAAGTATTGGTCAAAAGTTTAATAACCAGCATTTTTTAACGTTACATCCTTTTCCAACTTTAAGAAACAAGTTGTGGAGTTACTTGTATCTTTATAGGCCCGGAGTAAAGTGAGGCCGATATCATTATGGGCCCGGCCTGACCCCTGTTCCCTGCAACAAGCGGAGGTACACAGGTTTTGCTGCGATGGCATCCGCAGCGGCACCTCGGCGGCAGTTATCTCAGTGCGCGACCACCCTGTACGCACGGACGGCAACTCGCGGCGCACTACGCAGCGGCATCTAGCTGGCTCTGCGTGGAAATTTCTCAAAAGCACGTTTTTTCTTTGTCACATTTGTGCTGAAATCGGAGTCCATCTGAATGCTAACTTCTTCCCACGCATTCCTCTTCTTAATCCTATCGTGGTAATCTTTTAATGCAGTATTCCAAATGCATGGTCGCTTCTTAACTAGTTCTACAGGGTGAGTTTAATTGTCCCCCCCATACCTTTTTTACATTTCTAAAAATAACTATCCTAGACCCACCCAAACATTATTGGGTAGCAAGTATACCTCGTTTTGAGGGGTACTCATTTTCGGCCGCCATCTTGGATCCGCCATATTGGATACAACTATTTTTTCAAATTTAAAGATAGGGTTGCGACCCCTTTTTTAACACTGTTTTTAATTTTGAATTCAATGCCGCAATACGTTTTTTGATAAATCTTTTGTTTTCAAGTTATGAAACTTTTTGTGAACAAGTTTTCAAACTTGATTTTCTGTTATACAGAGCTATTTTTTTACAATTCTACCTCAGATATCAACAGCTTAATACCACATAACATTGTTAAATTGTTGGTATTTAATTTTTAGAAAGTTAAAATTTTTGGCCGCCTTCTTGGATCCGCCATATTTGATAAAAAATATTTTTAATATGAAGGTAGGGGTGTGACCCCTTTTTTAACACTGTTTTTTATCATAAATTCAATGCTGCAATCCGTTTTCCTAAATCTTTTTTAGTTTTCAAGATAATATAAATTTAAAAATAATGATATTAGTTACTAATCCCTTTTTATTGATTTGTTTATTTTTAATTGCTCCAGATATCGAAAACAGATTTCCACTCAAAACTATCGGTTAATTAAACATTTTCCGTTGTGTTACAATCATCGAACGCCATCTTGGATCCGCTATATTGGTCAATTTTTTTATGTGTCGGACACACATCAGTGGACGAACAAAAAAACAAACGAGGTGAATTTATACAGACCAGGCGAATCGCCGGCGCCGTAGTCGAGCTGCAGCGACAACCGACGGTAAGTGGGAATGCTCCCAAAACTGCCGCGGCGGCACTGCGCGGTGTAGCAGTCCCCGGCGCGGCGGCTGTCTGCCACTCCGCGCGGCACCGCTGCTAGGCTGCTGCCACCAACCGCCTATTTGTACTGAATAATTTGTCTCTGTGGTCCAGTACGACGCACTGGAGTTGCCGCCGAGGTGCCGCCGTGGAAAAACCGCTCGTGTGTACCCTGGGAACCCAGAGCCTCCTTACCCCGGTCCTGGCCCCGAACGACACTCCTCCACACCCCCCCCCCCCCCATCCATGCACAACCCATGTACATTGCTCGTGCAATGCACTGACATCATTGTTAAAGATTTTGCTTTTTATTTCTTTCAACAGTACACTCTTCATCGTTTGTCATCAAATTACTCAACATAAAATTCAATTTCAAATAAATTCAATATACATTTCAATTTCCATATTTTTTAATTTAGTTTATTTTTTATTTTCATCAAATTTATATATTTGTTTTAAAAATTCTACTTCATTTGACCCTGCTCTGCAATGCAGTGTATGTCCAGGCCCATGTGCGCTCTTTGCCCATGTACCCTCTTCCATACACTCCTACACTCATCTCTCATTCATACTTGGCTTAAAATACCTACCTGGTTAGGTCGCCATTTCAATTAAAAGTATTAAAAAGTACAAACGTTTGGTGTAATTGTAACAAATAAATTAATTTTGCTATACTCATGTAACGAGATTTTTTTTATATTTTACACACTCTATGTACAATTATGAACTCTAGGCCTAAAAATGAATACTTATAGGTTTAATATAAATTGTATTTTCAGATTGCCTGAACACTTTTTAATATCAGGTTTTCTCACCTAACAATAAATATTATATATTAGCATTGTTTAAAAACTCAATGATATTAGTTAGTATACATTCCTTATTACAAAATTTAACTATACAATGATTAAACCCAACAATACATAAATAAGAATTCTGATACACTTTAAAGAAATAAGCAAGACTAGGAACTTTTTAATCTACATATTTAAGTTAATATTACGTGTTGGTTCAACAAAAACAGCAATCATACAGTTTATGTATAACCAAGATCACAGCACCGTTTCAGTAAAAATGTGAATGAGTGACCATAGAAGTACTGAACAGAGATGAGATAAGATAAAGTTAGGAGACTGTTGAAATTATGTGTAAACACAAGTCAAAGTGAATTTTCCTTAGGCTCACGCGTGCTCAAAGCATATACGTGTCTAAAATATAATGTACTATATGATGTATGATCAAATAAAAATGATTTAATTTAACTTCATTCATTTCTTCAACTTATTTTTAGCTCTCGAGTGGCCAATGTCTGATAGTGCAAAGGCTGAACTAGAAGATGCTGGTCGGACCAGCTCAATGTGGTTAACTATACAAGCATAAACCGCCATATTTTTCTCATGTGGACCAGCATGATGAGGCAATTTTTACAATTTGTCCGTTGACATTTCCCCTCATCCCCTCCACATTCTCGTCACGTGGTGGACCAGCAAGATGAGAACGATTATACATGGCATGTTATATAGGACCAACATCTTCTGAATTATAAAAAAGGACCAACAAACTCTGTGTTTTTTTTAATAATGGAATATAAGCACTTTTCTGTGAATATAAAAGTTCAGAATCATTAATATTTCCAAAAAAACATTATATACTCTGTGTGACGTAATTAGAGCTCTTCAAAAAGGGTAGGTCCCATGGACCTGCATAATATAAAACTTTACACAAGACCAACATCTTCCATAACTTTACAAATATATATATCTATATATCTATATATATATATCTATATATATATATCTATATATATATATCTATATATATATATCTATGTGTCTGTTAGCACGATAGCGGCCGCAAAAATGGTCCGATATTCATGAAATTTGGTACGGACATGTTAAGTGGTAATCAATTGGACGAGTTCGTGAACCAGCCCGATCGGACCACCGGAAGGGGGGGTAAAGGGGGATAAACCCCCCCAAAAATGGGTTTTTAGAGTTTTTTATATAGAAAAATAAAATTTATCCAATTTTTGTGGGCACCATTGAATTCAGCTCAAAAAAACAAACAATTTAGTATTTTGAAACACTGCTCTATGTCCATTGGTTACCGAGATATTGAAAGTGGTAAACACAGTACGTTGTCCCAATGTCAACCTTATGGGAAATAACTAAAATTCTATATCTCGCTTATTTCTCAACATATCTCAATAAAACTTGGTAAATAGCTTCTTCTAGTTCAGATCTACTAAATATTGAATTAAAACCACCCAGCTTTAATATACCTGTAGCAGCACACCTGCATACTCATTCCCCATGTTATTCTTATGGAGCTTACAAAAAACATGTCAAATCTCGCTATGTAGGATTGAAATATGTTGTTTTGCAATTGAAATTCGCTGAGTATGCAGGTCTGCTGCAACGGGGGTATTTAATCATTGCTATATGTCTAATGGTTACCGAGATATAGAAAGTGGTATACACAGTACATTGTCCCAATGTTAACCTTATGGGGAATAAGTAAACTTCTGTATCTCACTTATTTCTCAACATATCTTAATAAAACTTGGTTTATGGCTTCATCTAGATGAGATCTAATGTCTAATAGTCTAAAATCCCCGATACTTCCTTTTTCGTGGCAGCAAACCTGCATACTCATTCCCCATGTTATCCTTAGGGGAAATAAAAACAATTCTACCTTCCTTATTTCTTAACATATCTTAATAAAACTTGGTGTATGGCTTCTTCTAGTTAAGATCTATTAAATATTGAAGTGAAACCAACCAGTTTTAACATACCTACCACAGCAAACCTGCATACTCATTCCCCATGTTATTCTTATGCAGATTACAAAAACATGTCAAATCTCGCTAAGTTGGATCGAAATATGTTCTTTTGCTTTTGAAGTTCGCTGAGTATGCAGGTCTGCTGCAACGGGGGTATTTTTTAATTGAGTCTAATTGAGAAATATTAATTTCCTAGTTTGATTTTACATAATTTATCTTTAAAGGAAATTTTCTTGGAGTGATATTTTCTCATTTCAAAATATTTAATAGTAACTCAGTAAATTGTTGTCAAGTAGCTAACAACAGTTCCCAGTATTCATTGATAAAGCCTTAACCTAGTAACCTTTTACTTTCATTCTTCTAGCAAATTTTTTTCCTTTATTTCAATAAGCGTATGAAACAATTATTTAAGCTATAACAATTTAGTAGACAAATGAATATGAGGTGCAGATTTTAATTGTTCATTTTGAGTAATAGTGGTTGTAAGAAAATATTATGTTTATGCCATAACAAAGTATTTTCATCTTACTGACACAGAAACATCTGTTTTCTGTTCCTTTTTGTTGGCCCGAAAGTTATCCATTGAAGATACTAGTAGAGAAAAAACTTTTCCTGCCACTGCATGGAATTAACCACATTGTCACACCTATAAACAGTACGCAAAACTGTTCATTTCCGCTTTCATTTCATTCCTGTTCGCTAAATCAGGGTTACTTATCAGGTTAAGATGGCACACAAGAGAGATAACCATGCGTAAAACACCAAAGACCAGTTTCTATTGGTTAGAAATCCCATGACACTCACCATATTCTAAACTCTGGTTGCATATCTCTGGTTGCTTCTGGTCAGCGTTTCTAGCTCAACTTCCGGTTCGTTCCAATAGAATAAACAAACATAACCTCAATGAACTTTTGTGTACAGGTTAGTAAATAAGTTAAACTGTTTAAATAATGGTGGCAGGAAATATCTTGTGTGTATAACGAGCACAAACAGTCATTGCCGCTCTCGTAATGTTTGGCCGCACTCAGCTAAAGCTTTGTGCGGCCATCTACAATTCTTGAGCGGCAATGACGTACTTTGCGCTCTTAATAGTCAAATAAATAGCTATTCCAGCTTAGGCCAGGAAGATTCCCGGACTACAATTATAGGAAACAGAAGTAAACAATCAGCTGATTAGCTGCAAACCGATGTTTAATGCATGTTTAAAGGTGACTTTTTAGAGGGATGTAGTGGCAGCACTGGCAGCAGTACCAAATAAATGTTTGTTTGTTTATCATAGGTTAGGTTTGAAGAATTGAGAAATGTAGTGATGTAGTTAATGCAAGGAATGCGTTTTGATTAAAAATATGTTTTCTCTGAGTAGTATTATGGAAAGTATCGTACATTACTCGGCCGGTAAGTTTTACAGTACTAGCATGAAAATCCCACACTCCCCTCCAGCTCGCATGGAAACTATCATGCTCATCCGCCAAAACAGTACTTTTAGGCCTAGTAACGTAATGTACGGCAGGTGACTCCTGTTCCATCTTGAGTGGTCACCAGAAGTAGGCCTATGTGACTGTTGCCGATTCTGTTGCCTCGCTACTATTGCCACACAAGTTTATTGGCCCATGGTGGCTAGCAGTCAAGGTTTTTAGTTAGTACAAAAATCCATAATAAACTTATTGAGGAGTTACAAGTGAACGGTTGTGTGGTTGCAGGTGAATGACTGGGGCTCGTGTCAGTCGGTCTGCTCGGCGTTGCTCGGTCGGGACCCGGACTGCGAGCCGGCGCTGCTCATGTTGGCGGACCTGGCGTATCGCAGGGTCGACTTCCACGACGCGGCCGCGCACTTCTCCGCCCTCCTCGCTCGCCACCCCGACCACTGGGTGGCCCTGGCCAGGCTCATCGAGGTACGCGCACTCTTATCTCTTTGGATCAAAGTCTTTACTGCGTTTTTTAAGGACTCTTGGAAGAGAGTAATCTTATTAATTTAAATTTACATTTTATTTGTGAATGAAGATTGTTTCACTTTGACTTTGTCACAGGTAAAAAGACGCACAGCTCAGTTGTCGGATGCCAAGCCGTACCTAGAAGGTGCCATGGAGATTGCAGCTGGAGAACCTGGTCTGAGCTATTGTACTGGTAAGTCACTTGAGAGGAATATAACCTTGATTTACTCATTGTGAATTTTCCCTGAATTGGTGGGGCTGCAAAGAGGTTTTATGCAATCTTTCCATCTCCAGTTTATTTTAAAAGGTTGTAAAGCATCTAAAGTTTCTGCATATTTGTGCCATTTATAAATAAGGAGTTAAAAAATGAAAAGTGCAACCATCCTGTAGACCTGGCCTAAAACATTCTTTCACACCCTTCTCCTCAAACAAGAACCAGAAAGGTATACAGAGTAGTGATGGGTCAAAACCAAAACTAAAATCTTGTAGCTGGTTGAAAAAGTTTTGGTTGCAGGATTTAATCAACTATTTCAAAACTAACGAGTTATTATCGAATATCAAAACTGCGAGATTCAACGTGACAGCAAGATTCATCATCTGTGGAACGAAGATATTCGTTGGTTGCCAAAGGAAGTTAATATTCATCGGCCGTGGAACAAAGACAGTAAATGTCAGTCACATAGCAAACATGATATTCGTTGGCTGCATAAAATTTGTTTTGACTATCGCTAATGCAGAGTTAAGCTTGTATCATAATTGAAAATAAATCTGAAATGCAGGTCTGCTGGACTGGTACAGCGGGGATATAAACAGTGCCTTGCACCACTTCAACTGTGCACGGGGTGATGTGGAGTGGGGGCAGCAAGCCATCCACAACATGGTGGAGATATGTCTGTCGGGGGAGGATCCCGGCGGCTCTGCCATGGCCACGAGACTGCTGGCTCAGATGCGGCCACACACCACTGACGAGGAGAACAGGTCAGTCAACTGGTACCATGTAGAACAGCGGTTCTCAGCCTATTTTATCACACAAACCCCTTACTTAATACATTTTTATCAATTAAACCATGATAATGTAATAGATGGTGGAATTTACAACAATCCAAAATCAGGATTAGTATGTTAATAGACGTGGCAAAAAAACCCAGGTTTATTGTAATTTAAATTTAATTTTGATGATTAAATCACACATACAATTAACAAAATTTCCCTGAATTGAGGCAAAAATGTTGCATAAAATATGTTGTTTTAAAACAGAAATTGTCATTAGTCGTTCTTGGAAACTTTTAAGAAGTCCTCTTTGTGTTCCAGAGCTTGCTTTGGTTCGCAGAATTGTTAAGTTTCGCTTGAGAGACGCTAGACAGAGTTCTGTGTCAGGGGAAATTTTCCTGTACTTGTTTTCATACCTGCAGTTCACTCTCGCGATTCAGCATGAGTGTAATGCAAGGCACCGACACGTTCAACAAGGATTTACAAGAGAACAAGATTGATCGAGACTTGCTGAGCGCACTCTAAACATTCATGGCTTCACTTGGTTTCTCCCAAATTCTGTGACAGTGTACTGTCGGCATATAGTTAGATATATGATGATAAGCTTGTTCTACTAACTATGAAGTTTGGAAGACAACAACCCTTTGTTTGGCTAAGTTGGACAGATTTCTGTTTCTATGACCAAGGTAAATTCAAAATATAACTGAGATTTTTAAGTCAGGGATTGCATCACATCACCCCTTTGGTATCTAACTGTCTCAGCGTATGAGTTGAGACCTTGGGACTCGTTTACTAAAACAAATCAGTGTTAAACTTGCCGCTGCTCTGATTTTCACTGTCTTCATATCTGAAAAACTTATATAACTAAACTTTCTTTGTTACTTCAGAAATAGATAACTAATCCACCATTAACAATTAATTTACCTTTTGCAAATCCCTGTCTGGGCGAACACCAGGTTGGTTTATTTTTGTGGTATAGACCAAAATCTTTCAATAAGTTAGTAGATGTTACAAAGCTTCTTCATGAATCATGTAAAATTGCCATAAACTTGAATTCCACTTTGCTTTCATGTAGGGGTGTGCGAATAGTGAATTTTGAACTCGAGCCAAGCCGAGCTTTTTCAAAAGTTTTCGAGCTCGAGCTTTTTCGAGCCGAGCTTTTTAACAACCACCAAATTATGAAGCTTGGTTTTAATTTTAACAGATACGATAGACTAATGTTTGCATAACTTAAGTGAACGCCAGCTCAAAACTAGAAAGCTTATCTCCAAAACAAGTTAATGATCTGTTAGGTTCATCAATATTTTGTATTATGTTACATAAAATTCATCAAACTGGCTCAAAAAATAATTTATGTAGAAAAATAACAAATTTAAAATCTACATTTATAATTTGGCTCCCCAATTCCACAATTCTTTCACTTTAAAATAAATAGTTAAACTTACATAATCATTCTAGTTACATAGAGGTATGCACTACAAAATTAATTTCAAGAGTTGAAAGGAGTTAATGGAAAGGTTTTAAAATGGTTATATCTTTAAAAAAATAACATATTTACACTTAGTCAAACAAAAGATTGATTTTCTTAATGTTCACAAAGTAAAGATGATTACAAATAGCAGTCGTGGCATAATATTGATGGCAAACTTATTATTTCAGAATATGAATAAAATTATTCAATGACAAAAATAATTTATTATTGTCATCCTAAAATTAATTGCATTTCTAAGCTTTAGTGAAGAAAATAATGTTCGGTTTAAGAAAATTTAGAAAGAAGAAGGGTCAGAAATTAGGACGGAATAGAGAGAAAGAAAGAAACAGCTACCTCTCTCTCTCCTTATCAGTCGCCAGGGAGGGGGGAGGGTGGAGGTTGTTTACTCCAAACCCCTGTCCCGGTTTTTTGTCATTGTTGACTCAGTGCGAGCGTGTGTGAGTTAATTAGGTGATAAGGAATCCTTACTACAAAATGCAAAAATACAAACTACTTGTCATACAACTATAAATGACGGCACATATTTTTTGTCTTATCTTTATAAATCAAATGAGACCAAAATGAAAATTATACCATATACCGTTAAAGAGATAAGCCATGATAAAACAATAGACTTTGTTGCTGTATTTTGTGGCTTTCCAAGGTCAACTAAATATAGCTCCGATTTCCGTCTAAATGGAGATAATATTTCTTGTTATCTGTCAATGTCCTTGAAATGAAATGAAATAAAATGAACATCGGGGTCACTGGAATTGCTTATGATTGGTTCAAAAGCTATCTCTCAGACCGTCTTAAAAGTGTCTCGATAATGGACCAAACCAGTTCTCTGAAAAAAAATTGATTACGGGGTCATTCAAGGCTCAAAGTGTGGCCACCACATACTTCCCTTTCGTTATCACTAAGGAATATTTTTTGTTTATGTTTTTCTTGGGAGGGAAACGCTCTTCCGGTTTACCGTGTCCAAAAATAGATCGCGATAATTATCTTTCCGATAAGAACTCTCTTATCAAAAGCTCAGCTCGAGTGTCGAGCTTTTTTGAAAAAATCGAGCTGAGCCGAATACTGAAAAGCTCGACTTAAAAAGCTCGACCGGTCGAATACTCGCACACCCCTACTTTCGTACCTATTCCAGTTTATTGTTCTTTATTTTATCTGTCATAAAATACTTTTTTATTGACAAAAGTATTTGTTTACAATGCCGATAGTGTTAGGCTGCTTCAGAACCTGATACTGTTGACATCCAAGGACAAGCAGGACGTTGAGTTGGCCATGACAGACTTGACTCAACTCGCCCAACAAGAAACTCTCAGGTTAGCCTTAGTTTATAATCTTAAACTTAGTCGATATATTTTGAAACTTACTGCAGTGAATTCAATTTTCAAAGATGATGACTGAAAGAACATGTGGTAGCACATAACATTTTGTGGTGATCAATAGGTACGATTTAATTTTTCGCTAATGCCAGTTTGGTGGCAGGGTGGGGGCCACGCTGGGCCTGGCCACGGGCTACATGCAGCAGAAGCAGGCGGCGCGGGCCCGCAACATACTGAAGCGCGTGGCCAAGGCCGCATGGACCGCGGAGGAGGCCGAGCACCTGGAGCGCTGCTGGCTGCTGCTGGCCGACCTGCAGGTGCAGGCTGGCAAACACGACGCGGCCTCCGAGCTGCTGCGGCGCACACTGCAGCACAACCAGGGCTGCCACCGCGCCCTGCAGCTGCTCGCACTCATCGCCGAGAAGGAGCAGAAGTACTGTGAGTCCAATTTTGGAATTGTGATAATATTATAAATATTTTAATAATTATAGATTGTGATATTATAAAAATTTTTATTTCATTAACTCTTTTTAAAGGAAAATCGGGTCCTATTTCTAACTAAGTAAAAAAGATTTGAGGTTAGGATGGCTCTAGGCTAGGTTTAAGTGAATGAGAATAGGAATAATTTGTCAGAGAACTTACCCATTTACACTTATACTAGCTGATTAACCCGGTTTCACCCGTGGAAAAACAGAAACACATCCTTATTATCATAATTAATGTTTCATTTAATTTGTCTTATTTCATGAGGTTACCTTGACAACTTCACAAGCTTCCCTGTAGCTTAACATTGAATTTTTTGAAGTACTAGAATGATGAAAGGTTTTAGGCCTAACCCTAAAGAAATTTAAAAAAATCTTTCGGAGTGGATGCTCCTAAGAGGAACGTTTATGCAAATTTTCAAGGGTCAAGTAGTACGGGCTGTATGATTATAGGTGAGTTGTATTTGACAAATATAATAAGTAAGTTGAAGCTAATATAGTAAGTAGCTTCACATTATTCATGTAAATTTTAAAGACCTTCACGCTAAATAAACATTTTAGTCCATAAAATAAATAATTTCCCAATTATGTTTCTTATAAAATAATTATAAGTACTGAAATTCCACTTTTACAGATGAAAAGTAAGGATTGAATTTCTAAAATCTCTTAAATACAACTTGACCTGGAAGTATCGTTGACAGTGGAGGCGGGACTGCAGTACAAGCAGGCGTGGAGGCTGAGTGGGGAGAACGACCCGGCACTGGGCTTCAAGCTGGCGTTCAACCAGGTGAAGGCCAAGCGGTACGCCGACGCCATTGCCACCTGCCATGCCGTGCTGCGCCTCAGCCCCGACTACCCGCGCATCCGCAAGGAGATCCTGGACAAGGCCATGAACCACCTGCGCACCTGACCGGGGTAGGCCCTCATTGTCCCGTAACCAAACATCGTATAAACAAATAATACGCAGAGAGTAGACTATGATGATGCTTATTCTCAATAATGATACATCAGAGACCAAGGTGTTGCAACATATTTTATTTTGTTCTTTTCCAGTTCACCTTATGTAACATTTAGTCTATTACAGCTTTATATTTTCAAGTTTTGTCATTTAAATTGTCATCCTTTGTCATCGACTCTGTTCCTTTAGTAGTTACTCCTCATGAAATGTATGTGGTGCCGTGCTCATCCTGAAAGTCTTCACGGACTTTTATTGTTTATAGCTGATGTAAATATTTTTAGTTAGACTGTTTATGTTAGCAAGAATAATTAATTCTCTCTCGATATACAGAAGGAGTTTCATTTTGAGACGCTACAGTCTGTTCTCTCTCGAGCCTCCTGCAAGCTTATCATTTGCTGCACGAAGATCTTGAAGTTGTCTTTCAATTTCATCCATGGCAGAAAACAGTTTTGATGATTAAAGTTACTTTTAAATATTTAATGAATAACGAAATGAAAATGATCAGAAAGGTAAATATTCTTTTTAAACGGGGTCACCAAATGTCAGTGAGACGACGGGGTTACTATGCGAATAATAACTAGACCGAAATCTTAGTTAACTTTTATTTTGTACATCGAGACAATTAATTATTCTTACTAACATTAACAGTCTAACTAAAATATTTACATCAGCTGTAAACAATGAAAGTCCATGAAGACTTTCAGGTTTATCATATCCGTTGACACAAGTCTGCTAAGTCAGTGAGAGAGGTGAGCAGTTCCTGTGTCGAGCTCTCACTGACTTAGCTGACATTTGGAGAGGACTCCTCCAGCGGGCCCCGCGTCTAAAAATTCGGCTTTAAATTAGATCTTAGATAAGATCTTAGATAAGATCTTAGATAAGATAAGATCTAAGATAAGATCATAGATAAGATAAGATCTTACAAAAAGTAAGTTTTGCATTATTAATGTATTTAAAAAGCAAGACCAAGTCATATGGATCACTCTGTATCGTTCAAGTCGAATGAAACGAACTGTACACTGCGCGAGAGTGTTTTAACACTGGGCAAGCGCATTTTTTGCAGCGTTTACACAACACGCAGCCTCGGTCTCGATCCGAGCGTCTGTTACGATTTTCATTTCTTTTATTCTTGACCGTATTATATATTTGTATAATAGGTCTTTCTACACGTCTGTAACAGTAGCCGCAGTGCATCGACTCCATAAGCATATTTTCCGCAGCGTTTGCAAAACAGCGTCTGAACTGATTTTGATAATTTTATCATAATTTAGACGATGTAAATCTGTATTAAAAACGCCAAATTTTTATATGGCTACTTGTTTAGTACGTGACCATTGACTTACAACACCTGAAGGTAGCTGTGCTATTCCGTAGATTTATAATTTAATATTTAATGAGTGTTAGAGATCACAAAAGTAGTAGTTTACACTTCTTGCCCACACTCTTGCAGTGTTTGTGAAAACAACGCAAGGTCATCATTACCTACACACGTCTGTGGGCTGGAGTATTTTGATAGAATTTAAAACACTTGATTGATTCACTTATTCCTATTATAAAAAACAATCCATTACTTGGTAAAACATAGGATTTAGGAAAACACAAATTTATACCATACTACTACGAGTATTTAATTAAAAATTGGTTTACTATCCAACACTTATGATTTTATAGAGTCAATATAAAAGTTTGTTTATGTTCTAAAATATATTAACAAACAATTTATCAATCGTATAACCGACGGAAACACATTTTTAAGTGGGATTTTCCAAAAACTGATCATCTTGGCTATTTATAGATTTTTTTACTTAAACTAATTGGAAATACACAGTTTTCTTTATATTTACAAATTACTCAGCTACTTACGAGCTAATAAATTTGTTGTAAATAATTAATTTAGGCGAATCCCACTATGAGAATGTATTTTAACTATAAAATAGCTTTGAGTTAAGAATTAAATTAGGCGAACTAGTATAATAACATAATAGTGCTATTTAGTTAAATATATATTATTATTCTATTTTTAGGTGGTGATTCCCTACTTTTACAGCCATTATCACAATTACGACTAAACATGAGTAATAAGTTGATGGGAGACTTTGATCTAGTTAAATATAGCATTTATCATTGTTATTTAAAGAATTTGCCGTAATTGTTAATTTATTTTGAATAATAGCATTTGATTGTTATTTATTAAATGAAAATTACACACCCTTTTCACATTTTCACGTACAGTATCGTTTATAATCGGCAATTCAGTCAGATAACTTATTGACTTTAAATGACAATTATTAAGTTAATTTTAGCCGCATAGAGTCGAAAGTTGCACCGTTGTAATCACAAAAAGATAATCTATCGATTAATAAAATTTAAATATAACATCATCTAAACTATGTGTTCAGGTTCACCGACCTAGCACACTGCGTGCGTGTGGCCCTCCTCAGTCACTGGCGCCTGCTACTCCATTCGATAGTATCCGATAGCATTCCAAAGTATTTAAACTTAATGAATAAAAGGGTATAGTATGCGAAATATGTAGATTTAACGATAGTTTTCATTCGAAAACATTAAAACTACATAAGTTGTTATTAAAAATTATTTAAAATCTTTCGAATTCAGCCGATATACCATTAAAACACAATCGATATCATTCGATATATTTCGATATGATGCGATATTTTTTCATTTTACATTTAAAATTTAATAAAAGGTCGAAATATTATAGTAAATCGAGAAAAAAAATTCGATATGATTCGATAACATTTGATATAATTCGATACGATTCGATATCATTCGATATGATGCGATATTTTTTCATTATATAAATAAAAATTAATAACAATTCAAAATATTATATAAAATCGAAAAAAATAATTCGATATCATTCGATATGATTCGATATGATTCGATACGATTCGATATGATTCGATACGATTCGATACGATTCGATATGATTCGATATTTTTTATTTTTTATAATTTTTTTTAAAAATTTAATTCACATAATTTCATAACAATCGATAGTAATGCGAAAGCATGCGAAAGCATGCGAAAGCATGCGATAGCATGCGATATCATTCGATATAATGCGATATTTTTGGACAATTAAATGTATACCATTAAAAAATTAATTAAAATTCACAAAACTCATCCGATCTTAATAGTGATCTTATCATTTTTCAGATCTTATCAGTTCTCGGATCTCATCAGTTTTTACATCTTATCTAAGATCTTATCTTATCCAAGATCTTATCAGTTTTAACATCTTACCTTATCTTATCTAAGATCTTATCTTATCTAAGATCTTATCAAAAATTTGCGAGGACGCCCGCGGGAGGGATACCTCTCCAAATGTCAGCTAAGTCAGTGAGAGCTCGACACAGGAACTGCTCACCTCTCTCACTGACTTAGCAGACGTACATATTATTAGCGAATTTCCCCTATAGGGAAGAAGCTATTACCGTAGGTCTCATGGTCTCACCATTCGTTCAAATTTATATATCTTTATATACAGGGTGTCCGGAAATTATGGTAAAATATTTTAGTATATGATAGTACAGGTAAAAATAAGAAAAAAGTTCATAAAAACATAGGTCTAAAAGTGCTTTGTTTTCTTAACGCATAAACTTCAAGCTTGGCATATGGATTACCACTGTTAAGACCTATTTTTGTATGAAGTATCAAATTTCTACTTTGTACCACTTCAAAATGGGGACTGTTTTTTGTTTACAAAGCTAAATATCTTAAAAACCGTAAATTTTGGAATAATTATACAAGAGACAAAAAATTTGTGAAATTTAATCCAATTAATGCTGATATTAAGATTATGATGATCGGACTACTAACAACGGAGAAATTTTAACTTTTCCGAATAAAAACATGGTTTTTTAGAACATAATGTCAGAAATTTGCATGTTTTAATTCGGAAAAGTTAAAATTTCTCCATTATTAGTAGTCCAATCATCATAATCTTAATATCAGCGTGAATTCGATTAAATTTCACAACTTTTTTGTCTCTTGTATAATTTTTCCAAAATTTACGTTTTTTATGATATTTAGCTTTGAAAACAAAAAACAGTTGCCATTTTGAAATGGTACAAAGTATAAATTTGATACTTCATACAAAAATAGGACTTAACAGTGGTCATCCATATGCCAAGTTTGAAGTTTATACGTTAAGAGGTTCGTGAGATATGATTAAATATGTAAAAATCACAAACAGACACACAGACGGAAAACGAAGCACTTTTGGACCTATTTTTATATGAACTTTTTTTCTTATTTTTACCTGTACTATCATATACTAAAATATTTTACCATAATTTCCGGACACCCTGTATATATATAGATATACAGGGTGTTTCGAAACTCTCTCCCGAAACACCGTGGGCACGTTCCTTAGGTCAAAACAAACAAAAAATGTCATGTAAGTATAGGGTCTATCTCCCTCCGTTTTCCGTCTGTGAGTCAGTTTGTGTTTTTCAATTAAACCTCTATAACTTTAAAACGACTTAAGATAAATTATTGAAACTTAGTATGTAAACTATAGTTAGTATGGCCAAATTTTTCACCAATTTTCAATTTTTTTTCTTTTGGAATTTCAAAATGGCGGCCTTTTAAAAATTTAATTCATTAATATCTAAAAAAGTTGACATGTTAACACTAACCTTTTTATAATACATTTTATTGGCCACTTCATTACAAACATAACGATACTTTATTTATTAAAATCGGATAATAAATAAGCGAGATACAGGGATTTAAGAAAAGCATGTCATTGCATATTCCACGCGACTAGCGCGAGACCGTCATTGTTGCAGCACGGCGCGGGGCGCCCCGGTCTCGCGAGCTGGCCTCTGGATGGAATATGCCCTGACATGCTTTACTTAAATCCCTGTATCTTGCTTATTTATTATCCGATTTTAATAAATAAAGTGTCGTTATGTTTGTATTGAAATGACCAATAAAATGTATTATAAAAACGTTAGTGTTATCTTGTCAACGTTTTTAGATATTAATGAATTAAATTTTTAAAAGGCCACCATTTTGAAATTCCAAAAGATAAAAAATTAAAAATTGGTGAAAAATTTGGCCATACTAACTATAGTTTACTTACCAGGTTTCAATAATTAATGTTAAGCGGTTTCAAAGTTATAGAGGTTTAATTGAAAAACACAAACTGACTCACAGATGGAAAACGGAGCGAGATAGACCCTATACTTACATGACATTTTTTGTTTGTTTTGACCTAAGGAACGTGCCCACGGAGTTTCGGGAGAGAGTTTCAAAACACCCTGTATAAATTTGAACGAATGGTGAGACCATGAGACCTACGGTAATAGCTTCTTCCCTATAGGGGAAATTCGCTAATAAAACAATTGAATGATATGTATTAATTATTTGTTGTTACTGTATCGGTGAAACACTTCTTTAATAATTTTAATACTTTCATTTGAAATGGCGACCTATCCAGGTTAAAAATTTCTAGAGGTTGGTAGAATATTACTAGACAGTGAGAATATACAATAACTTTGTCTGTGTGAGAGGAATATTCTAATTTGCATGTATTATGTGTAATTGCTGACCAAGACCCTGGCTGGAATAGGATTTGGCTGAAGAAACCCAGATCTCTTAGAGCATGTTAAATTATAAAAGCTTCGAACACACTAAAATGTAATTGTGAAACAAAAATATGACACATTATTTAACTACATGTGGTGCCGTGCTCAACCTGAAAGTCTTCATGGACTTTCATTGTTTACAGCTGATGTAAATATTTTTAATTAGACTGCTTATGTTAGCAAGAATAATTAATTCTCTCTCGATATACAGAAGGAGTTTCATTTTGAGACGCTACAGTCTGTTCTCTCTCAAGCCTCCTGCAAGCTTATCATTTGCTGCACGAAGATCTTGAGGTTGTCTTCCAATTTCATCCATGGCAGAAAACAGTTTTGATGATTAAAGTTACTTTTAAATATTTAATGAATAACGAAATGAAAATGATCAGAAAGGTAAATATTCTTTTAAAACGGGATCACCAAAATGTAAGTGAGACGACGGGGTTACAATGTGAATAATAACTAGACCGAAATCTTACTTAACTTTTATTTTGTACTGCGAGAGAATTAATTATTCTTGCTAACATAAACAGTCTAACTAAAACATTTACATCAGCTGTAAACAATGAAAGTCCATGAAGACTTTCAGGTTGAGCACGGCACCACATGTAGTTAAATAATGTGTTATATTTTTGTTTCACAATTACATTTTAGTGTGTTGGAGGCTTTTATAATTTAACATGCTCTAAGAGATCTGGGTTTCTTCAGCCAAATCCTATTCCAGCCAGGGTCTTGGTCAGCAATTACACATAATACATGCAAATTAGAATATTCCTCTCACATAGACAAAGCTATTGTATATTCTCACTGTCTAGTAATATTCTACCAACCTCTAGAAATTTTCAACCTGGATAGGTCGCCATTTCAAATGAAAGTATTAAAATTATTAAAGAAGTGTTTCACCAATACAGTAACAACAAATAATTAATACATATCAACGTAAACAATAAAAGCCTGTGAAGACTTTCAGGATGAGCACGGCACCACATGCAAATTTCTGACATTATGTTTTAAAAAACCATGTTTTTATTCGGAAAAGTTAAAATTTCTCCGTTGTTAGTAGTCCGATCATCATAATCTTAATATCAGCGTTAATTGGATTAAATTTCACAAATTTTTTGTCTCTTGTATAATTTTTCCAAAATTTACGGTTTTTAAGATATTTAGCTTTGAAAACAAAAAACAGTCCCCATTTTGAAGTGGTACAAAGTAGAAATTTGATAGTTCATACAAAAATAGGTCTTGACAGTGGTAATCCATATGCCAAGCTTGAAGTTTATACGTTAAGAGGTTCGTGAGATATGATTAAATATGTAAAAATCACAAACAGACACACAGACAGAAAACAAAGCACTTTTGGACTCAAGTTTATATGAACTTTTTTTCTTATTTTTACCTGTACTATCATATACTAAAATATTTTACCATAATTTCCGGATACTCTGTATATAGATATATTATGTGTCTGTCAACACAATAGCGCTCGCCAAAATCAGAATTAAATTTGGCACAAGCGTGTAAAGCAGTGATTATTCGGTTGAGTTCGAAAACCAGCCTGATTGGACCATCAGAAGGGGGTGAAGGGGGAATAAACCCCCCAAAAATGGGTTTTTTTAAATTTTTTACGTAGAAAAATTAATGTCATCTAATTTTGGTCTACACGTTGAATTCACCTTGAAAAAACAAATAATTTGGTATTTTCAATCATTGTGTTATGTCCATTAGTAAAATAACTACTATTATAAGAAAACTGAATTTTGTATCCAATTCGAAAGAACCAAAACAAAAACATCAAAATAAATCAGCAGTTAGAGTTGGGGGCAGCTCAGTTGGCGGAAGATAAAAACAAACAATTACTATTCATTTCATACAAAATTTTAGTTTCAATCAAAACAAAAACATCTGTTTATATTTTGACATATGTGTAGGCAAAATACCAAATAATGTTTATGCTTATTGGTTATGTTTTGATTTATTAATAACTTTTGGTTAAAGCCTTTTAAGCGATCGAGTGCTTCTATTTTTAGTGGAAGTGGTTATTTTTCATTATTTCTTTTAGATCATTACTATTCTTTTTGCATTTTACTTAGTGTGTATTTACCCCGTTATTATTTTGTTTTTAAGTAAGTAATGTGTTTTGAAAATGAAACCCACAATATAAACTATGTGGAATAAGTTAATAAATTGTTTGAAAGCTGTGCTAAGACCGAAAATGATTCGTTATTGGAACAAAGTTTACAGCAAAATGTTCAACAGTGTTATACATTTTTACAGCAGTATGAAGTAACAAGTTTTTATTGCCTCGTAGTCGCTTTGCTACGCTGATTTTTTTTCTTTCGCCAATCAGGCAGGGTATAATATTTCCCCTGCTTAAAGACTGCTTATATGAGTTATTTCAGGAGACGTCCCAGCTATTATCACTTCCTTTAAAATGGAAGACGCGGTAAAACTAGCAGAACAGGCGATGACTGAAGTGCACATTACTCGAAAAAGTTTTGTGATCATGCCGAAAGACAAGAAGAAAGGTAAAATTGAAGAAGAGCACATGCTTGACAATTTTATGGATAGGTTTGTTATTACTGAATCCACAACAGACTCTGTTGACAGTTCTGATGACTCGGATAACGATGGTGATTGATTGAAAAAACCTCCATCTTTGTAGCAATAAAACTTGTTTCTGTTATGCAAGTGTTGTCATTTATGTCTTCATTCTGCTAAGGCCTATTAAATACAGGGCCGCCGACAACCAAACTAGGCCCTACTAGTAAGTAAGTCTATAAAGTCTAGTAAGTCTATAAATATTGTGTGTGTCCCCGGACTCCTGAGGCGGGGGGCCTGAAGGGAGGCACCCCCTAGCTGAAGGGGTCCGGGGGCCCTCCCCCAGGGAATGTAAACTCGCGGGAATGTAAATATGCCTCTGGACTGGTTTTAGGCAGTCCAGAGGCATAACAACATTCAAGAGAACTCCAGAAATTCGGACCAATCAAAAGGCAATTCTAACTATTTCTCGAACAAAGAAAAAATTTAAAGAATCATTTGCACAACACATTAGGTTCAATATTATTTTTCAATAAAGCTTCACCCGTCGTTAAACTAATTAGTTGGCGTCGTCGTTAATTGCACGATTTTTTACGCATGTTATTCATGTCTTTGGCTCTACTCTTTTATTCGTTTACCCATCACCTGTTAGTAAATATGCGTGATCGTCTTTTTCGGAGCTTAGGAACCCATTCGAGCCTGAGTCTTGGAGAGAGTAGATGGCTTCCCCATCTTGGAGGGGATGAGATACCATTATCTGACAAACTCCAAAGATTTGTAGCTCTCAAAGGCAAATTGCCCGGGATAGTACCCTCTAAAATATGGAAGAGTGGTGTTCATGTCTGACTGTGAGGACACCAGTTTAAGGGCTTTGTCTCGGTGGTCCAGAGCGAGGAAGATCATTTAGAACGCATTTCTCTTTCTAGGGGCGAGGACGACTGACCGTGTCACACCTTTTTCCTGCAAATCGTCTCCTTCCTTACCAGCAGAATATCCAAAAATTAGATGTGGCTGGATGGCAATACCAAGGCTTTGTAATGTTAAAAATCAAAAATATCAATCATCTTTAATGTTAGGTCTGGTATTGATGTTAATACATGAGTTCTCTCTAAAAGCTCGCTGAGGTTAGGGGACGACTTTACAGGCTTGAGACCCATTTTTGGCCCAACAAGTCAAATTTTGGGTTGTTTAGCACACCAAAAGTGCAGGTATTCTTATTTGGTAGTTTTGATCAAAGTATGGTTGAGGGATACTTGCCATGAATTTCATTTGGGAATTTGCTTCATATTTTGGTTAGTTGCAGTTGCAGCAAGAATATCCTGAAGTTTTTTTATCACCCTACTCTCAGGAGGTAATTTTAATTTTACTTTCTTTTAAGGTCACGAATGCTTTATACCTACTTCATGTTAACCATGAAAGCAATTTAAAAATAATATTTCTTTGGAATAATTGGGTTTACAAATAAATTAAAGAACCTATTTTTTAGGAAGCTAGAAAACTAAAGACGTTTACAGTTTTGAAACCATTTAAAAAAATGTTTTTTTCTGATTATTTTACATATAATCATTAAATTTGTATAACATCTTGAAATTTATATTTTCTTTTAGCATTTGTCTTTGGGATATAAACATATGTGAATATAAAGATCTTCAAACATGTGATTCACATGTTTTTAAAACTGAATTCTGACCTAAAGTCGTGTAATAGGATAGTAGTTTGTTTATTTACATCTTCCGTCAACTGAAATGCCTCCAGCTGTAACATAATTAAAACATGATATATTTTTAAGACAGTACAATTCTTCCCCCATAAAACTAATCTTGAGATACTGTGTATTTAGCAAAGAAACTCTTCAGGCTTATACCTTACGAATTTGATTAATATGACATCTCCATATCATGTTTTCAACAGCAATGTGGTACATCACTTTTCTGATCCTTTTTTTTATTTCACCTTCCTTCCAAATTGCTTTACCATTTTTCAAATGTCTCTTACCAAAACATGGTCACCTTCTTTGAACTCTCTTAGTCTTCCCTTGGATGATATATGTCCTCGTTTTACTGTGGGAAAGGTAGGATTCAACGAAGGATCCAAAGAAGGTCTCAACACATCCAATGAAGTTCGCAGTTTTCTTCCAAACATCATTTCTGCAGGACTTTTTGTTGTTGCCGTTGTTGGTGTCCGCCGGTGAGATGTGAGAAACTTGAGCAGTTTTTCTTTTAAGTTCCCTTTTTCGTCCACTTCTTTTCTTAAGAGTCTCTTCACTTCTTGAACATATCGTTCTGCCTGACCATTGCTCTGCGGATTATAGGGCGCAATGGTTCTATGAATAATTCCATTCTGATGTAAATAATTACAAAAGTCTTCTGATCTAAATACTGAAGCATTGTCACTCACCAATGTGCAAGGTAAGCCGAATCTTGAAAATATATCGTCCAAAAACTCGATGGTTTTCTTGGATGTTGCTTGTGTCATTGGGCAGACTTCCAGCCACTTAGAGAATGAATCTACAACCAGTAAAATGTATTGATTCGAGATAGGTCCTAGGAAATCAATGTGTATTCTTCTCCACGGTGCATTTTCCGGCTCCCATGGATGCCACACTCTGGCAGGATTGTTCTGATTTCTTTGGCAAGGGGCACAATCTTTCACGAATCGCTCTATTTCGATATCCATCTCTGGCCACCATACATAACTTCTAGCTAGGGCCTTCATCCTGACTTTTCCAACATGAGACAAATGCAGATAATTTAAAACATGTTTTCTTAGAGTGTGTGGTATAATAACACGATCTCCTCTCAGTATGCAACCGTCCACTAAACTAAGTTCGTCAAGGTGATTTTTATACTCTTTGTAAGCAAAAGTTTTACCCTTTGATAAACAATCGTAAATATCTCGTAGTACTGTGTGTTTTTGAGTTTCTTTCTTAATTTCATCCAGCTTTACAGGTAATACATCATTGAATTGTCGAATTTGATATAAACACGCTCAGTTTATATCGTCCATGAAATTTTCATCGTCTTTTCCCATTATCGGTGCTCTTGAAAGGGCACCCACCGTTGCATTATCTTCAAAAGATGTATGTTGAACCTCGTAGTCAAACCCTTGCAGGAATATGGCATATCTTGAAAGGGCATCCGCCGTTGCATTATCTTCAGAAGATATATGTTGAACCTCGTAGTCAAACCCTTGCAGGAATATGGCATATCTGAGAAGTCTTTGCGCAGACATCCGTGGCAATTCCTTTGCGGGATTGAAAATTGAAGCTAGCTGTTTATTATCTGTTCTTAAAATAAACCTTTTTGAAAATACATATTGAAAAAATTTATTTACACCCCAGAAGATTGCTGTAGCTTCTTTATCGATTTGTGAATATGACCGTTCCGCAGGTGTTATTTTTCGGGAAGCGAAACATATAGGTCTTTCCGATCCATCCAAAAGAACATGCGAAAGAGTTGCTCCAAGCCCTACCGGGCTAGCATCGACTGACAGAATAATGGGTAAATTTGGGTCATATGGTACCAAAACTTTATCTGAAGCAATTTCCTTCTTAGTTTGAAGCCAAGACTTCTCACATTCCGAGGTCCAAACAAATTTCTTACCACCTCTAGTCAGTTCATACAAAGGATGCAACAAGTTTGAAAGATGATTGACAAACCTTCCGTAATAGTTAACGAGACCTAACCAACTTTTCAATTCATCTTTATTGGTCGGTCGGGGAGCACTTACTACAGCCTCTATTTTGTCTTTACATTCATGAATACCCTTTTCTGATATTTCATGCCCTAAATACATGATCTTAGCTTTAAAAAATTGACACTTCTTACTATTGACACGCAAGTTATTTGATAACCTTCTAAAAACTTCCCTCAACTGATGTTTGTGCTCCTCAAACGTTTTGCTTACAACTCTAATGTCATCATAAAACACCGTAACCCCTGGAATATTGTCCAGAGCTTGAGAAATGAATCTCTGCCACTCAGCTGGAGTATTTTTTATTCCAAACATGAGTCTATTGACCGCATAAACACCCTTATACGTGCTTATGGCTTGTACCTTAGAACTTTCATTGTCCATGGGAATGTTTAAATATGCTTGAGAAATATCAATAGTCAAAAAAAATTTACAGCCACTCATGCTTGAAAAAATTTCATCTAACGTTGGAATTGGATAATGGTCAGGTTCCAAGATCTTGTTAACTGATACTTTGTAATCAGCACAAAGTCTAATATCCCCATTTGGTTTAACAATCGGTACTATAGGTGTACCCCATTGACAGTATGTTAACTTTGAGATGATTTCCTCCTTCTCTAACCGGTCAATTTCATCGTTAACTTTATCCCTTAGCGCAAAAGGAACTGGGCGATGTGGCAAGTACACCGGTTTAGAGTTTGGTTTCAATCTCAAATGAGCTTCATAGTTCGGTACTTTACCTACTCCTGGTAAGATAACGTTTGGGAATTCATCCTTAAGATTCCCTATAAACTGGTCCTTTTCATTTTCAGTAAAATCTTCTGATACCCGATTTAATGAGGGAAGATCAATTTTAAACAGTTTTAACAATTCCCTTCCAAATATACTATCTACATTACCCCGAATAACATATAGGTTGCCCACAGACATTTGATCTTTATAACAAATTTCAACGGTTGCAAACCCCACAGGACGAATTATTTCCCCTGTATATGATCTTAAGGGCATTTTTGTTTTATTCAGAATCTTTCCCGGAAATAATTTTTAAACAGATGTGAGGGTATAGTACTGACCGCTGCACCAGTACCTAACTCAAATGAGTTACGCTTGTCATCAATGGTGCAATGTAACATAATTTTCCCGGGCCTGTCGACCATTTCTGGTTGATATGCATCATCAGAAAGTTTAGATAATTTACTACATTTCTTCTGTCTATCTGCAATGGACAACATTGACATGAATGGTGGATTTTGGCACTCACCTTTATCGTCACATTCGGAATCCGGTGAAGCGTCGTCAGCTTGTCGCATGTTTTGCTTCTTTCTCCTACAAACTCTGCTGATATGACCCTTTCTCTGACAATTCCAACACATTATATATCTGCTGAAACCTCGCATACACTTATGTGATGACTTTGTCCACACCTGAAACAAGCTAATTTACCACTTCTTCCTTGCGAGTATCCAACTTTCTTCTTTCCCCGAATCTGAAATTTTTCCTCCATTTTTGAACACAAATTTGACTCTTGGATTTTCGTGTTTCAGTTTTAATTTGTTCATAATTACTAGCTATTTCAAGACATTGATTAAAAGATTTATTTTCATGAATTTCAATTAACTTTGACAATAACCTTCCATCATGAAGTCCCAATATAAACTGTTGTCGCAAGTGGACATCAGATGTAGATGCATTACATTTTGGACATTTAAAATCACATTTACTGGCTAAGGTTTTCAGATCTTTAGCGAAGCTACCTACAGGCTCACCTGGTTTCTGTACTCGTTTTGAGAACTTGTGTTGCTCTGCTATAATGCTACCTCTAGGTTCAAGTACTAATTGTAAAGCCTCACACAATTCCTCGTAATTTTTATTGTCAGTGTTAGATGGGCTTAATCTAGTATAAGGCCGCGGCGAGCGAAATCTAGCAACGTCGCGCACTAGGCTCAGTCCGGCCGGCTCCCGCCATTACTGTCCGTGCAAAAATTATGTGGACTCGAGTTTACGATATCACACCTCCAAAACGGCTTGTTCGATTTTGCCGAGAGACATATTAATTTAAAGGAAATACTGTCAAATTTCATATTACGGAGTTTTTTAATTTTAACTAGCTTTTTATAATTTATATACTGAAAAAAGTGGAAAATATTGGGGGTTTTCACGATTGTTGATGAAATCTTATCTTCAGACCATTATTATAAAATACTATTTAACGTACCAGCTTCAAATTGTTATGCTATATATTAGGGTTGTATATAAACAATTTATTGAAGTTTAATAATTTTAACACAATTACTATTTATGTTCTTGTAAATTTTGTAAACCCTTGTTTAACTTTGCTATCTTGCGCCGAAAAATTCCCGTTCCTAAGCACCGTTGTGACTGTTAATAGATCCTATGAGCGAAAAAAATCGTGTCTAAATTATGTAAAAATTAATAGTGATCTATGGTGAGTTTATATTTGTTAAACATTTTTATTCCCACGCGCAGGAGCTGGTTTGTGGGAGTCGCACTACGGATAGCTCGCTTTCTGGAGTAATGACTGTTTTAGATGACAACTATTTAGATAAGTTGATTTTGACATATCTGGCCAACTGTATGTGTGTGGCTATTAGCTTCAATCAAAATAACGGCTAATATTCAATGTAAAATATGTATTACACTTGTTTTAAGTCTAACGAACACAGTTGATGTTTATTTTGAAACGGGGAGGTTTATCTATTCCTAGTGATTTTGTGGTTTGCATAGGTAGACATGTATTAGGTATTATGCAGGCATTACAATCAGAAGAGTTTGAATTAATATTTTTACTGTGAAATGATCACAAACGTGATCTGATAACTTTAGCCAAATTCGGCATTCTTACTGACAACAGTACTGTAGTAGACTTAAGTCAATCTTGTGAGTGTAGGCGGGCTTATGCAAAATTAGCTTCAGATGTGATTTTTCAAATTTCTGACCTACTACTAAATAACTACACAAGGAGGAAAATGACTAACTAAATATAAAATGCAGTAAGAGAAAAGTCACAATATTATCTTAAGTCACTTAGGCTATATTTTTGAAAAGTGTAATCTCTTTGTTTGAATAAAATATGTTTAAAATAAATCTTGCCGTTTCATCCAACCTGTTTATACCTCTAGGCCTATATTTAATATAATTTATTTTCCATAAACTCAAACTCATTAGGTTCCAAAGTGGTTCTGTTTTTTTACTACGAATGTATATCGCTTGTGCATAATATTCAGGTTTGCAATTGGTGAATATACGTTTATATAAACATGTATTAATTATTTTTTGACAACTATTTTTTAGACACTTGTGATAAAACTTGGTTTGTGGCTTAATCTAGATGAGTCATAATGTATAAATTCCCCGACATTTCCATTTTTGTGGTAGAAAACTGCATACTCATTTTACATGTTATCGTTATAGGGAATAAAAAATCCCATATATTCCTTATTTTTTGACATATCTCGGTAAAACTTGATATACAGCTTCTTCTAGTTCATATCTACTAAATATTGAATTAAAACCATCCAGTTTTAACATACCTGCTGCAGCAAACCTGCCAACTCATTCCCCATTTTATTCTTATGGAGCTTACAAAAACATATCATATCTTGCTATATTGGATTGAAATAGGGTTTTTGCATTTGGAATTCGCTGAGTATGCCGGTCTGCTGCAACAGGGGTATTTCACATTCAAACTTAAATTTCTGCCTGGTTTACTAATTGTTTGATTCAATGTTGCAATTTGTTTTTAGGTCAGAATGTGCTTTTGTATTGCTTTCTGCTCAAATGAAAAATATCCAGGGGCCATGGACTGCAATGAGGAAGGCTCACAACGCTTGCAATCGGCCTCAGTTTGGCCTCACCTTTGGCTTATTGTTTTCAATCACTGAAAAAAACTCTGCTGTCAAATGATACAGACTGCAAAACTTATCCTGTTAGACTCAATAGAACAGTGTCAGTGCTTTATAAATAAGAAAAAGGGCACAGTATATTTTTTTACGATAATTTGTTTGTTACCACTTTGAAGCCTACAAAATACACTAAGAGGTTAAAGTAGTCCATTGTTACATTACAATTTCCATATAAAAATTGTATTTTTACAAGCCTATTATTTATTATAACAATCTTAGAGCTAAAAATTATCTCTATGTTCTTAAAGGCTCAGTTTATGTATTTCTTACTAACTATCATACAACATTCATGTTTTTGTCTAATCAGAACATTTATTACTTTTTGCTGTTATTTATGTTTATTACTTATTGCTGTTATTCAATATCCTAAGAGGTGATGTCTTCAACTTAGTTGAAATTAAGTTTAAACACATATAGTAGATTTTATTAAAACCAGATTTTAAGTTTAAACTGGGTTGGAGAAACCGGCCTCAATATATAATACCAAATACTGTGAACACTATGTAGCTCTAAACTTATTTGAACTACTGTTAATTTTGAATACTTGTTATTTATTTTGTTTATTACACTCTTTGTGTGTACAAAAAAAATTCAAATGAGCCCCAAAAAATTCAACCTAATATGGACTAGAGAAACCGGAATTTGATGCAATGATAAAACCTTCAGACTTTAGATGATAAGGTCGGTACATTGGTGAAGTAGGAGGGTGAGTTAGTTTTCAATCAATGTTAACTGGCCATGACATTAATGGGCAAGTTGACAGTTCAAGTTGACAGTTGTTGATATAATAACAATATACCATATGTGTTCTTAGTAACTAAATATTTGGAATGGCTAAAAGTTGCTCAAGACTCATTGAGGATTGGGATAAAATAACAGAACTATTCGTCGATTGTGCTCATAGTAGACAAGTTCACTTAAATTTAAATCTAGAATCAAATCAAAACTTCATTTAATTAAACAAGTAAAACTTATTTTATTTATAGGGAAAGTAAAAAAATATATAATCTTGATTTACTAACTTTGTTTAGAGCATTTTTGGTTAGTATTGCAGTTAATATTGTGCTCTTATCTTTTTTAAAGCAAGCTATTTCCTTGGTAAAAGTTGTCAAATAAACTGTAAGCTAAGTTATGGAACTGTACAACAATTCATTGATATTTGCGTTATGGTATTGAATTTTTTTGTCACAGACATTAAGTGTAATGGGGTGATCACCACACATTAAAGTGTTATAGTATTAATATGACATTGTTAGCCAGGTTGATTATTGACATTAGTTAAAGGATTATTTTTATGCTATGGTTTGATTATGGCTGCAGCACAGTGTGAATGGCTCATAGGTCTAAAGCTACAGCTTAGATTGATATTAGGTGCTACAGTACCTCTTTGTATTTAAGCTATCCATGCCAGTGCCATCAGAAATTGCGTATTAAACTGGGTTCCAACAAGTTAACTCATATATAATATTGTTATTCTGCAAGTTTTGTTAAGTTTACTTGATACATTTTAAATTTCCTTTCTGTAAATGTTTCCAGTATCTTTATATGTGTTGTAATATACATTTCATTTAATGATTTGTGAGGTAACATCAAACAAAATATAAATTATTGGTTTTATTTACAGTCATTCACGTGTTCTTTTTTTCTCACTTTTGCCTATCTTTGTCAATTGAACTTAAATTAGACAATAATTTTTTAACATTTTGTGTTTTTTTTAGAAGTTTTTAAATTCTTACTGAACTAGGCATGAAGAAATTGTGACCCTCAAAAACTTTTTACAGTTGGTAATTTACAACACTATTACATTGGAAAAAGTCAGCTATTTTCATGTTTTTAGGTGGCAATTTCACAATGCCTAGTGTAGTGTTAATTTTAATTTTTTAAATAAAGCACCTTTACTTCAACTTTAAAAACAGATTTCTGAAATATGTATTATTTTTTAGACTGGTATAAATAATGTTACCATTGTATATTTATATTACTTTGAACTCAATATGTAAATATTTTGTGTATCTGCCTGTAAAAATTTAGTTACTGCTAGTATTGTAGTGTTAATTATGTGTCACTGATATAAATTAAAGATTCTTTAATCACATGTTATTCATAATCGTTTTTCAAATTGGAAATTAAGCCTTTTTCTTGATGTTTAATACTTTGTTCAGTCACTCTCTTCTTCGCACTTTAATGGTTTGTAGACATACTCAATATTTAGCATTCACATTAGATGAAAATAAGACTGGGTTAGGTTTAACACATTTAAGCTTGCAAAATAATGGAATACTGCACAATTATTGCATTTATATATACCAAGAATACTCAAACCAGATGGGTTAGCTTTTGCAGTTTTGCACATTTGTATTTTACCCAATAAATGCTAGCAAAGACTGAAACTTGTATTTTTATTTATCCTTTGTGGCAAATTTACGGAAAGGGCTGGAAGAAATCACCCCATCTTCTAGCTACGTAATAATCAATTGCACCTGAGTACAACGAAAAATAGGATTTTATGTATTGAGGGAGTAAAGTACAACTTTGTCTCACAAGTGATGTTGGCGCCCAAGCTTGCCAATGGCAATAATTTCCATGAGGGAGACAATGTACTTTATTCCTGAAATATACAAAACATTGTTCTCCACCTTCACGGCTAAATAAATACACAAAAAAATAACTTGTACTAATGTGAAAAAAACGATGTAATAATCACAAGTTGATTATGTTGTAGTGATCAACATAAACTCAAAACCTTGTCAAAAGCTGAGCGTTCTCGTCTGTGTCCCAGCTTTGTTCCTAAGTTTTTTAATAGTACTTCCTAGATATGTAGCAAGATTTTGGTGTAAACACATTTTTAAATGCCCAAAATAACGATTTATTCCAAAATATAACATGAGCTTATAGACCAAGAATTTTAGGCAAATGGACCTAACAAATCCTAACCAAGTTAAAAATTCGCACACACGTTCAGTAAACCTCTCTAGTTAGAAGGTAAAAAATCCCTGGAAAACCTTGCTGTGCTCCAGTCGCCATCTTGAAAAAACCATTTCCGGTCCGTGTTTCTCCAAACATTTTTTCTATTAGCACAAAAACCATAAAAGTTCAGAAAAAAGTGTAAATGGTGTTTTTGAAAAGGATAAACTTTCCAATAAAATGAGTATAAATATGCACAAAACATATTAATAACTCATAATATTAATAATTTTCTAAAATATAAAAAACTTACTCCCCAAAAATGTGTTTTTTATTTTTCACATGAAAGATTAAAGTAATCAAATTATTGTTTTTACCATTGAATTCAGCTACAACTACTACTGATTGGTATTTCTGAAATCCGCCAGAGAGCAGCAGCAGCTGAGTTCCACCTGATGGGGATCAGCTGCTTAATCAAACCCATGGACCATTTTTTAGCAATTTTATTCCAAAACATTTAGAAATGCCATTAAATTAGTATTGGAAAAATTGTGTTTATTAAACAATGGGATGCAAATTAAGATAACTTCAAATACCAAAGAAATAAGTGATTAAAAATGTGGCAAATGTATGTATTTTCTGAAAAAAATGTGTGATGTGCTGTTTGCTTACTGATTCTTCAATTACTTGAAAAAGGTTTCATAACTAGAGGAATACCCAAAAGTTATATACACGCAAAAAAATCCCGAGGAAACATTCTCCTCGTTGTGACGTGTACGAAACCCCTCTGTTGGCTGTTAACTAAGGAGTCCCGTACACGACCACATAGGGAACGTAGCTCTATTAAATAAAGAGACATGCTTGGCAATGAAAATACGTTTAATTCCCAGGCTAAAAACAAAGTGCTCAAACAAACTGAAATCCTTTATAAAAACTAAGATTCTAGTACAATTAAAATTCAAAACCAAACAAACATTACTTATTACTTTTATTGTTATTTCAAAGGATTGAATTGAATTTAAAAAAACTCAAAGTTTATAATAAGGCAATGAAATAGAGAATATATACTTTATTGAGCATATCAAAATGTAAACTAAGATGTAAACATAAACATATAACAATTATCAAATGACAAGTAAAACACATGATTCAAATAAACATTAATGGGTTGGTTGGTAATAGCTGCTAATCATACACAAAGAGTGAGCAGCCTGGAACTTGTCTGATTTAAAAGACCTATTATTTAAATTTGGAAAACACTAAGATTACTTACGTGGGCTCTGGCCTGATGGGCCATGAGCCCTGAGGCCCCTCAATCCTCCAACACACACCCAAAAACCCCTCCTAAGCAAATGACCCCATCCTCTTGTTACCTGACCTACTTAAAGCCTGAGCTGACAGTCAGTCAGCATAACAAGAGCCTGTTTAATAATAATTCCAGTCTACTCACACAACACGCTCAAATACTTCCCCTTTACAAAGGTCAAACCACCCAATCATCACATCCCCCCATCTACGGGAGACGATGTCCCCAGCGTCTTAGAAAAAAGTACAAACAATCCTGCCCCCTAAAAACCTGCAATTTACTTGACAATGAACCCAATGAACAATGAACCACCAAGTTACATTAAAAAACAAAAAAACCTTTTAGGTGATCAAAAGAAGGGAAAGGGAAAAAAGGTTTATTTGAATTGCATGGATAGTAAGGAATGGACTGACCTATTGTTGCCGATGAACCCTCCATGTCGTCACTTCGCCCTGAAGTAGTGTTAAGCTCTGATGCGATACAGCAAAGGACCTGATTTTTGGGTCCCCTAAAACCTTTAGGCAGTCCATCCAAAGTGAAGCGGCATCATTGGCAGAGTAGGGTGGCAATCCTCCATGGACGAAACCGAGAATGTAGTCGTTGGTAGCAACCAGATGCTGGAACCCCTCCTCACCTCCGCGCTGTGTCGCCATGATGGTGGCCCCTCAAAGCCTGATGACCCTTGCCTGGTATGAAGAAGCCCCGTTTCACCATTGTAGGCACCCATTTAGCCAAGTTCCCCAGACTCGGTCCTAACCACGCAGCAGACTGAATCCCGGAGAGGTCAGATTCTATTGGTCAGACCATAAGGTTGAAGAAAGAATGGAAAAGGTGGTACAGCTACAAAAATACAAAACGCATTTCAATAGCATTAGTTATCAAATTTTGTATTAAACCCCTTTTTAAATTTGTCACAAATTTTCTAAAAACCCACTTAATAAAATTCCCCAAATTACAAAAAACAACCCTTGCTATGAGAATAAGTATTTGGCTGCCGACTTTCCTTTGAGTATAAATTATAAAAATAAATGATACCAAATGTGTGTTACATTCAATTATTTCCCAATACATTTTAAATAAAAACACTACCGGTAATTAGTCCTCAAATTTATCAAACCTCTCCTACAAAACCAACGCATAAAAAAACTTGGAAAAATTTCATATTACAAACAATTATCCTTTTAAACGACCCAGTTATCCAAAACTTGCTTGTTTTAATTCATTCTTATTGAAAATTCTACTAGAAGTGAGAAATACAAAAACAGTCGCAATATTCTCTGTAAAAAGACATTCTTTTTCCCTGCACAGACAAACCAAAATCAAACTTAAAGTGATCAGAGGAAACTTAACATTATTAAAAATCAATATCATATTCTTAACATGAATTTTCAATTCATTTTGCCAAGAAATCCATAGTCAGCCCGAAAATTAACTTTATTCACAAGAAGTTACATCGAAAACTACAGTTTTCCAAATTTAATAAGCAGTACTAACTACCACACAAAAAATCTTTACCATTGTATGTAAGAAAATCAATAAAAAATAATCACAAAAACCCTTGAGAAAATCACTTCGTTCAATCTAACATTTGATGAAAGAAAAATTAACAAACACGTATAATTCCGAGTAATCTTAATTAAACTTGGAATCCCTAACTTCCCTCAATCAACCTCTTCAAAAACTAATAAATACTGAACAATACCCCTTGAAATTTAAGGGGTTTGTTAAGCGGTTTGGGCCCAAACCATGTAAAACTAAATTTAAAAAACCGATCACCAGAATTACAATCCAAGAAATATTCCCCAAATCTCTCATCCATGCACTACACCATAACCATCTCTAGAGATGGCTATGACTACACCCATATTTACAAACTAGAACAACACATGCAATGACCCAAGCAATTCCAGACAGTCAGCAAGGTCAGGTGACCAGTCTCTGGTGTCAGCATTCTTCAATCTGCGAACTGTAAACAGCTGACCGCATTCAAAACACTCACTGCAACTTCCCTCACACGAACCACCTGTATCATAACCAAATACTCTCATTCTAAACTACGTCCCAAAAATATTACCACTAGAAATCCTATACATTCTTCAGAGTTATAAACTACTAACTACTAGCACCCGTAATCTAAAAACTGCTAAACAAAACCCAGAAATCCATCCCCTTAACTAA
This sequence comes from Flexamia atlantica, assembly GCA_035578135.1. Classification (NCBI taxonomy): domain Eukaryota; kingdom Metazoa; phylum Arthropoda; class Insecta; order Hemiptera; family Cicadellidae; genus Flexamia; species Flexamia atlantica. The sequence continues at coordinate 204,549,391 of JAQJVK010000001.1, read as the reverse complement.
CTTATCCATTATGCCTTAACTAACGCTTCTGCGTCCACCACTTGCGATGTACCTGAAACAACACTGTCTCTAGACACTCACCTAGGCTCATAAACTGACAGAGCTACCAAACACATCACATTGCCTCCATTAGTACATCACAACCCATGGGTGTACCCATGTATATCCTAAATTAAAACCTCACCTGAAAAACACACAAAATTGTACAGTAGTCATACAATACCTTCGCAGCACTCCACTAGGGGACCGGCATCCCTGATAAATCTTACCTCCATTAATACCATAAACATTAAACATTAAGACCAACTGAGTACCCCTCAGTCCCAACCTTAAAAACATCAATCATAGGCGTACATCCCACCGTGGGAATACAACTCAGTGCCCGTCACGTGCCGCTCAACCGTCGACAAACTCGACCGCTCGTCGAAACTAAAAAAACACCCCCAAAAACTCATCGAAAGCTCCAGAAACAAAACCCGACCTCGAGTCGAAAAAAACACAGTTCACACTCCCGACCTCGAGTCAAAAAAAACACAATCCGCATAGCTACTGGACCTCGAGTCCAAAACTCACAATTCACACTTGGCCTCAATCCAAAAAACCCCAATTCACAAACATGACCTCGAGTCGATAAACACAATTCACAAAGGTACTGGACCTCGAGTCCAAAGAGCACAAGAAACACATATCCAACCTCGAGTTGAAAATCCACAATTCACACTCTCGACCTTGAGTCGAGAAAAAAAACACAATTCGCCTAGCTACTGGACTTTGAGTCCAAAACGCACAAGAACACCAACTCGACTCCATGTCGAAAAAACACATTTCACAAAGCTGCTGGACCTCGAGTCCAAAACGCACAAGAAACACATATCCGACCTCGAGTCGAAAACGCAGAACGAACACAACATCCTCATATTCGATAAAATAGCGCATAATCAAATCGCCAAACTCGACGACACGTCGAACACGATTCCCGAACTCGACCACAAGTCGAAATAACACAAGAGAACACGGCTCGATACTCGTCAAACATAATAATAGCCAACTCAACACTTGTTGAACTCAATAACTCGATGCTCGTCGAACAAAATAACTCGACACTCGTCGAACACAATCATAGTCTTTCTGCACTAGAAGAATCACAAAAAATCTTGTCGCACAACAAGATTAAGGCTACACATCATATCTCAAATTAACGCACACGCGCCACTCAAACATCGCGTGAAAAAAACACACTCGTATGCCACTCACTACACATATGTTACCCCTCAAAAAAGATAAACATACATCCTACCTTCTAAACCCTGTGGCCTAACCAGAACATCCTAGCCTTTGGGGGGAGGGGACCGAAGGGGACTAACAAATAACATTTAAAAAAAAGGTCAAATCTACGAAGAGTAAATTTTAAAACAAACATGCCTCTTTAACTTAGCACAACACTTACAAAACCAACAACTAAATTTATAAAAGAAACCTAAGAATTAAACCAATTAAAGCAAAACAAAATTTTACCAAAAAACAATTTACAGCCAATTTTAAGAGCTACCAGGATCGGAACCTTGTAAAAATGTACAAAGCCCCGGCGCCTCACCACATATATGTGACGTGTACGAAACCACTCTGTTGGCTGTTAACTAAGGAGTCCCGTACACGACCAAATAGGGAACGTAGCTCTATTAAATAAAGAGACATGCTTGGCAATGAAAATACATTTAATTCCCAGGCTAAAAACAAAGTGCTCAACCAAACTGAAATCCTTTATAACAACTAAGATTCTAGTACAATTAAAACTCAAAACCAAACGAACATTACTTATTACTTTTATTGTTATTTCAAAGGATTGAATTGAATTTAAAAAAACTCAAATAGTGAGCAGCCTGGACCTTGTATGATTTAAAAGACCTATCATTTAAATTTGGAAAAACACTAAGATTACTTACGTGGGCCCTGGCCTGATGGGCCACGAGCCCTGAGGCCCCTCAATCCTCCAACACACACCCAAAAACCCCTCCTAAGCAAATGACCCCATCCTCTTGTTACCTGACCTACTTAAAGCCTGAGCTGACAGTCAGTCAGCATAACAAGAGTCTGTTTAATAATAATTCCAGTCTACTCACACAACACGCTCAAATACTTCCCCTTTACAAAAAGGTCAAACCACCCAACCATCACATAGAGTCTGTCACTAAATTGTATTCAAAAAATCCGCCAGAGATCAGGAGCAGCTGAGTTCCACCTTATGGGGATCAGCTGCTTCTGCAATTATTGACCTTTTTCAAAGTAATTGAAGAATCGTTAACCACAAAGCATGTGATGTACTTTTTCAGAAAATATCTTTGCTACATATTGCCAGGGCCAAAGAAAAAAGAGAGGGCTGATTCATTTCTTTGATCTTTCATGAAATGCCGACATGTGATCTCTGTGACGTAGTTAGTTTGACATCAAGTGCTGCCACTCATGGATCTTGAGGCAACTAAAATAAATGTAATGCTCAGTATGATATTTATGGACAGCTGACTTTAGAAATGTTTATCAGAGGCAATTTGGTTATTATGTGTTGTTTGTTTACTGAATTGATTTTTATAGATAAAAGTAAAAAATTGATTTTTTTAAACATTTATGTACATTGCTGTTATAGTTTTAACAAGATTAAATTGTGCTTGTAAATGTAAGATAGGTTTTTAGTGATTAATTAAGATGAGTTGTTAGGTTGTGGTTTCGTGTGGAAATTATTTGCAGGGGGGTGATTTGCAGTTTCAAATTAATCATTAGGAATCTGTTTTGAAACAGGGACCAGATGTCACACAGAGTACGTCATCTCGTCACGTGACCCAGGTGCCTAGTCAGATGGCGAAATGGTTCAGCCCTCTCTTTTTTCTTTAGCCCTGACATATTGCTGGTTTCTTTTGTATTTGAAATTATATTTATTTGTATTCCATGGTTTAATAAACACAATGTTTCGCCAATGTTAATTTTATGGCTATGGATTTGGCTTGTTATTGTTTGTGAGTTCATCCAATTACGTGATAAAAGAGCGTACTCCAAGTTGAACATGGAGGCATAGTTTGAAACAGTTATAAAGTTTAATCAAAGATTGCAGTATCAATCAACTTAAAACAACGCTTTCTACGCCTTTGCATATAGTTATAGGGGAAGATTAGATTTGTTGTCATGCAGAGGGCAGTGTCCATAGTTGAGGAATAGTGAAACCAGGAAGGTTGGAGAGTCAATCCAATGAAGACTGTAATGGCAGTTACCATTTACAAGGAAGAGGAATGTTGATATTGACAGAGTACCAACTCTCTTCGGCAGGTTGAGAGGGAGTTCAAGTACCTATAGTTCTGAACAGCCTTACTGGTAGGTGAGTGAGTGCGCTGTATTCGGAATTTGCGAGAAATCTGTGTTGTGTTGGCAATCAATCATATGATCACATGTTTAAGTAAAGACGCACTTACAATATGAAGTAGTTTGGGACTGTCATCGCGTCATGAAAATCCTTGCAGAGAACAATAAGGTAATTCTTAGTTGGGTTCCAGGGCACAAAGGTATTGCTGGCAATGAGGGAGCTGACAAGGGGGCAAACAGAGGAGCTGAAAGCCCGCTCATTGGTCCAGAGCCAACGTGCGGTGTTGCTTCAAGCACAGTACGGAGAACTGTTCGCCAGTGGATGAGCAGGGAACATTGAAAGAACTTCTGAGGACGAGCAGAAGGAAATATACAAGCAAAGAGGATACTGGGAGCACCATCAGGTGTGGTAGCGGCCACACTGGGAATTCTGTGAACACCTACACAAGATGGGAATCCGTGTTAGTTGATAGCTTACTGTGTAGGAAGTGCAGTGAGAAGGGGGAAACAGCGTTCCTTGTGCTATTTGAGTGCTCAGCCCTACTAGGTCTGCGTACTAGGTGCCTTGGCCTACCAATGAGTGACCTGAAAGGGAAGAGCAGTCAACCATCGTCATCGTCTCATGGTTCGTTAAGGACCTGGGATTTGACGGTGAATTAGGTCCTGCGTCTGAGCAGGGTTCACAATAAGTTGACTTAGCTGTGATGCAATAAATAATATGGTTAGATATAAATTTGACCCTCTTTGGAAAAAAGCTGTTTCCTATGACATTAAACATTTTGAGCACCTAGGATATTAAATACAGAATGAGCCAAATAGCCAAATGTAGTTAAGCAGTGGCTTATATTTATTTAAGTACATATACAAATACATATTTAATCTTGTATGTCCTCAAAATGTTTACCGTCCATATTAATGCATTCCTGGAACCTGTTCTTAACAACCTCTTACATGGTGCAACACAAATTTCGGTTAGAACCAATTCCCTCAAATGTATCATTGATGTTATATACATATTGTGGATATATACTTACATTTGGCCTACCCTGTATATATGTAACTGTAGAATGTAATTAAATAAATATAAACCACTGAATACTTACAATTAGCCGTTGGCCCTCTCTGTATGTTTGATCAGAAACATTTGATTAGTAAAGCCATAACCAAAACTTCATTTGAAAGTTGTATATAGGCAATCAGTGTACATGAACAGAAATTGTCTGGAGTGGCGTCCTCGGTACATGTCCTCCTCTACTATCTAAACAATCCAATTTCACGGCGTTTATCTCGGAAGTGCAGAGAGGAACGCCACAACAATCAACTCATAAAAAACCTGTGTGTGAATAAGTGAGAGAACGAGTGGACAAGACAGCGCTGACAGTGTTGGGCATTCTGAGTCACGTGTAATTTAGAAGTTTAACGCCCCATTTTCCACAGTGTCGTCGTGGCGTAGTCGGTAGTTTGTGCTTGAATACATCGTCTAATGTGTTTTCTTAATCCTCTTTAAGAACGCCCGCAAGTGTTCTCGCCTTAGCTCACCTAGACATCATACAAAGAGGAGATGTGAACTGATCAAACTTCGTGCGGTTTTTCGTGCGGTAAAAAGCTTCACGATGAAAATCGCCGTCCCCGTCGCCCCGAGATCAATAAGACCGATTGGTTCCGGTTCCGCTGTTATTGGTAATGGTTCGATTTGATATCGCCGTTACTTCTTTGTTGTGTGGGCGGATAAACTACCAGTGTCATCTTTCAGTTTAGCAGTGGACTGATGTACAGGTTGAAAATACCTGTAGTTATTGCGGTTACGACGAGCAGACGTGGTTCCATTTCTCCTGTATTTTGCGTTGACACCGTAGTAACCATGACTATTCTATTCCACGCAATCTACACCCAGAAAAAGGGTTTTATTTATGTCGTTTTATTCTACTTTAAGCAGGATTTTATTTTTAACCGTACGGTAACAGTAGGGCCTAATTAGTGATTGGTGCAAACAAGTGTCGATTAAACTATTACATTTTATTCTAGCTGTGAACTAATCGCTCAGCCAGTTAAAACATTCTTACAGTTTAGCTAGCCAGTTTAGCCGGCCAGTTTAGCCAGTTAAACATTCTTACAGTTTAGTTTAGTATTTTTACTAAATATACTAATTTTATAAATGGAAATTTTTTAAAACCAATTGATTCTATAAAGTCCAAGTAATGATCGATAAAATTAAATATACATGATGGATTACCTAGGCATCAAAGTTTCCAAGTAGCATAGGATTTTACAGACCATCGATCCTGGTCACCAATTTAGTATTTCCCCATCCTATACCATTTTCAGGGGTTAATTTCAGCTGGAGCACACCGGAGCACACAAGGAAAAAGAATAAATGTAAAAATGACTACCTGACTCTGAAAACGCAGGCTTCAAGAAATGCTTACTGCAGAGCTCGCAATGCACTAAATGTGGCTATACGATTAGCGAAGAGAAAGTATTTTACTGAGAACCTGAATACAAAAAACCCTAAGACCTTCTGGGCTACTTTACGAGCAGGAGGAGTAATGAGTTCAGTTGAAACAAAAGATCATTCTATTGGACTAGAAGATTTAAACCATTACTTCTCAACTATGGGTTGGAGCAAGACTGAGATTTTTTAACAGTAATAAATGTGCAGGGACAAAATCACCCTTTACTTTCTCTCCTGTCTCAGAAAGTAAGGTAAAGGAGTTGATGAACAATATCACAAGTACTGCATTTGGTGTGGATGGAATATCCATAAAAATGGTCAGAGGTTTGAGCCCTTTCTGTATTGGAGCAGTTACTTGATCAATGTACCGGTATCACTGGGCACTGGCAATTTTCCTTCTAGTTGGAAGCAGAGCGTGGTAGTTCCTCTCCCAAAAACCCTAAACCCTTCTTTGGTCTCTGATTTCCGACCTATTTCAATCCTCCCTGTCATATCCAAAATACTGGAAAAGGTTGTGGTAGAGCAATTGGTCTTCTATTTAGAATCTGAAGGATTGCTTCTTGAAACACAGTCAGGATTTAGGCAGGGGTTTAGCACTTGCTCAGCACTTCTCAATGTTATTGACGAAATGATCACAGCAAAAGATAATGGCCTAGAGAGTGTGATGACTTCTCTCGACTTCTCCCAGGCTTTTGATTCGGTAAATTTCGATTTGCTGCTTGCAAAGCTAAGGTTTTATCAGTTTGATGATATCTCAGTAAGGTGGTTTTCATCATACTTGACCGGGCGTACTCAACGAACAAAGGTTAACGGACAGCTCCCGTCAGCACTTTCTGGGTTTGTTGGTGTTCCTCAAGGCACTTGCTTGGGACCGCTTCTTTTCCTTATATACACAGCAGATTTAAAAGATAATTTGAGTCACTGTTCTTTACACTCTTATGCAGATGATTCCCAACTGTTAATTTCTTTTAAGCCCTCTGAAACCGCTGAAGCTATTCGTTGTATCAACACCGATTTAGAGAGTGTAAATAGATGGTCGGACGATCATGGTTTTCTATTGAACTCTAGTAAATATTCTGTCTTGATTGTAGATAGGTCATCTTCTGGTGCCCAATCAACGAATAGTTGTGTTGAACAGTGTATCTTTGTTGATGGCAAACCATTGACTTCAAGTAATATTCTTAAGATTCTCGGTGTCACTCTCGATTCCCAACTTGATTTTTCTCACCATGTCAAAGCTTTTGTAAAACAGTAACAATACGTTTGAAAACCCTTCGCAGATTAAGCTCAATTTTGCCAGAACTTTCTAAGCTGGAAATCGTCCGTTCAACCATTTTTCCTGTAATTTACTATGCTCTTCCTGCTTTTGCCAGTTGTCTTTCTCAGCAAAATTTGATGATCCTTACCCGGCTGCAGAACAGAGTTCTTAGATTCGTCTACAATCTGAAAAAAATTGATCACATCAGCGAGTACAGGTTGCGTTCCAATGTGTTGTCAATTATGGGCTCCTCCGATATGCAAACTGTCAATCTGATTAATAAAGTTCTTCAGACGGGAAAGCCTGAGTACCTTAGGAAAAAGTTGGTGTTTAGACATGAAATCAATGAGCACAGTACCCGACAGTACAGTCTGTTGCATGTTGCACTTGCCAAAGACTAAACTGGAAACGGGGAAGAAGGTGTACAATGCTTTGCCACCCACGTTAAAAGAGTTCAGCTGTAATAGGTTTAAGAAATGTGTAAGAGAAGTGTTTACCTAAACTGCTTATATATACCTTTTTCTTTTTGTTTTTATATATATTATTGTACTGTTCATTTATTTATTTGACAAAAGTTGTCATGAAAAACAGAGTTTGTACTTTGATGAACGCTGGCTAAATAAAGACCTTATTTATTTATTTATTTATTCTCAGAACACCGGTTTGGCTCCGGTCTTTTTTTCTGGCTACATCATTTATTAAAACTGTTTAGAAGACGATTTTTGTACAAGTGTACAACTTGTTCCAGTTTGGGAATTACCTAAGTCAACTTTACAACACTATTTTCCTTTGCACGTACGTTGCACGCATGGTAATAAACGGCAGCTTTTTAACCTCTGTTCTGGATACTGATCACTAAACAAACTTGAGATCGGCTTTAACGAGTGATGGTGAGAGTTCACTATCGTCGATCAAGGGCGAATCCAATCCAGGCCAATACAAGCGTGTACTGGGTACGTTCGGCATTACTCGTTTCCAAGTCGTTCTTAAAAGGCCTGCTCACAGTGCCGGCCTTAGGGGAGGGCGACAGAAGCGGCCGCCCAGGGCCTCGCGCCTGGGCTTCTAATAGGAGTTTTACTTTGTTTAAAATAGGTGAAAACAAAATCAAATCCTATTCCTATTATATACTCTAAAACAAGCAATGTTTGTACGGGCAAAATTTTTATTTCGTCCTAGGATTTTTTATTTTTTTGTTTAATTTGGGGTTTCAGGCCACCAGAAATCGATTGGAAGTGGTCTCAAGTCTGGGAAAAATCCGGTGTGCGTCCTACAGCCTTTCAAAGTGCCCATTCATGCAGGTTATAGAAATCATTTGATTTGTAAATAACTAATTTTAAATTGTTTAAAGGTTATTTTGAATTAATTGTTTGAAGGAATATTTATTCTATATATAGTTTGGTTTGATAATGGACGGATTAGTGTTAAATGTTTTCAAGGGTAATTTTTAAGAACAAAAATGATTGGTGTCTACACGGTAAAACGAATACAAGCCGTCAAGTTTCCCAAAAGAACTTATAAATAAATAAATAAATAAATAAAATTTTATTTTCATTCAGCCCATACAAAGCAATAGACAAAGTCAATGGTATCTTACATTATGTTTATAGCAATAATCCTAATATATACGAAATGTATTATTAAGTTACCGTACATCATGAATTACATAACTTTCAACATAAAATTACATCATAGACCATAGAAAACAATGGTATTTCATATAAAACATAACAATTATCCTACTATATACAAAATGTTACACTAATGCAAGATGAATTAATTGTATCAATTAATTTAAACAATATTTACATCACATTTCATCGTATCAGAGTGACAGCAGCCTAAATTACAATATCACAGCAAAAGTATTCATTTAAATCATAGAAAGGATTACAAGCTAGCCAGTCATGTAACTTTGTTTTAAATATGTTTATTGGAAGATTTTTAAAAGATACTGGTAGCTTATTGTATAGTTTTTGTCCTACAATTTCGTAACTATCCAGAGATTTAGATAATCGGTGGTAAGGAATATAAATGTTGCTGCTGTTTCTTGTATTGTGTGAGTGGATACTATTTATCTGTTGTAGCTCTGGTAACTTCTTTTTTGTGTAAATTAAAACAGTATAGATATATAAATTGATTACAGTCAGTACTTTCTCTTGTGAAAACAAAGGTTTACAGTGAGCTCTATGAGAAGATCCAGTGATAACCCTGATAGCCTTTTTTTGCAGTAACAAAATATTTTGTACATGACAAGAATTGCCCCATAATATGATTCCATACATAATAATGCTTTGAAAAAAGGCAAAATATGAGGAACGGACATAAGTATCTGGTACCCTTTTTTTTAGATTTCTTAACAAATATACCCTGGAGAGCTTAGTATTAATGTATGTTACATGTTTTCCCATGTCAACTTAGAATCGATGAAAACACCAAGAAACTTAACACAAGTTGAACCATTTGAATACAGAGGATCCCTATCCCTAAGGGATAACGAGACCGAATCAACTCCTTTTTGCTGCTAATCACCCGCCAACAACGCTGAAAATCGCCGCTCAGCCGACGCAAGATGCACAAGGAGAGTACGAACGACCGTGCAACGGGCAGATGATTCTTCTCGGCCCCACCGATGCCGTCTACAAACGAATTTCTGCTAACACCGACATGAACCTAGAATTGATACAGTTACTCGAGGGAATTCTGCGGGAGGATAACCAATCTACCCAAGCGTTCATGATGGTGTGCGAAGTCGTATAAGAAGAAAAAGCTCGAGCCGCCGGGTGATGCTACAAGAATTCAGCCACCTAAAGTCAATTTGGTTCTCGCACCACCGACCTCGACCCAAACCGCTACAACGTTACAACGTCGAATGAAATATCACGCTCAACGCCGACTAGACCTACCCGAATTTCGACCGTGTCGTGAAAGAACTAGGAAAACAACTGTTCATATGAGCAGTACGTGTACAGACTGCTATATGAACAGCAGTCGTATCCGCTCTCTTACACCCACAAAGGAGACTTGGGGTTACCGACCGACATAGTGCCAACTGCTTCCAACCGTCGTTCTAAGATATCAAAACTTGAATTCGTGAAGAGTCACTTAGCGTTCCGACCAGCAATCGCAAGACCGCTGGACTCCAACGATGCGACAGAAAATGTAACGACCAACTTCAACGGCACTTCCCTTCTGTGGTCTGTGGCCGTTTATTACAATAGTACGTCGTCGATATGTTTATTAGTGTTGAACGAGACCGAATCAACTCCTTTTTGCTAGAACAGAATAATCTGAAGGCACGGCTGTATAAAGGCTTTGATACCATGCTCAAACAGTGTTATAAGGGTTCGTGTTATGTTATGGAAAATTTAAACTAAAACAGATGAATCAGCCGGTTGTTTTTTTTATCCGAGCAAAGCTCGGTCCCCGGTACTTAGAATAAAACAGCAGAGAGATATTTATTCAATCAATCAATCTTTTTGAGACTGGTACCTCATGGAGGACGTTACCCTGAATATGAGTGAAGGATGAGTGTAATGATAGTGGCGCGATCTTGTAGCCTTGTTACTGACTGAGGTTGGCACGTTCCTTAGACAGGACTGTTAATTAATAGCCCAACAACCAATGGCAGCTGGCTCCAGAAACAACCCTTCAAAAAGCTACTAACTTTTATTTAACCTTGAGACTGATTACACACGTGTAATACTGAAACTACGCAATTTGAAAAGAAGGCAAAACGGTAAGCCAAATACGATCTTCGCCGTTTAGGTTATTTGATAAAGGTGTATGGTTTGCACAAGGCCTGAAGAAATAATGTGTGAATTACTTGAAGTACCTATTCAAAGTAAATAAAGTAATCACTAGGTACCAGCGAGCACATCTGCTAGGTACCGAGGGGAAGTAGCAGTGAATTAAATGTCCTTTTAGTTTCATCCGTTCTATGCGGAGAGGTTATTGCCGGTGAATTACAAAATATTTCACAGTAGTAACGTTGGCGTCATACGACACTATTACCAAACTGTAGGATGAGGAGACCACCTAAAATTCTCAACTTACGACCGTGAATTTCCCAACCCTCCGATTTAAATTTTCGAATTAATAAGTGCTTCAATTTAATAGTGGTCAACGCAGTTTAGCAGATTTGTCAATAATTTATTTTTGGTAAAAAAAACAACCGACTTCAAACGCTCTAAAAAGTATGAAATAATTTTATTTTATAAGTCAAATTTCGTAATATCCAAGCTCACGTATTTCAAGTCGGCGCGGCTCTATCAATATATGAAACACTCAACTGTGAGTAGTGATTAAATATCTCAGTTTGATCTCAATTATAATAATTGCGGGATAGAATTTCAGTCGTCAACTCGAACAATTTGATTTAAAATACAAATTTTACAGTATTGTAGACCCAAGACCCACAAGTAAATTCTCTAGTCTAAATTTAAAACTCTCCTCTCTTATTTATATAAAATTAACACACAATTTTTATTTTAATGTTACATTTAAGTACCGGTAAGCCATACAACAAATACATTCTTCAAATGTTTTTAAAACTTCGAGCTATTCTGCCAAGAAGATACATAACTAAGATGCAATATAGAGCCGCGCCGACTTGAAATACGTGAGCTTGGATATTACGAAATTTGACTTATAAAATAAAATTATTTCATACTTTTTAGAGCGTTTGAAGTCGGTTGTTTTTTTTACCAAAAATAAATTATTTCATACTTTTTAGTGGACGTTTTTGTCTTCTATGTTTGATTTCGATTTATTCAATAATAGTTGTAGGATACCATTAATACTCCACTCCAGTTCATTTCGCTGATGACTCAATCACTTAATAGATTTCTAAACTGTACTACTGTATTTGCTGAACTCATTTTTTGGACAGGTTAGAACAGTCTCTTGTACAGCGAAGTCTCAGGTAAATGACAATGTATATAGTACACATTATAATTTGTTATAGTCTCCACGTCTCCAGCTATTTATTACTTATGTGCTATGCATATGGCCACATGTTTGTAAACATCTCATTTTATAAGGGATTTTAAAAGCCTATACATGTGCTTTACAGATCAGTCCTATATGGGCCAAATACATTACTGGCAAATTCTCAGCTTAATAGGTTCGTAATTTTCACATTTGACGTACATTCAAATCCATATTTACATTGTAAAACAATATTTAAATGTTCACAGCATTTCACTACTGTACTGTGAGCAAAAAAATTATTTAAACAGTTAGTTGTTCTATATAACATAGATAAGCCACCAGACATTTAAAGATTTTGAGGGTGTAAAATTGTCTGACACCGAGTATGTTCCAGTTCTTCAACATTGGCCGTTTAAGAGATATTAATGTATAGTCAATTTTTTTGTTAGCTCGAAACAGCTGATCTTGATCCTGCTCAATGCAAATATTTTCAGGTGTATTTTTTTTATTTTGTGTCTTTCTACGCCAGTGGCATTTTTTAACTGTATTTTAAGAACTGGAATAGATTGCCTCTGTGCTTAGCTCAATCAATTTATTAGTTTTTGCGCGTTTCTATCCTAAAGACACAAACAGATATATCAGACAAAGTTTACTATTTAATGTATTTACGCTTTTTGTGCTTTACAAACTCACGACCACAACATTGCAATTTTGGGAGAATACTCAAAACAATTTTTAAAGCAGATAAACTAAACATTAAAAACCTTATCCCTTCAGCACAGCCTTGGAACATTTCTGAAATTCTGATACGCGGCGGTCATATTATGAATTATCTCACGTGCACAATTACAATCTTCTATTGAATTGATTGAACCCTCGAATTTGGCGACAGATTTTCTCGGACAGTTTACTGTAGAGGTTTTTATTACAAGATAACATGTGCTTGGCACCTGGAAAATGGGAAATGAGTTAATTTAAGTACATTTGCAAAACTGTCCAGGGGCTCACTCATAAGATCGATCTAGTCTCGAATTACGATGCTTGCACGTTAGCACTATAAGTTGTCCAATAAGATATATAAAAATAATGTTTCGCATGTTTCAACCTGTGAAACACGAACTCACAATGACCAATGACTTGCAAAGCCTGTTGGGGATTTTTTCAGTGGAAACTGCAAGAGTGCTCACATATGACAAGTCACAAAAATTCCTCTTTGTACGACGATGACATTATTTTTTATTGCCATTTAAAATTAACTGGTGTGCTATAGAAGCAATCTATGATGGGCTTAAGTTATGTAGGTATGTTCTTTCACAAGATCCAAGTTTCCGATGTATTTATGAGGTATTCCTAGGCCACACTAAAACGTTAAGATTTAGACTTGCTCTTCTTCATTCATGTTTTTTGGTTTACACTTTTTTTATTTAAGTAATAATAATCATAATGGAATTGACTGTGTTTGAATCTACATATAATTAATTCATAACCTAGAAGACAAACTGTTTTGACATTATATAAACATGAAGCAGCTGATCATTTGCTCTATAATTATAAATTTAATTTGAAGGATGTAACAGCTGTAATAAAATAAACCTGACTTATCCCTGTTCACCTTAGCTTTGTTTTGTAAACAACAAGTATCTGAAAATGTTGAATATTTGAGGTTTTTTGGACTTTTCTCCTAAATAAATATTTCAATGAAACAAAATGTTATATATGGGACCTACGGGAAACCATTCCGGTTATTTTGGTAGTAGAATCACGTTGATTGGTAAAAGTATCGCAGAGAAATCGGTGAACATCCCTAGAAAAAAAAAAAAAAACATCTCCCAAGACGAATTGAGAACCTCCTCCTTTTGTTGATGGGGGAAGTCGGTTAAAAAATAGTAAGAGATTTGCGGTCTAAAAAGTTGATAATTTTTGTTTTCTCTAAACTGAGTCATGGATACACTGAAACAGACTATGGAATGACGTTCACTCTTGGAATTAGAAATTCTGTAACTGTTAGGCTCTATCATTGCGTAGTGCCCTTTGAGAATTCGTGCATTGGCCTTGTGGGATAAGTTTCATGAACCACGATGTTTTCAATCACTGGACCACCCTTACACGTAATTTACATGTGATTAAATATGTGCCTAAAAATTAATAATGTATTTAGTTTTAGTTTTTTTAAGAGGGTGGCGGCGTTGGGGGGGCCTCGCAAACGTTTTCTTGTCCAGGGCCTCGCACTCGCTAAGGCCGGCACTGCCTGCTCATGCGGAAAATAGTCCGTTAAGTGTTTGGACAAGTCAGATATGCGCCCTTGTTTGGCGATAGGAAATTCCCATTATGAGTCGTGAGTGGCGTTAACGCACGTATCGCTGGAGATTACAACCTACACGATTACTTAATCACTTAATCACTTAAATAAGACAGGTACCTCATGGAGGACGTTACCCTGAATATGAGTGAAGGATGAGTGTGATGATCGTGATGATAGTGGCGCGATCTTGTAGCCCTGTTACTGACTAAGGTTAGCATATTCCTTAGACAGGATTGTTAATTAATAGCGTTGTTAATTAATACTATGGCGTAAGAACGCTCAAGCCACGGCAGGGCAAAACCTAGCTAGCGCGAAAGTGAACATGGCCTAAGCATTATACACAGTGGTCAAAAACGTTAGAAAGGCACCAAAATGAATTGCAATTTGTACAAATTTTCCGGAGGAGGACCTCCGGACCCCGCGTTCCATACTCCCCATAGCTCCGGTACTTTTTCCATTAGGAATTAAGCCCTGAACATTTTAAATAGTTTATTGAAAGTTCAATTTTAGGTAACGTAATATTCCGAATATATACTTCAAATAACGATGGCCTACAGAAAAAGAAATCCTCGGCAGGAGAGTTTTGCAATTTTTACTTGTGGAAAGTCGATATGTAACCCCCATGCAGTTCAAATTGATATGCGGGTTGTAAAATTAACTTTCCTGACGCTTAGAGTGAGAAGAAATGTTATATGACCGTGACCAGCCAAACGCAGGCATGAAACAGGTTCAAGCCTACTTTAAAAAATGTAGATATCGTACATTATGTATATTTTAATTTTCTTTGTTTGTATAACAATAATATTTGTTTGTTCAGCCTAATTCAATATGTATTATACAAAATAGGTTAAATATCTGTAGGTTAAATATCTAAAATAGGTTAATATCTGTTTTAGGCCATTCTTTTCTAACCAAGAAAGTAAAATATAAGTACCTAGATCCGAATAAAAAAATGAACTCTGTTGTTCAAGATCAGTTGAATGTTTTGAGAGAAAAACCTAATATTTAGACTTACTTAGAACCTGAAATATAAACCTTTAAATAAAAATAAATTTTGAAAAACAAAAATTTTATGTGTAAATGTTGCTATGTAACTCATCTCTGTTTGGTCGTATTCAAATGATAAATACTTCAAATTAAAGCCATTAAATAACTGAATCTTTCAAAACCCAAATGAACTTTATAATTTGATTAGAACCGGAGACAGTGGCGTGCGCAGGATTTATTTTCGGGGGGGATATACCGGGGGGCCGGGGGGGGTATAGAATACCCCCCAAGGAGAGGGAGGGTCCGGGGGTACTCCCCCGGAAAATTTTCATAAATTACAACTGTAAATTCACGTTTTTAGGCAATCTATAGAGGTATAACAACAAACAGAGTAACACCCGAAATTTGAACTGATTTGAGGCTGCTCGCAGATTAAATCCTGAAAATTTTAGATCATATAGGAATTTTAGCAAAATGGTTTTACATAATCAAAGAAATTAGCATATTTATATAGTAGGCCTAACATTAAAAGACTGGTGAGAAAGTAATTCAAGAATTATACGTTCATAACCTTGGAACAAATATTTTGTTCTATTTAATCTCAAAGTAAAAACTATATCTCGCATTCTCATTTATTGCACACCTGGGACCTTCTGGACCTGAAATATCCGGATCCTAGATTATCCGAGCGATGTTGATCAATAGAATTAGAAAATGTAGGTTGTCTCACCTCTGTAGAGTTTCTCAAGTCCCAGAACGCAACCGCAAAGCTATGATGTACATGCAAGCATTGAATGCCGATAATAATCAATGACATATTAGTGGTAGGCTACGTCGAATAGTGGAGACCACCGGAATAAGTTTGATCTTCAAAATTTGACAGACTTATCACAAATCTGCGTAGATTTGACGGCGAGTCTTGGTTTTCACGCAACGTAGGCAGATTTTCGTCTGCCGCGACGCTGCTACGAGATCGTCCGGCAGACGAATTGTGTAAAGACGACGGTGTAAAGTACACAGCGTGAAAAGACGACAGTATTCGTCTGCCGCATTTTAACATCGTGATTTTTTTACCATGAATATTTCACGAAATATGATGAGTCTTTTGCCACATCTGACGACAATGGCGATGGCGGCAACATTGCGGACTCCATGGCCACTGTTGCCATCAGAGGTTTTTGCTTGCCTTACGTTCTTAAAGGCCTACTCCCGCAAATTACTCACGATAACCACAGTAGATAAATATACCCTAATCCAATATATAATCCCCGAAATAGAATGTAACTATTTAAACCCCTTATAAAAGTTGATTAATTAATGTGTAGTGTTTTACGACAAGTTTAGTGATACCACCACCTTCATTATGAACAGAATATTAATTTTCCCAAAAATTTCCCAACATCCCCAAAAATTTCGGGGAGGGATAAATCCCGATATCCCCCCTCTGGGTACGCCCCTGACCGGAGATACAAGAAAAACAAAACAAAAAAATAGTTTAATTTGGAAATGCTCATTAGAAATGTACAGGGAAATGTACTTTCTTTGAGTATGTCCCGAGAACGAAACAATATTTTCAAAAACGGATTGCAGTAGAATACCCGCCACCTTAGCAATAACATGGGCTCTTATGGGGAATAGATTTAACATGGGCTCTTATGGAGAATAGATTTAACATGGGCTCTTATGGAGAATATATTTAACATTGAGTCTTATGGAGTAATAAATCGCTTAAAATTGTATTTTACTATTGTTCTGAATATATTATAATCATTGTGTTTTTATCTTATAATTAATTGTAAATGTTGAGTTGTTGTGTCTAGTGAGGTACTTAACATCAAACTAGTGATTTGAAGGGGTGTAAAGCCCCTAGTGTGTGGAAAATTCAAATGATCCTTTATTAAAGTACAAAATACCTTCATAGCAATCTCAATTTACCTTCAATCAACCTTCATACCTACCTTCAATTAAGTATCAGCATCTCATGTTTTATGTAAACAAAGCAGACCTTTCATAGATCTCAGTGCTTTTTAAATGGCAGATATTTTACATTATTTCTTGTTTTCTGATGAATTTCAAGCAATTTCATTATTTTTCCCGCTATCATGGAATAGAGACCTTTAATTTGAGCCCTCTCCCATCTTTCTATGACTTGCCAAACGTCCGCAATTTGGATGCAAACAACCGCCTTATGAAATTAAATATATGATTATTACTACTTGAGGTGAAATTTTCCTGGTTATTGCTTGTATCTTTTAAAACTATTAAATTATTTTTATAATTTGTTTTATAATAAAGTAGATTGATTATAATGAGTGATATATTTTTGTTATTGGATCCAACAAGTGCCAATGAGAAGTAGTAGTCTACCCGCCCCTTTGGGACCGGAAACAAGATGGCGGCCGTTTCCCGCCAAAATGTGATGTCCCCGGAAACAAGATGGCGGCGTCTTTTCCCGCCAAAATGGTGGACATAACCTCACTTTTGGTTCCCGCCAAAACACATAACCTCACTTCTGCTTCCCGCCAAAACATATAACCTCACTTTTGTTTCCCGCCAAAACTCATAACCTCACTTTTGTTTCCCGCCAAAATGGCGGACATAACCTATACCCATAGAGTATAACCTCACAGTACATAGAGTGCTATAATATTATGTATGTTGGGTTTTGCGCGCCAAAATGGAAAAACCTATACCCATAGAGTATAATCTCACAGTACATAGAGTGCTATAACATTATGTATGTTGGCTTTGCGCGCTAAAATGGAAAAAAGCGCGGGAAAACGGAAAAAAGCCCGCCAAACAGTGTTGTTAGCTGTAGACAGTGAAAACATTAATATTTATATAAATAACACTATATGTTATGTCACATTATCCCCCTATAGTGTTACTATATAAAGTGCAGTTAATCACATAGAGTATTAAAAGATATGTATACTATACGATATGCCGGGTATGTCACATTAGTCCTTTGTAATGTTATAATATTATATGAAATTTTACTTAAAATTAAATAACTTTGGAATGGGCGAATTAATGTAGTTAAAATTTGGTATTTGGGTACTTCTTAACCTCTTCTACCTTTTCCAAAACCTTAAACCCCCCTCTTACCCCTTCCACCCCTCTTTTTTTTCTTTTTCTTCTCAAATATGTCTAGAAATATATAAAATCGTCGATATCTCGAAAACGGTTGGTCCTAGAGCAATTTTGGGCCCAAAAATCGACCCTCCGGGCATCCAACCTCATGGGGAATATGACCATACCGAAAAAACTTAACATTTGTAATGTGGTTTGCATTTACCAAAAATGTAGGGGTAAATACCATGTAAAAATGTAAAGTTTAATAACTCAAAAACTGCTAGTCTGAATGCAATAATATTTGGTACTTAGGTACTTCTTAACCTCTTCTATCTTTTCCATAAACTTACACCCCCCGCTAACCCCACCCACTCCCTCTTTTTGTTCTTTTTCTTCTCAAATATGGCTAAAAATATATAAAATCGTCGATATCTCGAAAATGGTTGGTCCTAGAGCAATTTTGGGCCCAAAAATCGACTCTCCGGGCATCCGACATTGTGGGGAATATAACCATACCAAGAAAACTTAACTTTTGTAACATGGTTTGCATCTACCAAAAATGAAGGGGCAATTCCCATGTAAAAATCTAAAATTTAATAACTTAGGAACTACTTGACCGAATTTAATGAAACTTGGTATGTGGATATCTGTTAACTTCTGCTACAATTTGAAACATACTTAAACCATGTATTGTGGGTGAGTATCTAGATAATTGAAGGGGCTACATTAAAAAATTTAATATCTTAAGAACTAGGTGATGGATATTGATGTAACTTGGTGTATAGGCACATGTCAACTTATGCTAAGTCTTAAACCGGGTGATGCGGGTTGCATCACAGAAATTGAAGGGGCAAAAAAATAAAACACTATATCTTAGAAACTAATTATTGAATTTTATTTAAAACTTGTATATGGGTATATTTGAGTCTCTACTACCTTAGTCTGTTCTTTTTTATCATATATTGAGGTATTAAGACATTAATTTAAATATTAATGGGAAAATTAACATTGTAATGACCATAAAGGAAACGGATATTTAATAATTGCTCTTGTAGCTTTTAAATGGTTGTTCTTTTGATTTGTGTAGTCAGTTTACTAGCATTGACATGTGTAGTTGTTCTTTTGATTTAAGTAGTTAGCTTATTAACATGTATAGTTGTTCTTTTGGATTGTGTAGTCAACCTCCTTGTATTGACATGTTTAGTTGTTTTTTGACTTGTGTAGTCACCGATTTCTGTACGGTACGTACTGCCTTATATATATGTTACCATTAGCTCAGTTCTTCATTCTGCTCTAGACTTTTGTTCAGTGTAGACATTGTGTGCTCTGCTCCTGATATTGAGATAACATACTAACTTTTGAAATATTATATAAATATAATTTGTAATCTTATTTTATAATTTTTGGTTGGTGTATTTGCCTGATTTTATTAATAGATGTATTTGTTTTTATTAACTTTAAATAATGCAGTCTGTTTCTAAGAAGAGTTCTCTAACTAAGGAACCAATTGTTTATATTGGTGAAGAAGAAACTTATAATAAAAAATTTAGACTTTATGGGCTTAGTACTGCTTTTAAGTTTACTAAGCCCCCAAAAGGTGTATCTGAGTTTGACTGGATCCGTAAAGGACTTGATAAAATTGTTGAAAGGAAAAAAGCTAAAGCTTCCCCTACAGACTATCTAGGGTTTAAATTAATGTCTATTAATTTGAAAAGTAAGGAGCCAGGGTATACCGGCATGCGGTTAGCCTCTGAGGTAACTAGTGATGATATTTGGCAGATTTTTGGGAGAATACTTCAAAGTAACTCTGGAAACATTACTTCATCTGATACTTTTAGAGTAGATGTTTCAAGGGTAAATGTCCCTGTTGGAAAAGGTAGAGTAAGACCTGGTCTCTTTAATACTTTTGAGGAAGAGTGTAAGGCAAGAAAGGGGATAGTAGTAATTAATAACAAAGATAACTTATGTCTCCCTAGAGCTATAGTTGTAGGCAAGGCTTATGTGAAGAATGATCCTCAATACAAGGCTATTCGTCAGGATGATGGTATGAGGCAAACACTTAGAGCTAAAAAACTTATGGCTAAGACTTGTGTGGAAATCCCTGAGGGAGGAGCTGGCATTCCTGAATTAGAGAAATTCCAGGCTCATCTGAAAAAGTACAGAATAACAGTACATAATTATGGCAGTAAAGGTAGAGAAGTATATTTTGTTGGTGGAAATGATGATGCAAAATTTAAAATTAACTTATTCTTTCATGATGGTCACTATAATGTAATTACTAATTTAACTGCTGCATTTGTATGTAGATATTTTTGTGAAGCTTGTCATTTTCCCTATGATCATAAGGGTGAGCATAGGTGTACTAATTGCTGTTCTTCCTGCCATTCTATTTCCCCTCCTTGTAAGTTTGATCATGGAGGCATTACATGTCGGTTTTGCAAACGGTTTTTCAAGAATGAACGGTGTTTCATAGCTCACCAAGGACAGATTTGCAAAACTATACAGCTATGCCAGCATTGTAAAAAGCTAGTTTTCCCGACTAAACGCAAAGATGTTCATGTTTGTGGAGAGGTTTATTGTAATCCATGTGGTGCCTTTAAAGACCCCAAACATCAGTGTTATATACAAGTTGACCGGAGAAGTCCAAAGAACCGAGACTTTCTCTTTATTTTCTTTGATTTGGAAACAAGACAGGATGAAGTCTTGGCCTCAGATCCTAGTAAAAATGTTCACAAGGTTAATTTATGTGTGTCTCAGCAGTACTGTTTTAAATGTATCAATGGAGGAGAGTGTGAAACTTGCTCAGAGAGGCAAAAAGTATTTGAGAAAGACCCTGTTAAGGAGTTTATGAACTATGTAATGAGTGTGAGGAAACAGTTTAAACACGTTTGTGTAATTGCCCATAATGGACAGGGTTTTGACTTTCAGTTTATTTTAAAGTATATCATAGAAGAAACCAAGTTTACACCAAATATCACTCCCCGGGGAACAAAGTTAATACTGATTGAAGTAGATAATGTGAGGTTTGTTGACTCATTGAGCTACTTTCCTATGTCTCTCTCTGCTCTCCCTAAAGCCTTTGACCTACCTCCCGAGAGGAAGAAGGGCTACTTCCCACACTTGTTCAACACATTGGCAAATCAAAATTATGTGGGCCCTATGCCTGACAAACAGTACTATTGTCCTGAAACTTTGTTTGAGAAAAATCATAATGACTTTGAGAAATGGTATGATGAAAGAATAGCAGAAAACTATGTGTTTGATTTTCAAAAAGAAATCTTGGAGTATTGTATCTCAGATGTGGAAATCTTGGCTCAAGCTTGTATTAAATTTAGAGCCTTACTTCTTGAACAGTGTAATGTAGACCCATTTCTTGAACCAATCACTATAGCAAGTGCTTGTAATTTGGTGTTCCGTCGAAACTTTTTAAAACCAAACAAAATTGGCTTGATCCCTAAAAATGGGTATAGATTGACTGATAATCAATCAGCATTGGCTTTACAGTGGTTGACTTGGGAAGAGGAAAAGCGTGGGGTAAGAATTCAACATGCAGGCAGAGGGAAGGAAGTCAAAATTAAGGGGTTGAAAGTTGATGGGTTTGATGGGAAGAATATTTATGAATTTCATGGGTGTTATTGGCATGGGTGTCCAAAATGTTATCCCTACAACAGAGAGGCTCCTTTGAAGGAGGATCCCTCTGATACTTTACATTTGCGTTATGAGAAAACCAAATCTAAAATTGAAAAGCTTGGGGAAGTTGTAGAGATGTGGGAGTGTGATTTTAACAATTTAAAGAAGGATCAGAAACTAAATCATTTGAATAAACTTTCTATTCTAAACACTTTACCATTAAACGCTAGAGATGCATTCTTCGGGGGTAGGACAGACAATATAAAATCATATTACAAGTGTAAGGAGGGAGAGACAATCCAGTATGTAGATGTTTGCTCTTTGTACCCATATGTAAATATCCTGTAGGCCATCCAAAGATTTACATTGGAAATAAAGAATGCTTAGAAAGAGGCCTTGAAGTGGATGGTTTAATGAAATGTAAGATCTTACCTCCTTTCAATCTTTATCATCCTGTACTCCCTGCAAAGATGAATGATAAATTGATGTTTGTACTATGTAGGACTTGTGAGGAAACCTCAAATCAAGGTGATTGTGTTCATGAGTGTGAGGAGAGAGCTTTAGTGGGTACTTGGACTATGGATGAAATTAGAAAAGCAGCATGTTTTAAATAAAATACAATAGTCAGGTTAAGTTAGGATAAAATAGGCCAGGTTAAGTTATGTTAAAATAGGTCAGGTTAAGTTAGGTTAAAAGAGGTCAGGTAGAGTTAGGTTTAAAATAGGTCAGGTTAAGTTAGGTTTGACGGCGGCGGTCGGTCTAACCGAGACTTGGCATTGAAGCCACCAATAATTAACCATCAGCAATAACAGCAATACTAATTAATATTTCATTGGTGGCTTCAATGCCAAGTCTCGGTTAGACCGACCGCCGCCGTTTTATATATTTTTTTGCCCTCTGTTGGTCTGTTCATTGTGTATGAGGTTTAAGGTAGAGATTTTGTCCTCTACCCGTATCTCTCTCCATTACTGAGACCAACAGAGAATCCTTATATTTTTTGACTCAAACAATTGATTTTACATTCTATAAACCTAACAAAGCTTAGTAAGAGAGCTACTCATTATCTTTGAAATCTAACAATATCCCACCGGGCATATTAATTGAATGACCCAGAATTTTTAAAGTTCTGAGCCAAACTATTAACTTTGCCCTACATTCACACGCCATTCAGGTTTACGGGTTTTTACACCGCGCCAGGGACCTTCATTCAGGTTTACGGGCTTTTACGCCGCGCCAGTGACCTCCATACACACCGGGTTGTTCAAAGGTGTAGCCTAGACCCTCCTCGGATCTAGGCGCCACAGTCTACTAGATAGACCCTTCATCACATTCACTCCGGGCTGTTCAAAGGTGTAGCCTAGATCCTCCTCGGATCTAGGCGCCACAATCTACTAGGCCCTTGTCTGTGGCAGACGCGGGAAATCATTTTCTACGGCAATTAAGCCAACCCGCCATCCACATATGGACTTACCAGGGGTTAGCCCCGCCAAAATGTGGGTGTCTATCCACAGAACAGAAGCTTTCAAGACTCAGCCTTACTAACTTCTCACATACACACTCACACTCATACAGTGGGATACATTAGATCTGTTTAAGATAACTTTGAATCTTTAATATCGGTAAATGGAAGATAAAACTTCTTTGGAAACAATCTTTTTACCAGCTCTCTTGCTTCAGGATTAGGAGAACGTAAAATCAAAGTTAGTAATCCAGATTCATCAACAAAATAGGTTCTACCATCATGTTTTTTGAGACCTTGTTTTTGGGTCTCTTGAAAATCCTTAAAAATCTTTATACTGTTACCATTTAAAGAAGATTTAATCCCCCGTCTAACCTCAAGATGGCCCAAGGCTTTAGCTATATCCATAGCTTTAAACCAAGGGTTACCTTCACTATCAAACAATACCAAGACTAAATGTTCATTAAGATTACAATATTTAGCAGACATTATAAAACAATTAAGCAAACACTTAAACTGTTAATACCTTGTCAACACATCTGCTCAGGAGCACTGTCCAAGACAGAATGACCTCAGTATTGAGAACAAGATGTTTATACATTACATTTAAGGGTTACTGCACTCATTTAGGATGTAAGGTAGCAGCTAGGAACAGTAACAACAGTTACTTCCAAAGTTATAATATCTGATAGTGTCTTAACTTGAGAAAATATTTTTTCAAAATGATAATCAAAAACTGCCGGTGTTAGTTTGTTTAGCTGTAAAAATGGAATATTTCCTGAGGTATCACCATGGTTGATTGTTATTTGTATAAAAGCTTTAGATGTCAAATTCTGTGTTATATGACATACTATTTGTTCTGAAAATGTCAAAGGCCATTCTAAAACATTGATTGAACCTGTTAACTGAAACTTATATTCTGTACAGGTCAAACAAAATTTAGAGTTTTCCTTTAGCTTTGTCTTGGACAAAAATTTCAAAAAGACTGCCATGGCAAATACAAGTATATTATTATAGCGACAGAGCAGCTCTAGTACATCCGTTCAGTACCACAGCTAAAAACAGACTAACATGTTGGAGCTTGTGTTAAGAGGTATATGAGCTCTATGTTTGGTGGTGTATATGCCTGGTTTATGTTACTATGTTCTTTGTTTTTTGTATCCATAAGGCACTGTATCATATCCATCAACTAATTTCCTTTTTGAACCAGTAATTTTAAACATTTTTGTTTCATTGGTAGTTACAACATTTTTGCCTGTAGTTCTCCTGATTCTACTCTCATGAATTTCTATAATTTGAGGAACTTCACTGAGAACCATATCTTTCAATGTCTTAAAGTTTAGTAATTTAGATGTTTTTAAATTAAATGTTAAACCCTTTATTTTACAGACTGAGACAAGGGCTTGCTTGTTAGTTGACCAGACAAGGTAGGCATAGGTTTTAGGTCCCCCAGAGACAAACTCAGTTATATATGAACCTGGGCCATACTCTGCTAGTTCATCTGTCATTTCCCCAAGGTAATCTCCTGTAGGAACTCTGTATATACCTTCCCGGAAGTAATAAATACAACTGTCGGTATCATAGTATAAGACCTGGTCTCCTAAAGCTTCTAAATATTCATATAATTTCAATCTGGCATGAGCTGTAGTGTAGGCTGTAATTACAACATTAACAGTTTTCAATGTCTCCCTAGCCTCATCTAAGTTTTTCCAGTTGACTAATACTACTTCTTCATTAATAGCTTCAATAAATCTAACTACACTTCCAAGCTGAGTAAACAATGCAAATAAATCTTTAGAGTTTCTAACAAGTGAAGTTTTTTCCATGTTCTCTCTCTGCCCAAATTTTCCCCAAAATGAATTTAGCATAGCTTCGCAAGTGATCTCAAACCCCCATTCTTAATAATTTTGTCCTTTTCCAATTGAACCCCTTCATGCTCTAAGAACTTGGAGACATACAAGTCTTTGTCTTCTTCAGTTTTACACCATTCTGGAAACCCTGATGCCTCTTGTTTTAGCTTTACAAATTTATTTATAAAGTCAGTAAACAACCCTGCTTCCTCAAAAGTCACCATCTGATACTCCCACAGTTCATACATGTCTAATATTACATAGCCTTTTTCTACTGCTTTTCTAATTTCATCCATAGTCCACGTACCCACTAAAGCTCTCTCCTCACACTCATGAACACAATCACCTTGATTTGAAGTTTCCTCACAAGTCCTACATAGTACAAACATCAATTTATCATTCATCTTTGCAGGGAGTACAGGATGATAAAGATTGAAAGGAGGTAAGATCTTACATTTCATTAAACCATCCACTTCAAGGCCTCTTTCTAAGCATTCTTTATTTCCAATGTAAATCTTTGGATGGCCTACAGGATATTTACATATGGGTACAAAGAGCAAACATCTACATACTGGATTGTCTCTCCCTCCTTACACTTGTAATATGATTTTATATTGTCTGTCCTATCCCCAAAGAATGCATCTCTAGCGTTTAATGGTAAAGTGTTTAGAATAGAAAGTTTATCCAAATGATTTAGTTTCTGATCCTTCTTTAAATTGTTAAAATCACACTCCCACATCTCTACAACTTCCCCAAGCTTTTCAATTTTAGATTTGGTTTTCTCATAACGCAAATGTAAAGTATCAGAGGGATCCTCCTTCAAAGGAGCCTCTCTGTTGTAGGGATAACATTTTGGACACCCATGCCAATAACACCCATGAAATTCATAAATATTCTTCCCATCAAACCCATCAACTTTCAACCCCTTAATTTTGACTTCCTTCCCTCTGCCTGCATGTTGAATTTTTACCCCACGCTTTTCCTCTTCCCAAGTCAACCACTGTAAAGCCAATGCTGATTGATTATCAGTCAATCTATACCCATTTTTAGGGATCAAGCCAATTGTGTTTGGTTTTAAAAAGTTTCGACGGAACACCAAATTACAAGCACTTGCTATAGTGATTGGTTCAAGAAATGGGTCTACATTACACTGTTCAAGAAGTAAGGCTCTAAATTTAATACAAGCTTGAGCCAAGATTTCCACATCTGAGATACAATACTCCAAGATTTCTTTTTGAAAATCAAACACATAGTTTTCTGCTATTCTTTCATCATACCATTTCTCAAAGTCATTATGATTTTTCTCAAACATAGTTTCAGGACAATAGTACTGTTTGTCAGGCATAGGGCCCACATAATTTTGATTTGCCAATGTGTTGAACAAGTGTGGGAAGTAGCCCTTCTTCCTCTCGGGAGG
Organism: Flexamia atlantica; assembly: GCA_035578135.1. NCBI lineage: Eukaryota > Metazoa > Arthropoda > Insecta > Hemiptera > Cicadellidae > Flexamia > Flexamia atlantica. The sequence goes on along the minus strand of JAQJVK010000001.1, from coordinate 204,522,684 downwards.
TAGGTCAAAGGCTTTAGGGAGAGCAGAGAGAGACATAGGAAAGTAGCTCAATGAGTCAACAAACCTCACATTATCTACTTCAATCAGTATTAACTTTGTTCCCCGGGGAGTGATATTTGGTGTAAACTTGGTTTCTTCTATGATATACTTTAAAATAAACTGAAAGTCAAAACCCTGTCCATTATGGGCAATTACACAAACGTGTTTAAACTGTTTCCTCACACTCATTACATAGTTCATAAACTCCTTAACAGGGTCTTTCTCAAATACTTTTTGCCTCTCTGAGCAAGTTTCACACTCTCCTCCATTGATACATTTAAAACAGTACTGCTGAGACACACATAAATTAACCTTGTGAACATTTTTACTAGGATCTGAGGCCAAGACTTCATCCTGTCTTGTTTCCAAATCAAAGAAAATAAAGAGAAAGTCTCGGTTCTTTGGACTTCTCCGGTCAACTTGTATATAACACTGATGTTTGGGGTCTTTAAAGGCACCACATGGATTACAATAAACCTCTCCACAAACATGAACATCTTTGCGTTTAGTCGGGAAGCGTTTAGTCGGGAGCTTTTTACAATGCTGGCATAGCTGTATAGTTTTGCAAATCTGTCCTTGGTGAGCTATGAAACACCGTTCATTCTTGAAAAACCGTTTGCAAAACCGACATGTAATGCCTCCATGATCAAGCTTACAAGGAGGGGAAATAGAATGGCAGGAAGAACAGCAATTAGTACACCTATGCTCACCCTTATGATCATAGGGAAAATGACAAGCTTCACAAAAATATCTACATACAAATGCAGCAGTTAAATTAGTAATTACATTATAGTGACCATCATGAAAGAATAAGTTAATTTTAAATTTTGCATCATCATTTCCACCAACAAAATATACTTCTCTACCTTTACTGTCATAATTATATACTGTTATTCTGTACTTTTTCAGATGAGCCTGGAATTTCTCTAATTCAGGAATGCCAGCTCCTCCCTCAGGGATTTCTACACAAGTCTTAGCCATAAGTTTTTTAGCTCTAAGTGTTTGCCTCATACCATCATCCTGACGAATAGCCTTGTATTGAGGATCATTCTTCACACAAGCCTTGCCTACAACTATAGCTCTAGGGAGACATAAGTTATCTTTGTTATTAATTACTACTATCCCCTTTCTTGCCTTACACTCTTCCTCAAAAGTATTAAAGAGACCAGGTCTTACTCTACCTTTTCCAATAGGGACATTTACCCTTGAAACATCTACTCTAAAAGTATCAGATGAAGTAATGTTTCCAGAGTTACTTTGAAGCATTCCCCCAAAAATCTGCCAAATATCATCACTAGTTACCTCAGAGGCTAACCGCATGCCGGTATACCCTGGTTCCTTACTTTTCAAATTAATAGACATTAATTTAAACCCTAGATAGTCTGTAGGGGAAGCTTTAGCTTTTTCCCTTTCAACAATTTTATCAAGTCCTTTACGGATCCAGTCAAACTCAGATACACCTTTTGGGGGCTTAGTAAACTTAAAAGCAGTACTAAGCCCATAAAGTCTAAATTTTTTATTATAAGTTTCTTCTTCACCAATAAAAACAATTGGTTCCTTAGTTAGAGAACTCTTCTTAGAAACAGACTGCATTATTTAAAGTTAATAAAAACAAATACAACTATTAATAAAATCAGGCAAATACACCAACCAAAAATTATAAAATCAGATTACAAATTATATTTATATAATAACTCAAAAGTTAGTATGTTATTTCAATATCAGGAGCAGAGCACACAATGTCTACACTGAACAAAAGTCTAGAGCAGAATGAAGAACTGAGCTAATGGTAACATATATATATAAGGCAGTACGTACCGTGCAGAAAACGGTGACTACACAAGTCAAAAAACAACTAAACATGTCAATACAAGGAGGTTGACTACACAATCCAAAAGAACAACTATACAAATCAAAAGAACAACTACACATGTCAATGCTAGTAAACTGACTACACAAATCAAAAGGACAACCATTTAAAAGCTACAAGAGCAATTATTAAATATCCGTTTCCTTTATGGTCATTACAATGTTAATTTTCCCATTAATATTTAAATTAATGTCTTAATACCTCAATATATGATAAAAAAGAACAGACTAAGGTAGTAGAGACTCAAATATACCCATATACAAGTTTTAAATAAAATTCAATAATTAGTTTCTAAGATATAGTGTTTTATTTTTTTGTCCCTTCAATTTCTGTGATGCAACCCGCATCACCCGGTTTAAGACTTAGCATAAGTTGACATGTCCCTATACACCAAGTTACATCAATATCCATCACCTAGTTCTTAAGATATTAAATTTTATAATGTAGCCCCTTTAATTATCTAGATACTCACCCACAATACATGGTTTAAGTATGTTTCAAATTGTAGCAGAAGTTAACCGGTATCCACATACCAAGTTTCATTAAATTCGGTCAAGTAGTTCTTAAGTTATTAAATTTTAGATTTTTACATGGGAATTGCCCCTTCATTTTTGGTAGATGCAAACCATGTTACAAAAGTTAAGTTTTCTTGGTATGGTTATATTCCCCATAATGTCGGATTCCCAGAGGATCGATTTTTGGGCCCAAAATTGCTCTAGGACCGACCGTTTTCGAGATATCGACGATTTTATATATTTTTAGCCATATTTGAGAAGAAAAAGAACAAAAAGAGGGAGTGGGTGGGGTTAGCGGGGGGTGTAAGTTTATGGAAAAGATAGAAGAGGTTAAGAAGTACCTAAGTACCAAATTTTATTGCATTCAGACTAGCAGTTTTTGAGTTATTAAACTTTACATTTTTACATGGTATTTACCCCTACATTTTAGGTAAATGCAAACCACATTACAAATGTTAAGTTTTTTCGGTATGGTCATATTCTCCATGAGGTTGGATGCCCGGAGGGTCGATTTTTGGGCCCAAAATTGCTCTAGGACCAACCGTTTTCTAGATATCGACGATTTTATATATTTTTAGCCATATTTGAGAAGAAAAAGAACAAACAGAGGGGGTGGGTGGGGTTAGCGGGGGGTGTAAGTTTAGGGAAAAGATAGAAGAGGTTAAGAAGTACCTAAGTACCAAATTTTATTGCATTCAGACTAGCAGTTTTTGAGTTATTAAACTTTAAATTTTTACATGGTATTTACCCCTACATTTTTGGTAAATGCAAACCACATTACAAATGTTAAGTTTTTTTGGTATGGTCATATTCCCCATGAGGTTGGATGCTCGGAGGGTCGATTTTTGGGCCCAAAATTGCTCTAGGACCAACCGTTTTCGAGATATCGACGATTTTATATATTTCTAGACATATTTGAGAAGAAAAAGAAAAAAAAGAGGGGTGGAAGGGGTAAGAGGGGGGTTTAAGGTTTTGGAAAAGGTAGAAGAGGTTAAGAAGTACCCAAATACCAAATTTTAACTACATTAATTCGCCCATTCCAGAGTTATTTAATTTTAAGTAAAATTTCATATAATATTATAACATTACAAAGGACTAATGTGACATACCCGGCATATCGTATAGTATACATATATCTTTTAATACTCTATGTGATTAACTGCACTTTATATAGTAACACTATAGGGGGATAATGTGACATAACATATAGTGTTATTTATATAAATATTAATGTTTTCACTGTCTACAGCTAACAACACTGTTTGGCGGGCTTTTTTCCGTTTTCCCGCGCTTTTTTCCATTTTAGCGCGCAAAGCCAACATACATAATGTTATAGCACTCTATGTACTGTGAGATTATACTCTATGGGTATAGGTTTTTCCATTTTGGCGCGCCAAACCCAACATACATAATATTATAGCACTCTATGTACTGTGAGGTTATACTCTATGGGTATAGGTTATGTCCGCCATTTTGGCGGGAAACAAAAGTGAGGTTATGAGTTTTGGCGGGAAACAAAAGTCAGGTTATATGTTTTGGCGGGAAGCAGAAGTGAGGTTATGTGTTTTGGCGGGAACCAAAAGTGAGGTTATGTCCACCATTTTGGCGGAAAAAGACGCCGCCATCTTGTTTCCGGTGACGTCACATTTTGGCGGGAAACGGCCGCCATCTTGTTTCCGGTCCCAAAGGGGCGGGTAGACTACTACTTCTCATTGGCACTTGTTGGATCCAATAACAAAAATATATCACTCATTATAATCAATCTACTTTATTATAAAACAAATTATAAAAATAATTTAATAGTTTTAAAAGATACAAGCAATAACCAGGAAAATCTCACCTCAAGTAGTAATAATCATATATTCAATTTCATAAGGCGGTTGTTTGAATCCAAATTGCGGACGTTTGGCAAGTCATAGCAAGATGGGAGGGGGCTCAAATTAAAGGTCTCTATTCCATGATAGCGGGAAAAATAATGAAATTGCTTGAAATTCATCAGAAAACAAGAAATAATGTAAAATATCTGCCATTTAAAAAGCACTGAGATCTATGAAAGGTCTGCTTTTTTTACATAAAACATGAGATGCTGATACTTAATTGAAGGTAGGTGTGAAGGTTGATTGAAGGTAAATTGAGATTGCTATGAAGGTATTTTGTACTTTAATAAAGGATCATTTGAATTTTCCACACACTAGGGGCTTTACACCCCTTCAAATCACTAGTTTGATGTTAAGTACCTCACTAGACACAACAACTCAACATTTACAATTAATTATAAGATAAAAACACAATGATTATAATATATTCAGAACAATAGTAAAATACAATTTTAAGCGATTTATTACTCCATAAGACTCAATGTTAAATATATTCTCCATAAGAGCCCATGTTAAATCTATTCCCCATAAGAGCCCATGTTATTGCTAAGGTGGCGGGTATTCTACTGATTGCAACAATATTTTCTTTACTTTCGGCCCTTTGAACTTTGACCTTCGATATTCAAAATTGCCCAAGGATTCCAGTCTGGTATCCGCTGTATACTTGTTCAGTACATCAAACAGTACAGTACTAGAATGAATAATAAATTTTGAGTCGGACGCTACTTCAAGGTTCATGCCTAATTTCTTATTTGGCGACTGGACTAGAGGGTTCGGGCGTACTCGAACCGCGCCGGAATTTCGGGTACTTTTGAAAGCATCTAACCGCGCCGGTCATTAAGGAGGATGAGGAAAGGTCGCCTCGCCACCCGGCCAGGTAGTCGCTACGGGACTGGGGAAAAATGGAGTTATATTTTCCCTGCGTCCTGTCAGTGACAGTAGCTGCAGTCTTCTACTGCCGTCGACTGCTTTTTCCTGTCAAGTCACAATAATTGTTTCTGTACCAATCAATATCACAAGCAGTTGAAATATATATGATTAATATTTTCACTCCATATACCAAAGAACAGTGATCACCGATATAATTCCTTGTTGTTAGGTTTGTATCTTATAAACTACCACTTCTTTGGGCTTATAGATATTTTTTTTAAACTTTGGAACTTATATCAATCGTTGCCATTATTTAAGGACATAAGCATGATGTCGCTTTGATATTTATATGTCTTTTAATTACTGTAGACGTAAGTGGCATTCCAGTTGAATATACTTAACAATCTACTATATATTTGTCAAATACGACTCACCTATCATCGCACAGCCCAAACTATACGACCTAGGACCTTGAAATTTTGCGTGGACGTTCCTTTTAGGGCGTAGGCATCCGCTAAGAAAGGATTTTAAATGATTCGTAGTATAAAGGGGTTATTAGCGAGGTCGAAATTTTCAAATTTTCCCATATAAAAGTGTTATGGACGATCTTTTGTTTTCATTTGCAATGTTCATTCAATCAAGCAGCTGGGAGTTAGCTTCACAAATGTACAAAATACGCTATTACAGCTGATTATAATTTGCTTTCTTTCATCACGGGTTTATGATTTTTTTGTTGATTTATTTTACGGGACATAATTATGTACTATATAAAATTAGGGCGTCCATGATGTATTCATCCCCCAAAATAGTTTTGCAAAATCCTTTTTCATCTAATTCGAGGGTGTCCTGGCTTTGCACGGGAAAAAAACAAATGCTGCAATCTGTAGTTGACCTTTCAAAATATATTTAAAAATCGCCTTTATATGCAATGTATACAGAACCCTCCAAGTAGGGACACCTTTCGGAAAAATGAGTAGTTCCCGTGCCGAAAACGAGATGGCGCCACTTTAATTTTTCAGTCCGATTGGAATATTTGTTTGAGTTTACGGATCAAGCTGACTTTCTAAAGTCAAGCAGTTGGTTATATTTTTACAGTTGTATGTTAGTGTTTTATATTGCTGTAATCTTTGACCACGTTTAATCTGTTTTTTTATTATTTTACAAACATTCTCACTTTTAAATTTGGACAATGAGTGGAAGCGCGGACGACGGAGCCAGCTTGAACTATTCCATTCGTCAGCGCTTATTTATCCTCTGCTTTAAGGCGGTGGAACTGAAAAAAAAAACATTTAATATCCCTACTTAGAGGGTTCTGTACACATTGATATATGTTAAGTGAATCAGTTTGAAACACTGTCGACGGACAGCGCCACTGTTCCGAACATTCAGCTATTTATTGTACTTTATTGATACCCTATTTAACAATTTTAAAGCTATATTGGCAAATAAGCATAGAAATACCTTAAAATTGACACATTTAAGGTTAAAATCGGTCTTGCCGTTTTAGAGTTATGACTGTAAAAAAAACCTACACGATCGACTGGAATATGAGTTTAACTGTTTTTTAACCCTATACAATGCCACAACACGTAAACAGACCTCTACATTACAAATTCCTTGATATAACCTTTTTTTCATTTAGTCCCTTCAGATTCGTCAAATCAAGGTTAGACTTTAGTGTTAGTCGTGAGCGAAGCCACGGGAACTGCTAGTTGAACTTATAGATGAATTTAATTGTCTTGTGTCAAAATCTTATGTAGGTAATTCATTAAAAACGGAACATTTAAACAAAAATTGTAAAATAATTTAACTGAACAAAAGAGAACAAAACAAAAACAATATTTTGGAGAAATTCCAGTGATTATTTTTTCTAGAAGTACTGACGATCAACGTCAAGGACTTATAAAAGAGTCAGAGGAAATTGAACAATTAGTAAATATATTTTCAGTTATTTGAATACAGAATAACAGCATTTGAGAATGTCTAAACATCTACTTAAAAATATAGCCAACATCCATAGACACTCAAATACCTAGACACGTTCAAAATATACATCCATATACACAGTATATTTATACAGGGTGTTTTTTTAACGTAACCCAAAACATTATTTTATCAGAAATATTTCTCTCCAAGATCCCCGGATTTGACCCCACTATATTATTTTCTTTTGGGATACATAAAAAGTAAGGCCTACGAAAACAATTCACTGGATATTCACCACCTCAAAACAAACATCATATATTTAATGCCAGAAATACAAAGAGCAACCTTGCAACACGTGTTCAGGAATTTGATGAAGAGAGAACAACTTTATATAAATGCCAATGACGGATTGTTTGGACTCATAATGTAACCTAAATGTGATCAAACTTAAATGATAGGTTGTAAAATGTAAAGATAACAAAACAATACTCATTTCTCATTTACATGTGCATTATTCAATCTTAAAAATGGGTTGCGTTTAAACAAAACACCCTGTATTATACATTAAAATAATATAAAATAAACATTAATATAGGCTAATACGGGTATGAAACATAAAAATAAAACAGAGTTTTTTTAATGGGAAAATGGTATTAACAGCCGAAAAATTACGTAAATTGTCTTAAATTCGATTTTGCGTAAACAACGGGAGAAATTTTGCGAACGACGACCGCACGTGTTTACCGACCGCAGGTGAATAGACGAAACGTATAGATCGCAAGTAACGGTCAGAATAACTTTGCAAAAAAGTAAAGGACCGTGAAAGTCGCTAAAGCGTATTTATCGACTGAGAGAAGAATTTTGTAAAAGAAGCGAATGGTCGTTTAATTTTATCGCGCGAGTTTACCGAGTTCGCGGGTATTCGGCGCGGCAGTGGCAGAAGTTAGTTTGCAGAAACGATCGCGAGTTGTTAGCCTATCATTTGCGGGAAAACATAACGGAAGTATAACTCTGGGAATGTCTATGAAAAGTAAAAAAACGGGCATAAAATTTAATGGCGGTATTTGCCGACCGGAAGTAAACAGCAAAATATAATGTAACAATGTATTTAGTAATTATTTTTATTTCATTAATAATTCCGCTTAGTCCGAAATATTCGCTAATCCTAAATAGGTTCAGTGCCAGTTATTTCGGGTTATCGGGACTCCACTGCAATTACTTTGAGCATAACACCTCTAATTTCCCCCCGATACAATCATACCAGTAGTAGTTTATCAACCAGTAATTCCTTATATTGGTGGCAGTTATAAGACAGCAGTCACAGACAGGAAGCACGGAAGCAGGGACAAAAATAATTCCCTTTTCCCCGGCTGCATCGCTTTTGCTCCACGGTTAAGGGTCATTTTGGAAACAGCGCTTTTGCTCCACGGGTCAGCAGGTAGATTTTAGAACCGCCCGAAACATCGCTTTTGCTCCACGAGAGAGAGCCTGCTCTCCCTCCCCCACATTCCCTCTTTCTCCCACCACCAGGACCACCAGATTCTTACTTGAAAATTTTCATTTCATACTACAACTTTACTTTTTTGCCTAATCGAAAATATTGATTTTAGAAAGAATGTTTAACTACTTCAATTGTAAGAGTAAGCGCAAGTAAACAATATTGTGAAAAATAGATAACTTACATGATAAAATGTGTTTCTATATAACTCTTATCCACATTTCATTCATTTTTTCAATAATTCTCTATTAAAAACAGAGAAGCCTTTTGACACAAGATAAAGATTTTAGGCATGAGAATGGAGCAGAAAGCCACGTTTGAGCCGTAAGAGTATATTTTCGACGGGCATCAAACACTATTTAAATAACCTAATTACGCAAAATTCAAGCTTAGTATAGTTGTCTTCCTTCTCGATCTGCTGTTACTTTGTTTTATATTGATAAAGCTGTTTTAGGACCAATATTGGTAATACCTATAATACCCCCGTAGCAGCAGACCTACATACTCAGCGAATTTCAATTGCAAAGTACATACTTCAATCCAATACAGCAAGATTTGACACGTTTTTAAGCTCCATAAGAATAACATGGGTAATGAGTATGCAGGTTTGCTGCAACAGGTATTTTCAAACTGGGTGGTTTTAATTCAATGTTTAGTAGATCTGAACTAGAAGAAGCCATACACCAAGTTTTATCAAGATATGTTAAGAAATAAGGAAGATATTGCATTTTTTTATTTCCCATAAGGATAACATGGGGAATGAGTTTGCAGATTTGCTGCCATAAAAACGGTAATATCCGGGATTTTATACTAAAATACATTAGATCTCATCTATATGAAGCCACAAACCAAGTTTCATTAAGATATGTTGAGAAATAAGCGAGATATAGAATTTCACTTATTTCCCATAAGGTTAACATTGGGACAACGTACTGTGTTTACCACTTTCAGTATCTCGGTAACCAATGGACATAGAGCAATGATTCAAGATACAAAATTGTTTGTTTTTTCGAGCTGAATTCAATGGTGCTAACCAAAATTCGATAAATTTTATTTTTCTATATAAAAAAACTCGAAAACCCCATTTTTGGGGGGGTTTACCCCGCTTTTCCACCCTTCCGGTGGTCCGATCGGGCTGGTTCACGAACTCGTCCGAATAATTACTACTTTACACGCCTGTGCCAAATTTCATTCCGTTAGGACCATTTTTGCGAGCGCTATTGTGCTTACAGACACATATTATTTATATATATATCCATACCTATAAAAGGCAAAGCCCTCACTGACTCACTCATCACTAATTCTCCAACTTCCCAATAACCCAGAAGGCTGAAATTTGGTACACTGTTTCTTTAGGCATTAAATAGGACAACTAAGTAGTTTTCATCCTTATCTGACCCTCGGACTCCGCCATAGACCCTCTCAAAGATCCCATGTTTATATTTAAACAGATGTGAAAGAGCAAGAAATTTAGTAGAATGTCAAACCAGCTGTCAGGAACAGAACATAAAATAAATCACTGACTACATAGATATACTTATGAGACCTTTCTTCCCTGTAACAGCTGGTATTGAAAGAGCTTATTTAAACCATTGATTTTATCTACATACTTTGCCTTTGTCTTTTAGCGAATTTTATTGATGGAATTATTACCATAGGTCTCACTGCAAGCCCGAGACCATGATAACTTTTCATTTTGAAGCTCCCAGAAGCAAAAAACACTATTCAAACTATATTTAAAGCTTAAAACACAGTACATTGTTCCTATAGAAAAATTCTATATATCGGTTATTACTCAACATATCTTGATAAAACTTGGTATGTGGCTTTTTTGGTTCAGATTCACCTGACATTGTTTTAAAACCACCAAGTTTTTGCATGCCTGTTGCAGCAGACCTGCATACTCATTCCCCATGTTATTCTTATGGAAGAAATAAAATAAGGTCATGCACATAGTCTGGAGGTTTGCTGCAATGGGGGTATTTTTCTGTTCAAGATAGACCCTAAAAACCTTAAAATATTTTGACATTAAATAAAGGCAATTTCTACGTTTTACGTACATATACTTTCATGAATCAGAAAACTGCTTTAGTGAGTACTGCTTTAGGATTCTCTAAGTACGCAAGGTCTGCTGCGACGGAGATATTTATATTCCTGCTTAAGGGCCACTATGCACCATGCATGCGAGCAGATTCTGGGCATATTGGGAACGATATTGGGCATAAGCCTTCTCAGGGCAGTGGCACTCCTGAGGCCTTTATCGGCGGGGCGCTGAATCTGATCACATGTATAGTACAGGGAGGCCAAATAGAAATACCTCCTGCGGGGGGCAGCAATAGAATAACTCCAGTCGCACCAGACCTGCGGACTTTGAGGATTCCAGAAAACATCTTTATGGTTAATAAAAGTCCATCTTCTTTATATTTGTCCAATACCACTGACCTATCACTGATCATCACACTCATCCTTCAGTCATATTCAGGGTAACGTTCTCCATGAGGTATCTGTCTCAAAAAGAATGATTAAAGTGATTGAAAATTAAAAAAAAAACAGCCCAAGCTACTTGACTTAGAACCTTGGACCTTTGCATGGACGATCTTAAGGGCGTAAACATCCGCTAACGGTTTTTTTTAATTCGAAGTTTTAAGGGGTTCTGGCGGGGTCGACGTTTATAAATTTTCCTACGCAAGTGGAATGGATGATCTTTTGTTTAATTTTCAATCTTCATTCAACAAGCAGGTGGTTCAGCTTCGCATATGAATACGATTTTACAGCTGATTTATAATTTGGTTACTTTCATGATGGTTTTATAATTGTTTTGTTGATTTTTTAGGTGATATGTACTATATAAAAGTTAAAATTAGTTTAGTTTGTTGAATTAAAGTCGTCATTAGTTTTTTTTACCTTATCTGTTTAATCATAAACTCAGTATGTGGCCCTATCTTCATTTAGGCAGCGGGAGTTACGAATTTTATCGTGAGCAAAGCCACGGGCAACTGCTAGTGTATATATATATATATATATCTAGAAATTTTAACGAATGGTGTTTTATGCTTCTGGGGGCCCCAAAACGAAAAGTTATTATAGTCTTGAGCTTAGGTCTTACCATGACACTTACGGTAATAGCTTCTTCCCTATAGGGGAAATTCGCTAAAAGGTAAAATTGAAATTAATTGAAGGTTCATGGTCACATATTTTATGGTTTATTTAAAATAAGAGGCACTCTGCAAAAACGATACATTTAAATAAATCTAGTGACCTTGAATCTCATGCTCATGCCTAAAAGCTTTATATTGTGTTACATATAAGGCTTCCCTCTTTCTAATCTTGATTTATTGTATAAAATAAATTAAAGATGGATAAGACATAGTAATACTATTTTATTTTGTAAGTTATTACTTTTAAACAGTAATGTTTACTTGTCGTTCCTGTTAAAATTGAAGTTGTTTAACAATTTTTTTATTATAAATATTTTCGTTTAGGCAAAAATACGTAAAGTTGCATATTACGTTTAGATGGCAGTATTCAAGAAAGAATTTGGAGCTTGGAGGTGAGCGAAAGAGAGAATTTGGAAGAGAGGAAGCGCAGGCCCCTCTCTAGCTCGTGGAGCAAAAGCGATGTTTTGGGCGGCTCTGAAATCTAACTGCTGACCCATGGAGCAAAAGCGATGTTTCCAAAATGACCCTTAACCGTGGAGCAAAAGAGACACACGCTTTTCCCCAGTCCCGTAGCGACTACCTGACCGGATGGCGAGGCGACACTTCCTAATCCTCTTTAATGACCGGCGCGGTTCGATGATTTCAGAAGTACCCAAAATGCCGGCGCGGTTCGGTTGTCCCCGAGGGTTCAGAGTGAGGAAAATGTGCAGTACAGAATTTCCTCAAGGAGCTCCAATCACACGAGGAATGTCCCAGCCAGTCCGGACCGTTGTGGTGGCAGGGGACGTTACCTTGTTATCATTGCCCAGTGGAAGGGAGACGGTGTCTGAGATGATGCGAAACGGCACGGCTGGAGCCAAGAATGCAGCTAACAGTACCGAATGTGGACCAGAATAATAGAGCCGCTAGACCAGGCCGGGCGCTCTGTCACTGGGCTAGTGAGAGTGCTCTCTGTGACTGCTGCATGACCTTCTCTAAGGAAAATATACTCAGTCAGAAAATCAACTATTGATTTAAAATAGATCTTTTCCATTATTAAATTGAACTCGATGTTTAATTGTATAAACATTTAGGCTTAATCACTTAATCACTGTTTAAGAAAGGTACCTCATGGAGGACGTTACCCTGAATATGAGTGAAGGATGAGTGTGATGATCGTGATAATAGTGGCTATTTTGAAATATACGCGCAAAAATCATATCGCTTATTCCAAATTATATCTTGGGATTAAAACAGTTGTTCATTGCAAAGCAACTGCAAACAAAGGTAACATAATGAATTAATCTACATAATATAGATATCGCATTTTTGAATACGGCCACATTCACATTATAGGCGAAGTTACAAAATCTCGAGTTTTAGGGTTTGCCATGAGGGCACTGCAAATGGACTCAAAAACATAGTAGTCCAGTCAATCTAATTTTTAGGGGAAAATTAGAAAAAAAGCTGATTTTTTCCCCATTGACTACTACCATATAGACAAGCTTCTAGCCAAAAGCCCCACCCCTACCCCCTTGCTACCCCCCCCTCCCCCAACAGCCCCCGAATATTTTCCAAGTCTAATAAATGCAGTATTTTGCTAAAATGCTCATATAATCATGCTAAATGCAACAAAATCATGCTAACATTTCAGAGATATCTCAAACAGTTTCTGAGATATCTCTAAAATTTTGATGTTTCCTGATTTTTCATACAATTAAAAAAATAATTTCACGTAGTATTTAACGATTGTATACTGTTTAATTAGGAAAAAAGCATTTCCCTTCATTTTGAACCAAATATATTTATATTTTGCCTAATGCCAAGGCTCAAATCACTTCAGTTGGGAATCTGTTTTGCTAAATTGTTTTCTCCTGAATGTATCACCTGTTGAGAACATATTTAGTGCAAAACAGTGAATTTTGGCATTATTATTAAGCAATATATAAATGTATTAGGTTAACAATGAAGGAAATTGCTTTTTTCCAAATTAAACCGGAAAATCGACGTAGAAAGAGCAAATCAATAGTAAAAACTAAATGAAATTATTTTTAGATCATTTTATGAGAAACCCGAAAACAAATAAATATAAGGGATATCTCAAATAATTTCTGAGACATAGTAATTTTTACAAAATACTGCATTTTCTAGACTTAAAGAACAATAAGGGGCTGTATGTAGGGGGGGAGCAAGGGGGTAGGGGTGGAGACTTTTGGCTAAAAACTTGGATACATGTTAGTACCGTAGTCGATGGTGAAAAATTCGGCTTTTTCTTATTTTCCCTGTATTGTCTCTTTTTAGGAACAGATTGACTGGACTATGGTGCTAAAGTAGTCATCATCGTACATTGAGGAAATACACATATGGAATGAAGCTTAATTTTTTACTTAATTACCTCATCAAAATTACCGTTTTGACATAAGTAAAATCAATTACTACAATGTAATAACTAAATTATTTTCTGTGATTAAAAAATTCCACAAGACAATTTATTGTACAGTGCCTCGTTAATTTAATTTGTCTGACCTCGTTTGTGGCTTGATCAAAATTACGATCATACGTCCCCGTCGTTCCGCTGAGCTCCTAGGTAGAGCTGTAGGAGGAGTTCAGTCCCGCCAGTCACTGCCAAGCGCCTAGTCTAGGTAGAGCTGTAGGAGTACAGTCCCGCCAGTCACTGCCAAGCGCCTAGTCTAGGTAGAGCTGTAGGAGGAGTTCAGTCCCGCCAGTCACTGCCAAGCGCCTAGTCTAGGTAGAGCTGTAGGAGGAGTACAGTCCCGCCAGTCACTGCCAAGCGCCTAGTCTAGGTAGAGCTGTAGGAGGAGTTCAGTCCCGCCAGTCACTGCCAAGCGCCTAGTCTAGGTAGAGCTGTAGGAGGAGTACAGTCCCGCCAGTCACTGCCAAGCGCCTAGTCTAGGTAGAGCTGTAGGAGGAGTACAGTCCCGCCAGTCACTGCCAAGCGCCTAGTCTAGGTAGAGCTGTAGGAGGAGTTCAGTCCCGCCAGTCACTGCCAAGCGCCTAGTCTAGGTAGAGCTGTAGGAGGAGTACAGTCCCGCCAGTCACTGCCAAGCGCCTAGTCTAGGTAGAGCTGTAGGAGGAGTTCAGTCCCGCCAGTCACTGCCAAGCGCCTAGTCTAGGTAGAGCTGTAGGAGGAGTACTGTCCCGCCAGTCACTGCCAAGCGCCTAGTCTAGGTAGAGCTGTAGGAGGAGTACAGTCCCGCCAGTCACTGCCAAGCGCCAGTCTAGGTAGAGCTGTAGGAGGAGTACAGTCCCGCCAGTCACTGCCAAGCGCCTAGTCTAGGTAGAGCTGTAGGAGGAGTTCAGTCCCGCCAGTCACTGCCAAGCGCCTAGTCTAGGTAGAGCTGTAGGAGGAGTACAGTCCCGCCAGTCACTGCCAAGCGCCTAGTCTAGGTAGAGCTGTAGGAGGAGTTCAGTCCCGCCAGTCACTGCCAAGCGCCTAGTCTAGGTAGAGCTGTAGGAGGAGTACTGTCCCGCCAGTCACTGCCAAGCGCCAGTCTAGGTAGAGCTGTAGGAGGAGTACAGTCCCGCCAGTCACTGCCAAGCGCCTAGTCTAGGTAGAGCTGTAGGAGGAGTACAGTCCCGCCAGTCACTGCCAAGCGCCTAGTCTAGGTAGAGCTGTAGGAGGAGTTCAGTCCCGCCAGTCACTGCCAAGCGCCTAGTCTAGGTAGAGCTGTAGGAGGAGTACAGTCCCGCCAGTCACTGCCAAGCGCCTAGTCTAGGTAGAGCTGTAGGAGGAGTACAGTCCCGCCAGTCACTGCCAAGCGCCTAGTCTAGGTAGAGCTGTAGGAGGAGTACAGTCCCGCCAGTCACTGCCAAGCGCCTAGTCTAGGTAGAGCTGTAGGAGGAGTTCAGTCCCGCCAGTCACTGCCAAGCGCCTAGTGTCGCACCGGTGCGAGAAACAACAATATCTCATTAAGATTCAGTGTTGGCCATGTCTATAAAGCTAGTCATCATCGTAGCCATATCTATAGCTTATAAAGCTATCACCGTGTCCCGACCAATACAGGTCCTTCAATAATCAACACCCGGCCGTCGGTAGTTACGTCATTCTTAGGATACAAATTTTCTCAAGTCTCGTGTGAATTCTTTTTTTGAAATTCATTGTTGGTGACGGTGAGTTTATGTTTTGATTTTGATTTTTGCGGACATTTACCATCACTGATCAGTAAAAACAAGTTCCACGATGTTTTGGGATCTGGGATCTAGTGTTTTGACTGTTATACTATTCTCTATTTTAGCTGTGTTTTTGTCCAAGACTTCCTGGCTGTGCGTATTTCCAATCTTGTTATGGTCTATGATCTTTTCCGCCTGAAGACGGGATCAGACTCCAGATCTTGAAACGTTGTAAAACTTATTTTTGCTTATCGGTGATGACAAATATCAGCCAAAATCAAAATCTCGAAAATTATTGATAAAAAACAGGTGTGGTGTAAGGGTTAGTAACTGGTGGACCGAGCCTTGCTCGGTGTTATTTCATGTTTACCAGTTCATCCAGTTACTATAAAATATTTCAATGTCATAAAATTGATAAATAGAAACCTTTTTTATTGCTCCATGAACTCTTCATCCCGCACTCACTGTATTTTTCCTTGATGGCTGTAGATTGGAAACAGCTGATTTGATTACTTCGTTTGTTTATACTTTCCTTGTTTATTTTCGTTGCTATCATGCATGGCAACTCATAAGGCCAATGTTAAAATTTTACAACTTTAAAATTCGTTTTATTACGCTATTAGATTTTCTCTGGCCAAGTAATCTGGATAAAAGACGTTTTTGGGTCATAAATTTAATAAATTACTCAAGGAAATCCTCGGAGCCGTTTTTGAGATAATTGTCCAAACAAACAAGCAACCAACCAAGCAAGCACGCACGCTAGATAACATTGCTCATATAGGATGTATATAGTAGGATGTATAGGATGTATGTATGCCCTCTGTCACCTAAGCAGTTACATTCCAGGTGCGGCTTTGATCATCTCCGCGTGTTCGGCACGTGAGATGGCGGGAGGGGCGGGAATTGTATTGATTACAGCACTTGTCGCGGTGACGTCACCAGGGGTGAACTCTCAATTATGACTGGGGTAGGCTCCCCCAGACTGGAAATTTCCGGATCACAGACCAAAAACAGAGGCGATGTCATTCATGAAAGCGACAACTTCATACTCCAACGCAATTATGAACTCCGAGCTTTGTTATGAATCTTACTCTTGCCTCAACGGAGGAGGGAAAATGTGGTTTGTTGGAAGGAAGTGAAGTGTATTTCTTGTTTTGTCTGTAACACACTCTGTTTGGTGGTTGATTCCATAAGTTGTCGTAGGTTGAATTTTTGAATTGTGTTATTTCTTTTGCAACATTTTCGGTCCCTTTTCCCTCGTTAGTTTCTTGCAAAATAATTAAAGTTTGTTCGCCAAATGTTTTAGTTTGAAAATGTTTGTCCTTGTATCTTCTTTCGGAAAATGTTTTAGTCGTGTTTTGCCCTGTTACACTTTTAACGACGATATTATGATTTCTTTTATTAAATTAACGTTGTTACAGTGTAAGCACTTTTTTGGCATATTTTGTTGCACTCAGTATGAATTTAATTGTCATTCATGTCTTCCTATTCTCATACAATTTAAAATACTTCACTTACAATATAATTTAGTAAAAGAGTATACCGAGTTATTTCAGTGGTTAGAGTCTGTGAAAACTGACTCTTTCAATGAATGTGCAACTAAAGTTCATTATAAAATATATAAAAATAATTTTATTTTTATAAAAATAATAGGCCTAATATAAATCTCTTAAGAGAATAAAACTAAGACAAACTTAAGTCCGTAGCTCCCGACTATATACTATCAGTAACAAACTGCCCATTCCTGCATTGCAAACGTACAGGCAGCAACCAAACACCTATTTCAAACTGGAGAGGGATTGAGATTTAAAGCAAAAATGACGTATCGTAGAGGATCGGGTATATTCGGCGAAGACCGGCGATTTTCGGTCATTCCCGTAAGTCATCGGCAACAATGGGTAGCCGCGCCGAGCCGGGAAGATGGCAGTGACAGTTTGTGCTAACATGACTGCGGGGATTTTTCTCCTCGCCCTTCTCCTATACCAGGTACGATAATTCTTATCATCTTACAAAATAATAAGTACAATGTATTATTTTCTATTCTTTAAAGTTCCTGAGAATAATGCCTGGAATTAATTTGGATTTACTTATCAAATTTAATTTTATTATTGTAAATTACAATAAAAATATATTTATGATGGTTTTACTGACGATTTCCCCCCAACTATTTTAGTCAATTAACTTTAGATATACCAAAGTTAATTCTTACAATGGTTTCTTGATGTTTTGTGTTAAAAACTAAAAGAAATATCATGTACATGAAAATAAATTAAAGTACGTAGGGGCCACATAGAATTTGGTGTATGAGATTTGTTTGTATTTCGTAATGGTATTTTACGTTGTATTACTGGTTACTGTTGTAGTCTTGTTAATAAGTTGAATTAACGCGCATGAATAACAACAAACAGGTAATGTCCCATTAGCCTAGATGGTATGTAAATTTTAAAACTCAATACAACCCGCCTAATTATGTGGCCGCTACTAAAAATATACACGTGAACAGAAACACAACATTAACTCAGTTTATATTGCTTGCTACTGACTTTACTTCAAATTCAATTCACACAAAATAGTTGAAAGTTTAGTGTAAAGAATAGAGCTGTTTTTAATAGAGCTGATTTCATTACACTGCAGTGTATTTCATGCAAACGTGTTAATTTCAACATCAGTCAGATTTCAGCATTTAATCGAAGAAAAATCTTTGTAAAAATTTAATTACGACGAAATTGAAATAATAAAAAAAAGACCTTTGACGCGGGCTAGGATTATTCTGTGATTTGTATAACATACTGTAATTTTGTGTAGTTGATAACGTCCAAATCGTGATAGATCATAAATGTAAACATTCTAACTGTATTTTATTTAACTAATATAGATTAACTATGGAGACTAATATTGAATGTGACCATAACTTTAACATATAATGAATGTTATTTTACACACTATCATACCTCGGCATTGGTACATGTAGTAGTCATATGGTGTCTTATAGGAAAGTGTATTACAGGCCTACGTTATGAAATAAAAAAAACTTCTATGAATCAATATCCTTCAATATTACTCATAAAAATGTTTTACTCATAAAAAATGTTTTTTATCGCGTATTTACTTTTTTTACTCGTGAGTTTAAAACTCTCTTTATAAGAGAGTACACACGTATACGAGTTACACGAATGAGACTATATAAATAAACTCTAGCAGAAGTCTGACACATACTTCTTCGTTTATAAATACATAATTCATATCATAATTGAATTGCTTGAAATAGAAACCCCTTAACTGTCGATTGCAAAACTTTAGGGAAATCAAGAAAAACTGCCCTGCTCGTCCTATACGTTTTTCATTGCTATGAATTTATTTCCCTGATAATTGTGTGAGGTTTTAACTTCTTTTTCAGCATTTATAACACTGGACAAGGTTGCCATCACAAATTTTAAAAACATTTTAATAAACTTCACTTAAGAGTTTCCGAAATAAAGACCTTTCAAAAGCTTATAACTAAACTTTTTTTGTAATTTATGACAACTTTTGGTGCTTTTGATTATGGTTACTTCAAAATCATTTTTTTTGGCGGCCTCTTTTTCACCTTGCCTTTGCCCCGCCCACATAGACCCGCCCACATAGATCTGTGCGTGGACGTTATCAAGCATAGACAAGGAGTGAGCCGGTACAGTACAAGGGTGAACAGTACTGCTAAAAGTATGCGACAAGCCCGGGTCTCGAACCTGCGACGCTTTGAGGCCACAGTTCCGAAGCCGGGTGCGCTACCAACTGCGCCACCGACTCACTTAACATTGTATTCCAAACGAACAACACGAATGCACAAGTACTGCCGACCCGACTTTATTTGCAACATAATATACCAAAATATCTATTGCAGAGAAATTCCTTAACTCCGTGCAGATTAGGTGTTTCTAAAATAATATTTCTGTGCTTATTGTGTCCAACATAGAGGCCTTAGGTAGATGAGGGGCCTGTACACTGAAAGATGAGTTTCTCTTTACAAATTAACTAATTTTTTAAAAAAATGACAATTTGACCATATGTGTCAATTAGATGTACGTTGGCGATCTGCAATAAGTGATTCAATTATAAGACTGATCGTCTAATCTAGAGGATTTTTAAAATTTCCAACTGCAAGTCTGGAAAATGTTTTTGCAGCAAACCTGTCCACTCAATATCAAACGCTTTAAAATAGAGTCCAACTTAACATAGCGGTACTGTATATGAATTTTTCTTTCCATAAGAATAACATTGATAACGAGTATGCAGGTTTGCTGCTGGGTTTGATAAAAATTGTTGTTTTTATTTAATAAATACTAGAACTACTTGAAGAAGCCGTTTATTAAGTTTAATTAAGGTATGTTGAGATATTATGAAGACTTCATTTCCCATATGGACCATATGGATAACATAGATTGAGTACACATTGGTTTGCTGAAATGGAAATATAAAAGTGGGGTTTTAGACTGATAAATAATAGATCTCAATCAGACGAAGTTTATATGTACCAAGTTTTATTAAGACTAGAGGCTTGAAGGGGCTAATAGCCCCTATGCATAATCCTTCTTTACTATAGTACAAAATACCTTCTTAGAAAATAGGCTTTTGGATCCACAAAACTATGATTATATCTAGCATTTGGTTTTTAGTAAACAAAACAGACCTTTTTACATGCCAATGGTTTTTAAATGACCAGCTATTTTACGTTATTTCTCATTTTATAGTAAGCTTAAAGCAATTTCAGTACTTTCCCCGAGTCCCTGGGATGGAGACCTTCAATTTCAGCCCCCTCCCATCATCCTGCGACCTTCCAAACTCCCACAATTTCGGCGTAAAAATTTCCCTTACGTTATTATACATATATATAAAGATAATTTGGTATTAAATCTGCATCGTTATAATATAAACTAAACAAACGTACTACTTAACTTTTTATAATTTTAAATTATGAAAAAACTCAAACCCTTAATAATTGTAAAATTAGAAAATCTTAAAAAATATTTTTTGTTATAGTACATTTAACGTGCATAGTTAGCTGCATTTTGAAAAAATCCCACATGTCAACATCTACCACATGGCTTTGAATCAAGCATTAGCACCACATGTTTAATGTAAACAAAGCAGACGTTTTTCAATCCCAATGCATTTTAAATGGAAGATATTTTTCGTTATTTCTCATTTTCTGGTATATCTGGTCATAATCTGCTATTTTTCCCGACCCCCTGGGACCGAGACCTTTCATTTGAGCCATCTCCCATCATCCTGCGAGCTGTCAAACTCTCAGAATTTTGATTGAAAAAAATCGCTTACAGAATTTATAATATAGATACAACTCTGTGGCACAGCTGTTTTAATTTCAAAAGATGTAAAAAAATCAAACCCCATGTTGTTTTAATGGGAAAAGTTTTATTCTGTTGCGAATTTATGGTAAAAAAATAAGAAAAATGAATAGTTTTCCCTCAAAATTCACGTCAAGACCTTTAAAATAAGACCCCTCCCATCCTTCTACGGCCATCCAGTCACTCACAATTTCTTTACAAAAATTTGACTTACGGAATTATATATATAGATATGTTAAGGATTTAAGCGAGATATGTAGAATTTTGATTATTCCTCATTAGGATAACACAGGGACCGTGTTTACCGTCAATCGAAAGGATCAATTACGTTACCATAACCGGTTGACGCAGATAATTAATTCAACATATTTGATTATAAATTTTTCCAAGCCAAAATTAATGGTTTCAAATAAATTTTCTTTAAAGGTATATTTTTTTAAATCAAAAATTAGTTTTTTACCTCTAAAATCCCCATAACTTATGATTCTGATGAATTTTACAGACATGCGAGTGGCGTCATTTTGTTTGGCATCTTAATTACTATAAACGTGAAATGTTTGAACGTGAATAAAAGTCTGAAATTTGTATTAAAATAGTTTGAGCCGTTTTTCAAAAATTTGTATGTTTGTAGTTTTTAATGGTTTTAAGGGATAAATACCCTTAAAAATAAAAAATAAACGTTATTGAAAATACAATTGGAGATAAGGTTTGATACCTACATGTAAAATTTAATAAAAATCGGACCATTATGGTGTCGTGTCTAGGTCTGTTTAAATACATCCACACATCCACATGGACGGACAAACGCCATTCGAAAACCATTTTTGTAAACGAATATTTCCAGTATGAACTAAAATTTAAATAAACGGTATCAGGAAATTGACACATACTTTCTCCCTTCAAGTCATTTAAAACCAGAAAACATATATAGTGAAATAAAAAAAATTAACAATTAATTATAAATCAAATATATACCAAATTTTATCAAAATCGGTTAGTAAATAACGGAGATATCGGTTTTTAAATATTTGCCATAAGAATAACATTGGACAACGTACTGCGTTTACCGCCGAACTAAAATATTAATTATCTCCGCAACCAGTTGACGTAAACTAATAATTCAAACTAGATAACACGTAGCTCGAAATCGAGCAAAAAACATCATATAGTAGAATCATAAGGAATAAACAGCCTACTTATATACTTTTTAAGTTTAATTAAAGGGTTGAATTCAATGATAAAACTATGAATAAATTACTAAAACTTTTAAAGTTCATTTGATCTATCGCAGGAGTTTCCGGTAAATAATTTTTTGGGATACACCTGCATTTTCCCATGTTCTCTTGTGTTAAAATGTAATTTAAATAATGGCAAAAGATCGAGCTCTGCTTATAGCAACATGTAGCTGACCGAGAGCTAACACTGGCGCCGTGAGCAATGACCTTTGTTTAGGGACTGCCCCTGCACCTCATTTATTTATTATTATCGTCAAAACAGAAATTATAGGGAACGGCTGTCTTTATATGAAACCTCTCCTTTGTGGCAACAACACGAAAATGACACAATATCTCTACCAGTTTTTTCATTCTTGAAATGCAACCCACCGCGATGAAATCATTTTAAGTTCATTAGTCTGAAGTTGAAAGTAGCATCAAATTAAATGTTAAATCGGGAGGGTGATGCTAGCAGTTACGATCGTGTTCTCTCCGGCTCCTCCGACCGGTCAATGTCCGTCTTCCCATCAATGGCATTATAACTGCACAAAATCCAAACATAAATCGG
The DNA here is from genome assembly GCA_035578135.1 of Flexamia atlantica. NCBI lineage: Eukaryota > Metazoa > Arthropoda > Insecta > Hemiptera > Cicadellidae > Flexamia > Flexamia atlantica. The sequence goes on along the minus strand of JAQJVK010000001.1, from coordinate 204,499,697 downwards.
CTCAAGTTAATAAAACTTTAGAAACATTATGCTGGAATGTATTGAGATATCGTAAACTACATTGTAAAACTGGTAACTGTTTATCCCTTTGAAAACACTTCAAAACATAACCTAAACTAAGTAATTTTTTTTAAAGAAAACTGTTGAAAACAATTTGTTTTCACGTTCTAGAAGCCAAAGCAGCTGTGAAAATAAAAACCGCTCTTTTCAAAAAGTCAATTATAAGTGCTGCAGTCTTTGGTTTACCTAAAGAACTATTTCAGAGCTTGACCATATGTTCAGATTGTAAACAAAGTGAACTGAACTTGCTCAAATGTCGATGAATAGCGCCACTGTTCCGAAACTTCAGCCCTTTACTGTACTTTAGTTACGCCCTTTTTTAAAATGCTGAGACTTGTTACTCACACACACACACACACACACACACACACACACACACACACACACACACACACACACAGACAGGAATTCCGAAAACCACTTTTTTTAGATTCAGGGAGCACTAAAACGAATATATCCACTAACAACTCAAATTCGAAAATTTTGACGAAAACAATACTTTCTCCATATACTATGTATAGGGGGGAGAAAGTAAAAATTGACGTAAATAATAATTTTTTCATATAAAATGTACAATGGGCGGAAAGTAAAATTAATTTGGAATGTTTAACGTAGAGTCAATGGTATTACACTATAATTATTAGAAAATTACATTTCATTTATATCTCGTCAAATAAAATGGGGCATGATACGCAAATATGCTTGTTTAGGCAGATATTATACAAACGGGTTTTTGTCAAAATATCAAAAAACCTCAAGCATGCGAAGTCAAATATAACGTTTCAAGGGAAAGTGCAAATAAGCGATCTATAATATTTCACTTAAACTTCCACAAAAGTTAGGATTTAATCCAGTATTTGGCTGATAAGATTTGAGCAATAACTTAAATTCATCGAATCGCTGAGTTTTGCAACTGGATATAGAACTGAATATATTTGGCCAAGGCAATAAACATTCAGTAACACATGAAAAATGAAATATTGTATACTCTACTTTTTTAGAGAAACAGGATCCAACATTAATAACTCCTCTTTCCTACGTTTTCATCGAATTTTTCTCTTTTTAAATATCACGTCCACGTAAAGCCTAGAAAAATAAAAATATAATGGATTTAAAATAACATTTTTTGTATTTGTGCTCTGAGGGAAAATTTGATCAAAATCGAATATTTTTCCTTCAATTTACTCCCGAGACATTTTATTCAATTATGGTATTGGGTTAATGGGTGCCAGACTTTTGTTTGAGTTTCCCAACAGTTCCTGGGTAAATGAGGCTTCACATAGACAAAGAAGTTTTAAGTTTTAAGTTTTGTCCAACTCAGAATCTAAATGTTGGAGAATTCCTCTCTCGAACAAACTCCAACCAACATTTAGCGTATCATCCTATTATAATGTGATTTTTTCAACAGCATTATCAATAAATAGTAAATTAAGTTGAGTGAAAGTATTTTCAGGACATTTCTATAACTACATAGAACTACAATTTTACATTATACTATTTTGTACACAATCAGCTTAATATTTCAAACGAATTGTAATAAAATTCTATATTTAATGCAAGTTACATCTAGTAACAAGAAAAATACAATTCCTTATATCGAGCACAAATTGCAAGATCATATAAGATACTTGCATAGCTTTCCCTCAATTCAGAATAGTTAAAGTTTAATTTTAGCCCTGTACCATTAGTTGTCACTTTACATTCTTATAATTTCGAAACGCTTTTCGCCTTCTCGTAGAAGAAAATTATTCTTTAAGAGTCGAATGGCCCTAAATGAAATAGAAAATGTAATTCTGTAGAATGTTAAGCCATAGAATGTAAGCGTTCAGAATAGCTATGATGCATGATAACTTCAGCTTTAACCTCCTATAATGATTATACACAGAGAAAAATGATTGGTTCGCCTAACTTTTTTTATAAGTTGGTTCAATCAATGTCATGGGTTGATATAGGGACAATCACCTGTATGTGTTAAAGTAACTTAAGCCTAGTGGGTTAAACGAAATATGATGGGACAATCAATTTTATAGGTTAAGTCTACTAATATATATATATGGGTTAAACTAACCCATTTAATTTTGAAATGGTTGGCCTAATAACAATTGTTGTTTATAACAACCTGCGCCAAGAAAGTTAAAACAAAAACTTCAATAGTTACTTTAATCACTACCAAAGTGCTTAAATTAACTCTTTAGTTGTTATTTTAACCACTACTACAGTGATTGAACTAACCATAAAAAAGTTGTTGGAAGCATTAACAAACTGGTTAAATTAACCACTTTTAATAGTTATTTTTTCAAAAATGTTAGTGCAGAGGTCGGGACGCGAACCCGGGCCGTCCGCGTGGTATAGCCGAGAACGCTACCTCTGAGCAACCGATGCATACGCTTATTGTCAATTTATGGATATAAAAGTTTTATCTTTCATTGCAATGCATGTGACAAAAACCGATAGAGTATTTACCTGCTGTTTCAGTGAAGAAAGAAAGGGGAATTCATTTAAAATGTCTGACAGGGTTCACAGTTTAACATGCGTACGGGGCTAGGACAGGGATGTCGAGGCAGAAAAGTAGCCTACTTCGAAATTCGTAAATAAAAAGCGTTGTAATGTGATGATATTATAATAACTGAGTATGCATAATGTGCTCAAGAATCATTTTAGTATTTTTTAATTATCATTTTTATTATTTTTTTACTACTACTACAACTACTCCTCCTTCTTTTATGGTATTTCATAAAATTATTTTAGAGAAAAGTAATAAATAGTTGGCAAGACCTATTTATTGCTAATGATATCTTTGGGCATCAAGACAAAAAGACAAAAAAGAGGGTATACTTTCATAAACAGTAAACCCACGATATTTAGTAATGCCGGATTCAGGTTTATTCACTGATTTTCTGTACTTTAGGTGTCAGTTTTAGTAACTAAACTTTTCTATATAATTTTAACACATGCGAAGTTTACTTCACGTAAATGTACTCCACAACGAACGACCCAATGATAAAAGGTTATATAGTAATACATTTAACGTAAACTACACAGTATCAGCTAAGAAAATGGTACCCTTTTGGTAGATCTGAAATAACGCCAAGTAATTATATCTTCAACATAAACTGAATACTCAAGCACCTTACCTTTAAATAATGGTAATAATTCCTCAAGGCCCTACGACATATGGAGATGACAAAATTGTCCATGGCGTTGACTTGTCTGGGTCGGGGAAGGAGTCGCTGGGTCGTGGTTTAAACAACCACTTCAGTTGATTACCGTTACGTGTTGGCAAACATTAATTTTCTAATGAGTTACGACAAACACTTCTAACAAGTAGTAACAACAACTCATTGAAAATAAGGAAGTGGTTTAGACAACCACTTCAGTTGGTTACCGTTACATGTTAGCAAACATTACAATTATCATGAGTTACGACAAACACTTTTAACCTGTAACAACAAATTATTGAATATAACAATATCTGGATTTTTGAAACAACTAACACGGTATGTTACCTTAACCCCTTTTATTGTTTACAACAACCTCTACTATCCTACCAATATCGTTAACAAATCATGCATTGGTTATGGCAACCAATGCATTTTTCTCTGTGTAACTTTATTACAGATAAGTGCTTCCTAAAAAACTTATAGTAAAGGTGATTCGAAAATTACATTTATTATCAAGGTTTTTGTGTTGTGAAGTGTCTTTTTATGTATGTTCTACTTTAATATTAAAAAAATTTCAAACCAATTTACACAACTGAAAGCCTCTGCAAAGTTAAATTACGATCCACATATAAACAAGAGGATAACGGTCGCGAAAACACACCGGAAACGTTTAAAAATAACCACTCAAACCATTTCCCTCCCTTTCAGAAGCGGGAGAGTGTGTTAAATGTTTATGCACCTGTTTTGGTTTTGCCACCCCTTTATTCGACCCCACAGCCACAGCGTGTGTTGTTTTAATGGAATTCGCCTGTAAGGGTCGGATATAATTTATCAGCGATCGCAGGGAGGGGAGCGTTACAAACGATGTTTAGCCGCTGTCAGCGCGGTGTGTTCGTGCCAACGGCTGAAGGGTTGACAGTGTGGTTAACACGCCGGTAGTGATTGATGGTGGGGATTCGTTGTTGTCTTTTAATCGTTGATGTAAATAGGTAGCATGTGTAATGACGCATTAATTTGAAATTAATTTCACGAACGTAAAAATGTCTGTTCTTTAACATCTAAAAGCCAGATTCCTACGAAGGTATATGGTACCATATCCACCTTTAAGCCACCAGTATAATTCTGAGCCCCTTCAAGCCACTAGTTATTAATAATTAAAGGAATTTTTTTATTTCGTTTTTACCTCAGAGAAATACCAAAAAACTATCCACTTCATATGAAATTGAGGTATTTTATTTTATGATTAATATCAAAATGTAGATTCAAGCCTTTTACTTAGTCTCTACAACGATAAATTTTCCACAGAAATGAGTTTTAAGTAATTTTAGCGAATTTTCGCTATTGGGAAGAAGCTATTACCGTAGGTCTCATGATGGTAAGACTTAAGCCCTTCCCCCCTAAGGCTTATGGCGCATTCCCCCACCCCTAAAACAGCTAGCAACCCCCCCTTTAAAGTATGGAGAATAAATACAATTCTATATCTTGCTTATTTATTTATCAACATATCTTGGAAAACTTGGTTTGTGGCTTCATCTAAATGAGTTCTAATGCATACTAGTCTAAAATCCCAGGTATTTCCATTTTCATGGCAGCAAACCTGCATACTTATTTCCTATGTTAACCTTAAGGGAAGTAAAAAAAGTTGTGTCGTTTCCTTTTTTTCAACATATTTTGGCAATACTTGGTGTGTGGCTTCGGATTATGTCCTGAAATCCTCCATTTTTATGTTTTTGTGGCAGCAAACCTGCATACTCACTTCCCATGTTGTTCTTAAGGAGATAATGTGAATGATTATGTTTTTACGGATGTTCATTGATTGTACAGTTCGCGCATTATATCTCCGGCTAAGGCTGAGTCATCTGGTTGTATGGCGCTGGGGGTAGAAGTGGTTCTTTTCTGAAAACATTATTCTACAGCCCCTCTGTTTGTCAAACGGTGTGCTTACCGATATCATAATATGATTTGGTGCACAATAAGCTGACAGCTGCGATACATGGTTAACTGAAGCGTGGCCCTCTTTGGAGAAAATATTATATGTTGGAAATATCGTATGATACGGTATGATATGAAATATCATATCCGGTTGAGCATTATAACCAAAGCCGGAGAATTAATGCGCGAACTGTACTTGATGTGGGGCTACATGGAAATGATTTATTCGAGCATTTAAAATTCGCCGAGTATGCAGGACTGCAGCAACGGGAAAATGTATAATATGCTTTGAAAAAGGCATTAAATAAAAAAAAATATATATATATATATAGTTATCACTTAAAATTAGTCAAACACACCATTACAATACAAATCTAACTCGGGCCAATGTTATAGCTTCAAATATTATGCTTTAAGTTACACTTGGAAAGAACATTTATTTGCTTGTCCGTTTCTAGAGATTTTTTTATATTTTTTATGAGAGGAAATGCTTACATAGGAGAATGAAAGTTCTAATCTTAGAGCGAGTCCATCACTTTCATTACCGATGTTAATTAGCTGTCTGTATGCTGTCCACAAAACCGGAAGCGCTGGAAGTGAGAGGAAGAAGAACAACCCAGCTGATTGACAATCACGCAGGCAGTGGCTAAACGGCCGCTATAATCACGATTGTTCAGTCTGTCTTCACTATTACTTGGCTGCAACTAAGGATTATATTGAGCAGCAGTCCTCGACCTCTGATGGGTGCTTACATTTGTTTTCTCAACGCAAAAACGTTTTTGGTCAATAAAACAATTTTTATATTGCTTATTTAGTAGGAGGTTCGTATAAATAATATATCAAAGAACTGTGAAGCAATTCAAAATCAAACACAGTCCTGTTTCATCGTCGGGTGCGTGGCCGACCGTTACTGCGACGGCGCGGCGGCGGCGGCGGGACTGGCCACAAAGCCGACAACAACGCAGCTCTCGGACACCGCGCTATCAAGCAGCCATCAGCAGACGCTTCCGCCATCAGATAGGCGTTAAATTACCTGAAAACCGAGCTTAAAATACCCACGAGTTGATATTCAATTGTGTGCAGAACCTCGCTGCACACGGACCGTTACGGCTTATGCAACAGTTCAGAAGAAGTTAATTGGTGAAAGAACTCCCTGATAGCACAACTGGTGGTTTAAAGAACAATTGCAACATTTGAAAATTTATAATTAATTTCAATACACTATCTAACTGGGAAATCAATCAAAATTTGTTTAAGGACCGCTTTCTCCAAACTTGGTTAACCTAAAATTTTGGTTTAACCTTGGGTTAACCCTGGGTTAAACCTCTTTTTTAGATTAACCAAGTTTGGAGAAAGCGGTCCTACGCGTTATAAAAACCTTATATGCACTGTTGGCTTGCTCAGTTGTATTTACACGCAAACCTTAAAAAAAATTTACCCATTGGAAGATTTATTAGAAATATATATATATATATATATATATATATATATTCGTTAATGTTTTAAATATTCAGTGCCGGCTGGTTGACCGAGCTTTGGTCAGATCAAATAAAATAAACCTGAATATATGAATCATCTATTTTGGTTAAGAAGGGGCCAAAGGCAATACGGTGTCGCCATCACGCGAGAGATGCGAACTTTGCGATGGTAAAAGAAAAAGGGAGTGCGGACTAGTAAATAGCCAGTTTTTCTAAAATTATGATCTTGAATACGATATAAAGTCCTCTTTTCCTCTTATAATGTCCAAATATAACTTCAGAGGCTGATATAATGTAATCGCTCATTCAAGTGTCCGATCAGTGATGAATGTGGTAAATAATATTCCTCCGCGGGGTCGGCGATCAGCGCGTGTAACGCGGGCACAAATTACGGCAATATATTTTAATTTAGAGAAAATAATTACATTGCCTCTTGAAGAAAAATAATTTCAATGGTAGGTTCGTGAAGTACAATTTTCATTTTCTTTTAACACTCCAATAAGCTGTTTTAGCTCAAAATATCAACTAGCTAAAACAAAACCCACTACAATAAACGCCCTCTAGTTCGGCCATCTCGGGTCCGGACCCCCAACCGACTACAAAATGGCCGAACTATGCGGATGTACTATCAAAATGTAAATAACTCTTTTAAATTCAACACCTATGCTTAAAAGTCAATAAAACATGTTGTTTAAACATGTTTACATTGCCAAATAAGTTTTGACGTCTCCATGTTGAATTGTAATATTGTGTCACTCGTAGATAGGTACGTTTTTTAACACATACTACACATTTAATACCGATTCCTTTATGAGGACATTAATTGAACAGGAAAACTCATTATGTTCGTAAAAACACACTTATTAATTTACACATATTGCTTAAGTCATAAACTATAAAAATTCAAAGAAATCTTATTTTCTTTTACCATATACAAAACTTAGGATGCTAAATTCTTATTCAATTGTCACAAACTTGCTAAGTTTATGCTTTTCACCCATTTTAGAAAACGTTTTTTCAAACTAAATTCGTACACGTACAACTTACGGTCACTCCCAAAAACAGCCCTCATACTAAATAGCAAAAAAACACACACACGAAATCCTGGGATTAGATCAAATCTCACTGTACAGTCCTTTGTTTTAAAGGATAACAAAATCGTTTGTTTGTTGAGGTCAAGTGTGTCCGATCAATTACAAGCTTGCCCATAAAATAAACTGACATAAACAGTTTACTTCTACGGCCGGAAACTAAACATTCAGGATAAATCCTGTCAAAGGTCATTCCCCAGCGTCGGCGATATGATGGATATGACTCACCCTCCTAGGACCGACCGGACCATCCGGAGGCCGACCCAACCGAAGCCGAACCAGAGGGCCTCTACTATTTAAAGTCGGACGCCAATTATTCTTTTATTTTTATGATATCGGAAAAAAATTATTGCATATTATGAGGAATTTATTTATTTTCATTTTGATTGGGTGAGTGCACCAGTAAATGCCCACCTTCGGTGAATGCCAGGTTTGCAGAAAAAAAATTCAAAATAAGAGTTTCGATGGTATTAAAATAATGGAAACTTATGTAAAAGGTAGCTGTTATTTATTATTATAACGATAGCTTAGAATAATTTGTTAATTTTTAATTTGCCTTTAGGATATCGCCCTTATTCGGTCATTCACTGATACACTCACCTTACGTAGCTTATTGTCGTACGTTGAAAAATACCGTCAGGATTTGATTACGCGCGATGGTGAAACTCGTGAAAATAACGACAACTCCCTAGTGTGCGGTATCGCATTCCGACTACAATTTTCGATCGAAAATCAGAACGGGATATATAAAATTAAAGAGGAGAAAAAATCCTAAAATGTTACGATTTGCTTCCACGATTCTAAGAAAATTAAAAGAGTATAATCACACCAACAGTTCAGCCGATGATTTTTAAGTGATTGATAATGAGGTAAATTAGCTTATGTAAATTAAAAAAAAAATTACTCCTAAATGTTTCGTGTAATCGTAATTCAAATGGTAATTCTGTATTTAGTAGGGTGTTGTGATTTGCACAGGTTACAACGTCGCGCGGAACCATATTCTGACGTTAATTTTCAACGTACGACAAAAAGCTACGTATAAAAATGAAAATAAATAAATTTCTCACAAGCCTCAATTTTTATTTTTTTGATATCATAAAAATAGTACGGTAAAATTTGTCATAAAAAAGACCATTCTGAAAAAATTAGCCCCACCATGAAAATTGGTATATCAGGTTATCTATACCCTCTAGTTGAAGAATTCGATGAGTCCATAAAAAATCAGGGAGTGGAAGGCCCCTTTTTTGAGCGGGGGAGGGGTGCATAGTTGTACTTTTTTGTAAACGAATAACTCCCCAGTGAAAAAGGTTCGATTCAAATAAAATTTGTAGGCATTTAAAACTCAACTTTTTAAGTCTACATAAAAATTAAATTTGATTTGGTACATCCCAAGGGGTCCAAAAGGGGGATCTAGTACTTCAAAAATGGGTTCTTCAAATTTTTAACATCAAAAATTTAAAATTATCCAATGTTTCTTTTTTCCTGAATTCAGCTCAAAAAACAAAATAATTAAGTATTTTGATTTACAACTCTATGTCCTTTGGTTACCGAGATATTGAATTTGGTAAACGCAATAAGTTGTCCCATAACTTCAAAATATACAAAAGATTATACATCTGGCTTAATTTTTAAAGGTATTTCTTATTGGCTTCCCATAGTTGAGGTCTCCTAGATTATGGCTCATAATTCCCACTTTTCTTCATCCTCTTTTCGGCAAACCTACATACTCATTTCCTATGGTATATAAAAGGGAAATAAGTTATGATACGATATGTCAATTTCTCTTATATATCCGGTTCTGATGGCAATAATGAAACTGTTTTCCATTTATTTTAATGGAGAAATAATTGACTTTCAGATTGACCATTAACAGTTTAACTAGAATAGGTTTAAGGCTAGTTGAAATACTCTTATCAATGTTGTACATATTTTTAACGATTTTTGTTTTCAATAGTTAATGATAAATATCTCAGGTTTTAAGAAACATAATGCATTTGTTTTGGCCTTGAATTTTTCTGTAAATTATTGGCTTTCATTTTATCTATAAATCGTGTAAATCGGTTGAGGTTGGGCCGTATGCATAAAGCGAAGGAAAACCTTTTACTTGTGAAATTTCGAGGTAATCCTTCACAAGAAATGAAAAAAACTAGAGCAAAACCTTTTACTTCGAGTAAGAAGTAAATGAACAGTGATTCGGATCATTTACTCCGAACAGTAGTAAATGAGTATGCATAAAGTCGACCTTTTACTCGTACTGACAAGCAAATCCTTCGAATCTGATGCATCTAGTCCGTAGTAGACTCATCTCTCAAGTAAAGGTATATCCTGAGTGTAAGGTGGGCTGTCCTTCCATTTGATCATATTCAGAAACATTTTTTTGTCACAGGCAGCACATCATCCGGATCGTCATCACTTGTAGTGCAGGAAAATAATGCAAAAAATAGATTGATAGCGGAATTTTGATTTAGCAGGCTGAAAATTACTCGAGAGGTCGTACATGGTATATACATACATGTATCATCATACTAAAATTCCCAAAACATTCCACTTGGGCAACATGTCGCCATCTTGAAAAAAACATGTCCGGCCCGAGTTTCTCTCAACATTTTTTTAATTACCACAAAAACCATTAGAGGTACGAAAAATGTGTTAATCTCGTGTTTTGTAGGGAATAAAATTTCCAATAAAATACGTGAAAATGTGTACGAGAAATATTGATAACTGTTTATATTATTAATTTACTAAAATGTTGTATAATACATTCCCTAATGGAAGAATCTCTTTGACCTTAATGAATAATAAATTATACCCATAGAATCCTTATAAACATTTCAGTTATTTGACTCCACAATCAACAAAATTGGTTCACTATAAAGGCATGGGTAATCTCACAAAAAAGATATTCCTTAAGGAATTTTTAAAAATGTTGCTACTGTATAAGGAATCATTTTTTGTGAGCTTATCCACACCTTTATAGTGAACCAATTTTGAATATTGAGGTGTCAAATAACTGATATTTCTAGCACGATTCTATTGGTATAATTTATTATTCACTTAAGTCAAAGGGATCCGCCCCCTATGGAATGTATTTTACATACAATTTTACATGTATTTCTTATGGTAGAGGTATTAGAATCACAACATTTTGGTAAATTAATAACATCAACAATTAATAGCAATATTTCTTGTACATATTTATACTCGTTTTATTGGAAATTTTATTTTCTACAAAAAACGCCATTTACATTTTTTTCGTATCTTATATGGTTTTTGTGATGATTAAAAAAATTTTGAGAGATTCAGGGCCCGGAAATGGTTTTTTCAAGGTGGCTTCATGTTGCCCAAGTGGGATTTTTGGGAATTTTAGTATGATGATCCTAGCTGTATGTACGAACTATCCACCAATCTTCTCCTTGTTAAATTAAAATTCCAAAATCCAAAACTATTTTCCAGCATTATTGATGAAAACATGACTTTATTTACCACAATTCACAAAAAAATTATAAGTCAGGCACATATATGCCTTTGTTTTCAGAAAAATTGCTTTGTTGTAGTGTGATGAGAAAAACAGCTCAATAGCTATTATTGTTAGATAAATCAACTGTTGCATAGTTGCGGTGCACCAAACTAGGCAAAGTCCAAGGGAACAAGTTGGTCATTTACTTGAGATTCGAAAGGTTTGCTTACAGATAAAAGTAAATCATTATACATTTTATGTGAAGGAAATGCTTTTCCTTCTACCTTTTAGTAGGAGCATTTGCTTTTACGTCTACCTTTTCCTTTTGAGCAAATACTCTTTTTTATGCATACTGCCCATTGAAACGAGTTATAATGTTTTATCGAGATATAAATATAATTTATCAGAAATTAAATTTTTAATTAAAAGTTCATAACTTTTATTAAAATTATCTCCTATTTTTTATGGTTTCTAATGATCTATTGCTTAATTTAAAGCCAATTGAATTATTCCAGGCCAAAACAAATGTTTTATCTCATTTAACTTGGATTTTAGCGAATTTCCCCTATAGGGAAGAAGCTGTTACCGTAGGTCTCATGGTAAGACCTAAGCCTAAAACCATCATAACTTTTCTTTTTGAGGTCCTCAGATGCCAAAAACACCATTCGTTCACTTTCATAAATATATATATATATCTATATATCTATATATATATCTATATATCTATACTATATATATATAGATATATATCTATATATATATCTATATATATATGTGTCTTTAAGCACGATAACTTGCGCAAAAATGGTCCAATCGGAATGAAATTTGGCATAGACGTGTAAAGTAGTAATTATTCGGACGAGTTCGTAAACCAGCCCGATCGGACCACCGGAAGGGGGGGTAAAGGGGGGTAAACCCCCCCAAAAATGGGTTTTTTGAGATTTTTACATAGAAAAATAAAATTTTTCAAATTTTTATTGGCACCATTGAATTCAGCCCAAAAAAACAAACAATTTAGTATTCTGAATCATGGCTCTATGTCCATTGGTTGCCGAGATATTGAAAGTGGTAAACGCAGTACGTTGTCCCAATGTTAACCTTATGGGAAATAAATAAAATTCTATATCTCGCTTATTTCTCAACATATCTTGATAAAACTTGGTAAATGGCTTCTTCTAGTTCAGATCTACTAAATATTGAATTAAAACCACCCAGTTTTAATATACCTGTAGCAGCAAACCTGCATACTCATTCCCCATGTTATTCTTATGGAGCTTACAAAAACATGTCAAATCTCGCTATGTTGGATCGAAATATGTTGTTTTGCACTTGAAATTCGCTGAGTATGCAGGTCTGCTGCAACGGGGGTATTACCCTTTTACTGTAAACAAAAGTTGAAAAAAATTAATTTTAATATTGAATGATGCATTATAACTGAGCAAAACCTAAACTAATTGTATAGAAAACAGCTAAACTTAAAGCTGATACGTTCCTGCTTAATTTAGGACCAAAACTAACTGTTTATCTCCTTTGCAGGAGATGTATCAGTAAAAAAAAGTTTTCCTGAAAATGGTTTTATGCTGATGATAGCTATTTAACTCGTCCCAACATCGACCGATTTAAAGAATCAATCGATCAAATGAAACCTGGTGACTTATGAGTGATTTAAGAATAAATGATCAGTTTATCTTATTTAGAGCCTGAGATATGAATCTACAACTAAAAATGTAATTTTGAAAGAATATTTTTTTCGATTGGAGCCTTATTCAGAAATCAACAGCTCAAATAGAAGATTATACATTTTTGAAGAAGAGAAGACCATAACATAGTTTGTATCTTATTTCAAACCAGAAATATGAAGCTTTAATTAAAAATTAAGTTTCTGAAAAATGTACACCCTGCAACCCAAACCTTACACGCAGTTGGATTTTCCCTGAAGGCCACCTGACCGTCCTAACGGGGCCGTGGGAACTCTGCTCCATATAACCTTGTCACGCTCCATTCTACAATTGTGGCGAGTGATAAGCTAAACGTGTCGCACCAGAAGCTGTATCAGTCCCTGCGGAAAACCCAGAGCATTGACTTTGAATCTGAAGCAGACCTTCCATCGTATTATAAAATGTGTTCCAGGTTTTGAGTGACCCAGGATTGGAAGAGCTCCTAGTTATAGTCAATCCGTAACAGAGTGCACTGATTTCACCTTTTAATTTAAGTATCAGGAGCAGGTAATATATCATTTAGTGACACATAAAAAAGCAATAGACGATTAAATTGTTGATTTATGCAAGATAGAATACAAATTGTTCAAACAAATAGCTAAAATAAGGGGCTGATAGAAGTACCCTCTGTTGGTAATCAATGAAACTATGTCAACTTTAAATTCGGGTCACCCAAAACTAGCTACAGCTGGGCCTTAAGAATGGGAGGTCTGAGTTTCAATTTACGGCCAACGGGAGTGGTTGTAACAGCGTCGTTGTTACACGAGGGTTTGAGTTGAAGAGTGTTGATAACTGGAGGAAAGCCTTGTGAGCTAGTTTTTTCTCTGGAAATTATATTTGCTCTTTCCACCCTTTTTTTGTCAAGTGCATGGTGTTTCGATTCTCAATCATTTACTAACTTCAGCCTTAAAACTTCAGCTGTGGCCCAAAGGCTTCACTACTGGCCTTGAGAATGTAATAAAAATTGCTTGTCATATTTTATCATCAAAACGTGTTTGCAGGTGATTTTACGTAAAATAAACTATCTTATTGGTTTTTCTTTTCCAAGTCCATTCAGCTCGACCATTTCATTTGATCGGGTTCATTTTTTCAGGTTTCATTTGATCGATTGATTCTTTAAATCGGTCGATGTTGGGACGAGTTAAATAGCTATCATCAGCATAAAACCATTTTCAGGAAAACTTTTTTTTACTGATACATCTCCTGCAAAGGAGATAAACAGTTAGTTTTGGTCCTAAATTAAGCAGGAACGTATCAGCTTTAAGTTTAGCTGTTTTCTATACAATTAGTTTAGGTTTTGCTCAGTTATAATGCATCATTCAATATTAAAATTAATTTTTTTCAACTTTTGTTTACAGTAAAAGGGTAATACCCCCGTTGCAGCAGACCTGCATACTCAGCGAATTTCAAGTGCAAAACAACATATTTCGATCCAACATAGCGAGATTTGACATGTTTTTGTAAGCTCCATAAGAATAACATGGGGAATGAGTATGCAGGTTTGCTGCTACAGGTATATTAAAACTGGGTGGTTTTAATTCAATATTTAGTAGATCTGAACTAGAAGAAGCCATTTACCAAGTTTTATCAAGATATGTTGAGAAATAAGCGAGATATAGAATTTTATTTATTTCCCATAAGGTTAACATTGGGACAACGTACTGCGTTTACCACTTTCAATATCTCGGCAACCAATGGACATAGAGCCATGATTCAGAATACTAAATTGTTTGTTTTTTTGGGCTGAATTCAATGGTGCCAATAAAAATTTGAAAAATTTTATTTTTCTATGTAAAAATCTCAAAAAACCCATTTTTGGGGGGGTTTACCCCCCTTTACCCCCCCTTCCGGTGGTCCGATCGGGCTGGTTTACGAACTCGTCCGAATAATTACTACTTTACACGTCTATGCCAAATTTCATTCCGATTGGACCATTTTTGCGCAAGTTATCGTGCTTAAAGACACATATATATATAGATTTCCGTAATTTGTGACTTAAGTTAAAGGTAAGGTATATACGTACAGATTTTACATTAATTATCTGCCTAGTTTTTTCCACCATATTACTTTATCGAACAAATGCAATTTTCTCCTTAAGTAGATTTTCTTGTTAGATTTTAAAATTTCGAAACATTGAGGGAAAAAACAAAGTTGCCTAATGCCATAATTTGCAAAAAAAAAAAACACAAAAAACAGGGTATGAAATTGTAGTTTATTGTTAATGTAAAAAATTGTGATTGTTACTATTTTCTCCTATTAATTAGATTTTCAGTAATCATCAATTCTGCAGGATTAACTTTTTAAATACAAATATATGATTAGTAGATTTATCATGTATTTTATCGAAATTTTACAATGAATTTTTGTCATACAGATAATCTTTTTATTGACACGAAAGGATTTTTTTCATTTTTTTCATCTCCGGTTTGAATTTAGGCAAACAGTTGATTTTGGTCTTAAGATACCCTTAAATTGGTTTTTACAATAGGTAGGTACCGGTATTAACCATACGGATCGGGCAAGTGTAAGGCAAGTTAGACATTCGACCAACATGATTTAATCTTTTCAGCACTCTAAAACAAGCAAAGTTTGCACGGACAAAAGTTTTTTCTGTTTCCAAGGATTTTTTCCTTTTAACATGGGGATCTCAAAACACAAGGAATCGACTGGTGCTGGTTAAAGGACTGGTAAAAATCCGGTTTCTGTCATACAACCCTTCTAAGTCCCCATTTATAGTTTTCGACCTTTTTAATTAAATTATCCAGCTAATTATCCAGGTTGTTTTTGTTTTATCCGATTAAAGCTTGGTTTTCTGGTTGACATGATTTAAAGTGTCCAGTTCTTATAAAAATACGCTAAAATTTCTAAATCTGAACGTCTAAGAACCTTCTATGAAATACCAGCTTTCATTCAAGTTTATTGCAGTCGAATGAGTGTCAAGCGAACTCAGGGTGAACATTATTACAGTTAAGGATTGATAAAAAATATACGATCAGAGTTACCGTGTGAATCTACAAATATTGATTAAATAATTCTGAAATACTTTAAGAAAAAAAAAACTTGAACAACCTTTTTAGTAAACTTTCTTAATTACATAATTTATACATCTTCTCATAACAAACATAATTGACACACACAGCTGATAATAATTAGCTGACGTTATAAAATTAAGATACAAGACACAGACTAATAGTTAAAAAAAATGATAGAGAATAATATGAAATCTCAACACTTTCCCTCATTTTTGAACTTCAAGTCTGTTGCTGAACCCCATAGCCTTGCACAACTCTACTAGTCTTGGTTTGTACTGAGGTTTCGTTAAACAGTCAGCTAGCTGAAACTCTGCTGGTGTATGTTGCACTCGCAACTTGCCTTCTGAAACCAATTCTCTCACAAAGAAATGTCTTGTTTGAATATGCTTTGTTCTTCTATGGTTTTCTGGATTTTCAGCAAGGCGAATTGCTGACGCATTGTCAATATTCAGTATCGGTCTGTGCTTCATCTCAGTGATCTCTTGCAATAATCTTTCGAGCCAAATTATTTCTCTGCATGCTTCACTGGCTGCAACAATTTCTGCTTCAGTACTTGAAATTGCGACCGATGACTGCTTCTGACTTAACCAAGTTACAGCTCTTCCACTATACAGGCAGACAACTCCAGTAGTAGAACGCCCATTGTGCTCGTCTCCTGCATGAACAGCATCACTAAAACATTCCAGTACACCTGCATTGATTTATATTCCAGAGCCCAATCAATTGTACATTTCAGATACCTTAGTATTCTCTTGAATTTAATCCAGTCTTCATATGAGGGATTTTCCAGTGAACGTGATGCTTTCCCTACAGCGAACGCTATGTCTGGACGCGTTCCAGTCATTAGATACATTAGTGCTCCAACACATTCTCTATAAGGGAACTCCTTCATCTTTTCTTCAGACTCTCCTTTCCCTTCGGATGTGTCCTTGATTATTGGTGTTGTAGCTGGCTTGCAATCTTCCATTCCGAATCTTTTCAAAAGTCTCCTTGTGTATCCTTCTTGACTAACACTTAAGGAACCATCTTCATCCTGCTGAATTTCAAATCCAAGGAAATTTACACCCTTTCCCGAATCCTTACTCTCTTCAGAATGTAACATGTCATGTCTTGGCAGTTGAACCATCGCCTTCTGAAGTATTGGTTCCTCATGGAAAATCACATCTCTTGATTCTGCTCTCTTACCAGTCCACAACTCACATGGTGTCTTCTCAGGAATGCTACTTGAGCCTGTTCGATTTAGGATGTAGGCAGCAGTACTTACCAATTCTGCCCACAGTCTCTCTGGTATCGTTTCATGAGCATGCATCATATTGCTCTTGCACTTTCTACCAAGGTTCGGTTATCTCGCTCACTACAGCCATTTTGCTCAGGCGTGTAACCTCTGTTTGAAAACTTGTTCTTGTAGAATCTTCCTTACCACACCGTTATCGAACTCTCCTCCATTATCACTTAAAAAATCCCTTATGACAATTCCCTGAGTTTTGGCTTCAGCCAAAAACAATTTCAGTTTCTCTGAAACTTCTGACTTTTGTCTCATGAAGTACACCTGTCTATATCTGGAAAAGTCATCTTTGAACAAAAAAAAATATCGTTAACCTGACATTGAATTTACAAATGGACCACAGACATCGGAGTGATTCAACTCACCAGGCTTCGATGCTCGATCTCGTGTACCAAACTTTAACCTATGACTCTTACCAAAAATACAGCCTTCACACAGTTCACTGTCCAACTTTAACTTCATCCCGAGCTCTCGTTCAATCGTAGCCTTTACATGACGCTTATTATGATGACCTAGTCGTTCATGGTAAATCTGCAACAAGTTCTCATCTAAGGTTAGTGCATTTACTTGAATTGGAGTCAATGGTTTGACTGTCCTCATGGCCAGTTTGTACAAACCTCCTTTTCTAGAACGTGAACCCATCAATTTGACATCTCCATTAATTTTCAAGAAACATGTTTCGGTCCTTGATACAAACTTACTCTTGAGATGCAAATCTTGTGAAGCAAGTACAGAAAATAAGTTTTTCTTAATGTTAGGTACATACCAGACATCAAGGAGATCGTATCTCACCAACTTTCCTTTTACTGCTGCTTCGACCTCAATGGTTCCCTTACCTAAAGCACAAATTGACTCTCCATTTGCAGTTGTCATGACACGACTGTCAACAAAGAGTTCAAAAGACTTGAAAAAATCTTCCCTAGAAGTTACATGATTGGTTGCCCCATTATCGACATACCAGCAATCATCTCCGTATTCTGTCATATTTACTTCACCTAACGTCATGAGCCCGATATTTACCCCGGAATCTCCTCTCTCTGGTTTGCTAAAACTCTGAGACTGATGAGGCGGTTTTGCAGGCCTCCCATCAGCTTTCCATTTAAAGCATTGCTTAATTTTATGCCCTGATTGCTTACAATAGTAACATACTATGGTACTCTTAGTTTTTATTTAACTTACCCCCTGATTTCTTGCTTGACACATTAGCTTTCCAATCAGATTTGACTGCTAAAGCTTCACTATAGCTTTGAACATTTCTGCCGTTTAAAGCTTTTTCGTATGCACAAAGTTGAGTCGTCAGATCATCAATGGTTCTTTGAGATTTCCCCATCAACATCCAACAAGACTTAAATGAGAAATACTCCTCAGGCAACGTGTCTAATATCTTACAAATCAAAAATAATTCAGGTAAGTTACAACTAGTTTTGTCCTCTTTGTCAATTTCTTATTTAAGGCCATTCCACAAGTTTTTCAGTTTAGATAAATGGCTAGAAATATCATCATTAGAATCTCTTTTGTACCTAAAGAATTCTAAACATAAATCATAAGCTTTATCCTCAGATACAACATCATACAGTCTATGTAACTCTAGCCAAACATCCCTGACATTTGAGAAGCGCATAATTTTCTCAAGTGTTTCTTCCGTAATATTAATGTTATTACTATGAGTGCCTGACTATCAACCGAAGTAAATTTAGCTAAATCTAGCTCATACCTAGCTTTTTCCTCTTCTCCAGCATCTGAAGTTAGCTCCTTTGGCTTCTGCAGATTTCCCTCTTCAATATCCAGAGCTCCAGGTATGCCTCTGAGGACTATGCATACTTTATACTTCCAAGTTGACCATTTTTTACTGTCAAATAGCCCTATTTGTAGTTTAGTAAACTCCATTATTTATATTTCCTAATAAATAATTTTTAATGTTTACAAAAAACAAAACAAATATTTCATTTATTGACTTCAGTAAAAACAAAACTCATATGACATTAATTAATCAGATAATTTGAACCACGAAACTGCTACCATGATAAAAAAATATAAGATCAGAGTTACCTTGTGAATCTACAAACATTGATTAAATAATTCTGAAACACTTTTAAGAAAAAAAACTTGAACAACCTTTTTAATAAACTTTCTTACTTACATAATTTTTACATCTTCTCATAACAAACATATATTGTTATGAAAAACATATATTGACACACACAGCTGATAATAATTAGCTGACATTATAAAATTAAGATACAATACACAGACTAATAGTTAAAAAAATTATAGAGAATAGGCCTAATATGAAATCTCAACAAGGATGATTTTATCTTTTCCATAATTTTGCTTGTTCTGTACCTGCCGTTATTTATTTATTTATTTGCATACGGATTCACCATTTTTTTACAACTCTAGTACATATTGGCTTAAACCTAATACTTAGCATAACTTATTGCAGTGCATTACAAACATCAAAATTATTGCTCATACAGAGAGATATCTATCATAAAGCTAGAACAAGGCATAAAAACAAGACAACCAATTAAATTAACAGTCACAGTGAAATTAGGTAAACAAACTTTAAGTTTAATAACAGCATTTTGAGAAATGAAGCTTATAATATATATCATTTAACCTATGTTAGCATACTTTCAATCAAACAATAACAAGCCAAGCAACATGACGTAGCTACAATACAAACTCATTTAACAACCAAATGACAAGCAAGATAATCAACAAGCAACAACAACAATATCAACATAGGCAGCAATGAAAAAAAGATAAACAACAATAAATAATAATAACAATGAAATGAACAAATGTATGCAATCGCAATGATAGTGGTAAATAAAAAATAGAAAATACATGTTGAACAACACAATCAGTGTGTGGCCCTTTAAAGGCACCACTAAAATTCCACTTTTAAGTCTGAGTTCCAGAGGCTTCTTTTGAATGATGATGGGGAGCTGAAAAAGAAGTCGACTTGGAGGCCACCTCACTACTATTCCTGAGCAGCCTGGAAATACCACTGTTGCGAGCGTAGTTTGTGGGCCTGAATCTTCTTTGAAAGGCGGAGCGGGAACGCGTACCTCTGGGAATGGTCAGGTCAATGTTTTGGAAGAGCCCAGGACAGTCTAGAAAACCATTGACAAGTTTGAAGAGGAACACGTAGTCATTGATCTTCCTTCTCCATCTTAGTGGCTGAAGTCCGAAAGTTCCCTGAACCTCCTCTATTGGTTTTCCGAAGTAAGGGTAATTTAGACGAACACCAAGCATTCTGACGAATCGAACCTATATTCTGTCAAGCTTTCGGATATCCCCAAGCTTATATGGTGCCCAAACGATGGATCCATACTCAATGACAGGCAGGACCAAAGCCTTGTACCTACAGTGTGACGAGCGTTTGTGGCGACCTCAGTTCAGTAGAAGTTCTGAAGTTGAAGCCTAGGAGTGAGTTATGAATGTATACATTATAGCTTGTACATAATTTGATATAAGATCCTTCTTTTTTTAGATAATAAGATATTATCTAAAAAATAATATCTTATCTGTAAAATAATATCTTCTTTCTTTTTTTTGATATAAGATTTTTTTTTAGATTTTACATTTTACTATTGATATTAAACCCGACAACAACTTACGCAACCGACGCTTAGGCAACTTACGCTCAACCGACCATAAAGATTTTTTAACATTTGTTTCAATTATCTTAGAGCTTTAATTCAGTTCAAAATACTGTGTGTAGTGTCACTGGTTTATAATTGTTCATCATACTGACATTGTTCTTTTTTATTGGCTCAAAAGTTACCAATTGCCGATACAAGTCCGGCCTAAGCCGGAAAGTTTTCTGGACTACAATAACAGGAAACGGAAGTAAAAATCAGATGATTTGCAGCAAACCGACGTTTAATGCATGTTTATAGGTTAGGCTACTTTTAAAAGGAATATAGTGGCAGTAGCAAATGTTGTTTATAGGTTGGATTTGAAGAATTGAGAAACGGTGTGGGTTATGCAGGGAAAACGTTATAATGAAAGTTTTTTCCCCACCTGCTATGTTAAGACGCTTTTTACTCCTTGTAATTCGTGAGTAAAATAATAATTTGTCATTAAGAGGGAGTAAAGTGATTACTTTGTCTCCCGGCGGGAGACAAAGTAAACCCATAAGAATAACATTGAAATCAATAACTCAAAAATTAAAGCGCCTTCAAAATTTCACGCACACATGCAAATATGTTGCAGCTTAACAAATGGAGGCGCTACCAGCTGATTAGAGGCATTGGCTTACAGCGGAAACGGAAGATAGCGCTCAGCTTGTAACAATTATTAATATTTTGAGCTTAGATACATTCGTAATTACTGAAACATGATGGATTTCGATTCTGATTTTTCGTTAACCCCAACCCCAACAGATATTTTTGATGAAGCTAAGAATGTTTCAGCTTTTTACTCCTTGTAATTCGTGAGTAAAATAATAATTTGTCATGCAGAGGGAGTAAAGTAAACCCATAAGAATAACATTGAAATCAATAATTCTAAAATTAAAGCGCCTTCAAATTTCCACGCACACATGCAAATATGTTTCAGCTCAACAAATTTAGGCGCTTACAAAAATGTAGGCTGAAACAATGCTGATTAGAGGAATTGGCTTACAGCGGAAACGGAAGATAGTGCTCGGCGCTCAGCTTTTAACAATTAATGTTTTGAGGTTAGGTACAGTCGTCATTACTGAAACGAAGCTAAGAATGTTACAGCTTATTCATTACCGGAATAGGCAAGGGAGAAGTATGAGAAACGCTATAATGTATTTATGGAGTGGCGTAAGAAAAAAATATAAAAATATTACTGAAAATGTAATACTTGTGGACTTATTGGAACAGTCAAAGGTATGTAACCCAGCTTACTTATGGACACTCTATTTTATGTTGAAAGCTACAACTCATGTTAAAAATAACATAGATATCATCGGTTTTACTAAAGTAATTACTTTTTTGAAGCGTGTAAATGTTGACTATAAACCAAAGACGGTGCACCGGAATTGCGCACCAAGTTATAATCCCTAAAAGGGCTCTCCATCTATGCGCCGGAATTGCGCACTTGGCCCGGCAGGTACCTGAGTCCTCAGTGCGAGAGTTTTCCCTCTAGATTGAACAAGGAGTGCCCTTCGCCCCATCCAAATATATATATTTAAAAAAAAACTTAAATGTATGCAGACAGACACTTATGCCCGGCTCAACACCTGCGATGTCCCTAAGAGCAAAAAGAAAAACGTGTGAAAGAAGAGCCTCTCTTATAAAGAAAATTCATCACCCGAATCAAAATGAAATTGACCTTCTAAATTTAAAAAAATGTGTTGGATATAAAAATTCACCCAATATTTAGGTTTGATAAATGCTTGTTGATGAACTTGTTATTAATTTTCACACTTGTTTAATTAACCGAGGGTTTTCTCAGAAGAATAAGTGCGCAATACCGGTGTGTGTCCAGGGGCTGTCTCTCGACCAAGTGCGCTATTCCGGTGACTACCTGAATTTTAGTGCGCAATTCCGGTGCGCCCACCAAAGAAAGATAATACAAAGCTAAAACCTTCACTTTAGAAGAAGTAAAAAAAGTTCTAGCAAAATGCTCCAGATGAACATTATTTATTAAAAAAAGTTATTATATGATACTCGGCATTAGAAATTTATAATTATTTCAAAATAACCATTTAGTTATTAGTTATTTCAATGTGTGTTTCATGATAGTAAAATAGTTTATTGTTTATTGTTTGTCGTCCAGGTAAGTCACATAAGAAAATTGACGACAATCAGCTAATAATTAAACTTGTAAGATTGTTGCAACAATCAGCTGACCACTGATGCATGAATAGTTGTAGCTACTCACATGCAGACGCTAGTTGCAGATCGAAATAAAATGGGTGGTGTTTGTTAATTAATGAGTTAATGTAATTGATATCGATGGGTATTTATTATTGCAGGCGTGGGAAAATGTTTGTGTGTATTTCGAGAGTAAAGCACATTGTCTCCCTCGTGAAAATCGTCGCCCTCGCAAGCTCGGGCGCCAACATTTTCACTCGTGAGACAATGTTTTATTTTACTCACTCAGCACACAAATAACAATTTTTGAGTAGGATGAAAAAAGTATCGAACATCACACGACGATAAGTTTTACCGTACTCGCATGAAAATCCCTAACTCGCCTCCGGCTCGCGCGAGAACTGCGGTAATAACTTTCCGCCAAGTAACGCTAGGCTCGGGGCTGGACTCGCCGTGCTCGGGGGATGACCAATGTTATTCGACACAGTATTCCAGGTGTCACCAGGGCCGTCCTTTAGTTACACTTTGTTGTAGACAGCGGAGACGGTAGGCTCGGGGCTGGACTCGCCGTGCTCGGGGGATGACCAATGTTCGACACAGTACTCTAGGTGTCACCAGTGCCGTCCTCTAGTTACACTTTGTTGTAGACAGCGGAGACGGTAGGCTCGGGGCTGGACTCGCCGTGCTCGGGGGATGACCAATGTTCGACACAGTACTCCAGGTGTCACCAGGGCCGTCCTCTAGTTACACTTTGTTGAAGACAGCGGAGACGGTAGGCTCGGGGCTGGACTCGCCCTACTCGGGGGATGACCAATGTTCGACACAGTGCTCCAGGTGTCACCAGGGCCGTCCTCTAGTTACAATTTGTTGTAGACAGCGGAGATGCTAGGCTCAGGGCTGGACTCACCGTGCTCGGGGGATGACCAATGTTCGACACAGTACTCCAGGTGTCACCAGTGCCGTCCTCTAGTTACACTTTGTTGTAGACAGCGGAGACGGTAGGCTCGGGGCTGGACTCGCCGTGCTCGGGGGATGACCAATGTTCGACACAGTACTCCAGGTGTCACCAGGGCCGTCCTCTAGTTACACTTTGTTGAAGACAGCGGAGACGGTAGGCTCGGGGCTGGACTCGCCCTACTCGGGGGATGACCAATGTTCGACACAGTGCTCCAGGTGTCACCAGGGCCGTCCTCTAGTTACAATTTGTTGTAGACAGCGGAGATGCTAGGCTCAGGGCTGGACTCACCGTGCTCGGGGGATGACCAATGTTCGACACAGTACTCCAGGTGTCACCAGTGCCGTCCTCTAGTTACACTTTGTTGCAGACAGCGGAGACGCTAGGCTCGGGGCTGGACTCGCCGTGCTCGGGGGATGACCAATGTTATTCGAAACAGAATTCCAGGTATCACCAGGGCCGTCCTCTAGTTACAATTTGTTGTAGACAGCGGAGACGCTAGGCTCGGGGCTGGACTCGCCGTGCTTGGGGGATGACCAATGTTCGACACAGTACTCCAGGTGTCACCAGGGCCGCTGCTCGTGTCTTCCCTACTACGCCCAATACAACGGCCAGTGTTTGCAGTGTAAGTAGCTACAAGTAAGTAGCCTGGCATTGAATTATTACATAAGCAAATTACTTAAATAAACTATGATCATGCGACGTCGGTTCTATATCTTAATATAATATTTTGCCTTAGGAAAATTAAAAAAATGGAAAAGTAGGCACTTATCGTGCAGTTTTAAAGAATGCGCCTATGTGTTTTAAGATTGTTTTATTTTCATGTGTTATTTTTGGAAACGAATGACACCTTAAAGTATAGCCATAACCTCATGGTAGGAACATATCAAATGGGTCGAAAAGCCATCGGGCCGCGTGACGCCGAGTGTTGTGTTGCAGCCACTCTGCTGGGGTTCGAGCGCAGGGTGGCCGAGCAGTGCTCCCAGAGTGTTGTGTTTACACTGGATGTGCGTGTTGCAGCCACTCGAGTGCAGAGTGGCCGAGCAGTGCTCACAGAGTGTTGTGTTTACACTGGATGTGCGTGTTGCAGCCACTCGAGTGCAGAGTGGCCGAGCAGTGCTCACAGAGTGTTGTGTTTACACTGGATGTGCGTTTTGCAGCCACTCTGCTGGGGTTCGAGTGCCGGGTGGCCGAGCAGTGCTCACAGAGTGTTGTGTTTACACTGGATGTGCGTGTTGCAGCCACTCTGCTGGGGTTCGAGTGCCGGGTGGCCGAGCAGTGCTCACAGAGTGTTGTGTTTACACTAGATGTGCGTGTTGCAGCCATTCGAGTGCCGGGTGGCCGAGCAGTGCTCACAGAGTGTTGTGTTTACACTGGATGTGCGTGTTGCAGCCACTCGAGTGCAGGGTGGCCGAACAGTGCTCACAGTGTGTTTTGTTTACACTGGATGTGCGTGTTGCAGCCACTCGAGTGCAGGGTGGCCGAGCAGTGCTCCCAGAGTGTTGTGTTTACACTGGATGTGCGTTTTGCAGCCACTCTGCTGGGGTTCGAGTGCCGGGTGGCCGAGCAGTGCTCACAGAGTGTTGTGTTTACACTGGATGTGCGTGTTGCAGCCACTCGAGTGCAGGGTGGCCGAGCAGTGCTCACAGAGTGTTGTGTTTACACTGGATGTGCGTGTTGCAGCCACTCGAGTGCAGGGTGGCCGAACAGTGCTCACAGAGTGTTTTGTTTACACTGGATGTGCGTGTTGCAGCCACTCGAGTGCAGGGTGGCCGAACAGTGCTCACAGAGTGTTGTGTTTACACTGGATGTGCGTGTTGCAGCCACTCGAGTGCAGGGTGGCCGAGCAGTGCTCACAGAGTGTTGTGTTTACAATGGATGTGCGTGTTGCAGCCACTCTGCTGGGGTTCGAGCGCAGGGTGGCCGAGCAGTGCTCACAGAGTGTTGTGTTTACACTGGATGTGCGTGTTGCAGCCATTCGAGTGCAGGGTGGCCGAGCAGTGCTCACAGAGTGTTGTGTTTACACTGGATGTGCGTGTTGCAGCCATTCGAGTGCAGGGTGGCCGAGCAGTGCTCACAGAGTGTTGTGTTTACACTGGATGTGCGTGTTGCAGCCACTCGAGTGCAGGGTGGCCGAGCAGTGCTCCCAGAGTGTTGTGTTTACACTGGATGTGCGTGTTGCAGCCACTCGAGTGCAGGGTGGCCGAGCAGTGCTCCCAGAGTGTTGTGTTTACACTGGATGTGCGTGTTGCAGCCACTCTGCTGGGGTTCGAGTGCCGGGTGGCCGAGCAGTGCTCACAGAGTGTTGTGTTTACACTGGATGTGCGTGTTGCAGCCACTCTGCTGGGGTTCGAGTGCCGGGTGGCCGAGCAGTGCTCACAGAGTGTTGTGTTTACACTGGATGTGCGTGTTGCAGCCACTCTGCTGGGGTTCGAGTGCCGGGTGGCCGAGCAGTGCTCCCAGAGTGTTGTGTTTACACTGGATGTGCGTGTTGCAGCCACTCGAGTGCCGGGTGGCCGAGCAGTGCTCACAGAGTGTTGTGTTTACACTGGATGTGCGTGTTGCAGTCACTCGAGTGCCGGGTGGCCGAGCAGTGCTCCCAGAATGTTGTGTTTACACTGGATGTGCGTGTTGCAGCCACTCGAGTGCCGGGTGGCCGAGCAGTGCTCCCAGAGTGTTGTGTTTACACTAGATGTGCGTGTTGCAGCCACTCTGCTGAGGTTCGAGTGCCGGGTGGCCGAACAGTGCTCCCAGAGTGTTGCGTTTACACTGGATGTGCGTGTTGCAGCCACTCTGCTGGGGTTCGAGTGCCGGGTGGCCGAGCAGTGCTCCCAGAGTGTTGTGTTTACACTGGATGTGCGTGTTGCAGCCACTCGAGTGCCGGGTGGCCGAGCAGTGCTCCCAGAGTGTTGCGTTTACACTGGATGTGCGTGTTGCAGCCACTCTGCTGGGGTTCGAGTGCCGGGTGGCCGAGCAGTGCTCCCAGAGTGTTGTGTTTACACTGGATGTGCGTGTTGCAGCCACTCGAGTGCCGGGTGGCCGAGCAGTGCTCCCAGAGTGTTGCGTTTACACTGGATGTGCGTGTTGCAGCCACTCTGCTGGGGTTCGAGTGCCGGGTGGCCGAGCAGTGCTCCCAGAAGGTCGCCAACAGCACGTGTCTGGCGGGCGTGTGTCGCTGCGAGCCGGGCTTCCTGCAGTTCCGCCGCCACACCTGCCTGTCCCGTGAGTCTCTCAGTGCCACTTTTTTATTTTAATAATCATAAGCACAGTAAAATTAGTATCGTTTGTTGTATTATAGTTATTAGTTTATTCTTAATTCTTTGATTTTCTAATATCCTTTTTAAACAGATGTTTTTGTATGTTTTGTTTAATGTTTACACTCATGTAAAATTGTCATGTCATGATCATTCATGTCATTGTCATGTATGTATGAACACACCAGAATAAAATGCTTAATAAATTGTCTATATTTTTATAAATATTCTAGCTATAAAACATGGTGTCAGGTGTATAATTTATGAGCCCGATTCATGAACAAGATGAATGACCAAGAAAAAATTGCTAAGCTAGAGGAAGAAAAGGCTGAAAAGGTGAAAAGGCTAACATCACTGATTACAGAGCGCAATTCTCAAACACCATAATTACAATAGGCATATGTGCCAAATATTCCTCTGCCAAAGCCTATTGATTTTGAAGTTGATATCAAATCCAACGTCAAGTTCTTCAAAACATCTTGGAAGAATTATTTGGTATCATCAGGACTAATTTCAAGACCTGAAGAGGGGAAAATAGCTGTACTAATATCAACAATCGGAGATAAATGTTTCAGATTGTATGAACATTTTCCTATAACAGAGGAAGATAAAAAATCTTGTGATTCAGTTCTCGTTGCGATAGTAAAATGCATTGTTCCGGAATTAAACATCAGGTATGAAAAAGCAATCTTTATCATGTCTTTGAAAAACCCAAAAAGTACATAAAATTAAAAGTACTGAACTTAGTAAAACTCAACTGGAGTACCTCTCAAATGCAACTGGAATATTCATAGACAAAACAGAAGACATTCAAGCTATAAGGAAAACCTCTAAACAGAATAAGCCAAACTTCGAAAGCAAAGATGCAGTAAAACCAGGTCCTATACACAAACAGGTTGACCAATGTCCAGTTCTTTTAAATTCCGACTCCTTTTATCTTTCATTGATAAATAATAAATTATCTGCATTTTTATAAATATCCTAGCTATAAAACATCGTTCAGAAGTTTATAGAATGTTTACTTTTTTCAGAGTTTTAGATTTACAGTTTACACAAAAAATATGTATTCGTGCCAGATAAAATAAATTACAATAAAGCGAATAAGTGTAGGTATACTTACAAAATCATAAAAGAGAGTTAGGTATTTGGTATTATTTAGTAACATATTTTAGAGGTTTCTTTAATAAAAGTAGCACTTTCATTGGTATACCAAGGTCGAGGCATTTACAAATACCTGCTTCAATTGGGATATTTCCATAGACATGTCGTCATCGACATAATTTGTAAATAGTACAATTATATTGTGGCCTGCTTGAAAAACTTCCGGGAAATTTCCAGCTCCCGGTCCGGTTAGTTGATTGGTTGTATCAACCAAGGCCCTTAATGGATCTCTCCTCCAGGATCTGCATAACTTTGTTGCACATACTTTGAAAGGATTATACAACTTTCTTAACAGTTCCATTAAGAAGGGTGGTGATGTTGGTGTAACGAACATCATTATGCGCATGTGATGACGGTGTAATTATGATACGTGCAATTTGTACTCTCTAATTACCTGTGAACTTCAAATCGTTGGCAGAACGCCTCATCGTGATGAGGTCAAAGAAACTCACACACGCAACGAGATTGTATTACAGTATATAATATTATACTATTATAAACCGAAATATAATATATTATAATATAATAATTATATCGTCATAAATGTAAAATACATTACCATTCATAAATTACAATTCAGTACATGCGAAGATGTCATTTTAATCGTCTTTTTTAAGGACGCGGGCTGCTGGAACCATGTGAGGTAAAATACTACTGTGAGGTTTTAATTGAATCCTACTTAATATTATAAATGTGAAAGTTTGAATGTTTGTGTGAATATCGCACCACCAGTGAATATAGCACCGTCGCTTATTTGTCCGCAAAACGTTCGAGCGATTTTATGGCCATCAAACACTGAGAAAGTGACTGCCATGAAAATAGAGATAGGCTTGACGGCCGCGATGCCAGAGATTTTACGGCAGCGATGCTACTGTAATTTTAAATTTTGCTCCATTTTAAAATAGCTAATTGCTATTGCTCCATTAGAATTTTAAAACCACTTGAAGAACCAAATTCAAACTGACTAACCATGACTGTAGACTAATAGGATCAATATGAACGGAATGGAATGGATTGTATGAAAAATGCGTACATGCCGTCAGACAAAACCGGGACGAGATAGACCATGGCGACATTTTTTGTTTGTTTTAATCCTTCTGAATAACCTGGAAAAGTTTCGGGCAGTCGAAGCTACAGACTATGTATATTTTTGTCAAATACCAAATACCACTGACGTATCATCGCACAGCCCAATCTACTTGACCCAGAACCTTAAATTTTCATGGATGCATCCGCTAAAAACGTGTTTTTCAAAATTCTAATTATAATCTTTATTAGCTAAACAAATAACCCAATCTCTAATCTGCTGGAAGAAAACGTGAGAGTGAAGTTAATTTTCTGAATTTCGTATTGATTTTTAAAAATCTCTAACAGTTTAGGAGATATTTTGGAAACGAGCTATTTTTGGGTGGTCAGAGGACATTGCGTAGGCGCATTTTAATCGTGGGCGAAGTCACGGTAACAGCCGTATATTAGCGAATTTCCCCTATAGGGAAGAAGCTGTTACCATAGTACTCATGGTAAGACCTAAGACCCAGACCATGATAACTTTTCGCTTTGGGGCCCCCAGAAGCAAAAAACACCGTTCGTTCGAATTTATATATATATATATATGTCTGTTAACACGATAGCGGCCGTAAATATGGTCCGATATCAACGAAATTTGGTACAGACATGTAAAGTAGTAAGCACTCGGACGAGTTCGTGAACCAGCTAGATCGGACCAACGGAAGGGGGGTAAAGGGGGATAAACCCCCCCAAAAATGGGTTTTTGAGTTTTTTGCATAGAAAAATGAAATTTATCGAATTTTTGAGGACACCATTGAATTCAGCTCAAAAAAACAAACAATTTAGTATTTTAAATCACTGCTCTATGTCGATTGGTTACCGAGATATTGAAAGTAGTAAACACAGTACGTTGTACCAATGTTAACCTTGTGGGAAATAAGTAAAATTCTATACCTCGCTTATTTCTCAACGTACCTTGATAAAACTTGGTTTGTGGCTTCATCTAGATGAGATCTAATGTTTAATAGTCTAAAATCACCAATATTTCCATTTTCGTGGCAGCAAACCTGCATACTCATTCCCCATGTTATTCTTATGGAGCTTACAAAAACATGTCAGACCTCGCTATGTTGGCTTGAACCCTTTTGAATTTGAAATTCGCTGAGTATGTAGGTCTGCTGCAACGGGGATATTTTAATGTATGTAAACGTCTTATTTTTCTTATAGATTGCAGATGCAACTATATAATTCTTCTATTTTAGTGGTTGGAAGGCTGAATATGTTCGTTTAGCGATACAAAGGTAATAAACCATTACAGGTACGTTACATTTAGCACGATCTCTACTTTTTGTGCAGAAACTGGAAAGAAATACGTTTGAAACTGCTCGTTCCAGTCGATAGGCGATACGTTTGTAGCTTCGGTTGCGGTCAGTGCGGCAGTGAGACCACAGGACCGACGACGACGTGCGACGTAGCTATCTAGGTCATGATCCCACTGTGCCATGCTCAGCGACAATATCTTCATTTTTAACAATACCCCCGTTGCAGCAGACCTGCATACTCAGCGAATTTCAATGCAAAACAACATATTTCAGTCCAACATAGCGAGATTCAACATGTTTTTGTAAGCTCTATAAGAATAACATGGGGAATGAGTATACAGGTTTGCTGCTACGGGTATATCAAAACTGGGTGGTATTATTCAATACTTAGTTGATCTGAACTAGAAGAAGCCATTTACCAAGTTTTATCACGATATGTTCAGATCTCAGCGAGATATAGAATTTTCTTTATTTCCCATAAGGTTAACATTTGGACAACGTACTGTGTTTACCACTTTCAATATCTCGGAAACCAATGGACATAGAGCAGTGATTCGAGATACTAAATTGTTTGTTTTTTTTGAGCTGAAATCAATAATGCTAGCAAAAATTGGATAATTTTTAATTTTCTATGTAAAAACTCAAAAAACCCATTTTTGGGGTGGTTTACCCCCCTTTACCCCTCCTTCCGGTGGTCCGATCGGGCTGGTTCACGAACTCGTCTGAGTGATTACCACTTTACACGTCTGTACCAAATTTCATTAAGATTGGACCATATTTACGGCCGCTATCGTGTTAACAGACACACACACACACACACACACACACACACACACACACATATATATAAATAAATAAATAAATAAATAAATATATATATATATATATATATATATATATATATATATTCGAACGAATAGTGTTTTTTGCTTCTGGGGGTCCCAAAATGAAAAGTTAACATGGTCTCGGGCTTAGGTCTTACCTACGACTTAGGCATGGTCTCGGGCTTAGGAGACCTACGACCTACGGTAATATTCCTTT
This sequence comes from Flexamia atlantica, assembly GCA_035578135.1. NCBI lineage: Eukaryota > Metazoa > Arthropoda > Insecta > Hemiptera > Cicadellidae > Flexamia > Flexamia atlantica. The sequence goes on along the minus strand of JAQJVK010000001.1, from coordinate 204,467,944 downwards.
AAGGAAATTCGCTAAAAAATGATAATTTCTATAGCTGAATTACTCTTCGGTATGATTTAGATTTAGCCCGCATGAACTTGAAGCGTAATAAATAAATGGAAATCACTCTTCCAGCCTAACTTAACAGATTCAATAGTCATGATCAAAATTAAGCCAGATTCTTCAATAACCAATAGCGGATAAGTTCAATTCTAGGAGGATACATGAAACATGAAACGTAATTTAACTGAACAGGAATTTATAATACTCCTTAACACTGTAATATCCCGGCACCTCCCAGTCTTGATTCAGTAAGAAAAAAAATACTTCTTAATCGCATATAGCTTTGCAGGTCCTTTATACCCCTTTATGGACTCCTGCCCTTTTTACGATATTCGACAGTAGTGATGCCTGGACCTGTCCGCATCGTGGCGGCTGAGGAAGTAATTCGTATCACTATTAAACCTGCTAGCAAAACCCCCGCGTGCTGTCACCACATCCGTTACGACCGATCCGACCGTTCGCCCATTGCGACATCGAATGTATAGCCCTTTCGGAATTCTTCACCTGATGATCAACCTATTGCCGACTGATCACTCCAGACACCCGTCTCTCCTCTTCTGGTGCAGTACGGACAGAACGAAGTCAGCCACAGCGATCCAGCTGAGGTTCGGACCAGTCTCAATCCGAAGACGTGGGGGTTCAACTCTGTTTCGTCAAACACGATCTTTTTTAAAAATGTTCTATAAAAATTTCGCCTACTCATTGATTATCAATAAATCAATGCCTTTGACCACGATATCCTTAGTATAGAATACCTAACCGGCGAGGTTAGCTGGAAGCTCGGGCCAGAGAATCAGTATGCCGTCCTCCTCGTAGCTGCCGGAAGTTCAAGTCCGGTCTCCGTGTTCGCGCACCACAGCAACTCGCGACATTCCTATCCTACCGACGATTAGAATGCACCTACGGCCTCGCAGGCTATGAGACAAGCACTGCTATTCGTTTCAATTCGTCAGCGCAAAAATCATTACAAAGCTGCGACTAAATCTGATCTGATCTAGAATCTCATGATGTGCACTATGGTGGTTGCACTTATATCTTTTTTAGGCACAGCATCGCCTGAAATGGACCCATTAGTCCAGGCAATGAATGCTCAAAAAGAGGTATAGAGGGAATTGCATGGATCACAATTTTTGACTTTGTAACTTTGTTTGGACTAGTTAGGAGTAAAACATATCAAAAGTCCCCGCCCTTAGCCCTTGAGCCGGCTGGGCTGGAAGGGCCTAAAGGTACAATTTTTTGGTTTTTCCTAAATATCTTGAAAACTGTCAACTTTTAGTATTCCCTATTAAATTTGAAAATCAAAGACAATTAAATTTCCTGTAAGAAAAATATATAATATGTCTACTTTGGTCCAACCGTTTACAAGGTAAGCACTAATTTTGTTAATATTTAAAAAAAATATCCCTTCCATAAGAAATACATGTAAATTTGTGGGTAACATTGATGCCCAATTGGGCAACGTTTTTTTCAATGAACAGCATTCAGGAAATATTGACGAAATTTCCAGTAATTTGACACCTCAATCATAAAAATTGGTCTAAAATTAAGGCGTTGGCGAGCTCACAATATACGTTATTTTTCAATGAATTATAACAAATTGTAATAATTCCTTGAAAAATAACGTTTTTTGTGAGCTCGCCAACGCCTTGATTTTAGACCAATTTTTATGATTGAGGTGTCAAATTACTGGAAATTTCGTCAATATTTCCTGAATGCTGTTCATTTTCCTTTAGGTGAAAAAAGCGTTGCCCAATTGGGCATCTATGTTACCCTCAAATTTACATGTATTTCTTATGGACGGGATATTTTTTAAAAGTATTGATAGAATTAGTGCTTACCTTGTAAACGGTTGGACCAAAGTAGACACATTATATATTTTTCTTACAGGAAATTTAATTTTCTTTAATTTTCAAATTTAGTAGGGAATACTAAAAGTTGATAGTTTTCAAGATATTTAGGAAAAATCAAAAAATTGTACCTTTAGGCCCTTCCAGCCCAGCCGGCTCAAGGCCTAAGGGCGGGGACTTTTGATATGTTTTACTCCTAACTAGTCCAAACAAAGTTAAAAAGTCAAAAATTGTGATCCATGCAATTCCCTCTATAACCTTTCGTTGCCTGGACTACCATGTCAAGGACTTGGGAAGTTCTTTGGGTTTTATTTGTTTATATATAAAAATATGGTTTATTATTTACTAGCTTCAATGCCCGTTGTGGTTAAATACAACGGTCTCTAGAAAAATAGTACATAGTATATGGGGTTTTCTTGTAAAATGCCAGAAAGATAATTTGATTTTTTCAAAAATATAATCGTTTTGAAAAAAAGCATAATCAGTAATCAGCTGTTAATGTATTTCCTATTATTGAAAACATTTTTTTAAACTTTTCCACCATAAATCTTATAAAAGTTAAAATATCCCAATTTTGTAAATCTACAAGGACAAAGCTTTCCAACGACCACTTATTAAAATCTCTCTGGTAGAACTGTAGATTTAGTTGTACAAAGTTTGCAAAAAATCCCTAACTCAGTATTTGTTCACCTCTATAAATTTGGAGGTTGCTTAACTTTTTTGCAAATAACTTTAAAATGCTGAAGAAATCGACTAAAGTGGAAGGTAATATTCTGAAAGAAAATAAAATTTCCCAAAATACATAGAAATTCATTTCTTGAAAATACTTATAACTAGCAGCCAAAACTTGGCTACAAAGGAACTTAAAACCCCTGTCTTTAGGTATTTTTTTTTATAGGAAGCATGTGGGTATTTTCAATTTTTCTCCATAAATCTTTAAAAAATAAAGTTTTTTATTATTAGCAAATCTAGAAGGAGAAAGTTTCCTAGGAATTATTAATTAATAAATAGGTCCTGTATAGTACTGTAGATTTAGTTGTACAAAGTTAAAAAATATCTCTAATTCAATATTTTCTCACCACCTATTAATTCTGAGGTTGCTTAGGTTTTTTGCAAATAACTTTTAGAGGGTGCAGAAATCGGCTAAAGTGGAAGTCAATATTCTGAAAGAGAATAAAATTTCCTACAATTCGGTACTAAGCATTACTTGAAAATACTGATGATGGGCAGCCAAAACCTGGCTACAAAAAGAAACTTAAAAAAAGCTGTTTTTAAAACTATTTCTAATAGAAAATATGTGTTGTTACGTTTTCACCATAAACCTTTAAAAAAATCTAACTTTCATAATTATTTACAAATCTACATGGATGGAGCTTTCCAACGACCTGTTAATTATTAAAATCTGTCCTGTAGAACTCTAGATTTAGTTGTTCAAAGTTTAACAAAAATATCTCTAATTCAGTAGTTTCTCACCACTATAAATTCGGAGGTTGCTTAGGTTGTTTGCAAATAACTTTTAAATGTTGTAGAAATCGGCTAAAGTGGTAGGTAATATTCGAAAGAGAATAAAATTTCCTACAATTTGGCACTATGCATTTGTTGAAAATACTGATAATAGGCAGCCAAAACCTGGCTACAAAAAGAAACTTTAAAAAAGCTGTTTTTTCATCTATTTCTTATAGAAAATTTTTGTTGTTACGTTTCCACCATAAACCTTAAAAAAATCTAACTTCCATAATTACTTGCAAATCTACATGGATGGATCTTTCCATCAACCAGTTAATTATTAAAATCTGTCCGGTAGAACTCTAGATTTAGTTGTACAAAGTTTAACAAAAATATCTCTAATTCAGTATTTCCTCACCACTAAAAATTCGGAGGTTGCTTAGGTTTTTTGAAAATAACTTTTGAATGGTACAGAAATCAAATGTGGAAGGTAGAAGGGCTAAAGTGGAAGGAGATATTCAAAAGGAGAATTAAATTTCCTGCATATGATTACCATGTATTTCTTGAAAATACTCAATAAAGGCAGCCAAAATTTGCCTTGAAATAAAAAATGTGAAAATACCCGCTTTCAATGTATTTCTTATGGAAAACATGGGTTTTTTACTTTTTCACCATAAATCTCAACAAAAACAAACTTTCATAATTATTTGACAATCCACAGGGAGAGAGCTTTCCAGTGACCCATTAATTAATAAAATCGGCCCAGTAGAACTGGAGATTTAGTTGTCTGAAGATTGGACTAAACTGAATTATTATATGAGTAGATAATTTGAAAGAGTTACAATGGTTACAATCATAAAGCAGCACCTATATATACAATTATTTTTGCATGACAGGTGATATAGCAACAATTATGTTTTATGTACGTTTTTTATTATCTATAAGTTTTTACTGCTAGGTTGTTAAAAACATCAAGCACAATAAAATTTAAAGTTCGATATTTGTTGTCTAAAATTCTAAAGATAGCTAAAAGTAAGATGAGAAAATACCAAAGCGTATGAGAGAATTTTTGCAATCCCATAACTCATCGCAAAAACGACAGATTGCACGAAGAAATTAAATTCAGGAAGATACGCGTCGAAGGGTATTTCAAGAAAATTCGTATATCGAGAATGTATATATAGGCCTATGTAAAGCGATATTGAGAAAATATTACCCCCAGACAGCTTAAAAATGTCAGAAAGAGAAAGATTGTCGCAACAGATTGGAACAGAAAGGGAAACACATGCACAAGCTGAAGAAAGTAACCATCAGAACAGAGAAAGAATGGAGAACCTTGGAAATAAATGGTATCAGCAAACTGACACATTCTTTCTCCCTTAAAGCAAGAAATTCAACCATAAAATAAAATAAATTTACAACAATCCACAAATTCAAACCAAATTTTATGGAAATCGATTAGCAATTAACGGAGATATAGTTTTTTAATATTTGCTATAAGAGTAATATTAGACAATTTACTGCGTTTACCGTCAAACGAAAATATCGATTACCTCCGCAACAAGTTGACGTAAACTAATGATTCACAATACTGAATTATTGATTTTTTCAAGCCAAATTTAATGGTTTCAGGTATATTTTCTTTAGAAGTTATAGATTTTGTGAAATTTGAAAAATATTAATTTTTAACACGTAAACCCCTGTAACATCTGAACCTGAATTTTTACACTTATGCGTGTGATGTCAAACAATCTGAAACACTATAAAAACCATGAAATTTTTATCAAAATTGTTTTAAAAAATAATTGTTGTGAGAGCAGTTTTTGAAAAATTTGGATTTTTGTCGTTATTTACTGGTTTTTATGGGGTAAATACCATTAAAAATCAAATATTCAAAAAAATGAAAAACTTACTCGGGGATATTATGGCTTTATACCTACATGCCAAATTTCATGAAAATCGGTTCACTTGTGTCGTCTCTATAGCTTTGGCTATGTACATCCACACATCCACACGTACACGGACAGACAGATACCACTCCGAAAACCACTTTTTTGGATTCAGGGGGCACTAAAACAAATATATCCACTAATAACTCAAATTCTAAAATGTCGACGAAACAATACTATGCCCATACACTATGTATAGGGGGGAGAAAGTGAAAGGGATCAAACAGATGATGATTTAAATCAAACAACGTGTTCATTTAGAGCGTGAAGGATACCTACAACTACCAACCAAATATAGATTATAATGAACACCCGAATGTATTAGTTGGCAAGATGGACAAAATTTGTGGTTATTGCATTGCAAAGAAATTCTAAGAGGAAACGCAAAATGCATGCTGTATGAAAGGGAAGATAAGATTGTCACCACCAATCATGCTACCCCGAATTTCTCGAATATATGTATGGAGAAATATCAAAATATGATGGTTTTTTACAAAAGATCATACGTTTTAATGCTTATTGCTTCCAGATGACGTGTGTCGAAGCTACGATTTAAGCCTACTTTTTTACACAGCGAAGCGAGTTACCATCAGCTAGTTTATTATAAATCACTGAGTATAGCCTTTTTGCGACATCCTATGATTGATTATAGTGATATTCATTAGCGCAAGAAGATAAAACATGGTAGGGTTGTAGGGTTGACACATCACGCAACTAGATGGAAAATATTAGGTAAAGGAAGCATCCCAACGCTTCGGTTGGCTGTCTGAGACTAATTATATTCAACAGTTCGCGGGAACTGAAGAACGTTTCCGTTACTCGGATGATGTCTGATTAAGGCAATGCAGGCAGATGGGTGGGAATTGTTGGAATAATAGAGTGCATAACGGGAAGCATTCTGTAAATAAGTTAGAAGAAAGAAATAAATGTTGCTACAAAGCTGAAATGAATAAATGCAACCAAATACAAATGATCTAGACTGTTAAGTTCAATGTCAATATAAAATCCTACTTATAACATTTCATTCCTAAGAGTAGTTTATGCAATCTGTATTTGTAAAGTTTTGAGTTATTCTTTGTATTTTTACGTTTATTTTACAAGAGAATAAGTATGAACATTTTGATTATTTTGGAATATCAAAATGAAATGCAATCCATTAAAAACGTTACAGTGTTTGTTAAATATTTATAGAAATAGTTATACTAATATTTAAAAGCAACCAATTATATATTAGACATTCTGTTGGTCGGTGTCTAGTGACGAGAGCAGACACTGGACGCTACTGCACTGTCCGTCTCAAGGTTGCCTTGTATAACCGCGTGTAACTCACCATTAGACTTGCCGCCACGTTTCACAGCCTTCCGATGTCGTTGACTCGCCATTGTCTTCGGTTGAACATCAGTCGTAGGTGGAAGTGGATGTCTCGCCAAGAGTGCACATTGTTTTTATGTTCTCTTTTTGTTAATGTAGTAATTAATCAAATTTATATTGATGATAATATTTAAGATGATTTTTACTATTATGATAAGGGCGAGTAGGCTTATTATTTACTTGAAAAGACAGAAAATAATAAATTGTCCGATCCGCATTAGCAAAGTTCAAATTATTTTATTGTTTCCTTCTTAACCATATCTGCGCACGCTTAGTCAATGGTCTTAAATAATAACATGAATCTATACCGTGTGTTCTTGTGATTTCCGACCAAGATATCCTCGATCCTTATTTTAACACAAAGACAAACACAAAGAATGAACAACATACACTACATGAGAAGGACGACTCTAGGAAGGTTGTTGGGCTTAGATGTTAGCTCTACTAATCGCTATTATTACTCTCTGATTAGACGGTTAGTACTAACAATTACAAGATTACAGTTTTAAGGCTACAGTATCCAAGGTGGGATCTTTATTAAACAGTAGTATTTCCTACGTAAATTTTCCCGAACTCTTCGGGCCTTTCTTGAACCTCATTTTAAAGCGTTCATGAAATAGACTCAAATCAGTCTTGTTTCAACAGCCAATTTTCCGAAGAAGACAACCGATTCACGGTAATCTATGGCTAATCGATGATTCACCGATTCAATAAGCCGGATCGACCGTGTCGGCCGGTCGCTGGCGAGGCGTGGAGACTGGAGAGGCACGTAGGTCCGTGCCGTCAGGTCCTCACGACCCGAGCGACTGCCCACTGGGTCACTCCGGCGCTCCATGGGAATACCTACGAGATTATTAGTTTGTAGAATACGACGTCTAACATTCTTGAGCCACTACTTTGTTCTATGGAGAACTTTCACCTTTGAGGTGGTGGAGGAATACTAATGATCGGCAATTTTGACGCTCCAAAGTTTCTGATAAGAATTACCAATTAAAAAAAAACACTTGGTTATACCGCTTCGAAAACGGTAGTTTTATCACGTGTTGCGGGGCTAATGAAGCTCTTTTCCTCCCTAGGGAGTAAAAGAAACAGCTGAAGTCGAGGACGTCAGCTGCTCGTTTTTTACTGTATCGACCATCCACAGGAAAAGGGACCTTATCTTTCCAAGGAAAATTTTTCAGTATGGCACTTTTTAGTAGTTTAGGTCAAAATTTCACATTTTCAGGTTTTGATTGCATATTTTAGCCGATTTCTTTCAGAATATGAAAATATAAATTTCATTCATATATTTTGACTAAAACATACTAAAATACGTTATCAAATTTATAAAATGTAATAAATATAAAATCAAATTATAAAAATATAAAATATATAAATATAAAATATGAAATAAACAATATAAAATCAAGAAAAGTCAAAAAAGAAAACTTAATTTAAAATCAGGACAAAATTACCCATGAGTAGGTACCCCAACTTGGATATTATTGCAAGTATTACCATAGATACTTAACATTGAATATTACTGGACTTTGACGCTTATTTCCCGAAAACCAAGTTTTTATAATAAAAAACTTTAAAAATCATAACTCAGTCATTTTTTGACATATCTCTGAAAGTTTTTCATTAAAATGTTTGTAATTTAAAGCTGTATCCATAGCAACTAAAAACTCAATTTTTAAATTTTGGAAGTTAAGGTCCCTTTTCCTGTGGACGGTCACGTGTAAAGCCGGGGTCAGGAGAGAAGAAAAGAACAATATTACAAGGTTGCCTTACTTCCATAAGGCCTTTTGAGCCAAAGCTTGTGACGTCAATGCCGGACATCAATGCTTATTGGGTTTAAAAAATATAGCCTCACCCGAGGTGTCAGGGATGTGTTCCCCCTATTGGTCAAAAAGAAACTTTATACAGTATTACAAAACTCACTAATTTCACCAATCGATTGTTCAATGTGTTAAATACGTCATTTTTAGGTTATTATAAGGTCTGTATATAAGAAGATAAAGCATAATACTGTTAAATACTGCCATGTTGCCTATATCCCATAGGGCCTGTGAGGGCAAGCGGTTGTCGGTTTCCGGACTATAAAAGACGTCACGATTTGTTTGCATTTTTGACTTAGATAACCTGACATAAGTGCTGTTATTCTCTTCTCTTCTCCTCTACAGACCTTGGTTGGTTACTGCGTCAGTCTATCCTAAATACAGGGTGTCTGTAAAGTCCGTCATTAAACGCCATAACTTTGTTTATTGGGTCAAAATAAGCAAAAAAGTTCCTTTGAAGGTATGTCCTAAAATGCATATTTACCCAGATATCCGCCATTTTGTATTTTTCACAAAATATTTTTTATCTCCGAAGTTTGTGAATCGATTTTTTTGAAACTTGGTATGTACCTATAACTAGTCAAGGTTAGTTTATGAAAAAATAATCAGCATGATCGAATGGTAAATTTCAAAATGGCGGCCGTTTGAAACATTTAATTTGAAATATCGGAAAAACGTTACGTAGTACAAAAAATATGAAGGATTAAAATTTTTTGAAAATTTAATTTCCTGCCTATTGACACCAGAATTATGAAAATCGGTTTATAAATAACTGAGTTATGGTCAAATTTATCTACTGAGGCAGCGTAATTGACCTATGTCAGCGCATGACTCAATGTAACAATGGGCCATTCTTTTTCCAATTTATGCTGCCTCGTTGGATAAATTCGACCATAACTCAATTATTTATTGACCGATTTTCATAATTCTGGTGTCATTATACTGGAAATTAAATTTTCTAAAAATTTTAATCCTTCATATTTTTTGTAATACGTAACGTTTTTTCTGGTATTTCAAATTAAAAATTTTAAGCGGCCGCCATTTTGAAATTTACCATTCGATCATTCTGATTATTTTTTCATAAACTGACCTTGACTAGTTATAAGTACATACTAAGTTTCAAAAAAATCGATTTACAAACTTTGGAGATAAAAAATATTTTGTGAAAAATACAAAATGGCGGATATCTGGGTAAATATGCATTTTAGGACATACCTTCACGGAACTTTTTTTCTTATTTTGACCCAATAAACCAAATTATGGAGTTTGGTGGCGGACTTTACAGACACCCTGTATAAATGAAACAGACAAACAGCTGATTGTTTTAAATAGCAAGAACAAGATGAAAGCCTCGTTGGGAGGAAAGATAAACAAGCTGTAACAATTGTTTTTAAATTAATTAGCGAGTAAATTGAGCAGTGTAACGAAAATATAGTTCATCACACGGGACTTAAGTTGTTTTTCGTTAGTCGGTCTTTTTTCGACCTCGGCTCAAGAGCTTCGATCAAAAAACTTGACCTCGTCAAAAAGCGTTTCTTTAGTCCCTAGTAATGAAATATACTATTGTCGTGTACTCGCTTTTACTTCCGGGACGCAGATCCGGAATTAGAGTGGTATAAGATAGACGAAATGATAGCTTCAGAGAAAGACCAGATGACTTTTTACTTATAACTTTTTCCTGATTTTTATGTGGATCCATGGGAATCCTGATTTTATGGGTCCTGGTGGAAGGAAAACATGGTATTTTGTTTCCACCATGATCCATGATGAATCTGATGTAAATGTTTTAGCCATTGGCCATCATCACCAAACAGTGGCTGCTGAAACGCGTACATCTAAATAAAAATCAAAATAAATAATAATTAATTAATCATGTTTTTGCAAAAACCAATTTATTGAATTTTCTTAACGAGTCCATGCGCAGAAAATTTCCGCGCATGTAGGGAAGGTAAAACCCCTCCCGTCATTCCTCTTTCCCCTTCAAACTACGGAACCGATTAGAGGAACTATTACTTTTTCGTATGCAACTGCTATTTAGAAACATGTTTTTAATGTTAACTGTTCATTAACCGGTTGCTGTTGCAACAGTTTCTTTTCACTATTATTCAAAAGACAGCTGTGAAGAATTTTTGGGTTTCTTATTGAGATCAGAGAATGAAAAGGAAATTACGAGTACAGAAATGTTTTTTTGTCGTGCATACTATATGAAATAGCGGATTTTAAGAGCGTACTTTTTCATGTTAACCGATGTTTTAACGTTTAGCTCGACAATCATAGAGTGTGCGTGGTACATTTTTCCATCTTTATAGTGGTGAAGAACAAAAATGTAAAGATTACTAACAATTAAACTTGGCACTGCGTGTTTACTAGGCCTAGAAAACATTCACAACGAACAAGTTAAAATTGAACTTTAGGTATCTGCCTGGTGTAGGTTTTATTAGTGAAAAAATTAGTTAATGAGAATATGAACCAATTATTAGATTCTTATACGTAAAATATCAGAAGTTAGGATGTACTAAAACACACATAGTTATGATACCAGATGTAGATCCTATTTGGTTGTTAAACACCGATTAAAACTTTTTGAAAAAGCCTCTTTTCATTGATAAACAAATTTTCAGCATGGATCGTTCCTAAGCGCTCTTTCAAGGCCTAAAGCAGCATGATCCCATACCGAATATTTGCAGGGCAAGACAGGTTCACCCTGGTTCAACGATAGTGAACTCCCACCATTTTTGGCGTTCTCTCCTGCTCGTTATAGATCACATTCGCACTCGTCAGCACTCGATCTAGTAGACCTAAAGCCCTAAAGGTAAACTAGAGCTTACATCACGTATCAGAAATTCCCGCATCGTCTTGTAGATCAACGTTAATTTATCCCCTTAACACTGATGTCTTCTTTTATGTTTATTGGTTCGCGAGTTTGAATCGCTAAACTAGTATAGCACTTTACGTTGGTCTGGTGTGACTGCACCCATTCTCATGCGTGAACGCTAGCGAACTACAGCGAGCGCCTGAGAACATAAGGGTAGGATACTGTTACTCTTACCGAGTTCTAGGATCAAATACCATTAGTTTGAACCCTCTCCCATCATTATATACGATTTGCTAAACACCTAGTTAACTTTATAATTAAAAATATAAACTAATCTAATAATGGATTAATTAAATAAAAACTAATATAACTTAATACTTGAACTATGCTCTGATTATTTTTTAGATAAGTATTGTAACAGCCATTGTGTACAAAATATGATCCCTTAAAAACAACCATTCACATATACAATGTGTAACTAATCCATTTTCATAACATTATTTGTATTCAGCCATAGATATTTCTTTTTTTGCCGATAGCCTTAATTTTAAAAGCTATCAACAGCTGTTTTATTTTGAAAACCATTTTATTCTTCTCCCGACGATATGAAAACAAATATTCGTTACTAATACAAGTTACAAAAAATTAGGTTCAGGGATTATCGTATCGAAGTGACGTATGCAACAGATGTCACGAAACTGTTAAATTAAAAAAAAAAAACAAAAAAAATCATATTTGCTTCAGCCAATGTGATCGAGCATGTCACCACTAGGGACTGTGATTGGTTAACACTTCCCCTCACAAGATTCTCCATCTCTCTCGCACAGTATCTCAAAAAGTGGTCCCGTTAAGAAAATCGGTCAAACCAGTTTCGTTAATTAGATGACCAATAGGTAGAATCCAAGTTGCTTTTGTTTCAGATTATGTGAAGTTGTTGATTTCCGTATTTACAGGTACTTTTACGAAGTGACCTGTAAAAGCAAAGCTGGATGACTCATTTAATTCAGAGGCCTACATAATTGGCTGAGGTTTCAACAGTTGGATGACGAATGTTTGACCCGTTGCAGCGGCTAAGCTGGGCGACGTGTGCTACTCGGACACGCACTGCCGTCTGTGGGAGACGGGGTCTCACTGCGACTTCCTCATCCCCAAGCTGTTCGGCCGCTGCGTCTGCACGCCGCCGCTGCGACAGAGCAAGCAGGGGGCGGCGTGTCTGCCCCCGGTGTGGCCCGCCCGCCCCCACCGCCCCGCCGCCGCCGCCACCAGCTCCAAGCCTCTCTTGCAAGTGTGTAAACTTTATTGTGCTAAACAAGTAAGACCTCACACATCACGAGCAGCAATTGTGTAATGGTTTTATTCTTCAGTTTTTGAACCTCAGACCACTTTGCATGGTAGTCTAATATTATAGAATGCATGCTCTTTAATTTAATTATTTCGGTTTATAACTACCGTATTTCAGTTTACTGTATTTATTATGAATTTTAATTCATGGCAAGTAAAGTATCAGCCCTTGACAGATGCGCTCTATAGTATTCATGCATGCAGTCATGCAGTGTTCATGCATGACTGACTCTGCATCTGCCACCTTCTTACCACTTTTCAGCTCGGTCAGATATAATTAGTTTTTGCATTGTACAATAGTCAAAAGGTACTCGAAACCTCGATTGAGGCTAAATTTTACCCAATAGGCTAATAGAGCTAGGACGGAACCGGAAAAAGGCCTTTGACGTCACAAGCTCTGGCTCCATAGACGGTATGGGAGTTATATCTATAGTTAAGGACCCTGATATTCAATCGTAAGGGTTACAAGGCCATAATAGCCATTTTAGAAACATATTAGGCTATCAGTACCAAAATATACACCAGTTTTGCAAATAAACGCCAATCGCCAATATACAAACCATTCTAATCATCCTATCATATTAACAGGTTAAGCCTACACTTAATTTTTAACTAATATTTAAAAAATTCAGATAGTTTGCGTGGATTTTTCTAAAAAATTGTTATTTTCAGGCAACTACTCCATTCTATAAACGGCCAAATATGAAACCTACCACGCCTTTTCAGCAGTTGACTACACCTTCCCTCCTGCAGAGACCGAACAGCAAGCCAGCCACGCCCATGTTCAATACGATATCTTCCCACCCGAAACCCGCACCAATCAAGTATGTTGGTGCGGTTGGAAGACCACTGCGTACAACCACCTCTCCCGCTCCCAAAACTCCACCCCCTACTCCGCCAACCACCCCTATAATCTCCACTACAACCACCGTCACCACCACCACAAAGTTACCTATAACCACCACGACGAGAAAATCTGCTGCAGTTCTTGTCTCCAAACCTTCTCTGAATTCAGTGACAACAGGTAATACAGCTACAAGCTACAACAATGATTTTTACTGTCTTTAATAGGAGTTTTGCAAGGAATAGGATTTGTGTATGTAGTAAAATATTATTTGTTTGACACTCCACCATTCTGTTTCTATGACAGAGTAACAAATACACTCTAGTAAACACAACAATTGTGGAAATGCCCATAGAGGCATAATCTGTTACATCTCGGAGTTGTTCCTAAGGGCCTTCAAGCTCTTTGACACTTATTGTTACTGTTTGTTAATTATTAGTAATTAGTAGTTTGGTATTTAGTATTTTTGTCGAATTATGTTCTGGTTCCAAATGGTAGAGCCAGAGTAACATTTTCCCAGGGAGAGTGTACCTTTAGATTTATACTACAACATATCAACTCTATTATTCTCACCCGTCTGGGTGCCAAGTCTAGAGTGGATCTATCTATTTATCCAAGAATGACCTGCAGATCGTATTGTATCATTGTGCTCTGTAGGACCGGTGCTGCGGCTGGACGAGTGGAGCAGTGCCGTCTCTCTGGGCCTGGCCTGCGTGACTGACCGGCAGTGTCGCGCGGCGGACCCTGCGTCACGCTGCGTCTCCGGTGTCTGCGACTGCGCCGTACGCAACTCCACCGGTTGCAGCGCACGTAACACCGGCTGTCATCCTGCCACTTTCCAGGTTTGATATTTTTATTGAACCGTCAGTAGATGTGGATGGTACGTTTTAAAACAGTTGAGCTAAGCAAAAATGGGAATTAGTGTCGTAATTGTGACGTATGGGTGACATGTTTTATGACGTATTTTAGGTCAAAATGATAAAACATTGTTGTACTTGAGGCGTACGGGTGACGTATTTTTGACGTATTGGTGAGGTATTTGATGAAGGATGTGTGACGTAGTGATGACGTCACAGAGGCGATGAAGTATTGATGTCGGGGTGGACGGCGCCGCCGAGAGGCCGGTGCGACGGGGGACGGTCGGAGTTGCAGTGAGGTGCCGGGCGGTTACCGTATCGTCGGTGTCAAAACTACCGGTCGGAGAACTTGGACTTGGAAAATAAATCGAGATTTTACCGTAAAATATGAGATATAGTCGAAATATAAAGGAAAGGGATTTTCCGTTGAAGTAGTTTTACCGTACTGTCGAACTTAGTGTTACGGTGAGTTTCGACGCTAAGCGTATTGTCATCGTCGGAGCAAATTTTACATAATGTCGCCAAAACACAAGTGTTGCTTTCCGATGACGCAGAAATGAAATAGTTTTTGACGTATCGTCGGCGTCGAAACTACCGGTCGGAGAACTTGGTCTTGTAAAATAAACGGAATAGTTTTACCGTACCGTTGTAAAATCTGGGTCAAGGACATCAAGGGCTGTGTTTTTTCTAGTTAATTTTTCAAAACTGCAATTCCGAATACGTTTGTAATTTACGAATTTGGGAAAACAATGATAAATCTAGTGAGTTGTAAGTTGAAAAATTGTTATGTTTAGACTTGGGATTCATCCGGTTGGTCTTGTTCGGTATTTTGCGAGTGAACGGGATCCGAAGTCCCGTCGTCGTCGTCGGTGCCTGTTGATTTTTTCGGTCGAACGTTTTCGGTTGTTGACACTTCAATCGTAGGTGACGCGTAGGTGACGCTGTGGGATCCGGAGACCATTCGGGGGCGTGTTGGGAACAGCAAGACGACGACGAAGAATCTACCCTTCCGCAGATATTGCTGTCGAACTCCACGGTGACCTTCAGTTGTACCGGTGGATGGTCCGCTATCAAATGTAGAAGAGTCTCATGTAGAATTCCTACATCGACCTCGTCACAAATGACCAGTTGAAACTGCATGGTGCTCGGCGGAGCGGGGTCTCGGGGATCGCTGATGTTGGCCGGTCCGCTGCTGAGGGAGGAATGGCGTCTGACGACGTACACGCCGCGTATTTAAGCGCGAGGGGGAGAGAAGGGGGGTGGGAGGGGGGACACTGCTTCAAGGTCACCATAGAGGGGTTCTTTGAACTGTACCATTTATCATCGTAAAAATCATAACGGTACATTAAAAAAATAATACTATGATATGTAATCATGAGTGATAAATTATTAAACTACGTTAATTATTTTCATGAAGTAGTTCGTTGACAGGTCTAGTACAATGCAACACTGTTTTATCATTTTGACCCAATACGTCATAAAACACATCACCCATACGTCACAATTACGACACTAATTCCCATTTTTGCTTAGCTCAGCTGTTTTAAAACGTACCATCCACATCTACTACCGTTGTATAAACTCCCTTTGTTATATTTTATCATCTCCAAATCGCAACTCACCGAAGAAGATTTTTTTTCACAACCCTTATCATTTTTCTGAATTTGCATAATAGAGAAAAAAGTACTCAGCTGTTATTCAATTCGCGCATAACATCTTCGGCTATGGCAGAGTCAGCTGTTTTCAAGGCACGGGCGCAAGAGGGGGTACTTTTCTGAAAACATTGTTCTTCAGCCCCCCTGTATGTCAAACGGTGTACAGTGTGTAAAAAAAGTCCTGGAACGGCTTTATATTTTTTGAACCGAATTGGTTTGAGGAATCAAACTTTGCACATTCACTCCTATGTAAAAAAACTACTTTCTGAGGTGTTTACTGACTCATGGGCCCCGGTGGGGGACGGCCCACAAGGAGTCAGTTCAAAATCTTAAATGTAAGCATAGGTCGATATGCACATCGTTTTAAAGGGCTCTTGTAGTAGAATTCCATGCCGCAAACCGCACTTCAAAAGGTCCATTCATTACAAAATGGCGGCTGATCAAAAATGCAATCAAATTACAAAGTTTTCGCCTCAATATCGTCTAAAAAATTGTTCACATCCTATGTCTGGAGAATCAAAACTCAGGGATTGAATGTCAGGCCTAAAAGCCTATTTTTTAGGGTGCCGAAAAGGATGTTAGCTCCAATGGGGGACGGCCCACGAGGAGTCGGTGCAAAATCTTAAATGTAAGCATGGGTCCACATGCGCATCATTTTAAAGGTCTAATCAAATAAAATTCAATGCCGCAAACCGCATTTCAAAAGGATTATTGGTCAAAAAATGTGGTTTAATTTTTTAACAAAAATACGTAGGCTTAGGTTTCTCACACAATTTGATTTATTAAATCTTTTATTCCACCCCCCTCCCCCCAACAATCCTAAACCTATGAACTTTTGTTGAAAACTTGAATCAGTCGCCATTTTGTAAGAAATGAACCTTTTGAAGTGCGGTTTGCGGCATTGATCTCTACTTGATTAGCTTTTTCAAATGATGTGTATATCGACCAATGCTCATATTTAAGATTTTTTACCAACTCCTTGTGGGCCATCCCCCCTTGGAGGTAATATCCTCTACAACACCCTAAAATATTGGATTTTAGGTCTGACATAGTTTTCCGGAGTTTAGATCTTTCAGACGCAGTCTGTAGACAATTTTTAAGCAATCTTTGAGCGAACACTGTGTATTTCCTTTAGATTTTTGATCAGCCGCCATTTTGTAACGAATGGACCTTTTGAAGTGCGGTTTGCGGCATTGAACTCTACTTGATTAGCCCTTTAAAACGATGTGCATATTGACCTATGCTTACATTTAAGATTTTGTGCCGACTCCTTGTGGGCTGCCCCCCACCGGGGGCCAAGAGTCGGTAAGTACCTCAGAAAGTAGATTTTTTACATAGGAGTGAATGTGTAAAGTTTTATTTCTCAAACCAATTCTGTTCAAACAATATTTAGCCGTTCCGGGACTTTTTTTACACACTGTATTTACCAATACCATATGTTGAAATATCATATGATTAAATTAGTAGCGTAGTAGCCATAGCCGAGCCATATAGCCAGAGATATATTGCGCGAGCTGTATTTACCTTTATAGTAAGTATGCTTGATGGAGACTTTGAATACAGCATTGGTTTTGTATGAATTTAGTTAAAAAAACTGTACTTATATAAACAAAAATTAAATTTATAAAACTATTGGTACGGTTTAGTTGAGTATTTTTTATTAAGATGAGTTGACGATGGCAGTGCAGGGCGACGGGCCAGTGTATCAGCTGGTACTTCGTGTGCGACGGGCGGCCGGACTGCGGCGACGGCTCGGACGAGGCGTGCAGCGGCGACGTGTGTCCCCCGGGCAGCTTCCGGTGCTGGCGCAGCGGGGGCGGGGGCGGCGGCCGGGGGCGGTGCGTGTCGGGGGCGGCGCGCTGTGACGGCCGCCGGGACTGCCCCCGCGGCGAGGACGAGAGCGGCTGCCGGGACGTCGACGGCTCTGGTGAGGAGGTGACTTACTCAAAATTATCTGAAACAAATTTGTTTTAATGTGATCACAAATCACAAAGAAAGAATATTTTCTCTGTGATGTGATTAAAAATAGTTGGGAAATAAAGTGCTGGTGTTTCCGGTGTAGATTATATGCAGAGCCGGCAACAGGGGGGGTAGGGGGGACAAATGGATAGGAGCCCAGACTTCCAGGGGGCCCGGAATCACAGGAGATCGCCAAAAAAGGGGGCCGGAAGCACACAGGATTAGTAAAAACAAAAAAAAAAAAGGTCGTCGGGGGCCCGAACTTTTCAATTGCACAGGGGTCCGAAAATCCTGTCACCGGGCCTGACTATATGTCGTAGCCACATGCTGTAATTGGGCACTTCATCAAGTGTTCAGCGCTAACCGGGCACATAGTGCAATTGAATGGTTTCAATAAAAATTACAGTATGTGACCAACGCCCTTCATGAAGTGCCCAACGCTCTTTAGGCACATGCTGTAATTATTTCTTTATTACACTATGTGTCCAGCTCAGATGCTGGGCACTTGATGTAAACACGTAAAACTGCTGTTTACATTGCTGTTGGTAATATTTGATGTATTATTTTAAATATACAAAATAGGAACATTTTTAAAGAATCTTGTGAAACATTAAGAATAATTTTGTCTACCAATAAACCAGACAATTTTAGCCTGAACGTTTGTATGAAAATTTGTTTTATGTTTTCTGAGTTGTTTTGGCCACACATTATTATTATTATTATTATTAAACAAACGGTTTTAAAATAGTTTATTTTTTAGATAATGTTGATAATTATGTGTAGCCAAAATAACTCAAAAAACATAAATCAGACAATTGAGTCACTTAAAATTTCATGCTTTAGTCAAATAAAAATTCCAAAAAAATTTTACCTAAGACATTTATATGTAACATAACACATAAACATTAACAGCAACCTGTTTTTCATGTTTTAACTGATTAACTTCTTACTTAGTCGCCCATTTCTCTGTGGTCGCCCTTAATAAAACTTATAATTAATCCAAATATAGCAAGGTAAAACAAATCTATAGAAAGTGCAATAAGAGTCTTGAAAAATTTAGTGAGGACAATTCTTTAGTTTCTTTTTTGGTATCAAAATTGAAAACATTCAATTTATTTGAAATTTTTACTATTTACTGTAGTTTGTTGTTTTTACAATTTTATTAGCATTAACGTAAATTTAGGTTCAAGTTTTTCTTTCATGTCAGTATGAATGAATGAATTAACATAACATCATTTCATCAAGGCTTTTAATTGTAATTTTTTATTTGTTTTTCGAATAATAACAAATGTACATGGAGATTCCTGTTTACTTAACAGCTTTTCAGTAATATACTTAAAATATTTTGAAAAATATTTTCCTGCTGACACCAGTAGCTTAAAAATCTAAATTTACATTATTGAGTCACATATTTGGAAATTCATACGAAAAATTTGTCTAAAGGGATAACCTATGAATATTAAACGTTATTTTTCAGGAAGGGGTTGCTAGAAAATGTTTCATTTTTAAATATAATCATTACCTACTAAACTTTTTAATAGCACATTACTTATATAATTTTTTACTTTTGTTTAATTTTACAACTATTTCAAAACCACAATAATTTTTTTTAACTTCAAACCAATTATAAGCATTTATGTTTTATTCTCTATGAAGTCGTTATTATTGTATTGCAAAAAATAACTACTTTAATTTAAACTGTTTATTTTATACTTAACTTTTAAATTTAAAATAAAAACACTATCCCAATATAACGTTAACGAATTATATTTTCAAAAGGTGTATGTAACTAAAACCAATATTAAAATTTTTAGATTTTAAAAATATTAAGGTAGGCCTATAATTGCAAACAATAACATTGGCGACTTTAACATATACATTGAGATTTTATGTAAATTGAAATTTACTTTATCAAAAGATCTTATAGCGACTACCAAACATGCCTCAATAGTTACACCATGTGTTCAATGAGCGTTGGGCACTTCATGAAGTATTCAGTATAGCCTATACTATACATAAGTATTCATAAGTCATAAGTATATATGAGTATATATAAGTATTCAATATTTGCCAAACATTCTATATATTTTTACAAAACTTAGTATTTATTGATTCTTATGGTAAAATATAAAAATTATATATCTTATTTAATGGGTACTATTTCAATTAATATAAGTATTCAATATTTGTCAACATTTGAGAATTTTTTTAAAGAACTTGGTAGGCCTTCTTATTACTTCTTAAAATAAAATATATATAAAGATATGAGTAAAATTTCTGCTTACAGACAATTAGCAGTCAACAACAATAAACTGCTTGTTTAAATTATTGGTTTTAAAATTCATTGCTGAATCAAATCAAGCGAGCCTGCATTTACAAGAACGCAATCTAGATACTTGTCACCAGTTTGCTGCATCTCTTTTGAAGGTGCTCGTTCTTGTAATCTCTTACAGGGCGACTTTGAATATTCAACAGTTTTTTTGACTTGATCATTTTTAATTGAAATTCAAATTATATACCTATATTATATATGAAGGGCGCACGGGAAAAACGATCAAAGTCACGAAAACAAACTTTTACAGAAACGTAATTTTAAGGTTTTATTCAGTGTTAAGGAGTCTAAAACTACTTTTTATACAAGTGCAGGACACATAATATGGTAGTGAGTACATTGTGGTACCTATTAAACTATTTTTTAAGTCATTTTCTTATTTAAAGTATTAAACAAATTAAAAAAAAAGTATATGTATATACATACCTTCCAATGCAATAACGATCATAGTCATCTGACAATGATCATTTTTCCACAGTATGACTGCCTCTACCCACTAGCAATAGAACGTCACATAGGCCTACTGATACATTTTTTCACAGCAGTTGCATAGTATTTTTTCTGTACACTGTTAATATGTTGTTATTACCATAATATAGACCGTGTTTTGATATGGCACAGTGAAAAATGATAAAAAATTATCATAGTCGCATGGACGACTATGATCATTTTTCCCTGCCACGCAAAGACCATGATCGATATTCCCTTGTTTTAGATGACTATGATCGTTTCTCCATTGTATAGCTAGAATTCAAATGTGATTTGCTCTGACTACGATCACTTTTACCTGGTTTTTGAACTGCTGTGTGATAGTCCAATGTAAGAGCATTGTTGCCATGGTAATATCTAAAAAAAATTTTTTTTTACTATGATCGTTTTTCCCGTGCACCCTTCATATGTTTCATCTATACCTATAAAAGGCAAAGCCCTCACTGACTCACTCACTCACTCACTGATCACTAATTCTCCAACTTCCCAATAACCCAGAAGGCTGAAATTTGGTACACTGTTTCTTTAGGCATTAAATAGGAGAACTAAGTAGTTGTTTGTTTGAAATTCATTGTTGGTGATGGTGATTTTATATTTTGATTAGGATTTTTGCGGACATTTGCCATCACTGATTAGTAAAAAACAAGTTTCACGACGTTTCGGGATCTGGAATCTGATCCCGTCCGTCGACGGGATCAGATTCCAGATCCCGAAACGTCGTGAAACTTGTTTTTTACTAATCAGTGATGGCAAATGTCCGCAAAAATCCTAATCAAAATACTAAGTAGTTTTCATCCTGATCTGACCCTCGGACTCCACCACAGACCCTCTCAAAGATCCCATATTATCCTTATGGCAGAATGTAAATTTTTTACAAAGCACTCCACGACTCATCAAGTTCAGCAGATTGTCGAAGTTATCAGCAACGGTTTTGAGAGAAAAGAGCACTCATAAGCAGTTTTTCTTGATGTCGCACAAGCATTTGATAACGTCTGGCACATGGGCTTGTTATTCAAGATTCAATCATTAGGAGTTCCCCTTTACTTACAAAATCTGATAAAATAATTTCTACTTAATAGAAAATTTTGTGTAAAACTCAATTATTCTTATTCAACCATCGCAATGACTTAGCTGAAGTTCCCCTAGGCTCAATATTAGGGCCCTTGCTATTTAATATACTTAAAACTGACATCCCTATTCCACCATACGCTTCACTTGCTTTGTACGCAGATGATGCTGCAGTAATAACTCAAAATTCTGACATTCATATAGCTCAACAAAATCTTCAATAGTCCATTGACACATTGGTAATGGTTCAACAAGTGGAGGGTTCAGTTAAATGCCTCAAAATGTGAAGCTAAGATTTTCACTTTAAGAAGACCACAAATCTCTCCTAAAATATCACTGTAGGTGAAACAAGAATAGAATGGAATCCTTCTGACCAGTCCATAAAACATCTGGGAATTTTCTCAACCAAAAGTTAAATTGGGATCTAAATGTTGATTCAAAATTGGCTCAAAGCTATTCTCGACTATCAATTCTTTTTCCCTTGTTAAACAGAAAGTCTTAGCTCAAACCTAAATATGGAATTTTATTGTATAAAACTATTTTACGACCTTTGGTGATGTATGACTGCCCTATCTGAGGATTATCAATTTCAAAAACTAAACTTAACAAACTTCAAGTATTTCTAAATAAAATTCTTAGGATATGTGTTAACTCGCCCTGGTTTGTCCGGAACAGACAAATTCATCAAGAATTGGGTATAGACTGAATTGAAGATTTCGTAAAGAAAAGTACTACCAAGTTCCTTAACAATATTGGTCTTGTTCCCGGTGCACAATTTTTCAATATTTGTAAACCAACAGTGAATAGGCGTTTGAAGGCGAGAGTTCTGCAAGACATCACGAAAGAAATAGATTAAACTTTGACTGAACATTATAGTTCCTGGGTGTCTCCAAGAGAGCAAGCTCAACAATCCCATATAGCACACAATGTCATTTTGACATCAAAAAGTGATCAATGATATCAAATTGACATCAAAGTAAAAAGTTGCACATAAAATTGATGTCAAAATGATGTAATAGTCCAGCAGCTGACAGCACTTCTGTGTGCAAACTTGCGTAGGCTGAATTTTATTGCTGGACCTGTTTGTTTATTACATGGGAAGGTTAAAAAACTTGGGTGGACATCTCCTACCCCCCAGGTTTTCCCAGGATGACGTTTTCAAAATGGCCGCCAATTATCTGTTTTTCACCATTAAATGTATAAAAATCATGACCATCGCCCAATCTGTGGATTTAACATGACAAGAATCGGTGAAAATTACCACTTAGTATATACCTAACGATTAAAATCTCGTTTTCAAAAGTTGCATCACTACATGACCGCCATTTTGGAAATAATCCGCCATTTTGAATTTATGTAAGCTTTTAATTGATCAATCATATTGAGGCTCAAAACCAACGTAGGATCGTGATTTTTATTTTATTTTAAAGCCAATTAAATTTCCTGCAAGAAAATTCCTGGTGGAATACAGCCAATCAGTATAACCAATGTGTAATTTTAATGTAAAACAAGTCCCTAAAAAATTGACAATGTAATTTTCGTGTTTTACGGATTATTTTGCTAACAACGAAACCTACGCCTCCACTGAGGAAATAAAGGAACTAGAATGTACTAAACTAATCTCAAGGCATATGGATAACTATCTAAGACAAGATTTCATAATACATTCGCCGCTTGTCGGTCTTTTTGGGAAATAATTCGTTATTTTGAATTTATACTAGTTTTCAATTGCCAAAGCGTTTTCCGGCTAACATTTGCCGTAAACACTTATATTTTCATTTTATTTTACTCTTTGATAAAGTTCTTACGAGAAAATGTCAGGTGGAATGCATAAAATAAACATAAACAATACGAAATTGCAATGTAAAAGAAGTATTTTAATGATTTTCTAATAGTAGGGTAAAAAGCAGGCCATAAGATGTCTTCTTCGTGATTATGTAGGCTATGTTTTGCGACTGGTGGCAACCATGTTTTTTTGTTCCTTTTGACCTATTGAATACAAACTGTGAGTTTGCCACCTTCAAATTTGGTGCGGGGACCAGGAATCCAAGATGGCGGACAAAATGGCTTATTAATGTTGTAGGCTTAGTTTTTTTTACCTTTCCTTTGCTACATTTGATGACAATTCGGCTGTCTCAACAAAGAAAAGGTTGGGAGAGGGGAAACACTTAATGTTGGTTACATTTTCACATCCGGTCGCCATATTGGATCCACCATATTGGATATAAGTTATTTTTTTGAAATGTAAATATGGGGTTGTGACACATCATTTCAAACTGCTTTTTTTGTGACAAACTCAACGCTGTTGTCCATTTTTCTAAATCTTTGTCCGTTCTCAAGTTGTTAGTAGATTATTTAATAAACTATTTTTATTTATTCTATTTCTTTTAGTCCGTTTGCCCAACGATATGACCTTGAATTAAGGTCCAACTCACACTTTGTGATCGATTCTCGTATACTATTTGATAGATTGAACAAGATTATGAGGGGTTCCAGAGTGGCACCCATGGAAACTTTTGAATATCGATGGTCAAAGTTACAGTGCCGAAAATACAGAAACAAATATTGAACAAAATTTTATGTATGACATTCATAGGAATATTTTCCAAAATATCGATTTGAAAACACCGCCAATTGTTGCTGGATGGTAAATACTTAATTTAAAATGGCAAATAGCTTTTAGCAGCCATGCACGTTGGATCCGTCATATTGGATACAACATATTTTTCTTAAATGTGAATGTGGTGTTACACATAAAAACAATGTTTTCACGCTGATTACAATGCCGCGATCTGTTTGAAAAAAGTACTGTTTCGATCACAAGATATAGAGCGTATTTTTTGTGAACACTTTTGGGATCTCTTAAACTATAAGAGATACACGGAAGGTTAAAGTAGCTAAGTAATGCGTAATCTAAGAACAAGTAAAACGTTGGTGAGCAATAAAAAATATTCGAATAACTCGTTCTCCACGCTAGAAAAAGTATAGATGCCCATAACTAAATTTGTACTAAATCGCTCACTTTTTAAGATACGAGGCTGTATGAGGGGTCAAATTTACATTAAATTTGTTTGACTTTTTTACGATACTATTTATGGTTTTTTAGAATAATGCCCAAGCAAACAATTTTAAATTCCCAACATGTAAAATTTAAATTTTCATTGGAAACATATTTTTCCCAGAACTATAAGATTTTTATTATCAAATGTGTTTGCAATCAAAGAAAATATTTTTTGTATAAATGATAATGGTATATAATGTACTGGACTTTTCATTAAAATGAAAAATATGGAAAACCGCTGATTATTACTAAACAGCTGATTGACTGAAAACAGCTGATTGGCAGCGAAAAGCTGTTTTTAGGGACAAATACTTTACGCGCCTTCACTCAGAACAGCTGATTTGTTTGTAATTTAACTTTTACTATTAATCAGCTGTTTCTAACTAATCAGCTGATGACTTTAAATCAGCTTTTCCCTTTTCTTTATTTTTATCAGAAATTCAGTACATTATTATAACCCATAATCATGTACAATAATTAATAAACATAAATATAAAATTATTTTTAATATTTAATGGATTACTATATTGGATTCATAATAAAATTAAAGAAAAGGGGATTAGCTTATCCCCTAATTAGTTATCGGATAATTGACTAAAAACATCTGATTGACAGTTAAAAGGTAATTTACAATCAAATTAGCTGTTTTAAATGAAGATAAGTATTTGACCGTTAAATAGCTTTTTCACTGCCAATGTGCAGTTTCCACTCAATCAGCTACTTAGTACTAATCAGCTTTTTTCCATATTTTTAACTTTTATGGAAGTTCCAGTATATTCTAACCAATATGGCGGGTCCAAGATGGCGGCTGAAAACTATTATCCACTTTAATTAAGTATTTACCTTCCGGCAACTACTGGAGGTGTTTTTAAATCGATATTTTGGAAAATATTCCTATGGATGTCATACATACAATTTTGTTCAATATTTGTTTCTTTATTTTCGGCACTGTAAACTTTGACCATCTTTATTCAAAATTTTCTATGGGTGCCACTCTGGAACCCCTCATAATCTTGTTCAATTTATAAAATAGTACGAGAATCGATCACAAAGTGTGAGTTAGACCTTAATTCAAGGTCATATCGTTGGGCGACAGGACTAAAAGAAAAAGAAAAAATAAGAATATAATTATTAAATAATTTACTAATAACCTGAGAACAGACAGAGATTTAGAAAAACGGATTACAGCGTTGAGTTTGTCACAAAAAAAGCAGTTTGAAATGATGTGTCACAACCCCATATTTACATTTCAAAAAAATAACTTATATCCAGTATGGCGGGTCCAATATGGCGACCGGATGTGAAAATGTAACCATCATTAAGTGTTTCCCCTCTCCCAACCTTTTCTTTGTTAAGACAGCCGAATTGTCATCAAATGTAGCAAAGGAAAGGTAAAAAAAACTAAGCCTACAACATTAATAAGCCATTTTGTCCGCCATCTTGGATTCCTGATCCCCGCACCAAATTTGAAGGTGGCAAACTCACAGTTTGCATTCAATAGGTCAAAAGGAACAAAAAAACATGGTTGCCACCAGTCGCAAAACATAGCCTACATAATCACGAAGAAGACATCTTATTGCCTGCTTTTTACCCTACTATTAGAAAATCATTAAAATACTTCTTTTACATTGCAATTTCGTATTGTTTATGTTTATTTTATGCATTCCACCTGACATTTTCTCGTAAGAACTTTATCAAAGAGTAAAATAAAATGAAAATATAAGTGTTTACGGCAACTGTTAGCCGGAAAACGCTTTGGCAATTGAAAACTAGCATAAATTCAAAATAACGAATTATTTCCCAAAAAGACCGACAAGCGGCGAATGTATTATGAAATCTTGTCCTAGATAGTTATCCATATACCTTGAGATTAGTTTAGTACATTCCAGTTCCTTTATTTCCTTAGTGGAGGCGTAGGTTTCGTTGTTAGCAAAATAATCCGTAAAACACGAAAATTACATTGTCAATTTTTAGGGACTTGTTTTACATTAAAATTACACATTGGTTATACTGATTGGCTGTATTCCACCTGGAATTTTCTTGTAGGAAATTTAATTGGCTTTAAAATAAAATAAAAATCACGATCCTACGTTGGTTTTGAGCCTCACTATGATTGATCAATTAAAAGCTTACATAAATTCAAAATGGCGGGTTATTTCCAAAATGGCGGACATGTAGTGATGCAACTTTTGAAAACGAGATTTTAATCGTTAGGTATATACTAAGTGGTAATTTTCACCGATTCTTGTCATGTTAAATCCACAGATTGGGCGATGGTCATGATTTTTATAAATTTAATGGTGAAAAACAGATAATTGGCGGCCATTTTGAAAACGTCATCCTGGGAAAACCTGAGGGGTAGGAGATGTCCACCCAAGTTTTTTAACCTTCCCATGTAATAAACTAACAGGTCCAGCAATAAAATTTAGCCTACGCAAGTTTGCACACAGAAGTGCTGTCAGCTGCAGGACTATAAGTATTTTTACTTGCATCCTCTTATTTTTAAAGTGAAACACACAAAAAAAAGAGCATAAAAACAAGCCCCTATCCCCCCTGATCCCTGTCTTTGTTTTTTTTTTTACAAGGATAGTCCTATATATTGTAATTTTGTTGCCCATCAAATTTATGTCAAATTGATGTAAAATTATTTAATGTAACATTTTTACTGTTAAAATACATTTATATAATAATAACATTTGATAGTTTATTCTCCACATAAAAATTGTGTAAAAACGACGTAGAATGATTAAAAATAAATAGTTTGACAATAAAATTTTACTTTCATTTTCAAATTACTTAATGTGATAATTTACAGTTAAGTTAATATGTTCCATTTATTGTTATTGTTTGACTTAATTGGTGCCTAAGTTTTTTTTTAAGATTAATGTTTCTATTAAAAGAAGTTATTTATAAAAATTTGAGTATAATTGTTTTAATCAAACAGACATCATTTAAATGGGGTACAATTTATGAATGAGTCTTATATGTAAATTCAAAGAGAAAGGATAGTCCTATAAAATATTAATTAATTAATATTAAAATATATTAATATTAAAATATTAATTAATATTTGCATTTATTTCATTCTGAGTAGGCCTACGGTACATTTGAAAGTGCTATTACTAATATACACATAAAAAAATCATTTATGGCATTTTGAAGTAAAAGCTTAATTGAACTAATTATAAATTTTTAATTGTTTTTATTCAAAATTCTTTAACTTCTAAATTCACTTCTTAAAAAAATAGATTAAGGTGATTAAATAAACTATGTTAATTTTTAAAGATAACATGCCAAATAAACACCAATTGTAGACAAAACGTTAAATTTTGAAAATCTTTGTGAACTAAGTATAAGCACTTTTTTCTCAATAGATATAGGTTCTCAATAGATATAGGTTGAAATAGCCGAGAGGTCTAAAGCAAGAAGTCTAAAGCGTCATGACATTCAGATTCAGGGTCGCGGGTTCGAATCCAGCAGAGTGCACAATTTTTTTTGTTCTGCAATTCCGTTTTATAGTCATTCATTTAGCCCAAATAAATGTGTGTTTAAATTATAATTCACACATTTTCAGTTTAAAATAGATTTATTTAAAAAATGGAAGCTTGACATTGACCCTCAAATTGATGTAATATTGGCATCAAATAGTGTGTTTTTTTTACTTATACTTTACATCAATTTGATTGCCATTTTTACCTCCAGTTTACGTCAAAATGACGTAATTTTTATTAAATATGACGTCAATATGACATCAACGATTTCATTGATATTGACATTTTGTACATCAATTTTACATAAAATTGATGTACTTGTGCTATGTGGGATGTTTCACATGCTATATAGTTACTGTTATTACATTCTGTGTATAATACTTATTTTGTATTGATCCAGAAAATAAATGAATTAAATACCCCCGTCGCAGCAAACCTGCGTGCTCAGTGAATTTCTAAAGAATTAATCTTTATATGGGAGCTTATTTAATTTGTGTACGGGAAAATATTTCAAACATTTTATGTAATTAATGCAAAAAGTATATTACACATCAATTCAAGAGCTTTAGATATAAGGGAAATGATCATGGTAATCACATCGGTATCCATTCCAGCAATACGCTTTTTGTTATTCTTATAAGTCTAATTTTTTTTATAAGTGTATCCTTGTTATAGTATAAAAATGTAAGCAAACATACAATCAATGATTTTTTTAGTTTTGTATATGTTTTTTTACAAATCAGGCTAAGGTGTAAAGAACCATACAGTCTTGAAGTGCACTACTCCTGCTGGTTGCTTCCACTGTTGATCTGTAGTTTCGTTAACCCACGATTGGCGTTACAAACATAAATCTTTCTAAGGTGTAATCACTTCATGTTTTTAATTTTTTAATATTCTTTTTGGCTTCTTTCAAAAATGTATTGATCTCTCTGTAGACCATGTCATTATTTGATTTCAGTGCATTTATATATCTACTATATATTTGTCAAATACCACTCAGTGGAAACATCGTACAGCCCAAACTACTTGACCTAGAACCTTGAAACTTTGCATGGATGTTCCTCTTAGGGCGTAGGCATCCGCTAAGAACGGATTTTACAAAATTCGTAGTATAAAGGGGTTTTTGACGAGGCCGAAGTTTTCAAATTTTCCCATTTAAAAGTATGTTGGACGATTTTTGTTTACATTTTTAATGTTCATAAAACTATCAGCTGGTAGTTTGCTTCGGAAATGTATACGTTGATACAGATGGTAATAAATTGATTTCTTTGATCATGGCTTCATTGATTTTCGTTGATTTGATTCAAGAACATAATTATGTACTATATAAAAGAGTTAAGTGGCACCATCTATATTTCGGTAGCGGGAGTTATCGTTATTCCTGGAGGCGTTCCTAATATTTTTTTTATTACATCTATGCCTGTCCGATGATTTGGTGTTTCGTATAATTCGACGTACGCAGTTTTAAACGTGAAGAGCATACTGCCTTTTGTGACTGAGTCTTGAGACTAAATCCCGGTAAGATGGAAAGAGAAAAGAACAGTGATTTTTCAGTCACAAACAGAATGTGCTGAAGTGATATGATTCTTTGATCTATTTATGTAAAAATTTATAAATTATACAAATCCCTGATTGTAAGTTATATTTATACTATTTTTTCTACTATATTTTTGTCAAATACCACTGACCTATCATTGTACAGCCAAAAGTACTTAACCTAGAACCTTGAAAATTTGCATGGACGTTCCTTACAGAGTGTTGGCATTCACCAAGAACGGATTTTTTTTTTAATTCGAGGTTTTTAGAGGTTTTTGGTGGAGCTGAAGCTTTGAAAATGTCCCATGTTAATGTAATGGATGATCTTTTGTTTAATTTCAAATTTTATTAAATCAAGCATATTAGTTTCACAAATGGATACGTTGTTACAGCTGATTTATAATTTGATTCCTTTTATCATGGTTTTATGGTTGTTTTGATGATTTTCGTACTATATAAAAGTTACATTTGGTTAAGTTTCGTACCTTACATGTTCAATCATAAGCTCATTATGTGGTACCATCTTTTCAGGCAGCGGGAGCTATAGTTATTTCCTTAGCCCGGCCTTTATGTTTTTAATTACAATCATGCCAGTTACAATAATTTGGCAAATTCCGGCTTACGGTGTCCCGGCTTTTCACGGAAAAATAAATGCTGCAATCAGTGGTTGATGTTAAATTATTACTACCCGCCCATATTTTAAGTTAAAAACTAAGTGAATCGAGTTTGAAATACTGCCCACGGATAGCACCATAACTGTGTCGAACATTCAGCCCTTTACTGTACTTAATTGATGCCCTACTAGGCAATCCAGAGACGTAATGGTAAATCTACAAGGAAGTACCTTAAAATCGACACATTTGGTGTTGAAATCGGTCCGGCCGTTTTCGAGTTATAACGGTGAAAAGAAAACCTTCACTATCTACTGTGGTATCCTACATCCTACTGTGGTGTATACATTTTATCCTACATTCCGCCATAAAACAAACATATCTCTATATGACATATTCCTTGATATAAATATTTTCTATTCAGTCCTCTAGATACTTCATATCAAGGTTAGACGATAATTTTTATCGTGAGCGAAGCCACGGGTTCTGCTAGTAGTCTATATGTTTCTTTAAGGCAAGATTGTCTGAAAAATTCATATTTGGGGCATGACCAAAATAAAATGTTCCAAAGTTTAATTTTGTCCAATAGTAGGCTACATTCTAGACATAGGGGTGTGAAATATATATTCTTTGAAAAAATATAACTGTTTACTCTGACATGGCCAAATCTCAATTTGCATATATTTATTAATTCATATCTAGTCAATTTTGTTTGACTAAACCAAGGTTTGTTAGGGAATTTATCTTGTTTATTTTTATACCATTGTGCCTGAGTTGAGGTGTTTATGATACAATTCATGGCGGAAGGAAAATATACTATCCTTTGTGCCATATTTGTCTTTGTTGCTTAAAATCTGATATTGGTATATGTATGACATTAGCTGGGTTCACCATCTGAGATTGCCTCCCTTGCCAATCGGTCAATTACGTCATTATTATTGATCCCAACATGACTTGGTACCCAGTGTATAACATATTTCCTTTGATCCTTTAGAATACAATCCACTATTTTGAGGACAATATCCTCATTCCTTCTGAGACTTTTGAAACCTTCAATTGCCTTTATAGCAGATTGTGAATCTGAAAATATTATTATGCTTTTTATGTTCCAAGGTCTGGCAGTATTTCACACATTTATAAATGGCATACAGTTCTGCTGTATAGATAGACATATAATCTTTTAACTTATATTTACATCTAATTTGTATTTCTGGGATATAGAAGGCAGCGCCAACATAGAGTAATAATGAACTTCGTAAAAAGTTGTCACTTCCATGTTCACTCGGTGGTAAGGGAACAGTAGCACTGTCTGATAAAAGTGCTACGAACTAAAAGTATCGATGCGATATATCGATCGTCGTCGATACGATATATCGATCGTCGTAGTCGTCTGCTTTATTTATATTTTCGTTTTCTTGTTTAGTTTGCTAGACTTTCAATTTTAATGGCTTTACCGATTTGTTTAGATTAAATTGATTAAGTACATTTGCCACTAGTGCAAGTTGTTTCGCGAAATACTGTACTGAGTGATTCATATTGTGCTTAAAGCGATTGATAGAAAATAAATATGTAAATGTTTACATAGAAGCACTTAAGAAAAATTAATTTTTTTTTTTGCCCAGTAAGGCATGTGCATACTCATAGTATGTAAATATACCAGTGGGGTATGAGCAGGATGTTCATAATCGGTTAGTATTTTATAGGTCAATCTTTCAGTTAGTAGTGATCGCCTGTTATTCAGTGGCATGCAAGCTGTCTCTGTGTTTAAGGCAATGATAGGTGTTGTTTTATAGGCTCCTGTGGATATGATTTAAATCATATCAATCAATGATTTAAAATTAGTCAAGATAAAAACAAATAAAATAATCAAATGAAAAAATTAAATCCAAACATATAATTTATATTAAAATTTAAATAAACTTATTGCAGCAAACTTGCATACTCAGTTAATTTCTAAAGGATTTATTTTTTATATGTGGGCATATTTTACATAAGTTAGGGAAGTTGTTGTTGTGAATATTTTGTGTAAATATTAATCTAAATAAAGTAAATTTTATCATCCATGATTTTATTTCTCAATAATTATCTATATCTTGTTTTGAAATTTCTCTATACAAATCAAATAGATGTTTTTTTAGGATGTCCTAATACTTTAGGACTACAGTCCTAAAGTATTCGGAATTATAATTTTAAATAAGAGTCATTTAAATGAGCAAACTCATTAATAATGTTCTTAGGGCAAATAATCTAACCCTTCCTTATCAGATTCTTCAAGAGCATAATCTTGAGGAAGCCTCACTTTTAAACATCTTTCCATGGTCGGTAGGCCCAAATTAAAAGCAACGGCTCCAGGAACATTTTGCAGATTGTGTAGAAATCTTCTTGTTGTTTTCAACATAAAATGTTCAAATTTGTCAATTCCGAGTTCCACATGGAAGTGATCGTTTCGGATGTACCATGGACTGTTAACAGCAATTCTAAAAATTTTATTTTGAAAAACTTGAATTTTGTATAGTTTTCCAGAAGAAATTAAAGTTCCCCAAACTGGGCAGTTTTTTAGTAATGGACGAAAAACTCCATTTTCCCATGTAAAATGCATGTTATTTATGCAGTACATAATACCAAAGGGTACCCATAAGACCGTTTGCTATAGACATGCAAATAACATGCACTTTATATGGAAAAATGGAGTTTTTCGTCCATAACTAAAAAACTTAAAAGGATAGGATATTTGTGTAAATTACAAAGTTGTAGGAATTTTGAAGGTCTTTAAAATTATATGCTTTTTGGCACACGTTGCTATTTGAATTTTTTGATTTTCAGGGCTACCAACATTTTCAAAAATTAAATTTTTTCCGAAAATTGAATATTATCAAAACATTGTCATGTGACATATCGTAGTAAAGCTGAGCTACCAATTAATAAGGATTTTGAATCAGAACTAAAAAATATTTAATGGTTTTAAAAATACAGGGGTTTCCGTAAATATTGAAAAATTTCACAAAAATGGCCGCCATTTTGAAACGGATTAAGATAACTTAGTTCTGTTTTCACCAAAATGTTTCTTTTAACAAGACCTTTAAAATGATATAAAATTTGCTATAGGTTCATTTAAGAAAATTTGGAGATTCGAACTCATGACCTTCATTTCTGGAACACCCTGTAGATAAATTGTGATGAAAATATTTTTAATTAATTTTTTATATGCAAATCAGTGGGGAATAATTATTTGGTGTTTCAACGTTGGTTAGACCGTTCTCCCGTTACAGTATGCGTACAGGTGGTCTGACTCACCCTGTATATATATGTGTCTGTAAGCACGATAGTGCTCGCAAAAATGGTTTGATCGGAATGAAATTTGGCACAGGGGTGTAAAATAGTAATTATTCAGATGAGTTCGAAAACCAGCCCGATCGGACCACTGAAAGAGGGGGGTAAAGGGGGATGAACCCCCAAAAATGAGTTTTTTGGGATTTTCACATAGGAAAAAAATAATGCAATTTTGGTTAGAACCATTGAGTTCAGCTCAGAAAAAAAAACAATTTAGTAATTTGAATCATTGCTCTACGTCCATTGGTTACCGCGATATTGAAAGTGGTAAACACAGTATGTTGTCCCAATGTTAACCTTAAGGGAAATAAGTAAAATTCTGTATCTTGCTTATTTTTCATCATATCTTAATAAAACTTGGTTTTTGGCTTCATCTAGATGAGATTTAGGGCGGGTTTCGGAGCTCAGGGTTATCTGTATCCTCAGACTAAATACCAGTTTGAACTGGTTTTTATTCTCGGACTGTAGAAATTGGGATTTGGAGCTCAAGGATAACTAACTCCAAGATATCTTTAACCCGAGAGTTAATTCGGTAGGCATAACCCGAACAACATGAGCCGAATTCAATTGAGAAGAGAAGAAAGAACAGGTAAAATGTGTCTGTGCACAGTACCCACCACTACCTAAAAACGAAAATTCTCCAAAATACCTCAGTAACTCCTTGCATAAGTCCAAACATAAAATTATCCTCAGACTGAGGACTGAGATAAGAAACTTAACCCGAGAGTTAAGAAACTTATCCCCGAGCTCCGAAATCCGATTTTTCATGCTAAGATTATCTTAATCCACGCACGGGTTAACTAACTCCAGGATTACGTATCCCCGAGCTCCGAAACCTGCCTTTAATGTATTTTAGTCTAAAATCATAGAAATTTCCATTTTTGTGGCAGCAAACCTGCATACTCATTCCCCATGTTATCCTTATGGGCAATAAAAAAATTCCATATCTTCATTATTTCTAAACATATCTTGATAAAACTTGGTATATGGCTCCTTCTACATAAAATCTACTAAATATTGAAATAAAACCACCCAGTTTTAACATGCCTGTAGCAGCAAACCTGCATACTCATTCCCCATGTTATTCTTATGGAGATTACGAAAACATGTCATATCTCACTACATTGGATGGAAGCTTTTTTTTGCAATTGAAATTCGCTGAGTATGCAGGTCTGCTGCAACGGGGGTATTTGGGTTTGTTCGGTTTATGAAGAACAATTATTTCAGCATGCTTCCATGCCCTGGGAAAGTATCCAACTGAAATACAAGCATTGAAAATAGAAGCTAGAATTGGCAATGCCTTGCGAGTTAGGTTTTTTAGGACGATATTATGAATGAGATCAAAACCAGGAGATTTTCTGTTCGGCAATTTTTTAATAAATCTGATTATTTCAGAGGAAGAAGTGTATTTTATAGGCTGTTCAAAACTACTAGGAGTAGCGGCCAGAAAATCCTCTACTACTCTCTATTAGTCTCTTGATCGTGAACATCATTAGGTTTGAATGCATTTTCAAAGTGGTCGGCGAAAACATTGCTTTTTTGTGCATCACTTTCAAAAATCTGGTTGTTTTGAGCAAGTGGGGGTATGATTGTTGAGGATCGCATTAGTCTCTTGGTGGCTTGCCACATACTTGAGTCGCCCGAGTTAATGTCAGCAGTGTAAGATCGATGCAGATTTATATGGTATAAATCAGTTTCACGTCGCACTTTGCGAGAAAGTTCATTCCATTGTCTTCTCAAATGTGGCTGCCTAAACCTTTGCCACTGACGTCTAATTCTATTTTTTTCTCTTATTAGGTGTAATATTCTCATTGGTGAACGAAGATAACCATTCGACCTTGAAGAAAACTCCCTAATAATTGCATTTTTAGTAGAAAGTTTCAAGCATTCGGTAAAATTCTCTACAGCAGTATCAATACCATCAACTGATCACAAATCTTTCAAAATAATTTTTAATTTAAGAAAGGTTCGTTGAAAAATAATTAAACCATGTGTACACCTAGTACACCTTTATAAACTAAAGACAGAAAAAATTATCTTTTTTGTGATGTTTATTTTCAAATGGTGGCTGCTTAGAAACTTCAAATCGTGAACATCTCAAAAACTCTGTATGATAAAAACTGTTATTTTTAGAAAATGTGTAGGTCTGAACAATTTTATCAACAACAATACTAGGAGTACCCTCTTTTATCGCGTGATTGGATGAACTCACAAACCATAACAAACCAAATCCATTGCCAGAAAATTAACATTGGCGAAAAACTGTGTTTATTAAACAACGGAATGCAAATGAAGATAATTTGAAATAGAAAAGAAACTAGAGAATAAATATAAGGCAAATATATTTTCCATAAAATGTACATCACATGCTGGGTGGTTAACGATTCTTCAATTACTTTGAAAAAAGTTTCATGATTATTATTAGTGGAAAACCCGAAGTTCATATTCAGCACCTCAAAACAAAAATAACAAATTTAATAAAATTAATTCAAAGGGGTAGGGTGAGTGCACCAGTGATTGACCGGTTAAGGACGATGACTCATGTTAATTTGACATTACTCCCTTATTTCATAGTCAAAGTTATATATTTTACTATAGAAAGTTCATTTATTCTTTAAAGATTAATCAATATTAGTTAAATACATTACTTAATGAGAATACTGGTTGTAATATTAATTAAAAGGCAACTACGTCAATGCTCCAATAAATGACCGGGACTGCACCAGTGAATGACCGATCTTGCGCCAGTGAATGACCGGTTTCTTTTGGCTGAATAACTGTCAAAAAATTGAAAAATCAGCTGACAACAATGAATAAGAATAATTCAGCTGAGAATATAGATCATAGCTTGTAAATGTCAAATCTTGTTCCAGTGAATGACCGCTAAGTTTTGCCCCGGCCATTCACTGGTTTTTGTCCTAGTTACGTTCCAATTTATGACCGCCCTCAGTAATAATTAATCATAACATGCGCAGCAATAAAATTGATTTTAAATTGTAGGATAGCATATTGAATATTATTTAATTGCAACGCATTTTTGAAATATTCATCAAATATAGAATGAATGTAAATTCAGGTAAGCCTTGCAGGGATAGTCACTGTAGCAGGAAGCATCAAAATTGAATATAGTAGGACACTCAATATTAAATACATTAAAAAAGTATTTTCGACTCCAATAGTTTTTTACCAATGACAGATTATTGTTGAATAATATTCCAAGGCTGGTTTTGCGCTTACTTTTAATTAGCTAGACCAAAGAATATGCTTAATACCGTTTTTTTTAAGCTAAACGGTCATTCACTGGGGGGTGGTCATTCACTGGTGCACCCACCCTACTTTGCAAAATGTGTTCAGGAATTTGATGGAGAGAGCATAACTTTGTATAAATGTCAATGGTGGATTGTTCAAACACATAATGTAAGCTAAATGTGATTAAACTTAAATAATAGGTTGCATAAAATGTAAAAACTGACAAAACAAAACTCATTTCATCTTTATATGTACATTATTCAATCAGTTTTACAGTTAATGGGCATTGCGAAGGATCTTAAATAATTTGAAAAATAAAAGTAGATCTACTGAGCTCACCAATCTAGCTTTGGGTAATCTAGTAATTATCAAAGTCCAGCTTCAATAGCTAAGAAGTGACGGAGGTCAAAAGTGACGGAGTTAAAAGTGAGAGTCAATTTAATTTTTTTTTTACGTTCTTCAAGTAGCAATGAGGTTGGCCATTATAATGTTACAAAATTGGGTCAATGAAATATTTATCAAATTACGTAAACTCAAAATATATTGCAGTTCTAAAAATCTCTTCATTCCAAAGTGGAGGTCAGCAAATTGCAAATTTCAGTAAATGCAAGTAGGAATTATAAAATAATTTTGGTTACAGAATAGCACTAAGATTTAAGTAACACGTATAAATTACTTGCAGCTGTCCCTTTACGGCAACCAAACGTGTTCTAGCTGCAACAAAAATACGAGAGATTTCTTTTTGTATTTGTATAGGTATGCATCCCAGAACTTCATATACCTTAACTAAATATCTACAGTGTTTGCTCCTGTCGCTCAGGCTGCCCCGCCGGAACGCTGAGGTGCGTGGAGGGCTCATGTCTGCCGGCCTACGAGTTCTGCAATGCGCACCTGAGCTGCCCAGACGGCAGCGACGAGCCCGCGGCGTCGTGCCAGGCGCCCGCCCGCACCGTCGCCCCCGCCGAGTGTCCGTTCCGCTGCGCCAACGGCCGGTGTCGCAGCTCGGCGGTCGCTTGCTCCGGCCGCGACGGCTGCGGCGACGGCAGCGACGAGGAGAACTGTCATGTCTGCAGTAAGTCACTCACTCAATGTTGACATGCAGACACTGTTTTTATTAATGGGCATCGCTGCTGCAGCCAGGGCCGCCGACAGACTTTTGGAGGCCCGGGGCAAAGTTTGGGCGTGAGGCCCTTCAATAGATAAAAATCGTAGATAAAAATACTGTTGTCTCTTGAATAGCTAAAATCGTATATCCTGCGAAAAGTTTTGTTATTTTGTTCTAAAAATTTTGAATTCAGTATTACCTATCTTAATTTATTCAAAACTAAAAAATTTCATCGTAGGCCTGTAGTAAACCTTTGATTTGTAAATTTATTCAAATTTAGAACACAAACTGTAAAATTATGTAAAATTATTTTCAATATGCCTGATGAATTTTTTGGTTAGAAACATCAGACTAAACAATGATTGTAAGAAGCCTGTACTTAGGGTTAAAAAGGATTAAAGAAACAGTTCTAAGTTATTGAGGACTACCTAGTTAAACCCCTTTATTGGTTTTTCTTCTATTAATTAACTCCTACATTTTCATAAGGCCTTTGTGACGTCATCAGGAGGCAATTTATCCGGTTGTATTCCAAGATCTGAATATAAGAAGAGAACAGAAGAATGATGGTACACATAGGTTACCTCAGTCAAAAATATAAACAAATCCTGACGTCTTCTGTAGAACGGAAACCTAATAATCTCCAGCTGGAAAAAAAAGTTATTACTCTTGAATAATCAGAGGAAGCTTATTACTATTACCTCCTTTGAGGCTATATTTTACCCTTATGCTAATAGAGCTGCTTAGATCCGGATATTGGGTCTATCATTAACGTCACAGGCTTGGATCACAGGTCATATTATGGGAGATGGAATAACAACAACCTGACAGTATAATATCAATATCAGACTGTGGATTCTCTTCTAATATACAGACCTTAGTTGTATCCTAGCTATAGCATGTTACTTTTGGGTAAAAGTAAAGCCTAAATCATAGGTGCCAGTAATAAGAACTTACTGATAGCCAAGATATTTTATCGTACCAGCTGGAGGGTTCAGTCAATAAGCTGCATTCTTCTAGTCGCTGATGACGTCACGATTTACTTATAAATTTTTGAATGAGGAAAACGGCATTTCATTGGATTATGGTTCGTACATAGCCAGTGGCGAACCTAGGATTTAATTTCGGGGGGGATATCCTATATGAGAATGGGGAAGGAAGTATTAAGGTACTCACAAAAATCGCTCTAATGTGACGGTAGACAAATAAGGTCGTCGCAGTAGGCAAAGATCGTCGATGCGCTAGATGAGTATCGTAGTTTCGTAGTTGTGGTAGACGCTGCGGTAGACGAATGTCTCAATAGACAAATATCGTTGTCACGTCGCAGTTGACCAATATCGTCCTCGCGTCGCCGTAGAAAAAAATCGTCTTCGCGTCACGGTAGAAAAAATCGTCTTGGCGACGCGGTAAACGAAAATCGGCTTCGCGTCGCGGTAAACAAAAATCGTAGTCGCGTCGCGGTACCCGAAAATGGTTGTCTTGTCGTCCAAAATTCTGCTCTCAAAAATTTCGGGGGGGATATATCCCCTTTATCCCCCCCCCTGGGTTCGCCTCTGTACGTAGGTAAACTGAAACTAAGAGGAGAAACGAAGCTGAAAAAGTTACTCATCTCTGCAAAACAAGTCATGTCACGTAAATGTTGTAGCTACCGTACTATTCTTTGTAAAATACAGTATATTCCGTTTAGTTGTTGCTAGGCATTTTCCTTGGTCCATCGTAGGCATCATGTACAACGTTTTGTGAGGAATTTTTGGGGACAGATTTTAGTACGGATTTAGTTATGTGTGGTCTGGCGCAGACCTAACCTCGGGGGCCCCTGACGTCAGAAAACCAAATGAAACTGTATCAAAATAAGACAAATATAGGGCATTTTAGTTAGTTAATACACGTTTTTAAGACTATATTTTTTATGTATTTTCTAATATTTTATTTCATATAGGTCTTCTTCATTTAAAAATCCTATTTTTTAATAATCCACAAAAAATACTCTGCTCAAAATGTGGCCCCCTTCCTTTTGAGGCCCGGGGCAATCTGCCCCCTTTGCCCCCCCCTCTCGGCGGCCCTGGCTGCAGCTGATTGTTGTTAAAAGTCTTGCAGAGTCGGGAAAACTCGTCATAACAGACTGCATAGCCAGTTGTGTTGGTTAAGTCTAGTATCATTAATTAAGATGCTGAAGTCGAGATTTTGCTTCAAAATTGTAATTAAATAAGGTAGTTTGAAATAGTTATATACAAAACTTAACTGGAAACGAGTAATTTCACAGCCACTGTAAAAGTGTGCTAATTTTATATAGAGCAAGGAGTGAAGAGGACACTTACTGTAGTTCACCAACAGAGGGCACTGATTTTAATGTTTAATCATTCTGTTCTGTGGAGTTCATGTATAAATCAGTATGACTTTGACCAGTTGACTCTTGCATTCTTGGGGTGTGCATTTTTTAAATGATAGGAAATAGTTATTTGTGAATTAAGAGCGCAAAGTATGTCATTGCCACTCAAGAATTGTAGATGACGCACAAACATTTCGAGAGCGGCAAAGACTATTTGTATATGTAATACACACAATATTTGTCCTACCACCATTATATAAACGGTTTAACTTATTAACTAATCTGTACACAAAAGTTCATTGATGCTTATTGCTTGGATCTTGGTTTGCTTATTCTATTGGATCGAATGAACTGGAAGTTTAGATAGAAACGGTGACAATGAAATCTAGTCCGGCATCTGACAATGTTATCTATGTGTAAATTTTGTACAGAGAATTTTATGTTTTTATTTTGTTAAATGGGTCTAAAGAAAGGTCTTCCACTCGGTTGTCAAGCACGCAACTGGTACGTTCTCCGGCTATGACGTCATCAAAATGGCGGATAAGCAATTTTGAAATGCGCGTGTTTTGAAAACTATTTGTGCGATCAGAATAAACTTTTTTTGTTTGGAAGATAATTTTTTATGCTAAACAATTTATGTTTACACATTTGTCGTATTAACAGTAATTTTTAAGTACTAATTTTGAAATTACCTTTTTTTAATATACTTTTTACTTAAATTCTTTATATAACTTTTTACCTAAAACATGATTAAAACATGCCTATGGTAAACCTTTTACAGAATTGAATGACCTTTTTAAAAATACCATATATTGTATAGTTTTCTCGAATAATAAAGTAAATAAATTGGATTAATACTGTAAAACACGGAATTTTCCGTGTGGCAAACCAATCTTAGCCGGACCAGTGTTCTTTGTGGAAGTCAGATAAAGAGAATTTTTCTGGGTTATTTCGTAGTAGATATTTAAAGAAGCGTTTTCAACTTGGGTGTCAAGAATACACCTTAAACGTTTTCTGGCTATGACGTCATCAATAAGGCGGAAAATCCATTAACAAAAAAGGCTCTATTACACATACCATTTGTCCGATTTGATTAAACCTTTTTTTTTTAAATATGTTACTTAAGGCTACAATTTTTGTAATTGAACATTTATTCTATTCTTAAGAAGTATTGTGTAATTTTCAAAGAAACCCGTTTTTCATACATTTTTACTTAATTTTCGCATATAACTTTTTTAATGAAAAAATTTTTTCAATATGCCTGATGTAAAATTTGTAAAGCGTTTTAAGACCTTACGCTCTACAAATTTTACACTAGGCATATTGAAAAAATTCTATAATTAAAAAAGTTATATGCAAAAATTGAGTAAAAATATATGAAAAATGGGTTTTTTGAAAATCACACA
Source organism: Flexamia atlantica (assembly GCA_035578135.1). NCBI lineage: Eukaryota > Metazoa > Arthropoda > Insecta > Hemiptera > Cicadellidae > Flexamia > Flexamia atlantica. The sequence continues at coordinate 204,425,994 of JAQJVK010000001.1, read as the reverse complement.
ATACTTCTTAAGAATAGAATAAATGTTCGAACACAAAAATTGTCGCCTTAAGTAATATCTTTCAAAAAAAAGTTTTAATCAAATCGGACAAATAGTATGTGAAATAGAGCCTTTTTTGTTAATGGATTTTCCGACATATTGATGACGTCATAACCGGAAAACGATGTGGAAAATACTTCCTTAGACATTCTCTAAAAAGTCAATCAGTAAAATTCTTTGTATCTGACTTGCACACAGAACACTGCTCCGGCTAAGATTGAAACTTTTCTAGTGGAAATACAGGAAATTAGTTGTTTTTTTAGTTTTATCGAGTTTCTTCACTTTATTGTTTGAGTGAACTAAACAAAGTATGGTATTTTAGAAAAGTCTTAAAACACTCTAAATTTTACAATAGGCATATTTAGAATATTCTTTCATTAAAAGAGTTATATGCAAAAAATTAATAAAAATGTATAAACAACAGGTTTTTTGAAAATTGCACAATATTTCTTAAGAATAGAATAAATGTTTGAATACAAAAATTGTAGTCTTAAATGTCTTTCAAACAAAAAAAAAGGTTTAACCAAATCGGAAAAAAGGTATGTGAAATAGAGCCTTTTTTGGTCATGGATTTTCCGCCTTATTGATGACGTCATAGCCAGAAAACGTTTAAGGTGTATTCTTGACACCCAAGTTGAAAACGCTTCTTTAAATATCTACTACGAAATAACCCAGAAAAATTCTCTTTATCTGACTTCCACAAAGAACACTGGTCCGGCTAAGATTGGTTTGCCACACGGAAAATTCCGTGTTTTACAGTATTAATCCAATTTATTTACTTTATTATTCGAGAAAACTATACAACATATGGTATTTTTAAAAAGGTCATTCAATTCTGTAAAAGGTTTACCATAGGCATGTTTTAATCATGTTTTAGGTAAAAAGTTATGTAAAGAATTTAAGTAAAAAGTATATTAAAAAGAGGTAATTTCAAAGTTACTTAAAAAGTACTGTTAATAAGACAAATGTGTAAATGTAAATTGTTTAGCATAAAAAATTATCTTCCAAACAAAAAAAAAAAGTTTATTCCGATCGGACAAATAGTTTTCAAAATACACGCATTTCAAAATTGCTTATCCGCCATTTTGATGACGTCATAGCCGGAGAACGTACCAGTTGTGTGCTTGACACCCGAGTGGAAAACCTTTCTTTAGACCCATATAACAAAATAAAAACGTAAAATTCTCTGTACAAAATTTACACACAGATAACATTGTCAGATGCAGGACTTATCAGCTGATTTAGAACAAGGCAACTAGAATTTATAATACGGGTGAGTGTCATGGGATGTCTGATCAATAGAAACTGGTCTGTGGTGCCTGACATCATAGATATCTCTTTTTTTCGCCACCTTAACCTATTCTACTTTTCAAGTAACCCTGATTTAGCGAGCGGGAAAGAAATGAAAGTCGAAATGAGCCGTTTTGCGTACTGTTTACAGGTGTGGCAATGTGATTGTTTCCATGCAGTGGTAGGAAAAGTAAATTAATAGGAGCACACTCCATAAGCGACTAGGCAGATAGAAAAACATTAATTTCATTTAAAACTCTTTAACCCAACCACCAGTCTGTGAGACCAGTGGTAAAATTGTTTTGCTTTCTTGGTACACCTGCATTGACCTTTAGTGTCCGCAATTTTATTACCTTCCACCCTTCCCACCCCAAACCCCTACGACTGGTTCTTGGCCAGTTTTACTCACTGTGTGGCAGGATATTTTTACTCTTTGAAAGCTTGCCGGTCTCAGATACCGGATGGTTGGGAGTGTGTGATTTTCGTGAGATCCGCAAGTAAAAGTAAAAAAAATGCCCTCAATAAAATAAAGCATAAAATATATAAATAATAAAAAGTCAAGTCCAACAATAAAGTCTTTAAGCTATTCAAATAAAGTTACAGAATGTATTATAAAATTTATTTGATTTTTTTTCTATAAACCTCTTTTAAAACACAGGTATATATAAAATAATATTTTTCTCAAAAAGTTTACATACAAACATGTTTCAATTTTAATATTATGTAATTCCACATACTGATATCTTTTGAAAATACTTAACTTGGTTTTATAAATACCATTTGATTATAAAATGGTTTTTTCATTATAAAAATACACTTTTTTCTAATTTATTGGCTTATTAGTAATATTTGGTTTCAAAATTATGATGAAATATTTTTTTATTAGTGCCAGAAGTACAAATGTTACAATTAATTAAAAAAACTAATTTCTGATAAGATAATTGATTTAAAAATATAAAAATAACAAAGCTGGTCTCAGAGATCGAGTGGTTGGGTTTATATGTGCCCGCACACCATGGTTGAGTGAAAGTTAGCAGATTAGCTTTAATTTTAAGATTTTTAAGCTTCAATAATGAGCAGATTAGTTCAAGTGATAATAAAATAACAAAGACAAAATCTACTTATGAATAATCAGCTGTTCAGCTAGTCTTTGTCAAAATAATAATGCTATAATCTCACTCCATATGTCATACTTCATTCATGCATCTATAGTGGCCTAAGTCCTATTATCCTCTCCTATATTGTATTTCATTTAACAAATTTTCAAATTATTATATTCTTTTTCATAAACATACCCTTAAATCATATACATTATTCATTGTTAACATTATACAGGGTGAGTTTTAATTGTCCCCCCCCCTTACTTTTTTTTACATTTCTAAAAATAACTATCCCAGACCCCGCCCAAACATTATTGGGTAGTAAGTACCTTGTTTTGAGGGGGTACTCATTTTCGGCCGCCATCTTGGATCCGCCATATTGGATCCAAAATAATTTTTTCAAATGTAAAAGTGATGTTGTGACCCATCATTTCAAGCTAGATTTTTTCACTGATTACAATGCCGCAATCCGTTTTTTAATATCTCGATTCGTTCTCAAGATATGAGTACTTTTAATTTATTTATTTTCAACCAATTTTAACATTACAAATTGATAAAATAGGCCCATAACCACAAAATAATGCTAGATAGTGACGAATAACCACCTACAGTAATTGTTGAGCGATTTACACTTAACTTTCACCAATGTAAATTTTTTGGTCGCCATCTTGGATCCGCCATTTTGAAATGAGGTAAGTTATTTCAAATATGAAGTTGGGGTTGTGACCCATCATTTCAAACTAGTTTTTTGCGCCAAACTCAATGCCGCAACCCGTTTTTAATTATCATGTTTAGTTTTCAAGATATTGACAAATTTCTAATAAAAATCTCAAAAAGTATTAATTTTTCAAAAACTAATTTTTATGGCTAAAAACGGGTTGCGGCATTGAATTCGGCGCAAAAAACCAGTTTGAAATGATGGGTCACAACCCCAACTTCATATTTGAAATAACTTACCTCATTTCAAAATGGCGGATCCAAGATGGCGGCCAAAAAATTTACATTGGTGAAAGTTAAGTGTAAATCGCTCAACAATGACTGTAGGTGGTTATTCGTCACTATCTAGCATTATTTTGTGGTTATGGGCCTATTTTATCAATTTGTAATGTTAAAATTGGTTGAAAATAAATAAATTAAAAGTACTCATATCTTGAGAACGAATCGAGATATTAAAAAACGGATTGCGGCATTGTAATCAGTGAAAATATCTAGCTTGAAATGATGGGTCACAACACCACTTTTACATTTGAAAAAATTATTTTTGATCCAATATGGCGGATCCAAGATGGCGGCCGAAAATGAGTACCCCCTCAAAACAAGGTACTTACTACCCAATAATGTTTGGGCGGGGTCTGGGATAGTTATTTTTAGAAATGTAAAAAAAAGTAAGGGGGGGGGACAATTAAAACTCACCCTGTATGTTACTAAAATACTGTGTGTCCATTAGTGATTGTTGATTCCATTTGCAGGGTGCCCATCACTGTGAGGGATCTGCCCACAACTCACCACCAACCATTTCTCTCATCCCACCTTTGCGTCTTCATCGACATTCATAATTTATTTATTCATATTTTTTAGAGATAAATGTTAAGTGTAAATCGTTTGACTTTAATTTTTTAGCCTTCATTGTGTCATAATATGTTGGAAAGTACGATTTCACTGGTTCCAGAGAGCTCTTAGCTGATAACTCAATTCCACTGTGTGGTTTGTGTGTGTAAAGGAAAAATTTAGAGGCAAAGTAATTTGGCTATCATAGATTTAGCCAAATAACTTTGCCCCTCAATTTTCCTTACACACATAATCCCTCTCATTTTGACGACCTGGCTAAGTGTTCTCCTTTAAGTACGTGTCAGGATGTGTCAGTATCTAACTAGAAGTATAAAGTTTTATTAAAGTTCCTCAGAATTAATCAATGCTTACACAGTCTCATTTTTATTTACACACCAGTGAGAATAATACATAGAAATATGATTCCTATAATATTTTAGATAAGTTGCCAACTGGTTCATTCTATTAGGGAAGAACTTAATTTTCTAGAACAGGTTGTCTGTCATTCCATCCATAATTTCACTGTGTATTCATTCATTGCTTTTTACTACATCTTTCATAAGACCAACTTCCAAATTTAGTCATGCTGTCCTGATTTAACAGCTAGCTCATACAAAAATATTGATTCATGGCTCAATTAAAAGCACAGACAATCAAGAAAGCGTTTTCAGTGGGTAAATTTGAGAAGATAATCAATAGAATAATTGAACCCTAAAACACTAACTGCTTGAATACTAAAATCTATGCTTATTTAATACCCTCGGAGATTTTTGTGAACAAGACTCCTCCTACAATTCTGAATTGATTTTAATAATTTAATTGTTTTTGGGAAGAACTCAGCATGAATTTTTCAGGAAATAAAATTTATAAAGGCTAGACTAGAGAAAAGAGCCCAAAACACCCTTAATGTATTGTATTTGTCCATAAGATTTAACATGGTAATTGAAATTTTAAGGTTAGAAGTTTTTAAGGTTATTGAGGTTAAAGAATACTGGACTGGAGAGGTTACAGATAGAGGATACCGGACTGGAGAGGTTAGAGGACACCGAGCTGGAGAGGTTAGAGGACACAGGGCTGGAGAATCTAGAGTATATTGGATATTTTTACTCCTACTAATATACGTACTTTTGGTGTGGTTTTCCTGTTTTATTTAACTTATTTGTATTGTTTTGGCAATTTAAATCCTCTTTATTTTACCTGAAGTTCCATATCTTTTTTTTAAACTAGTTTCATCATTGTAAAATGTGTTAAAACTTCATCTTTCAAACATAAACATAACCCTCGCGTGATACGTGAAATGTTGTCTCTCAAACGTAATAGTAAAGAACTATCACCTGATGACACCACGCTATCTAACCATTGTGAAGATGGAGATGACTTGGAAACTCCTACAAGGAAGAAAATAGCGCCTTGTCGCATTGTTCAACCAAAGAGAAATTCAAAATTAACACAGGCATATGCTCGCTTAGCCATATTGCTTCCTTTAATAAATCGTAATTCAACATTGAAACCTGAATGTACCCTTTTGATTTCCAAAACAATTCTCCGTCCTTTAATTATGTATGCTTGTCCAGTTTGGGGCATGTGCCTATCTCCCACTAAACTTAATAGAATTCAAATTTTCCAAAATAAAGTTTTAAGAATAGCTACAAACAGCCCTTGGTACATTCGAAATGCGCAAATACACCGTGAATTAGGCCTTCGTTCTATTAAAAACTTTGTAACAATGACTACAAGAAAATTTCTTTCAAATTAGCACCTCCCCAGATAGCACAACAATGAAAAAATCACGTGAAAATAACGTTTTCTTTGAACATTTTTAACGTGATTTTCACGTGAAAAAAAGTAAATATCACGTTTATTTCGCGTGAAAATATAGTGAAAATGTCACAACTTTGGCCGTGTTTTTCACGTGAAAAAAATACGTGAAAATTACGTTTTCATTTCACGTTATTTGTATATATTGTACATTTTTCACGCAAAAATCACGTTTCTATTTCACTTTATTTTATCATTTTTAACATTTTCACGTAAAAATTACATTTTAATTTTGTTTTATTTTTACATGGTGTACATTTTTATGTAAAAATTACGTTTTAATTTCGTTATGTTTTTCACATATTTGAAATTTTTTGGTTAAAATTACGTTTTATACACCTTATACCTTCACCATCTTTAACACTTTTTACATAAAAACATTTTTGTTAATTTTATGTTCAAATAACTACTTCAAAAAGTTGTTAGCATGAATAGCATATTTTTATTCAAACTCATTAAAAAAACTTAAAAGTCAACATATTTGAATTCTGTGATATTTAACAATAAAAATGTTGTAAAATTTACAAATTACTACTAGGCCTTATAACCAAGGAATAATACTGAAAAAGTATTACACCAAACACTGTTGTTTTAAAGAGAACATTGAGATTGTATATAAATATTATCAATTATTATCGTTATTATTATTATACATTATTTAAAAAATTAGAACTAAATACCCATTAATCATGGTATAATTTAATGCTAAGCACGAATAAAACCACGGAAAAAGGGTATTTTGTTCTACTTTTTGTAACAACCATAATATCCCTTATCAGTGAATCTGTCTGAAATATATATATAATTTCAAACCATAATATCCCTTATCAGTGAATCTGTCTGCAATATATATATAATTTCAAAGTGAGCAGTTATTTTAACTTATTCTTGACTAATTAAGGCCTTGTGAAATAAATAGAACGATGATTGAATAAATTTATGTATTGACATGAAAAATGTTAAAAAATTAACATATACTCAATACAGTGTAGGCTAAGTTTTTTTTTTATTAAACCTTAATAGGCCAACACAACATTAGTTTGTACGCTTCCTCATGTTCCATTTTCAACCCCATCTTCCACAAAATCTTGCTTCCTGTAAATCAAAACAGATCCAATTAATATTATAAAGCAAACTAATATCATAATCAAAATTTACTGGAAGACTACACTGTAAAAATATTTTTACTTTGGTCTATCAAGAAAAGCCATGCAAACTCGGTATAGCAGGCAGGAGGTTACTGGGTCAGTGAATTAATAATTACTGTTTTATGGGGAATAAAGGCAGGAAATAGAGAAATAATAGTATATTTCACTATTAGTCTTGATGTGAAATGGGACTTTAGTGATGAGTTGTGAACAATACATTTCATTATGATGCAAATAAGTAACCAAACTTATAAAAAATCATCCAAAATTTCATAATTTAGTCATTTCTCTATAAGAAAACACAATAGGGCTGAACTGTCTATTTTAGTTTAGAGCCAGCTGGTTGAACTGTCAAAACCGGAACTTCGTTTGTTTGGGTACGAGAATGCAAAGTTTGGGTAACAAAAATCCGCTGATCATTATTTGCTTTGATGTAAGAAGTCGAGGGTTTTCGTAGATTTCAGCTGTACGGTAACGGGCAATCTTTGTATACAGAGTGATGAAAAATGCTTTCTGAGGTCATAAAAACGTTAAATAAGTTTAAACTGTTTTATTGCAATCAAATATATGGTAATGCTATAATAAGGAACTTAAAGTTTCACCTAAATTTATTTTGAATTGCTGTTTTAGTAAGTAGACTTCTTGGCAGGTTATCTGTGTTAGTTAACACTGGGTTTGCAAATTATCGTGGCCTATTTATATCCAATTCACATTTATAGTTTTTCACTCCAGGAAGAAAGCTTGTAGTTACAATACATGCTTGCTTACCTACATTAGGCCTAAATGCAAATTAGTTAAAAATTAGCAAAAATGTCTAAATACCAAGAATATTTGCTACCTAACATTATTTGTCAACCTCGGAACATCATATCGTCCAAGAGAAAACAAACCTTTGTATCATTATACCATAGTTTTTTTAAATTCCTTACACACCACATGAGAATTTCTGCAGATTGATGAAACATCCAAATGAAAATAATCTTTAGTGTAATATCGATTAAAAAATTAGAGCCAATAAGTAATCTGAAGAATGTTATGGAGTTTTCCGTGCGCTGATCATAAAACATCATAAAAAATATAAGACAAAAAGGAATCATAAGACACCCACAGAAAGCAATACTAAAAACCTACCTGAATTTTTTCTCCTTAAGTAAGTTGTGTTTTGAAGCCAACTCATAGACTGGATCGATTCTCACAATTTCTCCAAAAAGCCTAGAAACTTGTAATCTTTTCTTGGTGTTAAAAATGTAACAGCAAGCTCCTTCCTAAAAGAAACACAAAAAAACATAAAATTACAAAATAATCAAACATTATTAAATTGCAGATAAACAAATGTAAATTGCTTGAAGGCTACTTCAATATTTAAAAAGTTAAGTTGGCTAAGGTACTCATTACCAACGTTTCCGAATAGGCGGGTGCAGTTTTCCAAGCGGTCTAAATTTTATTGGAAATAGGCTATCAATCTGAAACTTTTATACGTCTGTAACCGAAATTAAGATTATTCAATTTCATCGAGAACAAATCAAAACGCTCTAAAAAACATCAATATCTAACCTAAATAAACAAAATAATGTAATCAAAAGCATTAAGGTGGAGTCTGATAAGGTCTCACCAGATGGGCCTACTCAATCAGAGTATATTTAAGTTAGGCCTTTGATAAGTGCTAGTGACGGGCAAAAATAAACAGTAGAAGTAATTTAGGTAATATGCTTTAGCAGAACGAAATATAATCATAGGTTATGCAGTTGGTGCGTTTCATCTTGAGCTTTGGCCTATTCCGTTGCCGAAGCTGTCAAACATTATTTATTTATTCTTAATGATCTGGGGCACTAAATAATGAAAAAGTTAATCTCAACAAATATTAAATGTGATTAAATACAAATTACAGTAAATAGGTATATAGACAGCTATTAAAAAATGTTAACATATCAGGTTAACTTTAGGTACCGTATCAGCTATAGTGTTCTGAACATATTCACTCCACTCCAACCGCTTCAGGTGTAGGCCTAAACGGTTCCCATAGCTCAAGATAAAACGCCCAAACTGTATCCAACAAGAAGTTCAAAATTTAGTAATAAAGCTGAGGCTTAGGAGTTAGGGGGTACGAGTTTCATAGCCTATCTGACCTTCTGCCGTTTGTTCCTATGGCAGACGATTCAACATCTGATTTTCTAAGAAACAATATCGAACGTTCTACCAATAGTCGAAGTTCGATGTACTGTCTGTTGGTCAGAACTTAACACCTGTCTTTGATATCGATTGATTTGTTACTTTACGAAAATATGTTTATCGACAGTATTTTAGTACAAGATGGCAGATGATGAGAAATAAGGTAGTAAGTTGTGTTTAGTTAGTTAATTATAGGCCTAGTAGTGTTTTAATTTAGTTTTTATATTATTAGGCGTATGTTTAATATAATTTTAGTTTTATTATATTTACGTTTGGTATGATTTGTTGTTTGTGAGAGAATCAAATGATATAGGCCTAGATATAATTGACAATGGTTTCGGTATTTGTTTGTTATTGAAGTTTCTTCACTAGCCCACTGACGGTTGTTTGTTAAAACAGTACATCAGTTAGTTGAGTTAAACATGATAGGTTGATAGTTAATATCGGATAACCGAAATCTGAACTGAGTACCTAAAACAAAACTGATCTTTGCCCATGTTAAATCCTATTGAGAAGTTCAGTTATCAAACCTATAATAAGCATTTAAGGTAAACAATCGACAATAAACATAAACCTAGAAGATCAGATATGAAACTCGTACTGAATTATCACATGGGAGTGTTTTGGAAAAGGCTAGGAGAGTTGTTATGATATGCATAATTACCAAATTTGTATCAACTAATCAGAAAAACTATAATGGAATGCTGAAAGTTGAGGTTAGGTTATCTTGATTTCACAATAGATGATTAAATAAATATCCAAAGTATAAACTTACCAAGAACGATGAAAGCCCGTAGTAGGGTTAACTCATTGTTCGCAGTTACTTGAAGACCGCAATTAAGTCTAAACTTCCAATTTAAAACCTTAAAAGCCGTTATGACTTTAACTGAAACTGAGGCCAACGGCGTCTCACTCCTCACTCCACACTCAGGCTCCAGTTCAGTCCACCGCACCGCACCGGTTAGCCGCGGCGTCGTCTGAGGGGAGGTTTGTCTTGACACAATTCACGATTTATGGCCCATATTATTTTGGCAGGGTGATTTAATTTTTTTTATAATTTGAAATAAATAGCTTTTATTGTGTCAGGCATTTTTTAAATAGTAAACTATTTTAAAACATAATAAGTATAACGAATAACAATTTAACAAATAGTATAATAATTTTATATAAATAATTCATAACATAATTATTTATAAATCCATTAAATTTTTAAAAATTATTTTTTATATTTTTGAATTTTAGTTTGGACTAAATAAACGATTACTGTTGAATTTGTGTATTTTACGAGGGTGATAGTTTTTTATAAGCGCACAAGATTAATCAAAACGTATAAAAATCGAAATGAAGAAACAAGAAAATAAAAAATATAAAAAAGTTATATTTGTTATTTCATTTGATTATACTTTTGATTCATATTTTTCCCGTGAAAATAACGTTTTTAATTTCACTACATTTTTCACTTTACATTTTTTCATCATTTTCACGTAAAAAATATGTTTTGCTTTTTACTTTTACGTTTTTTTACTTTTTTCACGTGAAAATAACGTTATTTTTACAATGTGTGCTGACTGGGTCGTCCCTGGAGCAGTGGCATTTAACATCGGGGAACCAACCCTCAACCGTAGATTGAAACCACGAATCCCTCAAGATTTTGGCGACGTGTTGGAAGAATTCAATTGAATTATTTCTGCAAATCTATTTTTTGTCTTTCCTTATTTTTAACTATTTTTATTTAATTTTGTTCATGGGTGTCTCTAAATAGAGCGAACCCGATAATGTTATGGCTGCACTGATATCCTTTCTGTGCATAATATTTTGTATATTGACCCAGTAATAAAACCATGTTAAACAAAAGAGTATATTGGACTTTAGAGGTTAGACACCGGACTGGAAAGGTTAGAGGACACAGGGCTGGAGAATCTAGAGTATACTGGACTGGAGACGTTCGACACCGGACTGGAGAGGTTAGAAGACACAGGGCTGGAGAATCAAGAGTATACTGGTCTGGAGAGGTTAGATACCGGACTGGAGAGGTTAGAGGACACAGGGCTGGAGAAGTTAGAGGATACCGGACTGGAGAGGTTAGAGGAAACTGGTTTGGAGAGGTTAGAGGACACAGGGCTGTAGAAGTTAGAGGACACCGGACTGGAGAGGTTAGAGGACACCGGACTGGAGAAGTTAGAGGACACCGGACTGGAGAAGTTAGAGGACACCAGACTGGAGAAGTTAGAGGACACCGGACTGGAGAAGTTAGAGGACACAGGGCTGGAGAAGTTAGAGGACGCTGGGCTGGAGAAGTTAGAGGACACAGGGCTGGAGAAGTTAGAGGACACTGGACTGGAGAGGTTAGAGGACACCGGACTGGAGAGGTTAGAGGACACCGGGCTGGAGAAGTTAGAGGACACAGGGCTGGAGAAGTTAGAGGACACTGGACTGGAGAGGTTAGAGGACATCGGACTGGAGAGGTTAGAGGACACCGGGCTGGAGAAGTTAGAGGACACTGGGCTGGAGATGCTAGAGGACACGTTAACGGTTTGAAAGGTATTGAATATCTTTGATTTTGCATCTTGTAACAAAAACATAGGATTTACACGGTTTTAGCGAATTTCCCCTATAGGGAAGAAGCTATTACTGTAGGTCTCATGGTAAGACCTAAGCGCGGGACCATCATAATTTTTCGTTTTGGTGCCCCCAGATATCAAAAACACCATTCGTTCAAATTTGTATATATATATGTGTCTGTAAGCACGATAGCGCTCGCAAAAATGGTCCGATTGGAATGAAATTTGGCATAGGCGTGTAAAGTAGCAATTATTCGGATGAGTTCGAAAACCAGCCCGATCGGACCACTGGAAGGGGGGGTAAAGGGGGATAAACCCCCCCAAAAATGGGTTTTTTGGGGTTTTCACATATAAAAATCAAAATAATCCAATTTTAATTAGCACCATTGAATTCAGCTCGAAAAAAACAAACAATTTAGTATCTTGAATCATTTCTCTATGTCCATTGGTTACCGAGATATTGTAAGTGGTAAACACAGTACGTTGTCCCAATGTTAACCTTATGGGAAATAAGTAAAATTCTATATCTCGCTTATTTCTCAAAATATCTTAATAAAACTTGGTTTGTGGCTTCATCTAAATAAGATCTAATGTATTTTAGTCTAAAACCCCCGAAATTTCCATTTTTGTGGCAGCAAACCTGCATACTCATTCCCCATGTTATCCTTATGGGAAATAAAAAATTCTATATCTTCTTTATTTTTTGACAAATCTTGATAAAAGTTGCTATATGGTTTCTCCTAGTTCAGATCTACGAAACATTGAATTGAAAACACCCAGTTTTAATGGACCTGTTGCAGCAAACCTGCACACTCATTCTCCATGTTATTCTTATGGAGCTTACAAAAACATGTTAAATCTCACTTTCTTGGATTGAAACATGTTCTTTTGCCTTTGAAATTCGCTGAGTATGCAGGTCTGCTGCAACGGGGGTATTTATAAGTATTTTTGTTAGTAAACAGAACCCTGATCCATGTTTATTCATATAGCTTTTTCTGTATTTCCTATTCATAACCACCAGTAAATTTTGGAATTCAAAATAAAGCTTAGTAGGCCTAAATGCACCTTTTGCAGTGATTCAAACTATCATTGCCTCATTTCTTTCAGATCGGGTTTCACAAGACAAGCGTCTAGGGACAGCTCCGGCTGCGAGGTGTGACGTCATCCGTGACCTCAGAGTTTTCAGTCAGTTCACTCCTATATTCCAGGCATAAACGTAGCGAGAGTGGTGATGTTTTTGTTGTTGTCACCGTGAGCCATCAAACTATATAGTACGTGTCAACAGACTTTCAAAGTTTTTCGCCGTTTCTTTTCTGAATGACTTATGCTTAATTTTATGACTATCTCTTAATTTCCTTCGGTAACTGATACAGTAAAATAATTGAAAATTAAGAACTTTTTGGCTTTCCTTCTTTTGGTTAATTTCACCCTTCACTTTATTAGTCCATAACACTTTCATGAAATCTTTCTTAATCATTCTTGAAATAGGGGGAGTTCTGACAGTGACCTTTGTCTGATTATCTCAGTTTGTCACACCTACATCTTCAATAGCGGTAATTTGAAAATAAAATTTTTAAAGGAGTAATATTACTTCGGTATAATTTTTCTACACATATTTGGTATCAAATTAAAGCTTTTACTCTCTAGATGTTCCTTTTGCGCGTTTGGAAAACATCCCATAAAAAGCCTTCACACAGGAGGCTTTTGAAATTCCAGCAAAAGTGCTACTATCTGAACTAGAGCCTAAGAACTTTTTCAAACTCACATTTGTTTGTAACAAAACAGATGATCAAGATTTGAAATAGTTCAATAGTTCCAGATATACAGGGTGTCTGTAAAGTCCGTCACCAAACTCCATAACTTGGTTTATTGGGTCAAAATAAGCAAAAAAGTTCCTGTGAAGGTATGTCCTAAAATGCATATTTACCCAGATATCCGCCATTTTGTATTTTTCACAAAATATTTTTATCTCCGAAGTTTGTGAATCGATTTTTTTTAAACTTAGTATGTACCTATAACTAGTCAAGGTTAGTTAATGAAAAAATAATCAGCATGATCGAATGGTAAATTTCAAAATGGCGGCCGTTCAAAATCTTTAATTTGAAATACCGGAAAAAGGTTACGTAGTACAAAAAAAATATGAAGAATAAAAATCTTTAGAAAATTTAATTTCCAGTCTAATGAAACCAGAATTATGAAAATCGGTTAATAAATAACTGAGTTATGGTCAAATTTATCTACTGAGGCAGCGTAATTGACCTATGTCAGCGCATGACTCAATGCAACAATGGGCCATTCTCCTTCCAATTTATGCTCCCTCGTTGGATAAATTCAACCATAACTCAGTTATTTATAAACCGATTTTCATAATTCTGGTTTCATTAGACTGGAAATTAAATTTTCTAAAACGTTTTATTCTTCATATTTTTTTGTACTACGTAAACTTTTTCCGGTATTTCAAATTAAAGATTTTGAACGGCCGCCATTTTGAAAATTACCATTCGATCATGCTGATTATTTTTTCATTAACTAACCTCGACTAGTTATAGGTACATACTAAGTTTCAAAAAAATCGATTCACAAACTTCGGAGATAAATAATATTTTGTGAAAAATACAAAATGGCGGATATCTAGGTAAATATGCATTTTAGGACATACCTTCACAGGAACTTTTTTGCTTATTTTGACCCAATAAACCAAGTTATGGAGTTTGGTGACGGACTTTACAGACACCCTGTATATACCTCAGAATGCATGCAGGGCTAGCAAAAGTCAGTTTATATTCATCCACATTGTGATTTTGATTTCTTAAAATATTGACATTTTTAAGACAACAGAAATAAGGAAGAGTATTTGAAACTAAGACCAACAGCCTGTAATTATCTTAATTGATTGCATTTCTTTCCTTAAAAGGAAACTTAAACAGGAACATAAGTAACTCAGGAGGTGCTCTGGAATTTTCTAACAAACTAGGCTATATTGACAGTGAATACTATTTGATACATGTTTCAACACTTTGATGTATGTTCCAACGTTTAAAGTTTTAAAATATCAATATTAGTTGAATATTAACCTAAAAAGTTCAAGTTTTAAAACACACTATAAATAAAAAACCTGCATTTTGTAAATGTACCTAGAATGCGAAGGATATTTTGAAGTGTTAATGGTTAGCCTGCCTGTTTTGCTCGATTTTGAAATGTACCAATAATAATGTGCCTATTAATGAAGGCATTTCAGAGAAAACTATGTAATTTGATTAGATAAAAATTTGCCAATAATATATTTAAGATGCGAAACAAAAAAGCGGGTCAATTTAAAAAATTTAATTCCTTGGCAGTATGAGCGTTGATAATTTGTTTTTACGGTAAATAGATATTTTATAAATGTTAGTTAGAGATTAGTTCATCAGTAGATCAGTGGTTTGTTGTTAAGACGGAACAAAGATGAATGCAAGAATCTGACGCGTGGATGCTGTATAGAATTAACATAAAGATTCAATACTTTTAAAAAGAAAACTCTAAAACAGTGACATTAAGATACGCCAAACAATGAAGATCCATGTAAACTAACCCCCATTTTATGCAAAATTAATGTTGTTGCTCTGTCTAAATTTAAAATAGTAGAACGTATACATAGACACTTTTAAAGCAGAGTAGAAATGAACCTCTCAAATTCTGTAAGGAATTTCTTACCCATATTGAAGTTTCGGGTCTAAAGTAATGAGTTATTTTTAAAAGCCCCGATGACAAGTTCAGTTACTGGGAATTTTATTCCAGTGCTATGACACAAAGAGTTAGTCTATAAAATTAAAATAAAATCATAACAGATCACATGCTTCCTCATTGAAAGGTATTTTACGCTGCAAAATTCCATACATAATCAACATGAAACTAAAGCCTATTTTACCAAGTTGTTTTGAAGTCACGAAGTGACGCGGGCTGCTAGTAATTATTAAATCTAAACAAGGTCTTGTTGAAATCTATTTCAAACTTTCACGTAAAATGATGGTAAAAGTTCTCGCAGAGCTTGCCGCAAGTCTAGAAGAAATTTTATTCTCATTAGTAGTAGCAATACTTAATGTTACGTTTCGTATAGCACAAGACAACTTTCGGAAAATTATTGCCAGAAAAATTTCGTAATGTTGATGTGCCTTAAAAACATAAACAGTGTTTTGACAGATCGACGCAATCATGAATTTTACCAGATAATTTTAAGTTTCCATATTTTGCCACCCGCCATTAAGACTGTCCAGAACTAAAGATTAATTGTGGTCTGTTCTTGACATTTTTTGTAGAGAACACTCCCACGTAAATTTAGTCAGCGCATAACATTATCTACTGTTAGGGATAATAAATTAATTTCAAATTATCCAGTCATTATTTAGTGATTAGATAGCTAATTTTAAATTAGTGAGTAGTGGTGAGCCGCAATAAGTTGGTAAGTGGGGGGGAGGGTTGGACTGTGAGATGCGGTGTTGGATTTCGGGATGGGGGGCGCACTTTTCGTGCCCGGCATCCACGGTGACGGATCCTGCGCACGCCTATGATTCAAATCACATAGTAATATTAAGTATTGTACATGATTATGTTGAATTGATCAACTTTGATGCCTCAATCAAGCAATTGGTTGCTTTGATTTTGCAATTGGCTAAGGTCAGAAAAGGAACTATTAAGAGATTTAGACCATAACTTTCTTTACTATATTATAAAGTTAAGTCAGATCTAATATATTTTACTTGTTCTTTTCCTGGAATCATATGATTACACATTAATATTAATTGAGCAATGTAGCATGTTGAGATTAATTTTAGCACAATGCGATGAATATCATAGCATATAATGTTACGTTAAAACTTTCTGTAGACAAAAAGTATTCTGGTTTATACTAACTTTCATATAAATTATTTATCCAATTAACAACAACATGAGCAAATGAGTTTACAATGAGTACAATAGTTATTTTAAAATGTATTATCGGAGAATAGCACAGATTATATGTTTCATTGAGCAAATTTTCGCATATTATGTAAAAAGTGGTTAGTATTCAACATGACAGCAAGGGCCCCCACCCCCACCAGAATTTTTGTCCCAAGCCCCCAGTCTCCTCATGGCGGCCCTGTAAATGAGGCCCTAGGTTTAATTCAAAAATAAGTTTTACAACTTACGAGCCACTATAGTTACAAGACACTAACACCACAGACTAAGGAAAGTCTTGTTAACAATATGGGAAATATTAGTGATTACCAGTTAGGCCTACATAAATTACAAAGTCAATATTATTCTTTTCCAACATCGTTTTGAAATGAGGCCCTAGAGTAAGAAGGATGAAAGCAAATAAATTATTCATCTCATCGCAATGCAGTAAACAAACCTGTCCACCGACCGTGCAGCGGTGACGATCCCAAGGACGTTACAATCATCACTGTGCGCGAGCGCGGTAAACATGCCTATCAGCTGATACCTTAGCGGGATGGCGGGAATGTTTCCTAACCTGTCGCCGACGTAATTATCCATTTGCATCACCTTAACGCTGACTATACTCAACTATTTCAGAATACACTGTAATTTACGATGCTATGCAGAATAAATGTAATTTACAAGCGTTGCAACAACCAGAGAGTGAATTCTAAAAGACTTTCAGCGGTAAATCGCAAATCACTTATTAATCGTTTTTTCTAAACGCTCAATCTGGAGTCTGCAGTTATAAGGCCTACGAGTCCACTGCAATCGCCGCCTGAAGGGAGTACCAATCTCGTGTTTCTCCAAAGTCCCGAACCGGTTCTCTAATTTTAAAATAAACTGAGATACTGTAGGCCTAAAAGATGTTTTGCATATTAGTTCCGACCTAAAATAGTTTATTTCACTAGTATTCTAATCACGAAAGTGACCCATGCATGGTGTTTTATTCACAAGACAGCGTTTTACAGTGTAGGCACTAGGCACTGATGACCTAGAAAGGGACTTTAGTGACGATATAGAGAATGGTCCTTTCATTACGATGCAAATAACCTCTAAGCTTGTTAAAAAATATCTGATATCACATAATCCAACAACTTATCTATAAGTAAACACAATCCGGTTTTCACAATTTATTTTAAAAACAAGTGGAGATTCGAAAAAGGTTTTTTCATCATCCTGACACAGAAACATCTGTTTTCAGTTCCTTTTTGTTGGCTCGAAAGTTACCCATTGCCGTCCTAGGCCGGAAAAACGGAAGTAAAAAATCAGCTGATCTGCAGAAAACCGACGTTTAATGCTCGTTTATTGGTTACTTTTTAGAGGAATGTAGTGGCAGCACTGGCAGATGGGGAATGAGTATGCAGGTTTGCTGCTACAGGTATGTTTAAACTGGTTGGTTTTAATTCAATATTTAGTAGATCTGAACTAGAAGAAGCTATTTACCAAGTTTAATCAAGATATGTTGAGAATTAAGCGAAATATAGAATTTTACTTATTTCCCATAAGGTTAACATTGAGACAACGTACTGTGTTTACCACTTTCAATATTTCGGTAACCAATGGTCATAGAGCAATGACTCAAAATACTAAATTGTTTGTTTTTTTGAGCTGAATTCAATGGTGCCAACAAAAATTTGATAATTTTTATTTTTCTATGTGAAAAACTCAAAAACCCCATTTTTGGGGGGGTTTATCCCCCTTTACCCCCCCTTCCGGTGGTCCGATTGGGCTGGTTCACGAACTCGTCCGAGTGATTACCATTTTACACGTCTGTACCAAATTTCATTAAGATCGGACCATATTTACGGCTGCTATCGTGTTAACAGACATATATATATATATATATATATATATATATATATATATATATATATATATATATATACTTTTTAAACCCCCGAAATTGTTGGTCCGACGTCTATTTCTATGCAGAACAAAGCAGGTCCGATAGAACATGCTGGTCCACGCTTAGAAGATGCTGGTCGGACCAGCTTGATGTGAACAAGTATATAAATCCGCCATCTTGGTTCTCAAGTGGACCAGCATAATGTGGACGTTTTTACGCCAGCCGCCATGACAGTGGACCCACAAATGATGTATCAGCGTATACTATATATGCTGTAAAACCAGAAGATGTTGGTCTCTGATGAAAACTTCATTCAAAAAGGAGGGGAAGTGTATGACACGATCTTTAATACCCCCTCCAGCCTAAATAAACTAGACAAACTGTGCAGGCTGTTCTTCCAAAAGTTGGATGGCCATTTTTATAATATGTACTGTAGTAAAAGCCAATTATCATCGATACTAGGTAATTATTTGAATATTTCTAGATTAAATTCATGTAATCCAAACTCAACAATTATTTGTGATTAATGCATATGTCATATTGCTCAAGACTTGTATTTCATATTACTAAGAGTTGTTAAAAAAATAAGAAAGTAATTTGTACGTTTCGTTTTTTAATTTTTTTCACTATGTATCATCTACAAAATAAATTAAAGTACACTGATAAAATCAAATAAAAAATACATTGAACCATGAATTGTTCAAACTAAACATTTTTCGGCAATATCAGCTAAAATATTAGATGAAAATAAATTTTAACTAAACATTCTTGTATTAAAATTTTGAAAATGGCAATGCCGATGCCGAAACTCAAGTAAATCACTATATGATTACGGTTGAATTGACGACAGTTGTCCAGGTATGTAACCTTTTTTCCAAAGAAATGCAGTTATATTTACTTGTGGCACATGCATAACTAACAAAAACTGTAAATAATATTACTATATCCATGAGCAGACAACATATTATTAGAATTTTAGTCAAATTAAATACATACTTGTTTTGACTGCTCAAACTCACGTTAATGTGGCATGCAGTCTTAATAGACACATTCTTATAAGCGCTTCTTACAACCGTATTCCAGATTGTATACGTCAGGTTACGGGCAAGGGAGCATATGCCTAAACTGTGTCATGTGTCCATCCATGTGTGGTCTGCGTCTGGAGGAGGGGATAGAGGAAATGGAGAGGGGAGGAAGTGATGTAGAGAAAATCAGGTGTTTATGAGAAAACTGAGTTTGGGTGTTCCTATGGCTTACCTATGATAATAATCTGCACTTGGATAAATAGCCTCAGCTCTTTTCACGCGAAAGACGTAAAATTCAGACATTTTTGATAACTTATGGCTATTTTATACACAATATAACTTTAAGTGGTAATCCAAATTTTCACTTTGGCAATGTGAAACCATACTTTTGACCATTACAATTATATTTAATTATCAGCCCTCCATTACAGCAGGTCCTTCAATGAAGATATTAGAAATGTGTGACAATTAAGGTTTTATAATTTTAAACTTTCTTTTCTTTCTTTTTCTTTTTAAAAAGAGGGTGGCGGCCTCTTTTTACCTTCCATTCGCCCCCCACATGGGCCTCAGGCATGTGCGTGGAAGTTAACAAGCAAACCCAAGGAGTGAGCCGGTACAGTACAAGGATGAACAGTACTGCTAAAAGTATGCGGCATCATCAGGACTCGATCCTGCGACGCTGCCGCCACAGAACCGGGGCCGAGTGCGCTACCAACTGCGCCACCGACTCACTAACGGGAAACTAAACGGGAGAACAATAGGAGATGCTGAGGGTGAATTTAGATTTTTAAATTCGATGGGTGCATCTGTCATAGATTAGCTATAACATATATAAACTGTTTACAGCAAGTAGTCGATTTCAAGGTCGTGGATCAGATCACTTGCCGGTGGAGTTTGTGTTACAGATAAGCAGAGAGGGTGAGTGCGGGGCGGAGGCGATGTCACCTCTGCTCCCTAGGTTAAAGTGGACAAAGTTAGATTCTGTCTATTTTAGGGATAAAATTAATTCTGAATCACGTAACGTAACTATAACACAAGACTGCGCTAAAAATGTTAATGGTATCATTAATTGTTAAAAAAAATCGGCGGCACAGTCTAAACCATCTACCCAGCAGAAATTATTGAAGAAGCAGGAAAGGTTTGATTATGATTGTTTGAAAAGTAGGAGGAGGATATTTAGTTTATTAAATTTATTTAGGAAAACTAATTCAATGTCAGTAAAAGTTCAGTACATTGAAGCTTGTAAACACTACAGGGCTTTAGTTCAAATTAAGAAGAAAACCTATTTCGATAAATTAATTGAAAAGATAAAAGAGGCCAAAGGAGGGAGGGAGTTGTGCGGGGAAATTAATAGCTTTAAATATAGACAGGCAGCTGTTAATAAAAGGGAACGTGGAAACGAAAAAATGGGTTGAGCATTTTAAGCAGCTTTTAAATCCACCACTGTTGTCTGAAAGTTTGTGCTAAATGGAGCCCCTGATATTAGACGAGTTTTTAAACAGTGAATTTAGTTTTGAGGAATTAAAAGCTGATTACAAAAAAAAATGGGAAAGCTGCAGGCGCTGACGGCGTTCCGTATGAGTTTTTTTTAATTGCTCGGAGTATTTTATGTTAAAGTTGCTTGAATTTTATAACATTTTTTTCAAGAACTGTAAAGCCCCAGATAGCTTTAAAAATCAATTATTTACCCAATGTTTAAGAAAGGTGACCCCAATAATGCAAAAAACTACCGTGGATTGTCTTTTATAGATTACTAGAAGATATACCCGCGGCTTCGCTCGCTAAAAGAATGACAAATGTTTTGTTCAATTATACGTAATTTGTAATGTGTAATTTCCAGAAATTTCCAAATCGACTTATGATTTCAATAATTTATCTGAACTACACGTTTTTAAGCGCTTAATTACAAACTTAAGGCTGCATCTCCATCCCAGGTTGACATGAGAAGGTGAAACGTTTCCTCGATGAATTTTCCTTTTCCCCTCAAATGGTATGAATTGGCTACCATGTGCTAACATATTCTAATTTTTCAGTTAGGTCTTAAGAATACTGTAATCTCCTAGTTAATCTATTATTTAACCTATAAAATTGGGTTTTTAATAGTTTAAATAAAAAGTAATCCACTTCAGTGGATTTCAATGCATCGCGCTGTGCACTAAAACCTGTCTACTAATTTGACATAAAAGAAAAAGAGGCGTGCACAACTGATGTAAATATCACAAAGGGCGGACTCTATAGACCTAACATTTGAATTTAGTATGTTCATTAATACACCAAGAAGTATGTAGATGCAGAGTTTCAAGATTCTAGTTCGATTACAGTACTTCGGGTGATCCGTGAAACGTGAGTAGCCTATGTATGTGGTATCTGACAAATATATATGATAAGCGTATTAGTTTTGTACAGTTAGTAAATGGAACTCATATTTTTTGTCTCTTTAAAATATTCTAGAGGCCTTCTACTGATATTTTGTAATCATAGCTCTAAAAAGTGAAAAAAGCGCCATTTTGAATTTTTTTAATTTACCTTATTTTAGCCTTTCCAGAGAAAACATTTTAAAATCCCTCATTAGTATGCATCTAAAGCCTATGAATAATATTTGAGCCAAAATTCATGGCCCAAAGCTCTACATTCTTTTAGAAAATAAGCTTTGAAAACTAAAATTGGCCGCCATTTTGAATATTATAATATACCCTATTTTAGCCTTTGAGAGAATATATTTTAAAATCCTTTCTTAGTACGCATCTACAGCCTATGATGATTAATTGTGCCAAGTTTCATGGCCCGAAGTCTCATAGTTTTTGAGAAACTGTGATCAGTGAGTCAGTCAGTCAGTCAGTCAACCGTTTTGGCTTTTATATATATAGATATTGCTAAAATATATACTAGTTTGCCGTACAATATGCTAAATAGGTGAGCTGTTGAACAGAATATGCTTTGTGAATTTCAGGCGAGATTCAGAAAAGGCTATTCTACCGTGGATAACATTTTCATTCTCTACAATGCTGTAAAATTAATGACAAATAAGAAAAAAGGTAAAATATATCCTTTTTTGTAGTTTTCTCTGCAACGTTTTATACTATTGACCCCAATTCTTTGTTCTATAACTGTCTTGTCTCGGATTATCCTCTCATATGTTGCGCGTGATAAGGGATTTATATGTTGGGACCAGTGCGGCGGTATGGTGTAAAGAGGGTACCACTGAATATTTTTAAGCAAAATTAGGATTAAAACAGGGCTGTATTCTCTCGCCTTTGTTTTTTGCTTGTTTGTAAATGACTTAATAGATTCATTAAGAGGTGGTTGTAACTTTGAAGGAGTAAAAATTAATTTATTCATGATTTTTTCGCCTCCTGAATTGATTGTATCAACTGAAAATAAGGTTACATACCTTGTGGACTGTCATCAATTCATTTGTAGAAATGAATGCTTTTTTTTACAAATGAATTGATGACAGTCCACAAGGTATGTAACCTTATTTTCAGTTGTAAAAATTAAAACACTGCTCTACGCCGACGATATTGTTTTGATGGCGCCGACTGCCACAAGGTTGCAAATAATGATCCGCGATCTTGAAGACTACTGTAACCTTATGAATCTGAAAGTCCATCTAGATAAGTCGAAAATCATGGTTTTTAGAAAAGGTGGTAGAATTATTAAAAGTGAAATTGGTATTACAAAGAGGAGAAAGTTGAAGTTGTTAATCGGTGTAAATATTTGGGAGTTTAAATATAACACCTAGTTTAACATTGCAAACCCTCCTTAAAGAAAAAGTTACTTCCGCGAAATTTACAGTAAATAGTGTTTGGCATGGTTAAAAAAAAATGTAGTACCGATAAGCAAAAAATTCATGAGTTATGGTGCTTTAGTTCGAGTAATCTTGTGATATGGTTGTCAGGTTTAGGGTTTGTGGGAAAACGACTTGGTTAATTGTGTTCTTTTTTACTTTATACGTAGAGTCTTTGGCTTGCCAAATTGCACCCCAAATTACGCATTATTGTTAGAGACAGGTTTAGAAAAGGAATATATTTACACTTTAAATATGCATTTGGGGTACGTTTTGCACGTTCTTACGTTACCGCCAAACCGTCTGCCAAAGTTAATTGCTAAAGAAATAATAAATAAAAATATATATTGGAGTAAGGATTGGAAATTATTAGGTAGAAAATACGGAATTGAAGTTAATTTAGACAATTGACCGTTAGATGAGATTATACGGTTTTCTATTTGGCATGGCGTGTAAGGGATTAAGGAAACCCTTGCTCTCGCACGCGCACTCACGAACGCGGAGCGGCCGGCCCCAGTACCCTCTGACCGGCAGGTAGATGACTCATGCACTAGGGTCTTAAGTGAGTAATTGCATTTTTTCAAAACATCAATTTTAACAAATGATCATAACATATTTGTAATCTTCGTGAAATTACGAGAAAAATGATACCAAATACGTATATAGTTAAGATAATAATTCATGGAATTTGCTTGCTGTTACGATTCATGAAACATATAACTATAGATTAATCTATAAGTAAAAGTAGATTTATACATTTTTCAAGTAAAAGAAAAATTTCGTGTACTTCCCATTTTGATAAAAATAACTATTTATTTAATTCTTTCAGTCGCCTGAGTAGAGTCAGTGGAGTAATTTATTTTGAAAAGCAATGAATCACATGGATACAGCACGGAACAACGTAAATATAATCAATATTTCAAAGTCTTATAGAAAATTTAAGATCAAAAGTCTGAGTTATACTCGCCGTCCTGAAATTGCGAGCTTAATAACTTAACCAGGTGATCATTTCACCTTTTGATTATATTGGAATAAAGCCAGCTGTTTTTGTTTTGAAGCTCTGCACGGCTGCCATTATGAAGAACGATTTATCGAGACTGTTTCTAGCTACCAAGCTTTCAATCTTAAATTATTAGGGAGTTTTTGCCACCTATGATAAACTAATGTAATAAATAAAATCAACACATTTCCTGCAGTTAGCGCAATGTCAAAAATACCGTTTAACGTTTACCGTGTTGCTTTATTAGGGAGTTTTTGCCACCCACAGAAAACAACATGATAAACGTTAAACGATATTTTTTGACATTGTGCTAAATGCATAAAATCAGCTGATTTAACCGTTTAAGGTGTATCGTGTTGTTTTACCTTAAACTTCAAAAACTCCCTATTTTAGATGACAAAACCTCCCTATTATACGAATAAAAATTCACTCCACATAATAAACTAATTTAAGAATGTTTTGAATGTTTACTTTAAGCTGAATATAAATATTGGTAGCTAACTTAGGGGTATTTACAAGCATGAAACAATTTGGCATCCTTTCTAAAAAATTACAAAAAGATAATGTACAAATTGTTAACGAGTTTTAATGTTCAAACTATTTATAGGCCGTTGATTTTATTATTATTTAATAGCACTAAATAATATTTTTCACAAGTAGTATTATAAGACGAATAAACATAATATTAATCAAATGCAGAATATTAACGAATTGTTTGAACACATAATGTAAGCTAAATGTGATCAAACTTAAATAATAGGTTGTATAAAATTTAAAGTTTAACAAAACAATACTCATTTCATCTTTACATGTACATTATTCAATCTTAAAAATGGGTTAAAACGCCTTGTATTATTGTCCAAGTTAAAAATTGCATTAATAATAAATAATAATAGTAATAATTATCGCTTCTTTCAAACATTATCCAAACCAAACAGCTTTGTGGGCGTATTGCCTTAATATATCACCGTAACAGTACTATTCGGTATCATTTTTCTCGTAATTGCACAGAGATTCCAGATTTAATATCATAGATGGTCAAAACTGCAGCAAACAAAGTTTCCATTCAGTCCTAGAGGCCCCAGTGCATGAGTCATCTACCTGCCGGGCGAGGCAGGGCGGGACGGACGGCGGGGGTAGCTGCGTTTGTGTGTCTGTGTGTGTAAGGGTCTCCTAATCCCTTACACGCCATGCCAAATGGAAAAACCTATAGAAGGCAATTAATTGCTATTGGTAGTTGAGGCGGTGCGGGGGGAGAGTAGGGAGGCATGTGTTCAGGCGGCTAGAGCGACCTTGGCGATAGAGCTTATCTTACTGATAATATGCCGGGTAAAAAAATCCGTTGGGTCTTCAAAGCACGCACTCGCACTGAATCCAGGCCCGGCGACAGGATTCTCGGGCCCCTGTGCAATTAAGAAGTCCGGGC
This sequence comes from Flexamia atlantica, assembly GCA_035578135.1. NCBI lineage: Eukaryota > Metazoa > Arthropoda > Insecta > Hemiptera > Cicadellidae > Flexamia > Flexamia atlantica. The sequence continues at coordinate 204,400,278 of JAQJVK010000001.1, read as the reverse complement.
CCCTATAATATGCAGGCAACCAACATACTTACCTTGACAATTCACTTTCCTTCAATACTAAACAAAACCACATATTGGCTATACGTTAACACTGCAAGCTGCAAGCAATATTTCAAACCCAAAGTTACTAAACTGTTACTTAACTTACTTAGTAGTTTTTTAATTCACTTACAAAGAATTGACTTTTTTAATTCGTAAATCGTGTTTTTAGTAATATAACTCACAGTGTAAACTAAACGATGTACGTTAAAAATTATTTAACCACATATTGGCTATACGTTAACACTGCAAGCTGCAAGCAATATTTCAAACCCAAAGTTACTAAACTGTTACTTAACTTACTTAGTAGTTTTTTACTGATTTACTTTCCTCATGAATATCTATGTCAAAGCCATTCATGACCTATATAATTTGTTGTATTTATTTACATATATATCTGTAAACAAATATTAGTGAACAAATGGAAAATTGAGAAAATCGGAGGTCTAGCGATTACATTTTTATTAGGTATATAAGCAGTAATAGGTTTTATCAAACTAAAATAAATGTAATTGAACCTTTTGTGAAAATCAATAATGAAGCAAGGTTACTCTTTTTAAAATAACTTTTTCTATCACATAAGCAAAATATATAGTACAGTAAATTATATTAAATAGTAAAAACAAAAAACTTGATTTCACCAAAATCTTAATTTAACTTTTATAAAAGCCAGTAATGAAGAATTAGTCTCCTGTACAGGATTAGAATCCTGTAAGAACACATTAAATATTTTTTACAGTCAATAAACTAGTGATCATGGTCAAAATGTCCCGCACGGAACTTGGAATGGCAGTTTAAAAAATTTACTTTATTGAGATTTTATTTGATAATTTGATATTAAATGTTCCGTCCTTTTCTCAGCAGTGAGACAATGTTGTGTATTTGTTTTATTTGTAGTATAGTAGAGTGGAAATAAAATATTGTAAAATAAAACTCAATGCCCTGTTTTAGTAAGAATGAATGTCGTACCCGCATGTCCACCAGCGGAATCATAAGTATCTAGGAATGAAGAATCACAAATTGAATAAGCCCATCTTGATGACATCATAGAATTCTTTATGCCAAAATGATTGTCAGTCATACAAAAATCAGTTGTCATTATTGTCAAAAAACTCGGACCAATAAAATCGGTCGACTAATAAACTCAAAAAACCATTAGGCCTAATAGTCAACAGGAAAGGGGTTTTCATAAAACTATTTTCTGAAAACAAACGAAAAAATATTCGCTATACTTCCTGTATGTTTTATAAAATCAGAGTTAATCCTCTAACAACACATAACTGTACAAAACCAATCTCGGACCAATCTCACGGTAATAAAACAATACTGACAGAGTCTACAGAGTCTTAGGCCTATCGTGTTGTTTGACGTTTAGGATGTTTAGGATGTCCGATGTCATAAGGAAGGGGGGAGGGTGAGAAGGAGAGGTGAGTCGCTACTCTCGCTGTGTGGCGCGAGGCCTGGAGATAAAGGGCGAAGCCCCAGACTGACTCCATGGTTCTTGGAAATTTCTCATAGCTGCGACACCACCCCATCGAAATAGTGTATATCGATGCACCACCCTCAGTGTTTACAATTGATTACAATGAGGCTTATCATTCTCTGCATAAGCACGTTGATAAAAAGAGTAGCTGAGTACGAGTTTCATATCTGATCGTCTAGGTTATGTTTACATCGGTTGCTTACCTTTAATGCTTAGGTTTTATAACTGTACTTCTCAATAGTATTTAACATGGGCGAAGATCAGTTTTGTTTTCGGTACTCCGAACATCAACCTATCATGTTTAACTCAACCGATGTACTACGCGTATTTCAACAAACGTCAGTAATGAAGAAACATCAATAACAAACAACAACCGAAACCATTGTCAATTATATTATTCGATTCTCTCACAAACAATAAAACATACCAAACGTAAATATAATACAACTAAAATTAAATTAAACATAAATTTAAAACTAAATTAAAACGTTACTATAAATCAACTAACTAAACACAATTCACCTTATTTCTCATCATCCGCCATCTCGTTACTAAAATGCTATCGATATATTTTCGTAAAGTAACAAAACGATATGAACTACAATGGAATTAGATGTCAATTTCTGTCCAACAGACTATCGGTATATCGTACGATAGGCCTATTGTTTTCTTAGAAAATCAGATGTTGAATCAATTAACGAATATCGATTGTACTTAATCAACCATCGTAAAATTGATTTCGGATCG